>CM069242.1:22371194-23571194 GCA_035582765.1 Acer negundo
ACTCACAACATTTGATATGTTAATAATTGAACAATATTTATATATAACCTATATGAGTTGTTAGAAATAAATGATAAATTTAAATTTATTCAATTAATCAAAATTCTAATTTCTACGACAGATAGAATTGATAACTTAAAAAAAATTATTTTTTTAGACAGTCTTTTTTGGTCAGGAAACTTTTAATAAAATTATATTTTTTAAAACATATATAGTCGAGTTATTGGTTAATACTCTATGGTCACGTTTGGTTACATGGTGGAATGGTAATTAATGAATGAGAATGAGAATGGAAAGGAAAGGAAAACTAAGTTTTTTGTTTGGTTGGAACTTAAATAGTCTATAATCAGTATTATTTTGTTTGATTAACAACGGAATGAAATGGAGTTAACTGTATTTTGACCAAAATACCCCTAATTATAAAACATTCATAATATTATGATATATTATGGATAATAATAATAAAATATAAAAGTATATTATATATAATTATCTATTATTTAATATAATAATATATTATATATAATACATATATATTTTATGTATAATAATATATATATATAATATAATATATGTTATATTATACAATATATATAATAATATATTTATATAATATAAATATATAATATATTAATATATAATAATATAATAATATAATATATAATACATATATATATTATATAATACATATAATACATATAATCATATATATATTATTTAATATATTAATATAATATATATAATATATAATGTATAATATATAAATATATTATATTATATATGCTTATATCGTTATATATATTATAATAATATAATATATATTTATATATCATTAATTTAATATATAATAATAATATATTATTTTTGGAAAAGAGTGTATTTTTGGAATGGAGTTGGGCCATATGAGGGTATTTATGGAATATAAATTTTAGTTTGGAATAGAATAGGTATTCCATTAGTTTTTGGATGGAATGCTCATTCCACCAAAATGGTAGAATCCCCATTCCAATAAAATCACATCAAGTCTTGTAGTCAAGTAGTAAGGACTTCCAACTATTGACTTGAGATCTCAAGTTCAATTCTCACTAATGATTAATAATTGTCATTATTATCAAAAGTGGGTGGCCAGCGGTGGCATCGATGGTGGGTGGCCGGACTGCTGTTGGCGGCAGCAGCGGGCGGTGGTCCAGCAGTAAAGGGGGTGGTTATTATAAATATAAAAAATGTTATTTAATTAAATATTATAATTAAATATTAAATAATGAAAAATTTTTTAAAAAAAATTATAAACATTTCTTGACAGTTTTTAACTGTCAAGAAAAACAATTTATAACGGCGATGGGTGGTCAACGGCGATGGGTGGTCGGCGGCGGCAGCGGGCGGTGGTTATTATAAATATAAAAAGTGTTATTTAATTAAATATTATAATTAAATATTAAATAATGAAAATTAAAAAAAAAATTATAAACATTTATTAACAGTTTTTAACTATCAAGAATAAAAACTATTAAGAAAAAAGAAACTTATAACGGGGGTAGGTGGCCGGCAGCGGTAGCAGGCGGTGATCCGGCGGTGAAGGAGGTGGTTATTAACCTCCTTTAAAAAAAAAAAAAAATAAAATAAAACTATAAATACCCCCAAAATCCAAAATCCAAATCAAACTCTCTCTATTCTTAACTTTCTCAATTTCTCTCTCTCTCTCTCTCTCTCTCTCTCTCTCTCTCTAGTCCCTCTACTCTAAATCTCTAACTCTCTCTATTCTTAACTTTCTCAATTTCTCTCAATCTCTCTCTCTCTCTCTCTAGTCCCTCTACTCTATGTCTCTATCTCTCTCTATTCTTAACTCTTTACTCACACTAATACTCACATTCTCTACAAATTACAAACTAAAAACAAAGGTTAGTTTTAATATATATGATTTTACGTTTAGTTATGATTTTATGTTTAGTTTATTAGCTATTAAATATTAATTGCTTAGTTTTTAATTATAATATTTATGATTTTATGTTTAGTATATTAAATATTTAAGGGATAGGTTTTACTTAATGTTAATATTTACTAGTTTTCCAACCCGAGCGTTACATGGGCTTTGTAGAAAAAATTGTTTGTAAAACATTGTGTTGTTACCGAAATTTTTGATGCAAACATGTTTAAACCTAATGAACATGTAATTTTTCCTTTCAATAAAGCATCGGTCATCGGATAGTAGGAAAAAATAAAACACACCAACATTAGGGATATACATAGATCCTCAAATTAAAGAGAAATGTTAAAAGATTTTATTTGTTTATTAGAGAAGTTGACATGTCTGTTGACTTCCCCAACAAATAATGATCATTGAATTGTAATGTTAAATTCATTAATGATTGAATTATTGATATTATTAATAAATAACTAATTATATTATGATAAAAAAAAATTATAAAACAATAAAACAAGATGAACCGATTCTTATGTAGTTAATGAATCTGATTTTAATTAATTTATTGTGAATTATAATGATGGTAATTGTCTTTAATAATCCCTTAAGGAAACTCTTAGATCTTCAATATCATTAATAAACAGAGACTCTTCATTTCTATCGCCATTATTCCAGTTTAGATGAACAGATTCCTTAAGGATTATTTAATTTATTATATAGATTAATTAAAAATTAAAACTTAAAATGAAAATAAAAGACAATCAAGAAAGGCAATAGACAGCAAGAAAACATTCGAACAATAAAAAACAAAACAAAGCAAACCAAAAAGAGATGAAATAAATATATTAGTATCATTTGATTTGAATTTTGAATTTTGAATCAATTTGAGGTTACCAATATGTAATCTATTTCTAAATCACACAGAATCTCAATCTCCTTTCTATTTTTCTAGGAAAAAAAAAAAGCATATGAATAATAAAATACAAACCAACAAAACAATCATCAACTACCTATCACACAAACCATAAAAAAAATTAAAATATACAAAAAAAAAATCGAAGAATTTACAAACTATAAACTATAAATTGTGGAACGGTATAAGACAAATTTCGGTGCAGAGTAGATATATCAATAGGGTGAACCACGTCGACATGGGCAGTGGTGTTGGTGTAGAGGAGAGGAGAGGAGAGCACTGTTGATAGGAGAGTGTCGTTGGCATGACGGAGAGGAGAATACTGTCAACGCGGAGAGTATCATCACCTTGGATGGGAAAAAAACCGATGCCTAATTTGGATTATTTTCAATCCATTACACTACATGTAGTTTTGTATAATTTTGAATGCAAATGCTTCATTATATATAATATATGCTCAATAAGGTATCAATGAAAACATGTGTATTGAAAACTCAAAGGTTAGGCATTGGAAAGTTAAAACGTTTTTCTCTTCAATGAGATAATGAAAATCAATAATATTAACTACTACTAATAAAAGTTTAATTAATTAACAGGGAGTGGAATCAAAAGAGACAAAATTAATTAAGTTGAATCTGGAACTTCCCACAACACAATTAATCAAAAAAAAAACATTTAATAATAGAAGATATTATGAGCAATCATATGATTGATTATATTTAAAAGTTTAAGAATCAAACATATTCCACGTTAAGGTTGAATAGGAAAGGGTTATTATTTATTTGCTTTATTATTATCATTATTATTAATATTATTTACTAAATTGATTTCATTGTAGCATTTATTTATTTATTTTATTTTTTGAAGAAAGGAAAAAAAAAAAACATTTGATAATAGAAGATATTATGAACAATCATATTTGATTGATTATATTTAATTCCAAAGCTCTCATACGGCGACATGTGGCGCTGTAAAACTCTATTATTATTATTATTATTATTATTATTATTATATATGATTCTTAGTATTTTTAATATTTATTGCTTAGCTTTTAATTTTATTATTTATTATTTTATGTTTAGTATGTTAAATATTAATTGCTTAGTTTTTAATTTTAATATTTATGATTTTATGTTTAGTGTATTAAATATTTATGGGATGGTTTTTACTTAATGTTAATGTTTATGTTTATTATTTTTAATATTAATTGCTTAGCTTTTAATTTTATTATTTATGATTTTATGTTTAGTATATTAAATATTAATTGCTTAGTTTGTAATTATAATATTTATGATTTTATGTTTAGTAGATTAAATATTTATGGGATAGTTTTTACTTAATGTTAATATTTATGCTTAGTATTTTTAATATTAAATGCTTAGCTTTTAATTTTAATATTTTTGATTTTAATGTTTAGTATATTAAATATTAATTGCTTAGTTTTTAATTTTAATATTTATAATTTTATGTTTAGTAGATTAAATATTTATGGGATAGTTTCTACTTAATTTTAATATTTATGCTTAGTATTTTTAATATTTATTGCTTAGTTTTAAATTTTAATATTTACGTCTAATGTTTAGTATGTTAAATATTTATGGGATAATTTTTACTTACACTATGTTTGGTTTGATGGAAAGAAAAGGAAAGGAAAGGAAAGGAAATGATAGTGAGGAAAGAAAAGGAAAAGAAATGAGATGATAGTGGTTTTAATGATTGTTGTTTAGATGGTTATGAGAGGAAAGGAAATGAAAGAATAGTGGTTTTATTTTATTTACGAAAATACCCTTCTTTTAACAATATGAATACCAACAATATATAGGGTTATTTTTGGGATTTTGAAAAAATTATTAATGGTGGATTCCTTTCTTTCCTTTCCCTCTCTTTCCTCCCAAATTTGGATGGAAACCAAAGTGTTTAAAATAGAAAGAAATTATTCCACTAATTTCCTTCCATTTCCCTTCATTTCCTTTCTTTTCCCTCTCATTTAACCATCCAAACAAGAAATTAGAAATCACCCCATATTCTTTTATTTCCTTTCTCTCCAATTCCTTCAAACTAAACGTAGTGTTGATGTTAATGTTTATGTGTAGTATTTTTAATATTAAATGCTTAGCTTTTAATTTTAATATTTATGATTTTGTGTTTAGTATATTAAATATTAATTGCTTAGTTTTTTATTTTAATATTTATGATTTTATGTTTAGTAGATTAAATATTTATGGGATAGTTTTTACTTAATGTTAATATTTATGCTTAGTATTTTTAATATTAATTGCTTAGCTTTTAATTTTAATATTTATGATTTTATGTTTAGTGGATTAAATATTTATGGGATATTTTTTACTTAATGTTAATGTTTATGCTTAGCTTCTAATTTTAATATTTATGATTTTATGTTTAGTACATTAAATATTAATTGCTTAGTTTTTAATTTTAATATTTATGATTTTAGTAGATTAAATATTTACAGGATATTTTTTACTTAATGTTAATATGTATGCTTAGTATTTTTAATATTTATTGCTTAGTTTTTAATTTTAATATTTATGTCTAATTTTGTAGGAACTAGGAAATGGATCCTACTCAAATTCCTGTTTATTTTTCAGACGGATTGAACATGATCAATGATGACTTTATTATTTTGTCACTAGAAGAGGAAGTCTGGGTAGATACTGAAGGACTAATCGGCTTCCGCCTCGACACTGGGGACAACGATATCAAAATCCAAAACCAGAAAGTTAAAATCTATGGTATGGGATACTTTGGATCAATAACTGGACGATTAGGTATTATCTAAGGTTTGTTGTAAATTTTGTAAGAAAATATTGTTTGATACTAAGAAAGGAACAAGACATTTGATAAGGCATGGAGACGCATGCATGCTTAAACACGGTCAAGTAGATACTATTAGATAGACACAAACTACAACATAACCTAGATGGGTTCATTAACACTTGGAGATATGACGATGCCAATGCTAGGGAATGCATGACATGTTATATTGCATAAATCAATCAACCGATTGGTTTAGGTGACAATCCTTTTTTAGAAATATTTATCCAAAATGCATTTAACCCCCAATTTTTAGTTGTGTCTAGAAACGCCACCAGAAGCAATTTACTAAATGTTTTCAATCCAACCAAGTCAAATTGGTTGCTCAATTATAGAGTTTAAGTGTTTCTGTTGCACTAACTTTCAATACTTGGAACACACATTCTAAATAGGACATTTTATATGTCTCAGGACACTATATAGATACTGATTAGAAGATCCAAAAAAGAATTTTTGGTTTTCGTCCCATGGATTTCGCTCATACCACTCAAAATATGTTTGATGTTAGTTTTGAAGTTTTAAATGATTTTAGATTAACTGAACGCATCATTTCCCTCACATTAGATAATGCATTATCAAATAATATATCCATTAATTTGTTTTTTTACCAGCAATGTCCAAGCTGGGAGTTATCTCTTCCACCAATGGTGTGCATATCACATCATAAAATTAATTGTGAAATCAGGTTTGAAGGTTGTAAGTGGTCACATAGATCGCATCAGAGATGTCATTTCTTATATCTTTAGCTCTAATCAAAGAGTGAAATTTTTTTCCAAATATTCAAACTTTTGACAAACAGCTCAAGAGGTTCCAAACAGATATACCGATAAGGCGGAACTCCACTTATTTAATATTGAAAAGGGATATTGATTATTCAAGTGAAATTACAGGTTATTATAATATGAAATGACCCTAGTGGACGGTCCAACCATATGCAATGAGGATTGGTATGTGGCAGAAGTTTTAATTAAAATTTTAAAGATTTTTTACGAATCAACTGTATTTCTTTCCAGGATCTATTATCCCACATCACATCTTGTATTGCATCAAGTATTAGAAATGCCTGAAATTTTACACTTTTATAAAGATGATGTCATTTTAAAAAGTGCAATTGAGGCGATGGTAAAAAAATTCAAAAAATATTGGTATGACATTCTTTTACTCTATGCCTTAGGTTGTATAGTAGATCCTAGGACAAAATTAACTAGTTTAAAATATTTTACTTAGTTTATTGGTCGTTATTTGGATTTAGATCATACTCAAAATTTTACTAACCTACATCTAAGGTGTTCGAAGGTTATCGCCTTTATGAGTGCAGGTTTAGCGGGAGAAACATGCAACGGAGGGAACAATCGGATACCTGATCAATGAAGAAAAGTATGAGAATCGTAAACATTGAAGACTTTTCATCCAGATCTGGTTCTGGTTCATCTCAATGTTGCAAACTGAACACTTACTTTGAAACTAGGTTCGATATAGCCCATCAAGAGGACTTCTAAGAATTTGATCTCCTGTTATGGTGGAAATACCATACCGAGAGTTATCCAGTATTGTCATAACTAGCACGGGACGTACTTGTCATCCTTGTGTCTACTGTTTGTTCGGAACATGCATTTAGCACAAGTGGACATATAATCGAAGCTCAAAGATCTTGTCTGACCCCTTAGATGGTAGAGATATTAACATGCCTTCTTTATTAGGAGCATGCATAGATGAGGATACAGCATCAACCGATGAATGAAGAACTAATTCAAAGTTTTTCCAACATATACTTCGAAGATGTTTCTAGTTTCGACAGTAATCGGGTGGATTGATGGCTTAATTTTTAATTATACATGTATTTGCAATTTTGTAATTCGAATATTACACTCTTTTTCCTTTACCAAGTTTTTATTCCATTGGATTTTTTTTGATAATGTTTTTAACGAGGCAATCACAAATTCTGTAAATTGAAATGTCAATAAATAAATAAAATTCATCACTTTCTTAATTTTTACATCTTTATCACTTTATTTATTCTTTGAATAATTTTAGTAAATAAATAAAAAATAATTTAATATATTTCTTATATTTTATTTCATTACTCATTAGACTAAATAAATAAGAAATAAATTTGTAACTTTTTTTTAGGAAAACTTGAATAAATTTTAAATTTAAAAACTAAAATACATAAGTTAAAATAAATATAATAAACAAATTTTAACTTCAAATATTATAAGATAAATATTTAGATTTATTAATTATTTATTTTTTTAAAAAAAAATCGAGCAGCCTGTAAGTCAACCTACCTACCAGGCCAGGCCACATGCCTTAAGAATTTTTCACATGCCCCAGTCCGACCTGCTTTCCCTTCAGGTCACTTTGGGTCCGACTTATTAAGGGCCCGACACGGTTAGACCGAACCATCCATTTTACCATCGCTAGAAGTGACTGCTGAGTTAAATAATAAGAATTGAAAAGGTATTTAAAAAAAAAGGGTAATTTTAAGTATAATCATAAAGTGTGTAACCGCAATGTAACCGTTTTGTAAAAAAACAGTACTTATTATTAAAAAATTGATTTTTTTATATGAATTTCATGTTTTATTTACATTTTTCCAAAATGGTTACCCGGCGACGTAGAATTGCTCTTAACAAAAAATGATAATAATAATAATAATAATCGTTAAGGGATAGACAAGATCCGATCAACCGCTGGTTCTCAAGTAAACTGAGGAAAGCAAACAATCTCACTTTTGCATTAATTAAAATATCTTCACGTCACTTCAAATCTCAAAGCAAGTCTCGGGATTCTGGAGTCGTCCTCTCCACGTGTCACTTCAGCATTCGTTTACTGACAAGCTGCCCAATCTACACTCTACACTACACATTTGCGCAATTGCACTACTACTACTGTCTTCTTCTTCATCTTCTCAGAAACCATTTTCACTCACTTTCAAATTCAATTCAATGGCCAAGTCTTTAGTTGTTCCTTTAGCTAGCAAAGCACCCACCAACGATCGTTTTCTATACCCAAATTGCCCCTACGCTTGTCAGTCATTATCTTTTGAGAACAAACCAATTAAGAATCTCAACAATGTGTTGTTTGTAAGCCACTACACACTTGCTTCTCTTCACCGCCGACTCACTCCGGTTCCTGCTCTTGACTCGGACGCGTCTCACCCTCTTCATCAGGTAGTGATTATCTAATCTGGGTTGTGCGTCTTTTTGGGAATTTCGGCTCATTTTAGATGGTTTTTGACGACGTGTGTACTCGGGTTGGATTTCTTTTTTTTTTTTTTTTTTTTTTCCTGCGGTTTCCCGGCAACCAAACAAGGATTAGAGAGTGAAGGGTCTGCTTAAATGAAGTATTAGTTGGTTTGGAAAGTAAAAATTTAGAATGAGTATTAACTGTTTGTCAAGATGCCAAACTTTAACAAAACTAAAATTTTTTAAAGTTTGATCCCTTCTTAGTTTTATTTTCACTTTTGTTCTTTAGCAAAACAGAGTTTGAAAACTCTAGATTGTCTACTAAAACTTGTTGATCCATCGCCGTCTGATGGGTTCTGATATTTGGTTGGTTAGATATCTGGATGAAATGGAAACAGTTTGACATCAGACATATATATTTTCTCTGTTTATGAATTCAATTATGTTCTCTTCTCTATTTCTCAAAAAGGAAAACTCAAAATTGATTGTGCTGAATTTTGGAAAAAGACCTTGTATGAATCGGATTCTATGTAGTACTTATGATTTTATTTGGCTGTAATATTATGAAAGGGATCGGCGGATTTTAGGAGCAGTAAGAGCTTTGAGCAATGGAATTCATTGACAGCCAAGTTCTCAGGAGCATCAAGCATCCCATTTACATTACTGCAACTTCCCCAGATTATCCTCAATGCACAGAATCTCTTAGCGGGAAATAAAACCGCCCTTTTGGCAGTCCCGTGGTTGGTAAGCAATTGTCAACAACATCTTACTCTTTGATACCTCTCGCTTTTTAGGTTCTTGATTTTCTCAGCATTTTGTTTGTCATCAACTTTCTAAGTTTCATAGGTTTTATTGGTTTGTACATGTTATTGGTCTTCTTATCCAATTCCTCATTGTAATGTAAAACTTTACTGCAAGAACTTAGTTTCTTACACTGTGAGGGGAGGTTGTTGAATATTTTGCTACAAGTCTAATAGCTTAGGCACCTAAAGAGTGGTTTGAGAATAAATTTAACAAATGTTTTTGTAATCTTGGTTCTGTGTTATAAAGAATCTACAATTTAAACTTTAGAGTTATGTATGTTCCTCCATTTTTTTTTTATTGACCAATTGGGATTCAATTTTTAGAATCTAAGGAAGAGAATGTTTTCGATACAGGGAATGTTTACTGGTTTGCTTGGGAATCTTTCGCTTCTTTCATATTTTGCAAAGAAAAAGGAGAAAGAGGCAGTTGTGGTGCAAACATTGGGGGTCGTGTCTATATATGCGGTAATTGTGCAGCTTGCTATGGCAGAAGCAATGCCTCTGCCTATTTTTGTGTTCACTTCAGTTGTGGTGGCAAGTGGTCTTGTTATAAACTTCTTGAATTACTTTAATTGGCTAAATGCTGGGATATGGCAATTCTGGGAAGATTTTATCACTATTGGCGGGATATCAGTCCTTCCTCAAGTAATCTCTCTCTCTCTTTTCTCCCTCTTCTCTTCCTCTTCTCTCTCTTGCCTCTCCTGTATACACATGCATATTCACTTACAATATAATTCCATCTGCGCATATCAAGAAAAGAAGATTTTATCTACCCTGATCTTCTAACATGTAAGTTGTTTTACAGGTGATGTGGTCTACATTTGTACCATATATACCAAACAGTATCCTGCCTGGGACAATTGCTTGTGTTGTAGGAGTGGCAGCTGTTGTTATGGTAAGCCGTATGGGATATTTTTCTGCCTATTAAAGTCATGTGCTTGTAACTCCTAAAAAATATGGGAAAATATTATCTCACGGATCATTAAGTTTACTGGATGGTGGGACTATGTACAAAATTTCCTTTCTTGTGGAGAGTATGCTTTTTGGTATTAAAGTGAAGGAATTTAAACGCATGGGAATAATGTGCAAAGCTGATTGTCATTTTGTTTTGATACATACTATGTTTTACAATCAAACATTATTTTGTAGCCAGAATTAATAGAAAAGGACCTAGAATGTTTTGAAAATTGTCTTTTGTTTGGATATGAAATTTAGGAAGCACAAAGGATGCATGCAATTAAATGGTTCTACTACAGACTGTTCTTGCCTAAAGAAAGTCTTCAAACTGAAATTCAACCTGATTGGATTCATATGATAAACAATCACGTGACTTTGTGAATAGTTAGGAATTGTGACTTATACTATAATAAGTTTTGATGATTGTGCCTTGTAAGTACTCTTGACGGGGCTTGTTGGATGATGTGTTTTGAACTTAAATGTTAATGTACTCTAAACTCCAAAGGTTTTAACTTAATTAGTTTTCCATTCAGAGAAAACTTTTGACAAGAGAACCAATCAAGTAATTGTCCTTAAAGTGAATGGTCTCAGATTTATCAGTCAAGGTCAATCCTTTAACTGTGTTATGTTTATTCATATCTTTTTTCCTTCACATATAAAGAAACAGTCGGTTCGATCCATCAGCCTTTTAAACTTCTGCTGCTAAGATTTTCAGGCTAGAATAGGCAGACTTCCGGAGAAAGGTGTCAAATTCGTTGGAGCAATATCTGGATGGACAGCAACGCTTCTCTTCATGTGGATGCCAGTTTCACAAATGGTAATCCTTTTTTGTGCTCCAGTTTTAAATATTAACCAATCAAACAATGCGGTTATTTGTGTGCCACTCTGATCAATATTTCTGCTTCCTGTTTAGTGGACGAATTTTCTGAACCCTGATAACATTAAAGGGTTATCGGCAGTCTCGATGCTGCTTGCTATGATTGGAAATGGACTTATGATCCCACGTGCACTTTTTATTCGTGATTTCATGTGGTAATGCTCTTCTCATATTGACCTTTCTTTTCTCTCACTGTTATACAAAATAGTGGTTGGTATGGATTGGCTTATGCAATTTCCAAGATTTTTGTTAAACCTTGATCTATTTTGTTCCATTTTTTAAGCTTGATTCCTGGCCTGCCCCTTAAATTATCTTCCGTATAGATAGGCGGTTGCCAACTCAACAGTGTTTATTGTACCTACTTACCTATAATACTGTTTGTTAAGAATATTTACTCTCATGGTTTTCACTTGATGTCGTTGGGCAATTGGGATGAAAAACAGATAGATTCATTTATACCATTTGGATTATTTTACAATACAATTGGGAGAGGAGAGAATAAAGTGAAGGATACAATTTTAGTTGTAAAGGCGGTGGGCAGAGATTCATTTGTGTTATTTGGATTATTTTACAATACAATAGGGAGAGGAGAGGATAAAGTGAAGGATGCAATTTTAGTTGTAACGGCGGTGGGCAGAGTATTTTTTTTCCCTTGGTTGACAGGAAGAGGGTTGGTTTCACAATATTGTGCTGGTGTTGATTTTCAATCTAGATTCTGGTTATTTCTGAAATGCTGTTAAAGAACACTTCTTGCCTAGTTAATTTGCTGTAATTTTAGCAGAATTCTTAGAAAATTTAAGAGTAGTTAGCTGGGCTCGTACATTAGGTGGTATTTTGTGAATGTCAGAGCTTGTAATTTCGGATATCATTTCAATTGCAAGTGTCTATGGAGCTTCAAAAGTGTGCTGAAAGTTTGGGATCAAAACCGTTGGATATTCAAAATGAAGGACTCCTGATTCTTCCATGAGGAATTTGGGGTGTTTGAATTCCCCAAGATTGTGAATAAAGTGATTCCAAAATGCTATATGTATATCCATATGTGTGTTCTGTCGAACTTGGATATCAGATTTGCAGATTCTGCGGTTGGACTACATATTCCATGAACCCATATTATTTCTGTAGAGTATTGCATATCATGGTTTATGTTAAGAAAAATTAAGTGGGTTTTCAATAGCCCAAATCATACTTTACAGGTCATAGTTAAGCAATATAATTCCTATCAAAAAACATATAATGTCATTGGTCAGTGTGGTACGGAAAAAAATGTGTTGCTGTAGACTACATTGTTACGGTGGACTTGCTTTAAAAGTGGAAAAACTAGTGTTAGACGTGTATGATAATGTAATGTATTGACAGTCAGTTTAGGATATGGATGCTGTCCTGGCACTGATGTTTATGTAAATGTGGATACCTGACAGCTGATTGAAACAAAATAGCACATAGGAATCATGGTCAAATAGAAAATAAATCTTGATTTCCACATCAATGATTACAACTTTGTGGAAGTAAGTCCTAACAAAGCTGATAATTCATTATGTGAGAGAACATGTACACATAGCCTGTTGTTCCAAGAGATGTGCCCAATTTTGCAAAAAAGAAAGAAAGTTTATACTGAATATTGTTGATGTGCTTGACTTCTTATTCCTTATCTCAGACCTTGCAATTGTTGATCATCTTTTGAAGTATCCTGATGAATGAACTGATGTATTTATGGTTATATATTGGTAACATGTGCAATTGTGCATTCAACTATGGTTGCAGGTTCACCGGTTCAACTTGGGCAGCTCTCTTTTATGGATATGGGAATATTGTTTGCCTGTACTCGTAAGAAATGTTCAATTTCTAATGTCCATCTGTAATTTTAAAGTTTTTAGTTTTCTGAAAGGGAGTTATAGTCTTAACCTAAACATTTGGTTGTGATTCCAGGTTCAAAGTTATTAGCAGAGAGTTCTTTTTGGCATCAACAGCTGGCTTATTTTTTTGGATAGGTCCTCTATTTCAATCCCCCTGTATTACTTCTGTATATTCTAGGGAATAATTGTAGATAAATGAACTTCCCTCAAAAACAAAAGATAATAAATAACTATTATTTTGGTTGATGGAAGTGTTAAATACATGAAAGTTTTGAATTATTTTGTGTATTTGACAGGAATGGCTTTCTGGAGAGACACAGTAGTGTACGGATACAACTCACCTCTGAGATCTTTGAGAGAGTTAGTTTTTGGAAATTAGTTTGAAGCTCGGCATGCTGCTACGGAACTCATATGGCATCACTTTTCTGGTTGCATGATCTTAAGCACGGAGTATAGAAATCGTTCTTCTTTGATGAAAAGCGGTACCTGACTGACATCAAGACTACACAGTACATAAATTATGGAACTTTCAGTTTAGATATCTTTTGTAAGGTAATCAACAACATCGATTTTTTCATACGGAAAAATAAAGTAGAACAATAATGTAAGGATGAATTAAAGAGACATCTTATCAGTAGTAAATTTGTTTTCAATAAATGACCTGATTTGAGTGTATTTGTTTGTTTATTATTCTTGTGTATTGTAGTTTCATATTCATTTTGCTTCCTGGTGGCGGAGAACCAAGTCCCAGAAAATATGTATGATGGCTTCAAATCTCTTTCTTTTTTCAGCTGAAATGGTGCCAAAGTATCTATGAAGAACCTCTGGTTTCTGGTACAATTATTCAAAACTTTGTAGTGGGGGTTTTGGATTCTCCCAGTGAGAATATTAAAGCACTTTGAAAAGGAAACTTTTCCTCAGAGATACCATTGATGCTGTCATTTTAAGGTATGCCCATGCCCCATGAACTTCATTCATTAAGTGATTGACTGATTGGTAGTGTAGTTAGCTTTACAATCACCTTTAAAAGGCATCATCTGTGGATATGACTTTACATTTGTCATTCATTCACTTTTGTTTCTTTTTCTTCCACTGTCGGTAAACTTGTTTCTCTTCTACCAAACCTAAAGAGAAGATGCCCCATTCTGATCTACCAAGGAAGCAAATTTTTAAGCAGATATTCCATCTTTATACAATCAATGAATATCCCATTCCATTCAAAGGATCTGGACCCTTTATTTCAATGTTATCTTGATGTATAAAGAAAAAGTGATGAATGAGAGGCGAAGGTGGGAAGAGAGGGGAGAGAGTTTGGGGAGTGTTTTTATATAGGGATATATCAGTAATTTCTTAAAAATATAATTATTAACCGTTAAAACTTTTTTATATAATTAAAAATAAATACGGATAATTACTTCGGTCGTCATCTATTTGGTTGTATATTATCAAAATGGCAATTATTGACAAAAAGTGTGACATTAATGATCATTCTATTATATTCGGTTAACTTTTCTAGAATTATCATTAGATAGAGTATAGCAGAATGAACTTTAAAATCACACTTTTCATCGATAATAATCATTTTGAAACGAAATCTCTATCAAATGACCATTTTAACGGTGTCCAACTAAATGGATGGATGGTTATCGATATAATTATCCCCAATAAATATCCAAGATTTTCCAGACTATTTCTTAGTGTCGGCCTAAGAAAAAGCATTAAAGTAAAAATTAAAGTATAAAAAAGAAAAAAATAAAAAATAAAAAAAAATAAAAAAGACAAAAAAAGAATGCTACGTGTCCTTTAAACTTGCCAGCATGCTGAGAACCATCTTTTTAAAAACTACGAGAAGCAGCACGAAAATCCAAAAAAAAAAACAAAAGAGAATTGCATTATCCATCAACAGCACTTCACTTTCACTTTGCATTCTCTGCTTCACCATCAAATGGTGTCAAAGATGAAACCATTGTCGGATCGGAAAACGAACCCGATCCGGAACGTGCTCGGGTTGGGGTACTGGGTTCAGGGTTTCAGGTGCTTTCCATGGATGGCTGTCAACTTCTTCCTAAAAGACGGTCTCAAAGTGGACCCCTCCACTCTCCAGATTTTGCAAAACTCTGCAAATCTTCCTATGGTCGGTAAACCCTTCTACGGCGTCATTTCCGACGCCGTTTACGTCTCCGGCCAGCACCGCATCCCCTACATCGCTGTCGGTGGTATGTACAATACGCCTCTCTAAATTGAATTGAATGATTGGTTTTAAATGTTTTCCTTTTCTTTTCTTTTTTTTTCTTTCTTTTACTTTAATATGATGGATGCATTAGGTATGTTTTTGCTATGAAAGATGTTGTATTAAATTATCATTAACGGTTTAAAGTTTCGTTATTTGTTTTTGGTGAAGTACAATTATTTGGTTTAGAGTAAATTATTTCTGTTTTAGAAATCATTTTATTGACAAGACGATGTTGATATGTTGACCCTTTGGTGCTCTCTCGCACCTACACTGGTCGAATTTATTGTAACAATTAAAATAAAATTAGAGCAAATAAAGTAACCGAAACAAGTCTTCAAGCTCGGTTTGTTTGGTCAGCTTTTTTTGTTTTAGGAATCTGAGACCAAAGAGAAGCATTTCTCTTTAGCAGTTTAGCTTTTCTTTATCTCTTTTTACCTTAATCTAATTAGGTGCAATATATTTAGTGGTAAACTAGCTCTTGTTATGTCTAATTTTAAACCGCCCGACAATCTGCATCACGAAAGCCTTGATCATTTTCCCAGTCCTTAAGAATTGCATAGTTATTATGTTTTCTAGTAAATAAGTATCTACCTTATAGAGTATTTCACAGGATAGCCCAATTGGTCGGATCGCTTTCACTGAGCAAGAAAAGAATTCCAATTTAGTTTGTATATGGAGTGGGATGGGATGGGGTGTGTGATTGAAACAAGTAAAGGGAGGCTATGTTCAATATCTTCAACTAAAGTGAAATTTGAATGCTTTTTAGTGTGCGTACTGTGTATGAATGTGCACAGGCCTTTTACAAGTTGTAATAACTATTATCATCTAATGAGAAATCTTTGAATCTTAATACACTACCTGGTTATCATCTCCTTTTGGCATTTGTGAAATGAAACTAGTTCATACAAGTTTTGTGTGGACATTGATACTAATACCTTCTTGTTAATACAGTAGGTTTCCACATATGTTTGTTAGTGCAATAGTGTAAGAAGTAGCTTGAACACAGCAGCTTTAATTAAAAAGATGTCTTCTCTACTGACCTATTATATCAGTGTGTATTTTTTTCTTTCTTTCAAATTTACAGTTTTATTTAGCTATTCCAATGATGCTTAGATTTATCTACTTTGTTATACTTCTCTACTTTACATTTCTAGGACATAAGATGAATTATGGCTGTGATGATCATGTCGTGTTTCTGGAATCCTTTTCAGTTTCTGTTTCCAAATTGAGGAAGCAGGTTGTAAATTTTACTTAAGTTGTTCCAATTTATAACTCTTCCCTTATTATTTCCTCATCTATTTTTGCAGCTATGTTACAAGCAGTATCATGGTTAGCTATAGCGATCTTTTCAAAGTCGAACATCTCAATCTTCACCATGACCCTATACCTCCTCCTTAGTAACCTTGGCGCTTCAATAGTAGAGGTGGCAAATGATGCCATTGTTGCAGAGACGGGAAAACAGCCCACTACTTCATCGAAGGACTACCAATCATCTTCAGGTGAACTCCAGTCATATGTTTGGATGGCATCCTCTGCTGGCGGAATCCTTGGGAACCTTCTAGGTGGCCTTGCCATTGATAGGTTCTCCCCTGAGTCGATGTTCCTCTTCTTTGGCTTCCTTATTGCTCTCCAATTTTTCATAACCATTTCTGTTCGTGAAAGCTCTCTTAACCTACCCAAAACTCCAAATGTTGGGATTAGGAAACAGCTTTCAGAGCTCTCAGCTGCTTTGCAAAAACCTGAGATTGCCTACTCGGTAACATGGTTTGCAGCATCGTATGCCGTAATTCCAGCACTAACAGGAACCATGTTCTTTTATCAAACAGAGCATTTGAAGATTCAGTCATCAGTATTGGGAATCTCTAAAGTATTCGGTCAGGCAGCGATGCTTTTGTGGGGTGTCGTCTATAATCATTACTTAAAGTCAGTTTCTCCTAGGAGACTTATTTCAGCCATTCAAGTATCGATGGCAGTGTTCATGATTTCAGATGTGTTGTTTGTGAGAGGGATTTATCGAGGGATGGGGGTGCCAGATTCGCTTTATGTTGTCATTTTCTCTGGCCTGTTAGAGGTTATGTTCTTCTTTAAGATTCTGCCATTCAGTGTTTTAATAGCACAGCTCTGCCCGCCAGGATGTGAAGGATCTGTTATGGCATTTGTTATGTCTGCTATAGCCCTCGCAATGATAGTGAGCGGATACCTTGGTGTCGCACTTGTGTCATACACAGGGGTCACTGGAGATGATTTTTCAAAGTTTCCAATTGGCCTTTTAATACAAGCAGTCAGCACCATCATACCACTTTATTGGTCATATCTTATACCGGATGATATGAAATCTAAGAGTAGGAGAAAGGAGGAGTAGGGTGTCAGCTCTTGCCGCTTTATTGGTTATTATTAACGCCTGGAGGAAGGAGCAGCAGCATTTGCAGAAACATTTAAATGATTTGTGTTGTAGATTAGTTTCTTTATAGGTTTTATTTTTTTTTATAATTTTTCTATATATGATTGTTTTCATAGTTCATACATCACTGAACAATAAAAAATACTGTAATAGCTGCAGGCATTTCAGCATAATTGCATAAAGTTATTCGAAGGAAATGGCAAGATAAAAAAAAAATACTCTAAAAGTTTGCATTTCAATCTCAGATATCATGTTGAAGCAAAGAACTCTGCTTTGTCACAATGATGCATACTCAACTTTTTTAAGTTACGCCATTGTAACGTATGTACTCCTCGATAGAAAGTTTTGAGCCGAGGCAAATAGTTGAGCATCAGAGAGGTTATTCGTGGGAAGACAAATGTGACAGCTTCTTTTGCTTCTCCTTCGTCAGCAACAATCTCCTCCACCCCACAATTGTACACATGAAGCTGTTCGAGTTCTGAAAGACTCTCGGCAATAGAGAATGGAAAGAGGTATTTCAGACTCTTACAATTACAAACTTTGACACTGCTTAGTTTTTTAAAGGAGAACCTTTTTTGTGGATCCTTATTCCATATGTGCTTCAGTTTTGGTAGACTAATAATATCCAGTTCTCTTAACTGAGTTTGAGTTTCTGTTTCAGGATGTGATTCTTCTTCAAATTCTACCCCTTGGAGATCAAATATCTCTTCGACCAAATAACAATCGCTGACAATTAAGGACTCTAGCCTCGTGATTCTTTCAAGCATGTTAGACTGAAAAATAGTCAACAACTTATTGCACCTTGTGACTTCCATTGATTTTAGTTTGCGAAATGAATCCTTGCAAAGTTGATTAGGCCATATAGTCTCCAAGTCATCCATTCCCGAAATTTTAATTTCTTCTAAATAAGGGAATATTGCAACCTGTATATTAATTAGTAAGTACAGTAAGAATTTTTTTATTAAAAAAAAAGGGAAATAAGTGCAAGTCAAGAGTGGGAGGGAATGATAACTTACTGTAGAAGATGAAAACAAAACTTTTAAATAATTACAGTGCTCAATGCTGAATTGCCTTAAACATTGAAAGCAAGAAGATATTCCTGGAAGTTGATGATGGTGCCAAATCTTTTCAAAATTAATCCCATAAAGTTCCAAGGCCTCCAATTTGGACAACATAACCTGCAAATTAATGAAGAAAAAAAAAATACTCAATCCAAACAATAATGAAAATTAGTTTTATACAACATTCCACAAAAGGCCTCCATGTGATTTAAATCATTTTAACATACCTTTTCATTGAAAAGTGGGGTGGGAATATCAAGCTTGTTGTCCATTGAGCAGAAACTTGTGAGCTTTGGAAGAGAATTTAACGACAGGGATCGTAATTGCTTGAACTCAATCTTATCTATTCCTTCATTGTTGTTGATATGATCTTCTTCCATTCTCATTGAGAAAATCTCTTCCATATTGTGGCAAGAAAACACTCTAACTTCTTGAAGCAGTGGAAGAGCTTTGTTGGTGGAGAATGAGAAGATGTTCTTCAATTTACCGCACCTTCGAACTTCTATGGTTCTTAATCGGTGAAAAGACTCCGTTCTAAGTTGACGATTATATATCTTCTCCAGGTTGTACACACCCTCAAGAACCAATGACTTTAAGAAAGGAAAGGGTTCACAAGATTCTGACTCCAAGCAATCAACAATAGTATGAAAACATGTACTGTTTTGTACATGGAGAAACTCCAGTCCTGGAAAACCCTCTCCATCTAATATAGAAAGGAATTTCTCAACACTTGGTGTTTTATGAAGGACATTATCGTAACAACTGGTTTTGAGATTTAATCTCACCATTCTGGAAATCTCGTGCCAACGAAAATGATCCACATAATCGTCTCCAATGATTATTTTGTACCTGTTCAACTTTGTCGACAACAAGCGGCCTTTTGGCAGAACATTGGCATCTCCAATACTTATTTCCAAAGTGGTGAGGTGCAATAGACCCATCAACTCATCAAGAATGTTGAGTCCTTCAACCTCCCACTTGATATTGGATCCACTACTACACAAATACAATTCTTCTAATTTGGTTAATGTTGATATGACATTTGGAGGAATAACTCTGAGAGTGCTGCAATCATTCAAATCTAACAACTTTAACCTAATCAAATTACATGTTTCTTTAGGCAACTCCAAAATATAAGAGCTATGAATTCTAAGGATTTCCAGTTTCTTCATCTCTCCAATAAAATCGACGTCCCTGAGTTTGCACAAGTCTATATACAGAGTCTGAAGATTTACTAATAGATGAAGCGATGCAGCTGAAAACAAATTCAATCCAACCAAATGTAAAACCTTAAGCTTCGGTATCTTTGCGAAAAAATTATCAGGGACTTTCAGGAAATCTCTTGCATTTCTCATGTAAAAAAACTGAAGTTGCGGGCAATCGAATTCTTTCGGAAGCTCAATGATATCATGTAAGGAGATTCTAATGGAGCTTTTGAATACCTCCTTGTGTACCAATTCCCTCAGATCGACTTTATTTGTTATAGTAAGCATATGCCAATCTCTAGATGCAATAGATCTACCAACATCACGTACAACATCGTGCAATGAAAACCTGTTGTTATCGGTGTCAAGCAACAAACAAGAATTCTTAAGTTTCCGAACTAATGTATTTACTCTATTTCTTGCTTGTTCTATTGTTTCGACGCTCTTAAACATACCCAATCCAATTCCATATGTCAACAAGTTTCCGACAAAAGTATATCCCATAGTACAGCAAAGCAAGAAAGTTGATTTGAGTTCCTCGTCTTTTAATTGTTTGTAACTGAACTCTATACATGAATATGTCGATGCTGCCACTCCTTCGAAGTTTCTCAAGGAAGGCGTTGTGAGTTCTTGCAAGGCATTCTCCCATTCAAACTTTTCCTTGTTTTTTAAAGATACTGCTACTGAAGTAATGGCAATGGGTAGACCTCCGCATGCCTCGGCAACTTTTATTGCTAAAGCTCGCAATTGATCATTATTTTCAATGCAAGCTCCTGCATTTTTTCTAAATAGACTCCATGCTTCTCCTTCATCCAAAACATCGATCTGGAAATTAGTTTGAGAATCCATTTCTGATAACACATCTAAACTTCTCGCTGTCAACAACAGTTTACATCCCATATGATCATTATCGAAAGGAATTCCCACCTCTTCCAAAATCAGCCCTCCCCAAATATTATCTAAAACTAAAAGAACCTTCTTCTCTTGCTTCAATCTTTCTTGCAGAATCCTTGCTCTTCCTGAAATACTCTCCTCACGGAATGTCAAGCCCAATTTATCTGCAATTTCTTGTTGAATCTCTTTTATGTTTGGTTTCTCAGTTACCTCACCAAAAGCTACAACATCATATAGATTCTTATCCTCGGCGTGTTTAGCAACTGCCCTCGCTAGCATTGTCTTTCCGATGCCACCTGGGCCGTAAATGCCAACCATGTTCACATCAGGATTGCTCAATCCATTTAGTAAATCCTCTAAAGTAGACATTCTTGATTTAAAGGCCACGTAGCCTTTGTAAGAAGGAATCCATGTCTCCTTTGGAATTGATCGACAGGAAATTCTATCGAATTTTCCTTCTTCGTAAAGTCTAGCAACAGCCTCTACCTTGTTGGTTGCTTTTCTGCTATGTCGATGACGTTTCTTGAGATTAGGACACAACCCCATGAAACACTTGAAATTTGCTTGCTCGTTTTCTTGAACAATCATTGAAGCCTCATCAATGATATTATGTACCCTGTCCAGCCAATCCCGAACACACTGAAAAATCTCATCGCCTTGTCTCGTAGCTTCGACAACTGATTGCTGCACCGTCTCCTTTCTTACCTGCAACTTCCGAAGTTGAGTCTCCAGATTATGAAAGCTGCTCATGTAGTTCCAGATATAACCGACTTCACGTGCTATTGGAGCAACCGAGTATTCGGCAACTTTTGAAGCAACAGCAATACCAATTTCGGCCATTTTTGAAAAATAAAAGTGGACTATAAAGAGAATTGAAAGTAAGGACAGAAAGCACAAAACTTAACAAATGAAAAAAATAAAATAAAAAAAACAGTGAGTGGCAAAAGTGTAACAAAGTCTCAGAGATAAGTGAAGTGAGTTACTTGATACACGAGAGAGAAGAGAGAAGAAGCTCCAGAAAGTCTGAGAAACAAGTTCATCAATCCCTTGGAGTATGAAATTTTCATCGTGTGAAACAAAGTGAGAGAAGTTGAAGAATCTACAATTAAAATTTCAATATTAGGACAAGAGAAAGCCAACACGGAACATATCACCGGAAGTTAAGGATCTATTGATCTTTGTTAATTTCATTTAATGGGGGAATTGCACAAACACCCTTAAGATTTGATAAAATTACACAGATATGACAGTTTTAGCTATATACATAAAAACTTCCCTCAGCATTTGAAAATTATTGTATAAACATCCCCTACCGTTAGATGGATCCGTTAGTCAATGGTTAAAAGTGTAAAAAGTCTAAAATACCCTTTATTTTTATTTTAAATAAACTAAAAAAATTAATAAATAAGAAAAAAATATATAAAAAAAATATTTTAGAAAATATGAATATATCTTAAATCTGAAACCTGAAGAAAAAAATGTATCTTTACAATTTAAAAAAAATAGTTTTTTAAACAATATAATAATAAATAAATTTTAAAATTTAAATTTATTTAAAATCAAAGGGGAATTTCACAAATTTTTTTTTTAAGATGAATTTTATTTATAGATTTCAGATTTAAGATACATTCATGCTTTCTAAAATATATTTTTAATATTTTTTATCTTGTTTTTAAATTTTGTTAGTTTATGTAAAATAAAAATATATGGTGTTTTAGACTTCTTACACATTTGACCATTGACCAACAGATCCATCTAACGGTAGATGATAAGGTAAGGGATACGGTAGGGGATGTTTGTACAATAATTTTTAAATGTTGAAGGAAGTTTGTGAGTATATGACCAAAACTATCATATCCGTGTAATTTTATTAAACCTCGTGGGATGTTTATGCAATTCCCCCTTTAATTAATCTAGACAAGATGGACAACTGGGCAATATCATTAATGCACCCTGATAAAGTTACCGCTTCGAACAACTTGAAGGAAAGCTAGAGTTTAGACGAAGTCAAGCACTACAGTAAAACTTCAATAAATGAATGTTTGTTAAATTAATAACATCGTGTAAATAATAAAATCTTTCGTTCTCGATTTGGGCATATGGACTAAAATAATCATTTGTATTTTCTTTATACCTAAACTGAACTAAGCATCATCCTTAATCTTTTGCAATGCATACACCACATTTGATTTTTTTCTTTTTTTCTTTTTTAGCAAGTAGTTATTTAAGGTTACAACTGCTTGAAGTACTTCTTTTAGAGAAACCGTTGGTAAAATACAATTGTCATCTAAATCATCATAATAATCAATAGACGTATTTATTACCCTTTAAATAATCTCTTAATCAGTATATAATTTTATCATCGTGTCATTTTCACTATAATAATTCAAAAGATACTCAACATTCATCAAATTTTAAAGTTTGACCTCATCCATTATTTATTATTATTATTTATAAGTCATACATGTATCTTGATAAAAATATTAATAAGAGCATTTGATTATACACCGGTTATTGTTTGTATATGATTACATGTAACCATGTCATAACAAGACAAATTTCAATGTGATCGTGTCATATCTTTTTAAATTAATAAATTATTCATTCATTGATAAATATATAACCCCTCTAAAATAATAATTTTCTCCGATCCCAACAATATTATTTTACAGGATTTTTACTATATATTCATTTCATTGTCTTTTTTAACTTCACATGTTGGTTCACTATCAAATTAGACTGACTTGTAAACTTTTAGTGAGGACACTTGCACCTAAATTATTAGGCTCACATCAATTTATAAACAGGTTGATATAAAGAGGATTTATTTACCTATGTGTACTATCACATAATAAATTGTCCTTCATTTTGTTTCAAAAAAAAAAAGTGTCCGTTATTTATAGAATGTTAATCAACAATATTAGTTTTATTTTAATAAATAAGAAAAATAAATTTTAAATAAAATATTATTTATGTAGGTTGGCATTAAACAATGATTAATTTGAAAATTTCGCCTAACACCTCTAAATTTCTTGAGTCATTCTTGGACTCAAGTTGAGATTCTCTAATAGCTAGCTAGGAAGCACCTTAGACCTTGACCTTACATCAATAATCATTTTAATAAGATTAAGAGTTTGAATTATATTTCTTCAAAAGATAACTCAAAGATATTATTTAATTTAGTTGGCATATGAGTTATCAACGTCTTGTGTTAACAACTCACATGCTACGTCATTTGAGAATGAATTTGGATAAATTTTTTAAAAAGTTTAACGTTATTCGATTCATAAAAATACCAATCCACATCAACTTTCCCTTTATTTACTTGTAAAAAATATATGCATAATGCACAAGTAGGTAATTACTTTATGATAACGTGCTAATATTTTAATTAAAGATTCTTTTTCCTTTTTCATGTGCTAAGTGCTAAGTAATCCTAAATTTTGACTTACATGCAACTAGTTTGATTAACACAACATGTAGTCAAGAAAAACATGCGACTTTCCTTGTCACATGCCAAGCACTCATTGGTTCGTTTTGGTTTCTAATTTTCTAGGTTGTTGGTTGAATATGGATGATGATAGATGGATGTATCATGTATGTGATGATGATTCAACATCATATGGATCTGGTTTTTTTTTTTTTTTTCAATTTTGCTTTGAATTTGATTGCTCATAAGAGGATTCTGGATTTTGCTGTGAATGTGGATTGTGATGATGAATGCAACGGTAGATGATTTTGGATTGACTTTGAATCGGGTTGTGTTACTGTTGTTGATTTTCTAGGTTTTCTACCAATGCAACTGAGATGGAAGGTAGAGATATCTTTTTTTTTTTCTTAAAAAGATTCACCTTATGTTTTGGGAAGGATAAACAATTAAATTTTAAATAGAGTTGTAACAATACATAATCTATATATAGCAGTTAAATCCTTGAAAATGTTTAACAAGGGTAATGTTTAGAGAGCGTTTTTGCTCACCCACGTTAACTGTGGGTAAGCATTACCCCCCACTCCAATAAAAGACACATGTCCTCAACTTAACTTGGGTTAACACCTTTTATCTTTTATTCATAATATACCGTCTTTACCCCTAAACTTAACAAAAGACAAGTTTATGTCTTCTTGTTCGTTGTTCTTTTTTTCTTTTTTTTTTGAGAAAGCAAACTGAAAAACCGAACAAAGCAGAGGTAAGTCTGCCCTAGTCGATCCTATGATACACATGGGGTAGTCTTCCCACCAGAAATTGTCTTCAGAACAGCCCAGAAATTTCGTCTTCTCCTCTTCATCTTCTTAATATTCCTCGTCTTCTTTGTGGTTTCGTCTCCAAATACCACACACTGGGTTCACTTCTTCTTGCTGCATTATTGTTGGGTTTGGATTAGGCGTCGATCTATTGGATGATTTTTGCTTGAAATAAAAAAGTTATGTTTGATTAGTTTAATTGATTGATTGATTTTCATTGGTTTTTGATTGATTTGTGAAATTAGGGTTTGCTTTAGTGGTTTGATTGATTTTTGATGAAATATTCTGCTAATAATTTTCATATTTTAATACTTTGATGCTAATCTATGCTTAAATACATTCTCAATATCTGTACCTTTTTGCTTCTGGTTTATATACTAGTACCATCTTTGCTGGTCAAAGTCATATATATTTGCTCTGGAAATTTGTATATAAATGTTATCTTTAAGTCTTTAACAGATGTTGATGATAGTTTCTTGTCTATTTGAGTTGTGTGGGTTTGTTTTTCCTTGCTAGGAGTTTTGGTGATGTTCCAAAATTTTTCTTTCGGATTATTACTGATTATTGTTCAAATTAAATGAATTTCCCTTTTGGATTATTACTGATTTTTGCTAGCTTGTTAGTGGTTGGCTTGGGTGTTAGGTTTTGCTTCCAGTTCCTGTATTTTGTTTTAGTTTGTTGTTGTTTTCATTTTGGGGCGTTTTTGTGCAGAGGTGTTGGCTCTGCTTTCTTTGTCGGTTGGAGCCTTGCCTTCTTGTCTTGTGTTTGTTGGCTTTTGCCGTTTTTTCTTCGGAGTTGTTTCTGCGGAATAAAGTTAGCCATTCAAATAAAAGAGCCGGTAGTTTTGGTGTGAGAGTTTGCATTTATTTGTGTTTGATTAAGTGCACTGGAACAACTGCATAAAAAACAAGAGTAATATACCTGATTAAATAAATAATTGGACCAAAGTAGAGGGACCAGAAGAGCTCCAAATGATTGAGCTAACAAGAATAATAGCAAATTTAGCTATAGCATATGCTACACTATTACAATATTTGGAAATACGAATTTGATTCAACAATAGCAAGCCAACTTATGTTCATTACAAAGTTTGAAACAAACAAAACACAGATTTATGTTCCTTGCAAAGTTTGAAACATACAAAACTCTATTGAAAGAGCACAAAAGAATCACGTGGTTACAACCACCTAATATGTTCTTTGCCCTGAAAAATTCAATTGACAAGTCTGTCATTGAGGTCTTGGTCCCTACCAAGTTGTGATAAAAAAAAATTCAGTTAATTTGCCAAATAAATAAAAATTGCAATGGATCTTATATAAGAAAAAAAAACAAGACAAAGCTGTGAATATGGATCTTATGTAAGGAATTCTTTATCCGACGGGAACATTTGGAAATCCATTAGGATAATATGTATATGGGTGGTTTTGTTGAGGAATATTGCCTTCACCCACGGGAACAGTCGGAAATCCATTAACATAATGTGTACTCGGATGGTTTTGATAAAGAATGCCTTGACCTCCAGGAATAATTTGAAATATGTCAGACTAATGTGTACTCATGTTGTTTTGATTTGCTTGTCCAGATGATCCCTAAATATTAATACAATATGAAGTACATTAGTTATATATAATTGGATCTGAATATATGAATATAAATTTAATGACCCACTCACCTCATCTCCATGCAATTTCTTTTGAAGCTCATCCACATATGGAGTTGGTTCCTCGCAATCTGTAGTAAACAAAAGTTATAAAAACAAAATAAACAACTATAAAATAAAAAATCAAACAAGATATATTAATTGTATATATAGACCAACACGTACCCTTTCTTTTAGATGACACTTTCTTATTTGAGTGTTTAGCTTCCAATGCATTTTTCATTCTACCCTTACCTTGGCCTATAGACTTTTGAATTTTTGGGTTACACAACCTCATATTTTCACCATCATCATTCTCGTGATTGTGAGAATTTATATCATCATTTGTTCCAAAATGTCATTGTTCAGAATATTTAAGACTTTCCACTTTTTCCTCCAATTTCAACAATTCTGACTTCACAAAAGTGTATGATTGGTCATTCCTTGCACCCTTTACTATTATTCTCTGTGCAATATGAGATAATTCACTATATTGTACCATGGAAGATGAGTCCATATTACTTTTAAGTGCTTCCATATCTATATCAAAATCAAGCCCATATATAACATAATTGCTCCACCTCTTTAAATAATACTTAGATGGTAAATTTGAAAATTCTAACTCACGGAATAATTTCAATGCATGTGAACAAAGGATACCATCAAATTCAAACTTTCTACAACTACAACTTACTGATTGAGTAGAGGGAATATAAATGACTGACCATTTTATTTCTAGAGTCTCTAAATTTCTAGTCAATAATTTCACAGCTTTATATTTTTGTGTTTTCCCATCATCATTTTCAAATTCCAACCTCCAATCTACGAGTTTCTTCAACTCATCTTGGAAATAATGAAATATCTTCCTTGTATAAAACTTTGATACTTCATCCTCCACATTCCAAGCACAAATAAGTTGCGCCTTGTTTGTATGGTGGCAGTTTCCAAAAGCCTTTTCTTCTCTCTACGATCTGCTATAGCTTTGTCATATTGCACAACAAACTCACGAAGAACAAGTTTTTTTTAAAAAAAAAATTTCAGAAAATTATTTATGCTTTCACTTCTCTGTGATGTTGTCATACCTGCACAAAAGTGAGACCGAGCATAGACCTGTGCCCATTTTTCACGCAATTTATATAAACCTTCCAACCAAGTATTTTCCCCCAGTCCATATTCACTAAGTAGAGCTTGCTATTCTGATTCAAATTCTTCAACAGTTTCAGGGTAGTATACACATTTTTTGAAATCTTTTGAGAATGTTTTAAACTCATTAAAAACTTGACTCAATCTCTTTGCAGCATTCTGAAATATATGCCATAAGCAAAGGCAGTGATGAGAATTAGGTAACACTTCATTAATGGCTGCAGCAATTGCTTGAGCTTGATCTGTAAATACAGTTTCGGGTTCTTTTCCTTCCATGGCTTGTAAAAAAATAGTGAATAACCACTTACATGCTTCAGTTGTCTCTCCATCTAACAAACCACATCCAAATAGTAAACTCTGACCATGATTATTAACACCAACAATTGGGGCGCAAACCATGTTGCAATTGTTCGTTTTGAATGTAGTATCAAAGCATATTGCATCACCAAATAAAGCATAATCTCTTCTTGACTTGCCATCACAAAAGAAGCAACCACATATTTCATTCTCATTATTTGTTCTAATCACATAAAAGAAAGACTTATCAACTATTTGTTTTTGCTTAAAATATTCAAGCAAACACTGTGCATCACCTTTTTCTAGAAATTCGGCACGCTTCCTCATTATGAAATTATTGCAATCAGCTTTAATGAAATTCAAATGTTGAGACCCGTTTGCTTCTATGGCCATGTATGAGAATATCTGTGATGGTTTTAATCCAGCAGAGTGCATTTGATTAATCAAACCAGCTTGTGAGGGTTGTATTTTTCGTTGTGATCTCAAAATATGTGAACTCGATGCAGGAACAAGAACATGAGTATGCTCGACAATGAATTTTGTCACAACATATTTCCCATCTTTGTTAATTTTGATCTCCATCTTTGCCTCACATTCAGATCTTCTTTCTTCTCTTTTTTTCCGTGGAGTTGCTTTTTTACTATAAGAACCTTCACAAGAGCAAGTAAATAGTCTTTTTCGTACCACACCCTGTCTGCTTCTATTTAGTTTATGTTTTCTCACACTAAACCCAATACTTCTAGCATATGAATTGTAATATTGATATGCATCCTCATCATTATCAAAAATCATACCAATTAATGGAGTCTCGCGTGCCATTGCTTCATTGGTATATCTTCCTTTTTCTTCATCATCATCCAAAATATTAACACTTCCGGAATCAGAATCTGAGTGCATATCATCATTACATTCTTCAATGTTGTTTGAGTTTTGTGTATTAAATGCATCTTCATGATTTTCCATACCTATCATTTTGAATACTATTGACTTTATTTCATTTTGTTAAGAAAATAAAATACCTATTCCAAATTTCTTTTCAAAGAACAAAAACTAACTAATTTCTATTGATTTGGAACATATTTGCCACCCAACAAACAATTAAATTAATCAAAGCATACTAACTTTACAAATCAATTAAACCAATGAAAATCGATTAATCAAATTAATCAAAAAAACTTAATTTCATCTTTTTAAGTTTTTGTAATATTAGGAATCAAAGCAATGAAATGGACTGATTTAGAGCATATTTTCCACCCAACAAACAATTAAATTAATCAAAGTGTACTAATATCACAAACCAATGGAAATCGGTTAATCAAATTAATTAAAAAAACTTGATTTCATCTTAGTTTTTGTAATATTAGGTTTACTGACATGAATATTTGATACAGTAAATAAAGCAAAAATTACATTATTAATAACATATGTTGACGAGGGTAAAAGAAGAATTAGATGGAAACATGGATTACCTGTGTGAAAAAGACAATAAAGAAAGCACCTGTCCTCCAGCTGCTACTGCATCTTTTCGTCTTCTACTTTGCTTTTTTTTTTTGTTTATTTTTTCTAAATATTTTTTTGTCTTTTGAGTTGTCCCTTTCTCTTTTCATGTTACTCTTATGCATGAAAGGGGTAAAAACGGTATATTATGAATAAAAGCCAAAAGGTGTTAACCCAAGTTAAGTTGAGGCTAGGTGTCTCTTATTGAAGTGGGGGGTAATTCTTACTCACAGTTAACGTGGATGAGCAAAAACACTTTCTAATGTTTAAGACATATGTTAACCACCAATTTATTTTCATAAATAGAAATAAAAACACATATCAATAATTGTACTTATTAACTTATTACAATAAATACAGTAATTATTTTTCATTTATAGTAATAAAGTAGTTGTTAACTTGTGCCTTTAAGACACATAATAGTGTAAGACACAGATTAACACTACCCTTCAAACAAATCCATCATTGTATCTTGTAGGTTATCTTCAAATACACTACATCACAAAATTGGTGGAGGTAAATACCGTCTTAAGGAAAACGACATCACAGTGTCTCGAAGCCATCCGCTTGCATATGTATACAATTTTTGGGCAATAGTACCCTGGTTTGTTCATGCTCTATTTTGTGCACTACTGTGATTGATTTTGGGTCCAAAACAAGATTGTTCTAGCCTTTTCTTACCAACGAATTTCTACACAGCTTGGTTCAAGTTTTACAACAAAGTGTTGCTGTATTTTTCTTCTGTATTCTGTACAGTCTGTTTCAACAATTTCAACAAGACATCTCAACTAAAATTATCAAACTTTCTAGTTCAGCATATGCAAACAGTAACTAAAAATACAGAAGGAGGTTTAACCATTCATAAAAAAGTGAGTCCCATGCATTATTTTTCAATATACTAAGCATAATGACTTCTAAATGTGATACGACCATTGAGTTTGAATAACGGTTGACTAACAAATAAACCAAAACGATGGATTTCAGTTTTTCCAATAATTTAGGGACCATGCTAACCAAAAGGGGACATTTGTCAAAAATGGAGACATTCAAATCACCCAGGACCAAAAAATAATGGTACAAACTTAAACAATCTCTCCTTCTATGTGATCCTTATCTTAAATTTGAGTATTAAATGATGAAGAAATAACTGGGACTTAGCTGAGAATGTTTAAAGTTAAAAGAAAAATGCTTGAATGGACAGATACACATACACCCAACAGAGATGGGCGTATAGATGACATGTAATCCTCTCATCTATTTACCCTAATCAATAGTGCTTATGTACAAATCACAATCACTTGTGCCTTTCGACATATATTATTATGCAATGGAGCTCAGAATCTGCAAAATATTTAACCAAACATCACAAGCAAACCAGAGACATCTTTTTGATTCGCAAATTTTCAACTAAAATTAGCAAACTTTCTAGTTCATCATATGCAAACAGCAGCTAAAAGTACAGCAAGAGGCTGAAGCATTCATCCAGAAAAGCACATATGTTCCACAGATTACATACATTTCAATATACAGAGCATAATGACTTCTAAATACGACCATCCCACAAGCATCCAGCTTGAACCTTTCCACCATTCAACATAACCTCGATTTCTTTAGGAGGGTTTAAGCCTAGACGATTAGCACGCTCCCAGCGAGCCTGCCTGCTCATCCCGAGGCATGGTCCGTACGCCATGTTCATGTCAAATTGCCTCAAGACGCTCTCCCTGTCATCATAATCATCTGCCTCCAAACACACAAATGAGAATAAAATACAGATATGACAAGACAACAGTGAAAATCAAACCACACTTTCATCACTATGATCCAATCTTAACCATTAATTGCCCCGAAAAGAACCCTTTAAAGATTTTCAACAATCCAGTTCCAATCGCATATGAGACATTGTCTAATAATATCACTTGACGTCCCTCAAGTATTCATTGAAAAGCTTCCTTGAATGAATTTTTAAAATTTGTCAAAAACTTCCCTTAAAAGTCATCGAAAACTACCCATTTATCAAAACCTCAATTCGAATCTCTCACGGAAATAAGCATAGCAAAATAATGTATTCTGTCTAGTTGATGGTAAAAGTTGCTAAAAAACACAACGCATCAGCCGTTTAAACTTGATTATTGCTAAGAAACTAATAATGTGTAAAACTCGCAGAGAAACCCTAACAAAAAAAGAAAAAGAAAAAAGAAAATAGAAAGACCTTTGAGATCGGGGGAGGCGTGGGAAATTAAGGCCGTGAGATTGGAGGCCAAAGCGGCGGCGTTTTTAGGCGACTTTGTGTTGGTGTTAGCCTTCTTGGTGATTCCTCCGATGGTCTTCTTCTGCCTGTAGAAACCCTTCATGTTCTTCGATGAAGTTGTCGCCATCTTTCTCTAAGATTTCAAATTTTGAATTTTGAATTAAGTTTCTGGAATCAAAGGACTCTTTGTGGTTCGATTTTATAATAGATTGACTATATTTACTGTTTCATCCTTAAATTGTTAAATATTTCCATTTCTGTCCCTTTCATGGCGAAGATGCGAGCGGTGCTTTCGGAGTTTTGGGATCAAATAACATCTCGTTTTTATTTATTTTTATTTAGAATTGTATATACACGCCTATTTGTATATACACTTTTATTAATTTTTTAAAAAGATTAAAATTTGTAAGAACACCCCAATATTACCAAATATGCCCTTTTTAAAATGAATGAATTAACAAAATAATTACAATGATACCATGAAACTTTTTAGAATTTTGTAAATTACTATTGTATAATTAACTCTTTTAGAGTTAATTATTATGTTGAATGTTAATTATATATATATATATATAATGAGGTGGTTGCCTTGGTGGTCCAAGGCTTGGAATGAAACTAAGTCCTTGGTTCTACTCTTAGCAATTACATTGTGGTCAGCCATCAGGGTACTAGCTCAGCAACTCTCAAATCAGCAGTTCGAATCCTACCTAGACGAATGTGAGTTTTGATTTACCAGCTTGCATCTTTGTATGGCCGGGGGTGTGAGTCAGGGTTTCCCATCTGTCCTACTCACAACAACCAACAAATAGACCGTAAAAACCATTAATTGCCCATCGGTGTGTCAGGTAGTTGGGGAGAACAAACTGATGGGTGCCTAGATGAAGTCCAGGATCTTCGATTTCAAAAAAAAAAAGTATTTGAGAACATGAGTTTTGAATTAAAATACTTATTAGTTTATTGATTAATAAAATGATTTAATAAATAAAAATTTTGAAAATAATTAAAATATAGTCAATATTATACTCGGTTGAAAGATCTCAATAAAATATTTATACTAATATAGCTTTTATAGTAATTATATTTATGAATAAAAAGTTATAATAAATTAATTTAGTTTAGTTAAAGATTTCCCAGATTTAAAAAGGAAATGGGGGGAATTCAATTTATGTGATAAATGAATATAAGGGTAGAATGAATATATATATATTTATATAAGTTGAATAGTCAAGGAGATTGTGGAGAGGATCTCCAAAATAAAGTCTATTGATTGTTTTTGGGAGATCAATTGGAGGCAAACCCGTCTCCATCTTGACAACCGATCGGAGATGGCCTATGTTAAGCTAATCTTTGTACGAACCTCAACATGTAGTGACATTTGTAGCATGAATTATATATTTCGCAGAACGTCAATCTTGTCAAGGTTATATGATTTTTCAACCTACTCAAGTCTAAACCGTGGGATCCCTTAGACTTTCTAACCAAGGAGCATGTAGGTCCCAAAAACGTATAATTTCTTATTTGAAAATGATTTCTTTGGTTCGAGAGCACATTAGATATTTACCTAAACATATAGGCCATTGAGTAGATCCGACATTAGGCTCAAGACATTGGTCTTTAACTAGAAAATTAAATGCTTAAGCTTGAGAAGCTTCTAGTCCAATGGGTCCATAAAACTCACTAGGATAAACAATATTATTGAATTTGAACCATACAAAGCAACAAGCAATGAAACGAAAAATAGATAAAGCTAGGGGTGGAACTAGAATTGGGGAATTGTGGGGTTCAAATGATAAAAGCTTAAAAATTATGGTACTAAAATGTAAAATTCATTTTTTTTTTAAATTGTTATGAAATAAATAAAATAAACAAGAACATAATAGCATAAATATAAAGTAAGAAAGGAGAGAAAATAGTAGCCCAAGAAAAGAGATTCTTTTATTCCTCAATACTTTTCAATCTCACATACATCAAGATGAAAGCTCTTATTTATAGCCTTAAAAATCTTTACAATCATAACTTACACAATAATAGATATAAATTACAACATAAATTGATCATAAATCATTTGGATGTTACAAGAGAAGTTAGGAAGATGATAAGCTTGATTTCTTAATGTGGACATCCACTCACATTAAAACATTGAATAATGTTTTTATAACACTCCCGCTTGGATGTCCATCGTATAGAGATTATGCCTCATTAAAACCTTTGCTAGTAAAAACCTAGTGGGAAAAAAAACTAGCAGAGGAAAAAGAGTACAATATTCATCTACATATCAAATTAACCTCCGAAGGAATTTGGGATACAAAACTGTCTCGTTAAAACCTTACTAGGAAAACCCTATGGGATAAAAACCTAGTGAAGGAAAAAGAGTACGGTATGTACAATTTTCTCCAAAATCAATATCTCCTCCTGATAAGGTGATAAATACACTTCCCCTCATTCTGACGTGGATGCTTCAATATTTTACAAAGATATTGCATCCCGATATTTTGTACCAAGATGTTATTTGTTGTAACTGGTAGTGTATTTATAAATAAATCTTCAGGATTGAAAACTTATACCACCTTTTTGGAGATCATATGTAAAAAACTTAAATAAAATCGATTTCTGAATTGGTCCAACTTGTTATATACAACATCATGTTGTTTTATTATAAAAACATAAGTTGAACCTATATTTGGTACTTCAGGATCTAAAGTTCTTCAATAATAAGAGGAGATCATACACCACTTTAAGTTATGGAATAAATATCGAGGAATCGATTCGATGTGTTTTATCCATGGAAAAGTACTTCAGGACATTTTCCTTATATATGTTGACTCATGTTTAATGTCAAACTTATTAGCTGAGACTAAATATTATTTTCCAAGACTTTTCATCTTTAGAAATTATTCCTTTGATATATATAATTTATAAACTTAGCATAATTTTTACTAAACTTTACACAATCAACATATAATTATTTTAATAAATATTCACCATGACAAATACACTACATGCATTCTGATTGTTTAATTTTCACTATACAAAACTTCATGTAGCTTTGAATAACCTGCTTCAGACATTTAAATCCTTTAAGGATTTTTATTCATTGTCAAACTAGGTTTCTGCAATAAACCTTTTATCTTAATTCGTACAAAAAATATTCAATAAGTTTGATATCGTCAAATACGTGGACTACAGGTCCAAAGCTTTCAAGTTTTACATTAATATAGCTTTGCCTTTTATTTGCTAATAATTTCTATGTCGACATTTCTATAATTTATAATACAAGTCTTTCATCATTTTTTATAATATGCAAAGCAAATAATATATAATCTCAATTTCTATACCAATATATTTCATTATGATTATGTAATTCATATGCCTCTTCAAGGGCTTATTCTAATAACTTTACTGTTAAATATACACTATACATGTCTTTCTATACAAATATCTCTCCAGGAGAAGTATAATCACATTAAATTTAATACAGGTGCCTCTACTGGGACAATTGAGATTCTTTTATTTTCTTCAACGGTCTCATAGGGGAGATTAACATTTCTATATGATTCTTCAGAATTTTGTTTTCACTTATGATACTAGCTCTTCAAGAGCCTTATATGATGATGATTTATCTATCACTCGAGTATTATTTTAAATATGATCATAATTTTTAAAATTCCAGTTCTAGGAACCATATCCTTTGAACCAAAATCATCTTTTACGACTGTACTGTCTAACAGATGATTTTTGCTGCCATTTCATAAATTGTTCTACAAGAACAACCACCCGGGTTTATATATTGATAGAATGTAATTTTATTATTTTATTTTAATCATCTGAAAATTTATTTGCATATCATGCAATTCATAGGATGATGCATACATTGTAATTTTACGTCATTTATCAACTTATGATATTCTCTCCCTAACGACGATAAAATTTACTTTAAGGAATTATATGCATCATAATAATTTTCTACATAAAATCATTTATTTTGTCATATTATCCTTTAAGGACTAATTTACATGATCTTATTGTCCTTCAAGGACTAATTTACATGGTCTTATTGTCTTTCAGGGACATTCACTGACAAAAACTAATTAATTATGAAATGGATATCCATATAAAATATTTCAATATTTCGATGCATCGTTTACTTTTAGTAAAGCTTATTGTCCTTCAGGGACATTCACTAACATGTAATCATATAATAGAAGAATATGATAAATTCTTTTGGCATGAGACAAAATAAATTAGATATAATAAGAACTTCAATTCTTCAAATTTCATGTTCTTATATCAAGTTCTTAAACACTCACATGTTTTTTTGGAACTTCTGGTTCGTATAGGAACTGCTAGTTCATAAATGTAAAATCATATGTTTAAAGCTTCGCGTTCTTAAAATAAAATCACAATTTTACTTTTCAAATGAAAAGAACTATTATTAGATCAAATTTAGAACTTCTAGTTATAATTAAATTTGATATCAAAAATTAAATACAGAACTACAAGTCTAATTAGTTTGAAATTGATGACATCGGATTTTAATAAGATAAATATTCAGAACTTCAGATTCTGATTTGTATTAATATTAAGAGCTTTAAGCCTTTGCATTTTCCTTTTCAAATATTTGAGTAGCCAAAGATTCATCTAATAATGAAAATTTAGATCATCTTTTGATTCAAAACTTCAGATTCAAATTTCAGAACTTCGAGTTCATATTCAACAATTTATATTCAAATTTAAAAATGTAGGTTCTCAATTGGATTTGATTTTGAAACTTCTGGTTCTATATATATCGATCAACTCCAATAACATTAAGAACCACAAAAAAATAAAACTAAATTTATTTTGTGATGTGGAAGATCCAACGTAGTGGCAACCACAGAGTATACTCATAAAATTAGTTGAGTGGAATAAATAACAATAAGTAAATTTTATTGAAATACTTACTTGGATATAATATTCTTAATTGTCAAGAGACAATTTCTTATATAGTAGATCTTCCAAATCCAACAAAATACAAAGTGTCAATTTTCATATAATTTATTTTAACTTTGTGTCATATATTAACTCTTCTGGAGCGTTCATTGCTCTTGCTAAAAATCAACAAAATACTTTAGATATAGAAAGCAAACTTTTATAATTATTAGAATGTGTATTTTACATCATTTCAATCTTCTTGCTTTGTTAAGGTGTTATTCCACTTATGGTGGAACAATTTAAATTTCTCTATAGTGATCACCTTAACATCAATAATTATTTGATTACAACAATATCCACGATCATCACCATGACTATATATAACATTCACTTCAAGGAATGATATTGATCAAATTGGGTGATGTCAATGATTTTATAATCAAAACTAATTATTTTTGTTCAACCATGAAAACCATGATATAAACTAATAGTATGCTCAAATACATAGGTTATTAATATTGCCACTTCTAGAGCAAATTGAAGCATAAAATAGTGAAATATATATTGCTACTTCTAGAACAGTATTTGAAACAATATAGGCTCATTATGTTTCATCGATCATGTTTTCATCTACTTGGTGATCAAAACCATTTTTAAACAAATGTATATATAAGGATAAATAATTCGTTAATGATAAGATATTTCTATTAGAAAAGCACAACTAGACCTTTTTTTTAACAAATAAAATAAAATATAATTCATGATATATCATACAATTTACTAAAAACAACAACAAATATCTAGCATGATATGAAGTTGTTTTCATGATTTATTACAACTTGCAATTACAAGTTTAATGCTAATATAAATCAAAGCAATAAGAAAAATCTCATCTTTGAAAGAATAATGGAATATAAATATTATATTACTAAAACCACATGAATGTAAATTAGCTTAAAATAAAACCAATAATTTTAAATTACAAAAATCAATGAAACGTAAAAATATATCACATGGTGAATGAATTCAAATGTTAATGAATAAACAATTGAGACATTTCGTGATTAATAGATGTGTAAAATATGAAAATTTATATTTTCCTAATATATGAAAATATAAGATTTTACACCTTACATACCTTAATAAGGAGGAAGAAATAAAGAAGAAAAAAATATTTCATTCATAATAGTTGAGTCTCTTAATGTGAAATATAAATAATCAATACAAAATAATAGATCAAAAATGTCAGATTCATGATCATGTGAAATATAAACAACCAATTATAAATAGATAGATAAAAAATGTTTGAAAACAAAAGGCACTATCGAAACTTAATGTTCTATTATAACATAACTTTATGTTTATGATTTACAATTCTAAAACTCCAAGTTCCAAACAAAATTCATATTTGATGAAAATGTTAAATTTCATCGGAATTTCAAGTTCATATATAAACTTCTTATTTATAATCGAAAACCATGAATTGAGAACTTCGGGCTTCAAAATTAATCACACCTATCGAAATTCAGAACTTCGGGTTCTTATTCGATAATTCAAAATTTTCATATTTTGGTTTGATTGCAATCCATAATTTCAAATGAGATTATGTTAAGCTTCAGACTTTTTGATTTTGCAATCTCAAAACACTAAATTTAGCTTCTGGCTTTTTGATTTAACAATTATCTTATATATATATATATATATATTAGATTGAGCTTCAGGCTCTTTGATTTTGCGATCTTTGGGTTGCAATATACTTAATTTCATTTTTACAATCTTCTGGTTATAATACAATCATTTAATCTTTATTTTCTTTTATTGGCAACCCAATAAATATTAAGAATAAAATTAAGAAGAGAAATAATATAAGCCATTTTTTTTCTTAGCCCAAAATTAGAGAAAGAAATACTTTACAATTGCTTGGATTTCTTAGTCTCATCAAGAAATTGTTATCTCTTATCACTTATCGAATTTGGATCATATGACATCTTGTCTTCAAATAATAAACTTTCAAATCTGTAACCTGAAACATATAATGGTTAGAGACTCGTGCTGATAACGTGTTTTGAAATAAATAAAATAAACAAGAACATAATAGCATAAATATAAAGTAAGAAATGAGAGAAAATAGTAGCCCAAGAAAATAGATTCTTTTATTCCTCACATACATCAAGATGAAAGCTCTTATTTATAGCATTACAAATCTCTACAATCATAACTTACACAATAATTGATATAAATTACAACATAAATTGACCATAAATCATTTGGGTGTTACAAGAGAAGTTAGGAAGATGATAAACTTGATTTCTCAATGTGGACATCCACTCACATTAAAACATTGAATAATGTTTTCATAACAAAAATTAACTTTTTGACTATAATTTTTTGAATAATCTTGTCAAGGTTATGTGATTTTTCAACCTGCTAAAGTCTAAACCGTGGGACCCCTTAGACTTTCTAACCAAGGAGCATGTACGTCCCAAAAACGTATAATTTCTCCTTTGAAAATGATTTCTCTGGTTCGAGAGCACATTAGATATTTACCTAAATATGTAGGCCTTTGAGTAGTTCCGACGTTAGCCCCAAGACATTGGTCTTTAACTAGAAAATTAAATGCTTAAGCTTGAGAAGCTTCTAGTCTAGTGGGTCCATAAAACTCACTAGGATAAACAACACTTTTGAATTTGAACCATACAAAGCAACAAGCAATGAAACGAAAAATAGATAAAGCTAGGGGTGGAACTGGAATTGGGGAATTGTGGGGGTCAAATGATAAAAACTTAAAAATTATGGTACTAAAATGTAAAATTCATTTTTTAAAATATTAATTTTTTAACTATAATTTCCTTTTTTTTTCAATGAGCTGGATGGGGTCCGCCCCTAGACAAAGCAAATAAACTATAAGACAAATAAACCTCTCTGGACCATAAAAGTGTATGGACCATAAAAGTGTAGGGTGAGGTAGCGAGCCCATGCAAAAGATTTGGTTAAGATATGCCAGATGTTATCAAATATACAAATTACATGCCCTCCAATTATATATATATATATATATATATATATATTATTATTATTATTATTATTATTATTATTTGTTTCATAGCTACAATACAAATCTTTGAATTATGTGGACTTGGATTAAAATTCAATGCTTAGTTTTCACTTTAGCAACTATACTGCCATCGTATTGTAGCTAAACTCTATTATTAAATGTAGTGTATTATCACCAAGAGTCAACTGCCTTGGTGGTTGAAGCTCGATCAGTAGGATTCAAACTATACTATTTTAAATATAAACTTATATTTGTCCATTAAATCATAAAATGTAGGAAGCCCACTTTATTGGAATGACAGTTGTATTTCAAGTAATATTTGCAGAGCCGAATCTCATTAAGTCCAAATAGACCCATATGGACTAAAGTGACAATATTTGTACACTTTAAAATTTGTATGTACACCTCAAATAAATATTTTTATTTTTAAAAATAAAATTATTAAAATTATTAATATAGATATATATACCTCATCGTGTGTGTGGGGATTATTGTGGTTGTTACGGAAGAGAGCAGGTTATTGAGTTGATTAAGTCTAAAGACACTCCCCTTGTCCGATGTTGGAGTAGTGATTACTAATCTGTGATATCTTAAGGTTGCTGTACGTGTGATCTTAAGCTAGGCTTGTTTGTCTTCCTGTTGAGAATTAATTTGCAAATATTAAAGAGAATGACAAGGACTCAAATTTGACCTTTACTGGATTCTGGATAGCACCTCTATTATTACTTGCCATTCCGCACATCGATAAGATAACCACCATTATAAACGTTTTCGTCAGATTCTCCGATTTCCAAAAAATGGAGGCCTGGTTCATCATCCTAATATCCATCTCCGTCGCCGCTCTCCTCAAAGCCTTCTTCAACCTCCTCTTCTCTCCCGGTAACCTCCCTCCCGGCCCCACCACCTTCCCCGTCATCGGCCATATCCAATGGCTTCGCAGAACTTCCTCCGAAGCCGAAGCCGTCCTCCGCAACCTCCACGCCAAATTCGGCCCCATCGTCACTCTCCGTATAGGCTCTCGTCCCGCCGTCTTCGTCGCCGATCGGTCCCTTGCCCACGAGGCCTTGGTCCAAAACGGTGCCTTTTTCGCCGATCGTCCAAGCGGTCTCGCCACCAGCAAAGTTGTCGGCAGCCAATATAACATAAGCTCCGCCTTTTACGGTGCCACGTGGCGGATTCTACGGCGAAATCTGGCCGCAGAAATCCTCCACACTTCGCGTGTGAAATCGTACAAGCATGCGCGCAAGTGGGTATTGGGGATTCTCATGGATTGTCTCAAATCAGATTCCAAAAACAAGAAGCCAGTTGGTGTGATGGACCATTTTCAATACGCAATGTTTTGCTTGTTAGTGTTGATGTGTTTCGGTGACAAGCTTGATCAGAAACAGATCAAAGAAATCGAACATGTTCAGCGTCGACTTTTATTGGGTTTTGCCCGTTTCAATATATTGAATTTCTGGCCGAGATTGACAAAGATTTTGCTTCGTAAAAAGTGGGAGGAGTTGTTTCAATTAGGTGAAGATCGTGAAAAAGTTCTTATTCCTCTGATACAAGCGAGAAAAAACTTGAAGGAACAGAGATCTAAAGAGGATGAAAATTATGTTTTATCTTATGTTGATACTCTGTTAGATTTACAACTCCCGGACGAGAATAGAAAACTTAACCAACATGAAATCGTTACTTTGTGCTCGGAATTTCTCAACGCCGGCACGGACACGACCTCCACAGCCTTACAATGGATCATGGCGAATTTGGTGAAATACCCAGAAATCCAAGAGAAGCTTTTCATGGAGATCAAAGGAATTATGAGTGATGGAGATGAAGAAGAAGTGAAAGAAGAAGAGTTGCAGAAACTGCAATATCTGAAAGCAGTGATTTTAGAGGGTTTAAGAAGGCATCCACCAGGACATTTTGTGTTGCCACATGCTGTTACACAAGATGTTGAGCTAGGTGGGTACAAAATCCCAAAGAATGGAACTATAAATTTCATGGTGGCTGAGATGGGGTGGGACCCCAAAGTCTGGGAGGATCCAATGGCTTTTAAACCTGAGAGATTTTTGAACGGCGGTGATGATGGTGATCATGATCAAGTGTTTGATATAACAGGTAGTAGAGAGATAAAGATGATGCCATTTGGAGTTGGGAGGAGGATTTGTCCTGGTCTTGCTTTGGCTTTGCTTCATTTAGAGTATTTTGTGGCCAATCTTGTTTGGAGTTTTCACTGGAAAGCTGTGGATGGAGATGGGGTTGATTTGTCAGAGAAGCAAGAGTTCACTATTGTTATGAATAATCCATTGCAGGCGATCATTTCTCCAAGGATTAGATAAGATTTTGGATTCTGGTTTGATATCTTAAATAAGTAATGAATGATCAGTAACTTAGTTTTATAAGTTTGTTTCGATGTAACATCTACTTATATAATATTATCAATAATAAATAATGAATGATCAGTATTCTAGTTTTATAAGTAAGTTTCGATGTAACGTATACCTATATAATATTATCAATAATAACTAATGAATTATCAGTATTCTAGTTTTATAAGTAAGTTTCGATGTAACGTCTGCTTATATAATATTATCAATAATGCTATTTTACCTAAATCCAGTATTTAGATGATGTGTCAACGTTATAATCCATTCATTTAGTCACTTTATTTAGACACTCAGTTTAAATAAAGTAACATTACTCTAGGGTCATACTACTTTAATTATCCAATAAAGTTATTGGACTTAATAATTACCATTGGATTGGATAAAAACAAATCCGATGGATATTATTAAAATTTGAAATTAATGTATTTTATTAAAGTAAAACTTTGAAACCTTTTCAACCCTTTTTTTTTAATAATTAATAATTAATAAGAGATAAGAAAGTATATAAAGTGATAAAGGATTTAAATTTATTTTATTTTGAAAAAGGATTTAAGTCACTTCGGAAAAAAAAAAAAGGATTTAATTAAAAAAACGGATTTCTAAATAAAAAGTATATATATCCGATTTTAACATTAGAAAAAAAGATAATAAAAAAAAATTGTTAAATTAATGGAACCCTAAACCAGATTGTCTTCATGATTCTTTCAATTTCATATTCTTTTTTTTTTCATTATTCTAAAGGAACCCTAAGTCAAATTTGCATCTTCACCCTCCTTCAAAATCCTAAAGAGAGTCCCGAAGGTTGTATTTGCTCAATGATTTATTTTAATCGTTACATTTCACGTCATATTTGTTACAACGTTAAATCGTTACCACATACATCTTAATTACAATTTTATTTATATAAAACTATATATTTATATATATATATAGTACGGATATTTTGTTACCTGTATAAAATGAGTTGTTACATGATATAACAACGTTGTTATAACTTACAACTTTTTCGTTACACTTCAAACCAACGTGAAATTATTACCATAAACATTTTAACTACAACTTTCTACGTTAAACTTGTTACAAAACACATATATTTTGTTACCCATATAAATTGAGTTGTTACATGCTACGTCAAATTTGTTACAATTTACAATTTTATTATTACATATCATGTCAAATTTGTTATAACATTAAATCGTTACCACATACATCTTACAATTTTTTTTTAATGTAAAACTTGTTATATAGTACGGATATTTTGTTACCCATATAAAATAAGTTATTACATGATACGACGACGTTATTACAACTTACAACTTACAACTTACAACTTACAACTTACAACTTTTTCGTTACACATCAAACAAATATGAAATTGTTACCACAAACATTTTAACTATAACTTTCTAGGTGAAACTTGTTACAAAACACATATATTTTATTACCCATATAAATCGAGTTGTTACATGCTACGTCAAAGTTGTTACAACTTACAACTTACAACTTTATTATTACACATCATGTCATATTTGTTACAATATTAAATCGTTACCACATACATCTTACTTAAAATTTTTTTATGTAAAACTTGTTACATAGTACAAATATTGTTACTCATATAAAATGAGTTGTTACATGATACGACAACGTTGTTACAACTTACAATTTTTTCGTTACATATCAAACCAACGTGAAATTGTTGCCACAAACATTTTAACTATAAATTTCTACGTGAAACTTGTTACAAAACACATATATTTTGTTACCCATATAAACCGAATTGTTACATGCTATGGTAAAGTTGTTACGAGCTACAACTTTCTTGAAAAATTGAATTTTTATTTTTATTTTTTTGAAATTGTTGCCACACACATCTAAATTATAACTTTTTATCCAAAACAAAAACAATGTTACACATAATTTATCATATAAAAACTAATAAACTAATTATAAATATTTAAAAGGAAATTTTAATTTCGGCCATGGCAAAACGAAAGAATGGGCGGAATAATGGAGTAGGAGCAGCTATTAGAGATGAGAAGGGTTTGGTGATTGCGGCAAGATCAAATCAGCTCCCAGGTAATTTCAATTCAGTGCATGGTGAGTTAATGGCTCTTAGGGAAGGTCTTCTTCTAGCCCATTTCTATAATCTAAAGGTGTATCATGCAGAAGTGAATTCTAATACGGTGATTTCTATGTTAAACGATTCCATACCTCTTGTAGGGGAATCTAAGTTCTTGGTGAATGATATTAAAGTGCTGTTCTTAGATGTTGGTATAACTAAGTGTTTGACTGTTTCTAAATCTGTAAATTCCTTAGCATTTAAGCTAGCATGTTCAGCTTTTTCTTCTTATAGAGAACAACTTTGGCTGGACAATAGTTCTCCTAGTTGTTCCTAGTTTTCTTTAATGGTTATGTGCTATATATCAATCAAAAAAAAAAAATTGAAAAATTATTATGTTTCAAATATTTTATATAATTAAATCAAATATATATTAATTTCAAAATACATCAAAAATATTTTAAAAATTAAAAAATATATATTTTTTACTAAAATAATAAAAGTTTAAAATAAATAATTTTTTTTTGACCATTTTAAATATGTTATATTATATATGTTTGAATAAATTAAATACAATTTCAATTAATAAAAAATATCATATTTATTTAAATCACAGTAGATTATTGTGAGGATATGTATAATCCTTATCTAATTATCATTTACAATTATTTAACACAATTAATTAAATTAAATTAAATTAGATTATTACATTTTTATAATAATATAATTTGAAAGTAACTAGTTAACCGGTTATAACCAGTTACTCATCTTTTTTAAAAGTGTTTGGTTGCCACATGTCAACCAAGTATTGGAAGAATCTTGTAATAAAATTTCAATAACGCTATTGAGATTTAATCTCCCAACAATGTAGTCATACCCTACTCTAATATTATATAACATTATGAGCAAATAGCAAAAATATAAAAATAAAAAATAAAAAATAAAAAATAAAAAATATATGTTTTTTTTTTCCTCGGCCTCTACAACTTTGTAAGTTTTAATCCTTCAGGACAAAAATAACGTCTTGCTTTTTTATTTTCTGATTTAGTTTTAAACGAATAAGAATAAATACAAAATTGAAATTTTCTTAGAGGTCTTTTGCAATTTCTATTAGAGCAAATATCCCCCAACCTCTCTTAGAATCTTAGATTCTTTTGTACTTTTTATTAGAGCAAATAACACCCAACCTAACCTCCCTTGGATTTAGCCTTTTACATGCTGAATCATGTAGTACAGAAAAATTTGGTGCAGTTCAGGTCCATGAAATTGATTTATTTTACTTAAAAAGTCTCATGTGTTAATATAACTAGGTCAAGACATATGCTTAAATCAGTATTTGAGTTTCATATTTGTAAATATACATATCCTTGAAAAATAGGAAATGTTAATATAACACAATACAGTTTTAGTTCATGTAAATGTTGTTATATTGATATAACACCCTGAGAAAGTTTTAAACTCATGGATTTGGCAAGAAGCTCATTTATACTTACCTCAAAAGAGATCATTCTCATGATGATTTAATAATGGTAATCCATATACAATTGTCTGCAACCAGGGGCGGACCTATCTTAAGGTCAGGTGGGGCCTGTGCCCTACCTCAAATTTTTTTTTTTTTTAAAATAAAAAAAAAAAAATTGATTTTGCTTTCAATAATCTTAAATAACAATATTGATAGCAAAACACCTCTTAGTAAAACTGGTATTTCATCACTTTTTTATATTGGTGGCGGTGGTTCAAGTCCCACTATTTACATTTTTTTCAAGGAAAATAAATATCTTATTTTACAAATTTAATTTTATAACGTAATTTTAATAATTTTTTATGTCTTTTTATTTTACCATTTTTTCCAATTTCTTTCTCAAATTTTCATCATATTCGAAAACAAAACAATTTATTTTCTCTTTTCCGTAATTGTCAACTTCTTAATTACTTTCAATTTGTGGTTACTTAATTCAATTTATTTTATGTTAAATTATCTATTATTTAATAGTTTTAGTTTCCAATCAATAAACCCTAAAATCTTAAATTTAATTTATTATATTAAAATAGTCCATTTATTATTATGATTCATTTTATTTTATCCTTGATATTTTTCTTTATTTTATATAATTTGAAGAATAAAAAAAATAAAAAACATGTCTAGTAATATTATTAATCAATTATTTTTGTATAAATTTATAGTGAATTCATTACAAATATAAAACAAAATTTCTTATTATAAAATTAGATTGTAATTTATTATTTTAAGAAGAATAAATATTGCAATTTTATTGTTTATGTTGTTTTTCTTGTTATTATTTAATTTTTAATGTTGTGTTTCTTGTTTTTAATTTTATTTTTTTGAACGTAAAATTATTTAGTTCATCTTGAGTATGTGTTCTATTTGTTTTATTTTATATAAACTTCAGTATATCATCAATTTTCTTTATGTAAACAACAAAACTCATTTTACTATGTTAATATTTTTTATAATATAATTGTTATTTTATCAAGTGCCCTACTTGGTTAAAATTCCTGGATCCGCCACTGTCTGCAACTTTTATTGAACATTTCAAAAATTCAAATTCGATCAACAACTAAATTATATATTTTTTTACATCCTAAAGTACTATTCGACTAAATTGCATAAATTGTGATGAAATGATCACTCAAATCTTCAATAACCGGTATCCACATCTTCAAAACTTCATAATATTCACTAATTTATAGTTATTCTATCAACAACTTATAGCAATTAACATTCGAATTGAAAATCCCTATCATATATGACAAAGGCCGTTTGTGTATGTAAATTCACTTTTCAAAAGATATTTATAAAAACCTCACAAAGCCTTAAATGGTTTGAAAAACACAAATATGACGGTAAGTGGGGTGTCGTCCACAGGGAGCGGAACTAGTAAAGACTAATCGGTACTTTAACAATATTAATGTAATAAAGTTAAAGTAAATGATTGGTGATTTGAAATGTGAATAAGAATGCAATGTAAACTAAAGCTAGGAATGCAATAATAAATGGAATGCGAATGGAGTGAAATATATGATATTGGAACTAAGGAGTTAATGGTCTCGTAAGTGAACATTGGGCAATGCAACAAACTCATAGTTAAACACATTTTATCTAATGTAACCAACCTAGGGTGTATAGTGTTGATTATTTATCTCTAGCACGTAGTCAACCTAGGGTGTATAGTGAAGACTTCCTACTAGATATTAATCCCTCTTAAGCAACCAACCTAGGGTGTACCAACCTAGGGTGTATAGTGCTAGTTGCTCGTTTAGGATTCTAGCCATGAATGCTCATATATCAATTAAGGGCTTAACATTTTACTAATATACTCATCCTAGGGTGTATAGTGAAGGCCGCCCATTTAAGATTGGATGAGGTTAGAGGTTATTTAACCGGATTTTACTTGAAGGGTTAGTTTTTGCAAAATCACTAATGTAGCCATCCTAGGATGTATAGTGATGACTTCTAATTCTCTCACAAGTGGTCGACCTATGGTGTATAGTGAAGGCCACCAATTTAAGATTAGATTAAGATTACGGTTATTAAGCCGGATTTAAAGAAATCCTTCCATTTAATAAAGCATTAGACAACCAAATATGGTGTATACCTAGTTGTCTACTTAAATAGATTCCAAATCAATCTTGCTTAGAGGGTGTGTCCAAAACAAGTCAATATTAGAAATCAATTAATGCAAGAGAATAAAACATAGAAGATAGATTTGGATATAGAATATAGAGTTTATTTACAAATGCCCAACATTCAACAAACTAATCTATCAACCTCTTAGTGGGGATTTAGCTACTCATGTTCATTACAACAATTAAACTAAGAGAAAGGGTAGAGAGTAAGCCCTTGAAGATCATCTCCTTCCTTGAAGTTTCTTTCAATCTCCTAGATCCCTTTGGGTTGAGTAGAAAAATAGATGATAATGGGTTTGATGAGAAGGGATGTATTCCTATATCTAGATTATAAAGTATTTGAAATTCTAAGTGTAAAAACGTGCTTTTTCGATCTAATATCAGATTATATTTATAGGGATTACAAAATAGGTCAGAAATGTTTGAAAATCGAAATCTGGCGGGTGTGGAGTATGGGTTGAGTGCGGGTCAGGGACCCGCACTTACCCACACTTTATCAATTCTTCACAATTTCATCTCCCGGGTTTTGTCAATAGTGCAGTTGAAGTGCAGTTTGATGACGCGCACTAACCTACATTTTATTAAGTCTTCATGATTTCAGCTCCCGGGATTTGTATAAAGTGCGGGTGGAGTGTGGTTGGATGACCCGCACTGATCTGCACTTTATCAAGTCTTCATGAATTTGGCTCCCGGGTTTTGTATAGAGTGTAGGCGGAGTGCGGTTGGCTGACCTGCACTGTACCCTCACTTTATCTTCTCTTCAGATGTCAACTCCCAAGTTTTGTCAGGAGTGCAGGTGGAATACTCGCACTGACTCGCACTTTTGGAGCTTCTGATGGCTTTTGTCATTTCTTTTCCATTTTTTGTTCCCTTTTCACCCAAAAATCTTGAATTCCGCTTCTAACACCAGAAATGAATGAATGCTTACAAATATGAACAAAGAGCCCATAAGAGACGCTAAAACGAAAAAAAATGAGCAAAGGATAAGGAAATGATGGCTGAAATATACAACATTTTTGGCACGATCAAATACCCCCAAGCCAAACCTTTGCTCATCATCGAGCAAACACAAGATAAAATAAATAAGACGCACTAACAAAAATTACTTGAATGAAAAATTTCCTAGACACCTAAACAAACATTTCAAAAAGGCTGCAAGTCCATCTAGTGATGTGATACCAAGATGTGTGATAGAGAGGAATTGATAAATGCAACATGATCAATAGCAACTTGGAGATACTAAAGGGAAACTCGCACAAACACGAATCCCACACCAAAAGGTACTCATGCATCGGGGACTTCTTAATCCCATACCTTAAGCATAATTCGCTTCAACTTTAAAGCTCACATGGATTCTCTCTTTTCTTTCCGCTCAAAGTCTTAGGTTCCACACATGTAAGATATGCAAAGATGAAATTATGCATAGAATTCTAATGTATTGCATATAAACTAAACATTTGAAAAATCGTTACTTTCTACTGAACTAGCTTAGGAAATAATCACTAAGCCATTGACATGAAAGATCATGTTTCAACAGACATTCTCAATCTAGACTCATTATGGATTAAAAAGGTCTTTTCCTTATGTTATAACAAGGCCATGGGGTTAAATAAGGTGATACAAATAAATGGGAAGTTTTGGAGTTCAAAATTACCAATCATGATAGAATATATCCACACACCCCATACATTGCTCTTTTTCACAATCACTCACACGCTAGCCTCTAGGCATTCAATTTGCACACATTTATGCTTCCAATATTGTACTCTACATTGTGAGTGCTTAACATTACACATTTCAAGGATCTTTTGCTTTTCTCAATTTCTTTTCTTTTGAAGTGTACACATTTCTATTTGACACTTAAGGCTCATAAGTACATTTTTTGGTACTTTTACATTTTTAGCCGTTTGCTTAGCACATTTACAACGTTTTGCTTTAATACACGCTATTTGACAAATTAGAGATTAACTCCTCTCATTACCACATTTACACTTCCTAGCATGATTAGTAACAAAGGTAGGCATGTGTTTAGGCTATGGTATATGGTTGTATATGGTAAGTAAAAAGTATGTGTTTAGCCTCAAGTTTGGCTTTGAAGCACACAATAAGGATAGGAGCGTGTTTAGGCTATTATAAGTAGTTAAATGCACACACATTATTTAATGTCATTTCCACAATCCATATACTAAGGGAATGAATGCAATGAATGCATCCATCACGTAATCCAGTATATGATATGCATGTCCTATGGCATGTTACACATATGGCGAGAGAGGTGTTTCAGAATAATCAATGATAACTCTCAAAATGCGCTATTTAAAGACTTGTGTTTGGGATCTCATGGAAATCTCCACTATTAGAATAAGGTGTGAGAGCGCCAAGTCCCCTCAACTTAGCACCAAAAGGATGGGACAAGCCCATGAAGGTGCAAGCGAGACCCTAAGTGGCAACAAGCAACATCACAAGATCAAAACGCATACGAAATACTCGCCAAAAGCACACGCTAAAGGCATCACACCCAACTAATTAAAAGTTGAAATTTGGATATGCAACAAATTGAAAATTTTGGAACTAAAAAGACTGAAGACTCTTAAAAAGATTACTCAAACTCGGCGTCTACACCCTAAAACCAAAACTCGACATTGTCCCCAATATTGGAAACAAAAGAGCACGGCCTATCGGCGAGCACCTTACAATACACAAAAAACCTAGGCACTAATTATCCACAATCAATGCCCCCAAAAAATAAAAGGACTCAAAAAGGCTCTACTAATAAAGGCAAATCATACGATATATCATAAAAGCGCAACGACCCACATTTCAACCCCATAACAAGCATATTCTCAAAATTGGCGGAATGGGGGCACAAAAACCCCCAAACCAGATCCTATCATAAGCTCAAAACATGTACAAGTATGTATATGATCAAAACCCCAAACCAAATTTGGTTATATATGCAAATAATCCTGTATACTCCTATGCATCAATCATGAGCCTTTGGCTCGTATCATCATCAAAAAATGAATAATTGCAATTTTCACACATATGATTAATATGCAACAAAAATATTTTCATCCATATCAACTAAATATTCTCAATCCACATTTATCAACAAATGAATCAATTAAGCACACGATCTAGAGGTAGAAATTCCCTTAGAAGGAAGATAGATTCTTTGCCCGTTTTATGAGCACTCTTGGCTTGTTTATCCCTCCGAGACGTGCAAGTTGTCATGTATCTTCCCAAGAGATGAAAAACCTAGCTTTAAGCACAAAACTTCTACCAAAAGATAATCAATTGCAATTCAAAGTATAGTCAATAACAGTGCAATGATCTAAACATCCTCAACAATATCTATCATCCATAAAATACTACAAAAATAAAAAACATCCTAGCTAAAAGTAAGAATAGAGTAAATGAGTTCAAAACAAATGGCAAGAAAAATAATAAAGACGGACGGATCAATCCTCGTCCGATGACTCAGCCTCCGCTTCAAAGGATGTCTCCTTTCCCTTCGGGTCAAACTCTGCTCTAGTCCTCTCCTTAGATTCTCTCCTGGACATTTCCATTACTGCACAGAGCTCCCCTACATATGAATGAATCAATGTTTGGGCCTCCTAAAGGGGATGACGAAGGGGCAGGTATTTTTTTTATTTTTTTTTGTTTTGTTTTTTTGTTTTGTTTGAGTAGCGGGGAAAACCTAACTCCTTCCTCACGCTGGTGATGTTGTCTCACACATCTGCGAAACTACCAATGGTTTCTCCTTGCCTTCAGCGATCGGCTTCCTGTTCTCAAGGACTTCAGTCCCGAGGTTTTGAATCCCTGCCAGCAAGATTTGCCAAGGAACTTCTTCAGAGGACTCCTGTGGAGGTGGGGGCATCTAATCGTCGTCCATATAGTCCTGGTCGAACCTCATTTGCTCCGGGACCTCCTATGTATGTCTACTTGAGCTAGCCTTCTTCTTCTTCCCAGTTCTCATTTTGACACTAGATTGGTCCCTCTCTTTTAATTGGTTGTTCCAAGTGACTATGTCAACTCGTCCTTGGCTATTATCAAAAGTATCACCCTCGAAATCTACCCATGCCTCCTTGTATAAAGTAGTAATTAGGTTAGGGAAAATAAGAGGCTGCTTATCCACCATTATGCTCCCTAGTTCAAGAATCTCCCTCTTGACCAGAAATCCATTGTCGATCAACTCTCCATGCTGGATGCAATAAAGGATGGTGGCTGCATTAAAATTAACTGAGGTCATGTGCTTCATAGGAATCAGGGAGTGAGAGATAAAGACGTGCTGAAATCCCAATTCCAACTTCAAGTTAGTGTGCTTCATGCGGTAGTCCGGGGCCACATAGAAGTCCATTGGTCTGATCACCAAACTATTGGCGAACTCCACATTCTGCGTCGTGAAAAGGTCGTTCCAGGTCACGCCATTACGGAATCGTTCCATAGCTTCCTCATCATATGTGAGCTTGGTCATGTAGTAGCTGTTGATATTATTTTTGGTCATCCAAACCTCCACCCCTCGGACCATTACTGAGAAAGTTCGCCGGAAGTCCTCAGGTACCATACCGGCATAGAACTCCTCAACCACTCTTCTGCAACATCTAGGAGGGGAGCTAACAAAGGTTTCATATTCCCTCATTTCAACAACCTGAGGTATATGAGTGGACTTTAGTTCTTGCAGTGCTATCCCTCTTTCTTCAACGATATCCCGCTGATGGAAGTACTCTAAGCAGTCCTCAAAATCTGTGTTTTGGACACAACAGGGCATTAGTGGGACTTGAGTTGACCCCCTTAACCTTCTCTTGGAACCTTGGCCAACTTGCTTTGCAGAATTCATAGTTCTTTTTGACATCTACACAAGAAAAATGATATAGTTTAGGGAAGACTCATATCAAGGAATCAAGATAATACATTAAAAGTCTAGCGCAAAACGATTTCTTCCTAACTGGTAGAGTGTGGGTGAGTGACCCGCACTAGACCTGCACTTTAACTAGATACCTAATTTGTTTCAACACATGCACAAACCACATAACACACAATATTCTTGATAAATTATCTGTCACGAGCACGTACTCAACACCACTAACAATCACATCCACTCCAAGGTAGGCATATATTCCCTTAAATCACATAAAACCCAAATTCCAAAATTGGTACATACATATGCTTTTCGATGTCCTAATTAATTCCAACTTCACATGCAACATTGAATAAAAACCCATCATTCTGATGTCAAAGTTACTCAACAACTAGTTCAAAATCCCAAATTCAAAATTAAATGCATGTGAAGGCGATTATCAATCAACAACTATGTCAATCTCTATAACATTGTACCAGAAGAATATCTCATACATGCATTTAAAAAAAAAAAAATCAAAAAAGGATGGGCACAAATTCGTGACCCAACTTTGAACAATGAAGTTCATGCAAAAGAGAGAAATCTCATGAAAGAGAAAGATGAAAATAAGATTGTAATCACAAATAAACAAGTTGGAATCAAGATATCATACCTTTGATGACTGAAAATTTGAAACGTGGAATACACGGAATACCTTAGATGTTATAGGGAAGGACAAGAGAGTTTGAGACGATTTGTAGTCCAACTTGTGGAGGAGCCTTAATGAAAACGACATGATATATTTATATTATGTGCCCAGAGTGTGGGTGGAGTGCGGGTCAGTGACCCGCACTCGACCCGCACTTTATTACCTACTATGCTCTATTACTCAATGTGCGGTTGCAGTGTAGGTAGGCTACCTGCACTAGACCCGCACAGTTGTCCAGATGCTGGTTTGTGACTATTGGATCATTTTTGCCATTTTCCTTCCTGCACATAAACAACACAATTAATCATTGGTCTTGCCTTATTATCTAAATATCACCTAAAAACAAAATAATACATCAACAATGTAAAATTTTAAAACTAACTCATAAACTGGTTTCACAATGGCGTTTCTCAAAAACTTATCTAAAAATTAACATGCACACAGAACTCAATCATTAAGAGTAGAATCTTAGTCAATAGAGAAAAGAAATTGTGAAATCCTAACAAGCACTAAGAATGTTCAATCTAATGCTTTTAAAATGGGATATGGGTCTACCAAAAGAGGTTTGACCAGATTAGGGAGTCCACTCCTTTTTACTACCCAAATGGGTGTCAATGGCATGTTTAATGAATCTGCTCCCCTTGTCCTCACTTGACCTACTAGGTCGTTCCTAACCCAAATTTGTTTGACTTTTGGTTGGCATATCTAGATCTCTTTCGATTCATTCTAAACTTTTGAAAACTAAAACAATGGGCCTTGATGTGCCCTCTTTTGGCACAAAAGAAACAAGTTACACGGTGGTTAGGGAAACTCTCTGTTTGGTCATGGATGTGAAGCCCTTAGTGATGCCTAACTTGGAGGGACTTCATCTCTCGCTCCACCTTGTCAAATTGGATTAGGAAATCACACTCTTTGCCCTTAGAGAAATTTAATGCCTCATCTTTCTTGTTTAACAATGCTTGTATCTCCATCAAGCTATTTGTTGTCTTCTCAACCCTAATGAGCATCTTTCTTAACTTCCTTGAATTTTCCTCTTCAAACTCCTCAGAGAGCTTGGCCAAATCCTCTAGGTTTCTAGAAGCTTCCTTCTCCTTTCTTTCAAGCACTACTACTTGCTCTCCTAGGTCTTAAGCAACCTCACTTCTCATATGAGTTTTTTGTTTTCTTTTTCTAGCTCACCAATCTCCTCAAAAGTTATTTTGGCTAACTCTTAGTCCTCAAGCTTAATCTCTTCTTTTTCTAACAAGCAATCATGGTTGCCCTCTTCCATTTCGGTTGCCATTTTGAAAGCTTACACGAGATCAAATACTCGACTCTTCTTTCTTCTTGACTTAGGCACCTTCAACACTTGGCAACCATCCTCTTGACTACCTTTTGGTCGGTCAACCTTGAGCCCTACACTCTTACCTCCACAATTAAAAGATATTTTTATGGTAAGTACATCAACAACCATCCCGGTTGTTGCCATAAAAGACCTCCCAAGAAGCAACTTCCAATCCCTTTCATAGGATTTATTCTCCTTAACATCTAACACCACAAATTCAACCGGTATTTTCAAACCATGTACATCCAAGTAGACGTTTTAAACCACACTTATTGAAGTCTTGAGAGAGTTCTCCGCCATAATCAGAGTCATATCTATAGGCTTGATTGACCGAACCTTCAAATGTTAACTTAACTTTAGTGGCATCATGTTGATGCCAGCCCCCATATCAAGCACCGCTCTTATCTTTGGTGAGTCTCCTATGGCCACATCTATTATGAAACTTTCAGGATCCGTCAATTTGATAGGGAAACCTTCCCTCTTTTTCGTTCATCTCCCCGTGTGACCTTTACCACACTCTCCAAATCCACCTTAGTGAAATGATTTAGAACTCTCACTGTATTTGGCATAGTCTCTTCCTCTACCACCTTCTCTAACTTTTCCTCGATCACCTCTAGCACATTAATGTGCTCATTGGCACTGATTGATTTTCCTTTGTCCTACTTAAGCACTGCTTCCAAAAGTTAAGCCAATTAGGTCTCCATTTTCTTTAATGACGTGTCTTGGCTATTGGCTCTTTGATCGTTGAATTGCATGTAAGTTGTCATCTTTTGATCAGATGCATTCAATGTGTTCTTGAGGGCTTCAGAACCAATGGCAACTATCTTTATTATTGTACTGACTATCTCCTGCATCGGTTTGTCTTTTGGTTGATTAAAGGTTGTTTGTGAGTTGAAGTTGGTTGGTGGGTTGTTACTCGAACTACCCCACTGGTTGTTATTGTTGCTTGAACTTATTTGGTTGTTGGTTTACCTAGTATATCCATGATTTTGGTACCCTTGGTTGTTGTTTGCTCCATGATAGTTGTTGTTGTTTGACCAAGACAAGGTAAGGTGATTCTTCCATACAGGATTATATGTGTTGGAGTAAGGGTCATTCTTTTACCTCTGGAATTCACCAAGGGCTTAGGCTTCCTTTTCTTGCCCAAACTGCCCTTCTCCCCTATCGATCTCTCCCATTACGTGATTCACTCCGTGGGATAGCTTTGGCTTTCCCATTATATGCTCCTTAATTGATTAAAGTTCTTTCATCATCCGGGACATTTCAATTTGCATACCCGTGTCAATTCCAACATCTAGCCTTCCACCCTTTCTCACATTTGACGTCCTCTATTGTGAGTTTTAGAAGATCTTCTCCAAGATATCATAGGCCTCAGCTGCTCTCTTATCTTCGATTGTACCCCTACAAGTATTATCCACTAACATTTGCATGATAGAGGAAAGTCCAATGTAGAAAGAGTACACTTTCAAATCTTGAGGGTATGTATGTGGTGGCATCTGAATGAGCAACAAGTTAAACCTTTCCTATGCCTCATGGAAGGGTTCACCGTCCTCTTCGTAAAAAGATGATATCTTCAACCATAACTCCTTTACCTTTTGTGAAGGGAAAAATTTGACGAAAAACCTTACACACCTGAGCCCATGTCGCCAATGATCCTGGCCTCAAGTTCATGTACCAAGTCTTGGCCCCATCTTTCGAATAGTACTGGAAGCATCTGAGGTGAAATTGCTCTCTTGTTAGCACCACTTGGCGAGCCATCACCGAAAAGGTTTCTAAGGTAGCGCCATACTCCTTCATGAATTGAAAGTAATCTTCAGTAGCTTTCCCACTGAAAGATGGAAGGAGGCCAATGTGCATACTCTTTAATTCGTACTGCCTCGCCACATCATCAAGTATTATGGTTGTGGGCACATTTCCTACAAAGGGGAGTGTGTACTTGCCCATGGTGAGGCCCAACTATTCTTCCCCATGTTCATTGGCCTCATGGTCATGAGCTTGTTGCTCATGCTGATACGGAGGAACTTCGTCTTCCAAACTCTCCTCTGATTGACCGACTCTTCTTCCGATTTGATCAATATGATTGTTGATTGGTAAGACTGGTCCTTTTAATGATCTTCTCTTGTGCATGTAACTAGAATCCTGAAATTCCGTAACAAATACCGCACAACGTAAAAAAGGCACCAAATAAAGATAAAACAAATTATAACTAAAAACAAATACTACTAAAGCAAAACTAATCAAAGCTAAACTCGTCGATCCCCAGCAATGGTGTCATTTTGACAAAGGCCGTTTGTGTATGTAAATTCACTTGTCAAAAGATATTTATAAAAACCTCACAAAGCCTTAAATGGTTTGAAAAACACAAGTTTGACGGTAAGTGGGGTGTCATCCACAAGGACCGGGACTAGCAAAGACTAATTGGTACTTTAGCAATATTAATGTAATAAAAGTAAAAGCAAATGATTGGTGATTTGAAATGTGAATAAGAATGCAATATAAACTAAAGCTAGGAATGCAATACTAAATGGAATGCGAATGGAGTGAAATATATGATATGGGAACTAAGGAGTTAATGGTTTTGTAAGAGAACATTGGGCAATGCAACAAACTCATAGCTAAACACATTTTATCTAATGTAACCAACCTAGGGTGTATAGTGTTGGTTATTTATCTCTAACACGTGGTTAACCTAGAGTGTAGAGTGAAGACCTCCTACAAGAGATTAATCCCTCTTAAGGAACCAACCTAGGGTGTATAGTGCTAGTTGTTCATTTAGGATTCTAGCCATGAATGCTCATCTATCTATTAAGGGCTTAACCTCTTACTATTGTAGTCATCCTAGGGTGTATAATGGTGGCTTCCAATTCTCTCATAAGTGGCTAACCTATGGTGTATAGTGAAGACCACCCATTTAAGATTGGATGAGGCTAGAGGTTATTTAAACGGATTTTACTTGAAGGGTTAGTTCTTGAAAAATCACTAATGCAGCCATCCTAGGGTGTATAGTGATGACTTCTAATTCTCTCACAAGTGGCCGATTTAGGGTGTATAGTGAAGGCCACCAATTCAAGATTAGATTAAGATTATGGTTATTAATCCGGATTTAAAGAAATCCTTCCATTCAATAAAGCATTAGACAACCAAATATGGTGTATACCTAGTTGTCTACTCAAATAAATTCCAAATCAATCTTGCTAAGAGGGTGTATCCAAGACAAGTCAATATTAGAAATCAATTAATGCAAGAGAATAGAACATAAAAGATAGATTTGGATATAGAATATATAGTTTATTTACAAATGCCCAACATTCAACAAACTAATCCATCAACCCCTTAGTGGGGATTTAGCTACTCATGTTCCTTACAACAATAAAACTAAGAGAAAGGGTAAAGAGTAAACCCTTGAAGATCATCTCCTTCCTTGAAGTTTCCTTCAATCTCCTAGATCCCTTTGGGTTGAGTAGAAAAATAGATGATAATGGGTTTGGATGAGAGGGAATGTATTCCTAGATCTAGATTATAAAGTATTTGAAATTCTAAGTGTAAAAACGTGCTTTTTCGATCTAATATCAGTCTCTATTTATAGGGATTACAAAATAGGTTAGAAATGTTTGAAAATCAAAATCTGGCGGGTGTGGAGTGTGGGTTGAGTGCCGGTCAGGGACCCACACTTACCCGCACTTTATCAATTCTTCACAATTTTATCTCCCGGGTTTTGTCAAGAGTGCGGGTGGAGTGCGGTTGGATGACCCACACTGACCCGCACTTTATCAAGTCTTTATGAATTCGGCTCCCAAGTTTTGTATAAAGTGCGGTTGGCTAACCCGCACTGTACCTGCACTTTATCTTCTCTTTAGATATCAACTCCTGGGTTTTGTCAGGAGTGCGGTTGGAATACCCATACTGACCCACACTTTTGGAGCTTCTGATGGCTTTTGTCCTTCGTTTTCCATCTTTTGCTCCCTTTTCGCCCAAAAACCTCGAATTCCGCTTCTAACACCAGAAATGAATGAATGCCTACAAATATGAATAAAAAGCCCATAAGATAGGCTAAAACGTAAGAAAATGAGACAAATGATAAGGAAATGAGGACCAAAATATACAACATTTTTGGCACGATCAATATACATTACCACATTATTTCATTGGAGATGCTAATTGTTGAAGTAAAGTTCATATCTCTATAAACTCCATTAATGGTATCTACTACATGATAGATCACCAACAACAACACTATCAATCTAACAATTCCTATGATATTAGTATGTATTACTTGTTTAAGTTGTGTAGTGTGTGAAAATCATATTATGGTTTATAAATAGATTGTACATTACCTTGGCTGCTGGAATTTCAAGATCATCAACCTTGAATCTATATAGATTTTTCTACATTTCATACCAAGAAGTATATAATTAACATTAATACTTTATCGAAAGAGTATAAATACAAAAAACTTTAAAATAGTAATAAATGTAGAAAGCAACAAGCTAGCCATAAACGACGAGGAAAAATACAAAATTATAACATATACTTTTATTGAAATGATGCAGCCAAAAACAACTTTCTCCAAATAGATTCGATGTTGGATGTATCCAGAAATCTAAATCAATTTAGAGGAAAAAAAAATGCAAATATTAGTTGATTTTAAATCGGTAGTATATATTTACTTGTATGTCTATGAACATTGCCGAGACACGTATAAGTGTTTGAAATGAGATAAGTTGATTTTTAGAACAAATGACTGTTATAAAAAGGCAAAATCAAAATATAAACAAATCACATAAATATAAACATTAATGTTTAAACCAAGTACATAACATAAACAAATAACTACAAAACTTGGCTTGCTTTTAAGGAAACAATAACACATACATAGACAAAAGAAATCAAAGTCATCACACATTCATTACAAAAATGACAAATCTTCAAAGTCCATTAATTTTTCCAAGTATCGGTCTATATAAAGATATTTATCACACCAAAAATTTACACAAATACTACAGCACAATTTGATTGACATTTTAGAAAATAACACGTTTGATTACCCTATGAATTTTTATTTTACATATGCAACAAATTCGTAATAGTAGTTTAAAAGAAAACTTAAATTACTACCATGACTTAAAAGGCTACTTACGAAAAATCATTAACAATCTACTCTCAAGTCTCATCCTTCTCAAATAACAAATAAATCATAGCCATCCAAATTCATGGCATCACATGAGTCATGATAGTCCCTTTTGAAACACTCAAGGCTTAAAACTAAAAAGAGAAAACTAAGTTGAGAAATTAGTTAATAACTAAGTGGACTTATGGATCAGTTTTACTCTGAGCTCATAGCTCCTGCAAGAAATCCAATTTGAGAAATATTCAACTCGTTGAGAAAGCCTCAATAGTCCAGCATATTAATTTGAATCATTTTCTTAAACTCTTCAATAGCCCAGTCCAAGTATTTGAGTAGCTGGATTAACCAATGAATTTACCAAGAAGTGCTTAATATAGGTTGTCCATCTTTGATACAACCTTTCTGAAGCAGTTTAAAGACTTTAGGAACAAAAATAGAAATTTTAACCAATTCATACAATTTCACTCTCAGGTAAGCTAAACTTTAACAAACATCAATATGCAGAATCAAAAACATCACTAAAAATAGAAACTTTGACAAAAAAAACAACACAATCGAAGCAATTCAAATCTTATAAATGAATCCAATAAAACTCAAACTAAGCTCAAAATCAACAACAAACTACACTACAATCTAAAATTTTCTCAACACAGTTGTCAATCACACGATCAAATCAATTTAGTATCTAAAAATTCACAGAAAGCATACCTATTTCACTCTCAAGTGAGCTAAAATTTAACAAATATTAATATATGTCTAAAGTATATATACAAACAATTAACAGAAACAAATTCAGCTCAAACTCACCTGTAAAAGCTGGAGCGAAATAGGGTTTTGTTCGATAAGCTTATGGTGTCTCTTTTTCTCTTTTTCTTGCAGGACTGTATCTCATCTGTTTTTCTAAATTCTTCTCCCTTATTAGATAGATCCACCGCTTGCACTCAAATCCTTTTTTTTTTTTTTTTATAAATATATTTTCTTTCCTTCACTTTACATACGTCCCTTGTATATTTAACTCATCAAGTTGCATGACAAATTAAATTTATACCCATATATTATTTCTTATTCCTTTTCAAGTCATTAAATGCATAGAAAATAATATTTTCATCCTCTATCTCATTTTACAATATAAAATAATTATCAATCCAAATACCTATTGATTTGGGTCCAGTCCATATCACTACCTCTAGTCTTTTAGTAAATAAATTCCATTTAAATTCATAATAATTAGGGTAAACTATTTAACAATGATTTAACCTATTTAGAATTTTAAATTAAAATAAAATTTGAAAATTACTATATAATCCATGTTGTGTTACTATTACTAAGACATGTATATTAAGTAATTCTACAAACTCGAAGGCTTGTATTTGTCATTTGACTTTTACATAAAATCTAAGGGATGCTATAATTAAAATCTTATTAAAATCTAACTATTAAGTAATTTTATAAACTTTAAGGGTTGTATTTGTAAGTTTACTTTTAAAGAAATTATGAAATAATAGATATTAAATAAAACTTATATACATTATAGGCATGGGGGCATGGGGCCATGGACGCATGGTGGAATCTCACATGCAACAAAAACAAATTTAACACTAGTTTGGATGAAAAGCAGAAGTGGAATCTAGCACAAAAAATACTTTATTATTAGCCTTTTAGCGAAGCAAACATTCTTCTTACAAGTTTTTTTTTTTTTTCAAAAGTAACCATCCAAGCTTATGAACTCCGCAAAAGTACCAAAAGGTGGTTCTATTACCGTCTATAAAATATCTTTCTATATCAATGTTTTAATGAAATTTTTTATTTTTAAAATACTTTTATATTTAATTCCTTAAAATATATAGCTTTATAATTGAAAATTAAATTTAATTCAAACCCAACATCAATCAGAGAATATATATATATATATATATATATATATTCTTTTTTTCACATATAGTCAATGAATTGAGGAGCAAAGAATTGATTTCATAGATTCTAAATGCATTCAGGTATGTTTTACTTTCATTTTTATTATTGTTTTGTGATTGAATAAAATATTGTTGCAACCGTAGTATTGTAGAACTTTTTTTTTTTTTTTTAAAGCAGTTGTAGAACCGATCAAGTCTAGTACTCTAGGAATGCAATGGGTCAGGTTCGGGTGGGTTTGAGAAAAACCAAGTCCAAACCTGCGAAAGAAAATGACATCTAGACTCGTCCACGAACCCACGAAATGTAGCGGGTTCGGGTTTCACCCATGGATTTTAGCAACATCCAGACCCACCCATGAACTTATAAGAATTTTCGGGTGGGTGTGGCACCCACAGGTTACTCGTGAACCTGCTCTCTCCGAATTGGAGCTGAAATATCATCCTCCTTCACTCTCCTTTTAATCTCACAAAACAACTCATCCTCAAATTTTTTGGTTCCTAGACAGAATTTTTCATACATTTCAATATATAAACTTACAAAATTGACTTCCAATTTTTTCGTTCTCCAAAAAAATAATAATTTTGACTTCCAATTTAGACAACCATAATCACAACAGCAGTAGGAGGCAGAGCAAGCAGCAACGGAGACTAGGAGTTTATAGTGACCCTTGTTAATGAGCAGAGCAATGGTATGAGGCAGATCAAGCAAATACAGCCTATGAATATGTGAAGAAGAAGAAGAAGAAGAAAAAGCAGCATCAAGAAAGAAAAAGAAGAAGAAGCAGCAACAAGAAGAAGTAGTAGTGTGTTGCAGGTGAATTGGTGAAGCTGAGATGAGAGTGTTGCATTGCTGAAGCAATGAAGAAAATGAGATGAGAGTTTAAGGCTTTAACTCAAAACTACGTAGTTTTGAGTTGTTTTAATGTCTAACTTTTTAAAAATTAATATATATTTTATTTTATTTAAATCAAGTAGGTTCGCGGGTTTGGGTTTGGTTTTTTTTCCAAACTTTCACCTTAAACTGAACCCGTGATGGGTTGAAATTTCAAACCCAAACTCGTCCACGAGTACTATTATCACAACCTAAACCCTCTTCAAGAGGATCAGGTTGGGGCGGGTCCCATGGGTTCAGGTTTAATTAGCTTTAGAGTTGAATTTATATTTTATTTTTGCCCAAGTAAAATCTTAGTTGTACTGTTTTATTTGAATATAATCTTTTTTATCGAGTAAATTCTATAATATTTGTTAACAGAAATGAAGAAATGGTACCCCCTTTTTTTTTTGGTCTGATAGAAGAAACTGTACGTACAAGAAATTTATTTATTTATTTTATTTATTTTTATTTTTTTGTGGTGGTGGAAGTATATGAAGAGAAATAGGTGTAATGAGAAAAATATGTTTAAATTTTTTTTTTTTTTTTTAAGAAAAACTTAAAGGATAGTTTTGATATTTTAAAGGGTGTAGGGAGTAAAATTAATAATTTTAATTTTTTCAATGTGAATAGTAAGAAAAATAGGTGTAGGAAGATATTTTATGGGTGGAAATAGAGCCACACATTATCAAATTGTCTATGAAATTCTTAATTAAAAAAAATTTTAAACAAAAAATGATTCTTTTTTTAAATCGATCTCCACCAAAGATTTAAAATAAATGGATGGTGGAGATCAAGTAAGAAAAAAGTAATTTAAAAAAAAAATGAAAAAAACAAAAATGCAAAATAGGAAAAAGGGGAAATTGGGAAGATTTGGAAATTCAAACTCCTTCCGAAGTTTCTCCATCTCGAATGAAGCTATTTGCTGAATCAATTTATTTTATTTTTTATTTTATTTATTTATTTATTTATTTATTATTATTATTATTATTATTTTAAGAATCAGATTGAAAAGGATCTTGATTTATGAAGATGTGTTTTTGATCTCGATTATTATTATTGGAATTGATTGAAGAAAAGATATAAAGTGTAATGAGATTTGTGGATTTTCTTTTTGGGATTTATTTGTGATTTTTTTTTTGGAATTGATTTGTTGAATTTGATTGGATCTCTCCATCAATTTTTTAATTTTATTTTATTCGTTTTTTCTTTTAATATTCGGTTCATCTCCACCATCCATCTTGAGATGGATAGTGGAGATCCAATTAAAAAATAATTGTTTTATTTTTGTTTTCTGATTTAGTTTTTCAATTAATGTTGATTTTTAAAATTTTTGTTCATTTTTATTTTTTTTAAATGCTTGAAATGATGAAAAATACCCTTGTTTTAACGTCAGACTTTGTCAAAGGTTAGGGTTAACCAAGTTTGACTAAGGCGCGTCTCAGTTTTTTGTAAAGTTGATTATGCGTGTAAATGGTTAGCCTGAGGAAGGTTGGGGTTATTGATATTTTTATTATTTTATTTTTCATATATTTAAAATCCATACTATATTTGGTTTGATATAATAGAAGGGTATAGGAAATGAAAGGAAATGAGTGTATTTCTCATTTCTTGTTTAGACTGTTAAATGAGAAAGAAAGGAAAGGATAATGAGGGAAATAGAGATCACAGTTTCTTCTTGTTTCACCTAATTTACTTTCTTTCCAAAATTGGACGGAAAATGAGGGAAATTAATTTTTTCAATAACTAACTCTATTAATATTAAATTTGTTCATTTCCTTTCCTTTTTATTCATAATCATCCCAAGAATTACTAAAAACACTATCTTTCCTTTCACCCTTAATTTATTTTTTCTTTTCTCCTCTTCCATAAATTCAAACATAGTGAAAGGTATTATTGTGCAAAAGTGGAAAATTTCATTAGATCTGTGATTCAATAACATTTGAAGGGCCATGTAAATTTATAAAATTGAGGCTTTATATTTAATATAAAATATTTATGAAAAAAAATATTTTTAATTGATTCTTTTTTATTTTTTTAATGGAAATTTCATTAAAAGAAGCTAGGCATTACAATCATTCCTAATAATCAACTCAAGGCAAGGAGGATAAGACTTGCCACTAGTAGTCAATAGTGGAAAGAAAAGTCATTTTAGCCAAGGCATGAGTAGCCTCATTGGCAATTCTGGGATCGAAAGAAATAGAAAACTCAAATTGACTCATTAAAGCCACTATGTCATTAATAACACCACCAACATCAGCAAAGAGGCTAGAACCAGAATTAATCATGTCCACAACCAGGGGCGGATCAAAGAGAGGGCTGCCCCGGGTTGTAGCCCGGGCAACCCTCTTGAAAAAAATATTTAAATATATAAAAAGGTTAATTACAGAAATAGTCCCTAAGGTTTGATAATATTAAATGAATATGATATGTTTATTTAAATTTAGTGAAATATAAATATTTTGTTGTTCAAAGTAAGTGGTAAAAATACGCATAGTATTATGGCTTTTAACATTGTAGAATTAAGTCATTTGTAAGTTTAAATAATTTTTTTTGGAACTACAAGTTTAAATAATTATTTATACATATTTTACAATGTATTTTATATTATTGAGTAGTTCATTGTTGGTGCCATCTAATTATTAAAAAATTACAGAAATAATATCATCAAGATTCATATAAAAAGTTTGTTATTTTTAATCAATAGCTCATATATCTTGCACGGATTTTATTATATCAATGTGCATGGAGGAGGAAAAATGGAAAATCACAAGAGTTTTCCCTACATTGCACACCGAATTTAATAAATTTAGTGTGAGAGTTTATGAGCCATTAATTTATTCTTCTTATTAGTTATGTTATATATGTATATATATATATATTGATTTTCTTTCTTATTTTAACTTTTATAAGGTTCTTAATGAAATCTTATTGATTTTAATAATATTTTATATGATTTTTTTTTAATGGATGATAAGTTTATTTAAAAATTTATTAACTATTTTTCTTTATTTTGTTGAATACGAAGCATTAAAAAAAAAGCATAAAGTGATAGAAATTTTTTTTTTTCTGATGCTTAAAAAAAATTCAAATTTATTTTTTAAGTAGATTATATTTCAAAAGAAAATTAAAATGAAAATTTAATTAAAATATATTAATTTTAGCTTATATTGTAATAAGACAAAGAAGGTGGAGTGATTACCCCCATCCAACTGAAATTTTATTGGTTTCTAGAAATGTGGAACCCTTCAGCGCTTCGGATTTTGGAAAAGAAATTTAGAAATGAATGTGTTGATGATCACGTACACGGCTGAAAAACTCAGCATGTCCAAGTTTTTATAGTATGGACCACTTCAACGACATCAGTGGATAGTGCATAGTCTACATCAGTGGATAATGAAAGGTTTTAATGCTCTTACAATCAGTTTAAAATTTCAAAGACATTTTCACTTTCTAGTCCTATAAATATATTCCCTTGCCAACTGCCATAATCTAATATACATATTTGTAAAAGTCATCAAGTGATCAAGATGGAGATGTGGTTCATCATCCTAGTCTCCATCTCCATTGCTGCTCTTCTCAAAGCTTTCATAGACCTTTTCAAAACCTCCAAAAACCAACCCTACACATCACTCCCACCAGGCCCCTTCATCTTCCCCATCATCGGTAACTTTCTCTTGCTCAGAAAATCTTTGGTTGAACTTGAATCTTACATCAAATCCCTCCACTCCAAGCTCGGCCCCATAATCACCCTTTACATCGGCTCCAACCCCTCCATATTCATCGCCGATCGCTCTCTCGCTCACCAAGCCTTGATCCAAAATGGCGCTTATTTTGCTGACCGTCCCAAGCCTACTGCCACCTCCAAAATTACAACTAGTGACCAGCACAACATCAACTCCTCCGCTTATGGCCCTACTTGGCGCCTCCTGCGGCGTAACCTTGCCGCGGAAATCCTCCATCCTTCGCGGGTGAAGTCTTACTCGCATGCTCGCAACTGGGTATTGCAAATCCTTCAAGATCGACTCATCTCTGATTCCAAGTCCGGCGGTCCAGTTCGTATTGTTAATCATTTACAATTCGTCATGTTTGGTTTATTAGTGTTGATGTGTTTCGGTGACAAGCTTGACGAGAAGAAGATCAAAGAAGTGGAAGATGTTCAGCGTAGTTTGCTAATCAATTCAAGAAGGTTTAATGTACTGAATTTCTGGCCTAGAGTCACCAAATTTTTGTTCCGTAAGAGATGGCAAGAGTTCTGGCAACTGCGAAATCAACAAACGAGTGTGTATATGTCGTTGATAAGAGAGCGAAGGAAGATTAAAGAAGAGAGATTGAGCAAGGCTAAAAAGGATCATGATCATCAAGAGTATGTGTTGTCGTATGTTGATACGTTGTTTGATATGCAACTTCCAGTGGAGAAGAGGAAGCTTGATGATCACGAAATCATGAGTTTGTGCTCGGAGTTTCTAGGCGCCGGCACTGATTCAACTTCCACAACTTTGCAATGGGTGATGGCGAATTTGGTCAAGTATCCGAATATTCAAGCGAAAGTGTTTGATGAAATTAAAGGGGTTGTTGGAATTGATTATAAGGGAGAGATCAAAGAAGATGATTTGCAAGAGATGCCATATCTGAAAGCAGTGATTTTGGAAAGTTTAAGAAGACACCCACCATCGCATTTTGTTGTGCCGCATGCAGTGACAGAGGACATGGTTCTAAATGGGTACTTGATACCGAAGAATGCTTCGATAAATTTCATGGTGGCGGAGATGGGGTGGGACGGAAAGGTGTGGGAAGATACGATGGTTTTCAAGCCCGAAAGGTTTATGAAGAAGAATAGTAGTGAAGAAGAAGAAGAAAATGATCAAGGGGAAGTATTGTTTGATATAACAGGGAGCAGAGAGATAAAAATGATGCCATTTGGGGTTGGGAGGAGGATTTGTCCTGGTCTTGGCTTGGCTTTGCTTCATTTGGAGTATTTTGTGGCCAATCTCCTTTGGAGCTTTCAGTGGAAAGCTGTGGATGGAGATGAGATTAATTTGGAAGAAAAGCAAGAGTTCACTGTGGTCATGAAAACTCCATTGCAAGCCCACATAATTCCTCGATCCAATTATTGAGAACATCTCTTAAGCTAATCTTTTAGTTGAGCTCAATAAATCCGGTTATATATGTAATCAATAACCGAGACTGCCGCTAAAAAAGAATTTGTAAATGTTTTGCTATGCATATATATATAAGCTAGCCGTGGATTTGCTTCTAGAATTACTGGAGCTTTGTTTGGTTTTAATCTTAATAAATTAAGACTGTTTGATAGAATTCAAACTTTAAGACGTGGACACAATGTGCTGCAATCTGACTAGATTATATGCACCCGACAATTTTTTCATTTACACGTGATCCGAATTCAATACTTATATATCGTGTCACGTTCTTCTTGTCATAGTCTTTAGTCATAAACTCATAATCAATGATTACATTTTTTGTCATTACTTTAGACGAAATTACCGAATAAATCCTGAATTTGGTAAGGGTGATTATCAATTTAATCCTTATTATTTTTTTCATTTTATGAATTTTTTTTACTAACTTTACATTTTCAATGTTTGTGGTCATGAAAGCTTTAAAAATACATCAATTCGATTTTTAAATTAGTCAACTATTAGTCCAAATTAGCAGTTCTAAAGACATTACTAATTAATATATAATTACAAATTAAAAATAAAACAAAAAAAATTTTGAAAAAGAAAAGATGAATTTTCACCATCCATCTTTACTTGATCAAACTAAAAAAAAAAAAAATAATTGAAAAAAAAATGAAGATCCAATTTAGATATCCATCGGTTCATGTAGATTTTCATGAATCTCATACATCCTTTACCGCGAATGGGGGAGATCTCATCTTCCACTTTCGTGGCGGAGGTAGACCTAGCAAAATTACACTTAATCCACTAATTCGATTCAAACTCACTCGCTAAAAGCGGTTATGAATCTAGCTTTATTGGGTTGGATCATTAAAACCTAAAAACATAATTGGTCAGGTTTGGATTTATCTCTCAAAACCCATTAAAACCTATGACCCATCCATCGACACCAGGCAGTGCGCTTCCAAGCAACACTTATCGCGTTGGTGCACGTAGGAGGAGAGGGATGAGGCAAATGTGGGTGGAGAGTGAGATGAGAGATACTTTAAGGAGGGTCTTTATATGAAGGTGTATAGGTAATTTCTTAAAAACTTTGTTATTCAAAGTTATACTTGCATACATGGTTAAAAATAAATGTATTAATTTTCTTATGAGTTAAAAATAATTTCTAATTTGCTCACATATGTAAAAATGTTTCCTCTCTTTAAGCACAATTGTAGAAAACATAAGAAATACGTTTTCCTTATTTATTTTTTATTTTTTTTTATAGCTTTTCATATATAGTGGACCAATGAATTATGAACTCTCATATATGAAAGTTACTAACTCATTAATAGTATTTTCACATCTAAATTTTTGACATAATTAAATCAGGACCGAAGTTGTATAACGTTTTGTAATCGGTTACACAACTTTATGTAACTAAACATCTAAGTACTAATGCAACTGTTATACAATTTCTATATATCTAACGATACTTGTGGAAGTTCTTATGAGTTTATAATACTAATGCTCTTAAATGAATATACGTGTATATATATAACACTGGTGTATCCATACACCGTGTAGGAAATATTGTGATTGTAATTTGAAAAAGTGTGATCCAATTTTCGATCACAATGTATTCAACTTCAATCGTAATATTTTTACACAGTGTACGGGTACACTAGTGTTCTATATATTGTCCCTATATATATGTTGAGTTTTTGTGAACCCTAAAGAATCAACCAAGGAAGAAGATCGTGGTGTGAATCACGATGCACCAATATCGGTGCCAACCATGGAAGTTCACAGAGGTTTCTCATGAAGAAGACCGTGACTAAAAGCGCCGTGCGTATACTGCGGCACAAGAAGCGACAAATATCAAAGGTGTTAGATGGTGTAGACCATGGCAGAAGCAACCCCGATATTCTGAGTGGTGCTTCATAGAGGTTTATTGTGATGCAAGGTGCGGGCTGCAGACCGCGGTGGTGACGATTTTCATGCGCGAAGGGGTTTTCTTGTGCGGAAAGAAAAGTGCTTCCTTGTGGGTTTTGGCTACCATAATGCTCTGATATAAATACTAATGTTTCTCCTTGTTTTTGTAAGACGTAGAAGGTGTAGAAAATAGAAAGAATGGTTGAGAGCAACTTGTAGAGAGACTGAAAGAGCGAGACAACGAGATTGTAATTAAACTCTGATAGTGGATTTGAGTGCTGGTGTGTGATCGGGCCAAAATAGATATGATTTTGGCCAACATTTCCTTCTCTTTTTGCTTAATTCTCGGCCATTTTTCCATGTTTTAACTATATTAATCAAGTGTTTCAGGATTATTAGCACCACAATGGCATTTGTGAAGATGGAGAAGAATTTGATGCAAAAAGTGCAAAAAGGTGAAAACAGGGTATTGTCGCTGTTTTAGTGTCGCCATTTGCACACCGCGATAATCAACTTGAAGTAATGAAGACCAAAGCCAAGGAATTATCGTTGTTCCAATGTCGCTGTGAAGGACACCGCGATAGAGAGATGAAAACCTGATTAAATCAATCATGTGTGGTGTTGCAGTGAGAGTCGCTATAAGCCATAACCGCGATAGAGAAAAAGAAAACCAAGAATTAAACCAGGTCTTGCGTCGCTGCTAAGTGTCGTTATATGAACAAACAGCAACCACTCGTGAGATCTCAGATCCCATTGTTGCCATTTAGGTGTCGCTGTCTTCATGACCATGAAAAAGACGAAAATCCACTACGACAATCAAATCAAAGATTGTATAACCGTTTGCCACGGTGGCGTTGCTGTCTCAAAAACCGTGAAAATGCAACCGCGACACATGCCACATCAGTATTTCTGGCAGTTACAGGACATATCCGAGATGCCATATAAATAATCTTCTTCTCCAATTTGAAAGCAGCTTCTGCCTAAGCACGGAATAGAAAGATTTTACAAGCATTCTCTCTAATCTTGAACTATCTTTTCCATCCAAAAACTCAACACAAAATCTTGATTACTTCACATAATCATTCATCTCTTTCCATTCTCTACATTCTCTACATTAACTACCTTTGTCACTACCCATTAGACATCCATTCATCTAGACACATCATCATCTACCACTCTTTGCACTAGGAAAAATGGATGGTGGAGATCAAGTAAGAAAAAAGTAATTTAAAAAAAAAAAACAAGTAAAAAAAAAATGCAAAATAGGAAAAGGGGAAATTGGGAAGAGATTTGGAAATTCAAACTCCTTCCGAAGTTTCTCCATCTCTGATGAAGCTATTTGCTCAATCGATTTTTTGATTTTTTTTTTTTTTTTTTGGAATCAAATTGAAAAGGATCTTGATTTATGAAGGTGTGTTTTGATCTCGATTATTATTATTATTATTATTATTATTGGAATTGATTGAAGAAAAGATATAAAGTGTTATGAGATTTGTGGATTTTCTTTTTGGGATTTATTTGTGATTTTTTTTGGGGAATTGATTTGTTGAATTTGATTGGATCTCCATCAATTTTTTTAATTTAATTTTATTTGTTTTTTCTTTTAATATTTGGTTCATCTCCATCATTCATCTTGAGATGGACAGTGGAGATCCAATTAAAAAAAAATTGTTTTTTTTTTTTTTGTTTTCTGATTTTTTTTTTTCAATTAATCTTGATTTTTAAAAATTTTGTTCATTTTTATTTTTTTTAAATGCTTGAAATGATGAAAAATACCCTTGTTTTAGAAAGTCAAACTTTGTCCAAGGTTAAGGTTAACCAAGTTTGACTAAGGCGAGTCTCAGTTTTTAGTAAAGTTGATTCTGCGTGTAAATGGTTAGCCTGAGGAAGGTTGGGGGTTATTGATCTTTTTATTATTATTATTATTTTTCATATATTTAAAATCCATACTATGTTTGGTTTGATATAATAGATAAGTATAGAAAAGTATAGGAAATGAAAGGAAATGAAAGGAAATGAGTATATTTCTCATTTCTTTTTTGGATTGTTAAATGAGAAAGGAAGGAAAAGATAATGAGGGAAATAGAGATCATAGTTTCTTCTTATTTCACTTAATTTACTTTCTTTCCAAAATTGGACGGAAAATGAGGGAAATTAATTTTTTCAATATCCCATAACTAACTCTATTAATATTACATTTGTTCATTTCCTTTCCTGTTTATTCATAATCATCCCAAGAATTACTAAAAACACTATCTTTCCTTTCGTCCTTAATCTATTTTTTCTTTTCTCCTCTTCCCTCTTCCATAAATCCAACCATAGTGAAGGGTATTTTTGTGCAAAAGTTGAAAATTTTATTAGATGTGTGACTCAATAACATTTGAAGGGTCATGTAAATTTATAAAATTGAGGCTTTATATTTAATATATATATATATATATTGATTTTCTTCCTTATTTAACTTTTATAAGGTTTTTAATGAAATCTTATTGATTTTAGTAATATTTTATATGATTTTTTTTTATGGATGATAAGTTTATTTAAAAATTTATTAACTATTTTTCTTTATTTTGTTGAATATGAAGCATTAAAAAAAGAAGCATAAAGTGATCGAAATTTTTTTTTTTTTTTCCTGATGCTTAAGAAAATTTCAAATTTATTTTTTAAGTAGATTATATTTCAAAAGAAAATTAAAATGAAAATTTAATTAAAATATATTAATGTTAGCTTATATTGTAATAAGACAAAGAAGGTGGAGTGATTACCCCCATCCAAGTGCAATTTTATTGGTTTCTAGAAATGTGGAACCGTTCAACGCAGTGTGGTTTGGATTTTATTGATGATCACGTACACCGTTGAAAAACTCAACATCTCCAAATATGAATAGTCTACCTGAGATGTATGGTATGGAGATAAAGGGAATAATGAAAGGTTTAAATGCTCTCTTATAATTTATGACTTCTGAAGTATGAAACATTTGACATTAAACAATTATACTTGGTGAAGAAGGAAAGAACACTATTACAAAAATCTAATAATTTTCATAGATTTTTCCCAAGAAACAAAAAGATTAAACAAAATCCACAAGTTTGAAATTTCAAAGACATGTTCACATTGTAGTCCTATATAATCCCTTGCCACAATTGCCATAATCCTAACATACATATTTGTAAAAGTCATCAAGCGATCAAGATGGAGATGTGGTTCATCATCCTAGTCTCCATCTCCATTGCTGCTCTTCTCAAAGCTTTCATAGATCTTTTCAAAACCTCTAAAAACCAACCCTACACATCACTCCCACCAGGCCCCTTCATCTTCCCCATCATCGGTAACTTTCTCTTGCTTAGAAAATCTTCAGTTGAACTTGAATCTTACATCAAATCCCTCCACTCCAAGTTCGGCCCCATCATCACCCTCTACATCGGTTCCAACCCAGCCATATTCATCGCTGATCGCTCCCTCGCTCATCAGGCCTTAATCCAAAACGGCTCTGATTTTTCTGATCGTCCCAAACCTACAGCCATCTCCAAAATTACAGGTAGTGACCAGCACGACATCAACTCCTCTGCTTATGGCCCTACTTGGCGCCTCTTTCGCCGAAACCTCACCGCGGAAATCCTCCATCCTTCGCGGGTGAAGTCTTACTCACATGCTCGCAACTGGGTATTGCAAATCCTCCAAGATCGACTCATCTCTGATTCCAAGTCCGGCGGTCCAGTTCGAATTATTGATCATTTACAATTCGTCATGTTTGGTTTATTAGTGTTGATGTGTTTCGGTGACAAGCTTGACGAAAAGAAGATCAAAGAAGTGGAAGATGTTCAGCGTAGTATGTTAATCAATATAAGCCGGTTTAATGTACTGAATTTCTGGCCTAGAGTCACCAAATTTGTGTTTTATAAAAAATGGCAAGAGTTTTGGCAACTGCGAAATCAACAAACAAGTGTGTTTATGTCGTTGATAAGAGAGCGAAAGAAGATCAAAGAAGAGAGATTGAGCAAGGCTAAAGAGGATCATGATCATCAAGAGTATGTGTTGTCATATGTTGATACATTGTTTGATATGCAACTTCCAGTGGAGAAGAGGAAGCTTAATGATCACGAAATCATGAGTTTGTGCTCGGAGTTTCTAACCGCCGGCACTGATACAACATACACAGCTTTGCAATGGGTGATGGCGAATTTGGTCAAGTATCCGAATATTCAAGAGAAAGTGTTTGATGAAATTAAAGGGGTTGTTGGAATTGATAATAAGGGAGAGATCAAAGAAGATGATTTGCAAAAGATGCCATATTTGAAAGCAGTGATTTTGGAGAGCTTAAGACGACACCCACCAGCACATTTTGTTGTGCCGCATGCAGTGACAGAGGACATGGTTCTAAATGGGTACTTGATACCAAAGAATGCTTCGATTAATTTCATGGTGGCGGAGATGGGGTGGGATGGAAAAGTGTGGGAAGATCCGATGGAGTTCAAGCCTGAAAGGTTTATGAAGAAGAAAACTAGTAGTGAAGAAGAAGAAAATGATCAAGGAAAGGAAGTGTTTGATATAACAGGGAGTAGGGAGATAAAAATGATGCCATTTGGGGTTGGGAGGAGGATTTGTCCTGGTCTTGGCTTGGCTTTGCTTCATTTGGAGTATTTTGTGGCCAATCTTGTTTGGAACTTTGAATGGAAAGCTGTGGATGGGGATGAGATTAATTTGGAAGAAAAGCAAGAGCTCTTTATGGTCATGAAAATTCCATTGCAGGCTCACATAATTCCTCGTTCCAAGGATTGAGAACATCTGTTGAGCTGATCTTTTAGTTGACCTCAATAAATCCGGTGATATATGTAATCAATGGCCGAGACTCCTGATAAAAAAAAAAAAAAAAAGAATTTGTCAATGTTTTACTATGCATATATAAAGCTAGCTGTGGAATTGCTTCCAAAATTACTAGAGTTTTGTTTGGTTTTAATCTTAATAAAGTAGACTGTTTGAATCCAATTTTTTTGTCGGCATGCTTAATAATTATTTTGATAGAAATCAAACTTTAAGACGTTGACACAATGTGCTGCACAATCTAGATACTAAACATACTTGTTGGAGATTTATGGTTCTTTCAAATGTGGTGGGACTATTCCCTGGGAACCCCCAACACCACGGTTCAAACCCGGGTGCATGCATATATATATATATATATATATATATATATATTTCTCTTGTCTCTCCTTGGTCTTTCTTTTAAGTGAGGATGCCCTCTCTCGACTATAAGAACTGTATTTCAAACCATACTTTTAGATAATTATCTCATCGGATCCTGATAATTATTGTAATATTCAAAATAAATAAATAAATAATAAAACTAGTCGGATGAAATTCTTAAATCTTGTTGGAGATTTCAATATTTATATATCGTGTCACTTTCTTCTTGTCAAATGGAAGAAGATTGATTTAACCCCTCCAAAGTCATTAGTCATCAATGACTACATTTTTTCTGTATCACTTTAGACGAAACTACCGAATAAATCCTAAATTGACCGCTTTCTCTTTTTGATCAACCTGATTTTCCATCGTTTTGTAAGATATCCGAAACGATATCCAATCTAATTAGATATCTTTTAGTTGTTTCATATTTATCAATTTAATTGTATAAATAATGGCTTGCAGTAATTATATAATATGATTAAAGTTTATTATGAAATTAAACGTTAGTTTATTCTGACATTTTAAAAATTTTAGTTTCTCTTAAAATAAACCAGTACCATTTTTCATTTGATCCAATTGTACATCTAACAAATTTCTTCTGTTTTCTTTTTCTTCTTATCGCTTTCTATTATCAATGTACAATTTAGATTTACATGTTTGATTGTGTTTGCGGAATTTTTAAAACAATATATAAAAACAAGTGCGACATTTTCCTACAAATAGATCAAAGAATGATACATTAATTTGTGATTTATGTCGTACTCTAACTCACCCAGTCACCCCTTTGAATTAGTGGATAATGTTAAACTTTCTTGCTGGCATCCCAGTGCCGCTACCCACTTCTACTAAGGCTGAGCTTAATAGGAGCAAGAGACTTGGTGGCAACAACCAGAATGAAAAGTCATTGGCGAGTTCCTCATAGCTTGAATCGTTTGGTTTGGTTGGCCGCCAGCGCTTCTTCAAATATCCCATAAATAAAGGTAGGGGCTTCATGACTAACAAGCGAGAAACCTCACTTTCCCTAAGCCTTCGCTCACGACAAAGCAAATCACATCCAATTCACATTTCACAGAAATCACAATTCTCATTTAAAAAAGTTTGAGAGAAGAGGTCAAGGGGCTAAGTGACTCTCGTCCTCGGGATGCAATCGGCCATGGAAATCATCACTGCATATGAAATACACTCACAAGTTACATCTGATGCTGACCCTTTTGGATTATGTTAATTCGATTGTTTGCATCACTGCGTACGTAATATAACTCTAACGCTCCAAGACAAATTCAATATCTGTAGGCTCCATATCAAGATTTTCCTAGACTTGTTGAATACTTTATTTAAAATTAAAAAATAAAAACATTAAAAAGATAAATAATTAAATGATCAAATTATTATTATTTATTTATTGAAACTTAAATGATCAAATTATTGTGGTAAAGATCTGTCGGGATCCGATAAGATTGAGCTAAACAAGCACGATTCGAAATACAATTCTTATTCTAAAAGAGGGGTCTCCCTGCACTTTACGGTTTAATGAGGAAATGAGATATTATATTTACATTACCAAAATTTGAAACCTAGGGAGATTAGACTCTATAAGCTCAGCCCAGAATATTATTCCGACTATCTGGGAGAGGTTACAAACTACTCCTACTATCTAGGAGAGGATACAAATAGATTAAAACTCTCACAACTAGAGAGAGGGCAACTTCCATTATATCGGGAGACTCCCTACACTTTGGGATTTAATAACCAAAGGTGAGACAATTATGTACATACCAAGGCTTGAACATTGGTGATGGAACCTCTCTTCGGAGACTCCAACCACCAAGACATGAGGCCACTTTACTCTCTCTCTCTCTCTATCTATCTATCTATATATAGTAACTTTCTGGTGAATGAGATGAGAGATTGAGTCTGAGATTGAGTTGGAGATGAGGATGAGATTTGAGGTGAAGATGAGAGATTGAAGTGGAGTTGGAGATGAGACTTGATAGATTGAGATTGAGTTACAGATGAGAGAGAGATGATTTAATTAGGAGAGAGGAAAGAGAAAACGATAGGTTGTCTTAATTTTATTTTAATATTTATTTATTATTATTATTTTATATAATTTTTTATTTAGTTTTTTATTAAATGATTTATTTATTTTCTTTTTTTCTTTTTTTCTTTTTTATTAACTTTTCCATATGCTGTTATTATTATACCCTTACTAACATAATAGAATATTCAATTTTTTTTTAACAAAACTGTAACGGTAGGGGTTAAAATGACAATTTCATTAGATGTGTGATTCAATAACATTTGAAGGGCCATGTAAATTTATAAAATTGAGGCTTTATATTTAATATAAAATATTTATGAAAAAAATATTTTTAATTAATTTTTTTTTTTTTTAATGGAAATTTCATTAAAAGAAGCTAGGCATTACAATCATTCCTAATAATCAACTCAAAGCAAGGAGGATAAGACTCTTGCCACTAGTAGTCAATAGTGGAAAGAAAAGTCATTTTAGCCAAGGCATGAGTAGCCTCATTGGCAATTCTGGGAACAAAAGAAATAAAAAACTCAAATTGACTCATTAAAGCCACTATGTTACTAATAACACCACCAACATCAGCAAAGAGGCCAGAACCAGAATTAATTATGTCCACAACCAGGGGCGGATCAAAGAGAGGGTTGCCCCGGGTTGTAGTCCGGGCAACCCTCTTGAAAAAAATATTTAAATATATAAAAATGTTAATTGTAGAAATAGTCCCTAAGGTTTGATAATATTAAATGAATATGATGTGTTTATTTAAATTTAGTGAAATATAAATATTTTGTTGTTCAAAGTAAAGGGTAAAAATACGCATAGTATTATGGCTTTTAACATTGTAGAATTAAGTCATTTGTAAGTTTAAATAATTTTTTTTGGAACTACAAATTTAAATAATTATTTATACATATTTTACAATGTATTTTATATTATTGAGTAGTTCATTGTTGGTGCCATCTTATTATTAAAAAATTATAGAAATAATATCATCAAGATTCATATAAAAAGTTTGTTATTCTTAATCAATAGCTCATATATTTTGCACGGATTTTATTATATCAATGTGCATGGAGGAGGAAAAATGGAAAATCACAAGAGTTTTCCTTACATTGCACACCGAATTTAATAAATTTAGTGTGAGAGTTTGTGAGTCATTAATTGATTCTTCTTATTAGTTATGTTATATATATATATATATTGATTTTCTTTCTTATTTTAACTTTTACAAGGTTCTTAATGAAATCTTATTGATTTTAATAATATTTTATATGATTTTTTTTTTTTAATGGATGATAAGTTTATTTGAAAATTTATTAACTATTTTTCTTTATTTTGTTGAATATGAAGCATTAAAAAAAAAAAAAGCATAAAGTGATAGAAATTTTTTTTTTTCTGATGCTTAAAAAAAATTCAAATTTATTTTTTAAGTAAATTATATTTCAAAAGAAAATTAAAATGAAAATTTAATTAAAATATATTAATTTTAGCTTATATTGTAATAAGACAAAGAAGGTGGAGTGATTACCCCCATCCAACTGCAATTTTATTGGTTTCTAGAAATGTGGAACCGTTCAGCGCTTCGGATTTTGGAAAAGAAATTTAGAAATGAATGTGTTGATGATCACGTACACGGCTGAAAAACTCAGCATGTCCAAGTTTTTATAGTATGGACCACTTCAATGACATCAGTGGATAGTGCTAGCACGATCATGCATAGTCTACATCAGTGGATAATGAAAGGTTACAATCAGTTTAAAATTTCAAAGACATTTTCACTTTCTAGTCCTATAAATATAATCCCTTGCCAACTGCCATAATCCAATATACATATTTGTAAAAGTCATCAAGTGATCAAGATGGAGATGTGGTTCATCATCCTAGTCTGAAAGCAGTGTTTGATGAAATTAAAGGGGTTGTTGGAATTGATTATAAGGGAGAGATCAAAGAAGATGATTTGCAAGAGATGCCATATCTGAAAGCAGTGATTTTGGAAAGTTTAAGAAGACACCCACCATCGCATTTTGTTGTGCCGCATGCAGTGACAGAGGACATGGTTCTAAATGGGTACTTGATACCGAAGAATGCTTCGATAAATTTCATGGTGGCGGAGATGGGGTGGGACGGAAAGGTGTGGGAAGATACGATGGTTTTCAAGCCCGAAAGGTTTATGAAGAAGAATAGTAGTGAAGAAGAAGAAGAAAATGATCAAGGGGAAGTATTGTTTGATATAACAGGGAGCAGAGAGATAAAAATGATGCCATTTGGGGTTGGGAGGAGGATTTGTCCTGGTCTTGGCTTGGCTTTGCTTCATTTGGAGTATTTTGTGGCCAATCTCCTTTGGAGCTTTCAGTGGAAAGCTGTGGATGGAGATGAGATTAATTTGGAAGAAAAGCAAGAGTTCACTGTGGTCATGAAAACTCCATTGCAAGCCCACATAATTCCTCGATCCAATTATTGAGAACATCTCTTAAGCTAATCTTTTAGTTGAGCTCAATAAATCCGGTTATATATGTAATCAATAACCGAGACTGCCGCTAAAAAAGAATTTGTAAATGTTTTGCTATGCATATATATATAAGCTAGCCGTGGATTTGCTTCTAGAATTACTGGAGCTTTGTTTGGTTTTAATCTTAATAAATTAAGACTGTTTGATAGAATTCAAACTTTAAGACGTGGACACAATGTGCTGCAATCTGACTAGATTATATGCACCCGACAATTTTTTCATTTACACGTGATCCGAATTCAATACTTATATATCGTGTCACGTTCTTCTTGTCATAGTCTTTAGTCATAAACTCATAATCAATGATTACATTTTTTGTCATTACTTTAGACGAAATTACCGAATAAATCCTGAATTTGGTAAGGGTGATTATCAATTTAATCCTTATTATTTTTTTCATTTTATGAATTTTTTTTACTAACTTTACATTTTCAATGTTTGTGGTCATGAAAGCTTTAAAAATACATCAATTCGATTTTTAAATTAGTCAACTATTAGTCCAAATTAGCAGTTCTAAAGACATTACTAATTAATATATAATTACAAATTAAAAATAAAACAAAAAAAATTTTGAAAAAGAAAAGATGAATTTTCACCATCCATCTTTACTTGATCAAACTAAAAAAAAAAAAAAATAATTGAAAAAAAAATGAAGATCCAATTTAGATATCCATCTAGTGGTGGCCACGGTTCGGTTTTGGTTCGGTTTCGGTTTGAAACCGGCGGTTTCGGTTCCGTGGCCATCCAAAACCGAAACCGTAACCGGAAAACCGGTTTGGTACACGGTTTCTAACCGGCGGTTTTACGGTTTCGGTTTCGGTTTAAAAACCGACGGTTTTGGGTTCGGTTTCGGATCGGTTTCGGTTTTTCAAAAAAAAATTCAAAAAAAATGCCACGTGTCAGCTTCTGATTAGTCGATTTTTTTTAATTTTTTTTATAAAAACCGGCGGTTATAACCGCCGGTTTTTGGCGGTTTTTGGAAGTACCCAAACCGAAACCGAAACCGGTTTTTTTCCGGGTTTTCGGTTTCGGTTTCGAAGGTTTTGGGCCGGGGCAAACCGTCGGTTTAACCGAAACCATGGCAACCTCTATATCCATCAGTTCATGTAGATTTTCATGAATCTCATACATCCTTTACCGCGAATGGGGGAGATCTCATCTTCCACTTTCGTGGAGGAGGTAGACCTAGCAAAATTACACTTAATCCACTAATTCGATTCAAACTCACTCGCTAAAAGCGGTTATGAGTCTAGTTTTATTGGGTTGGATCATTAAAACCTAAAAACATAATTGGTCAGGTTTGGATTTATCTCTCAAAACCCATTAAAGCCCATGACCCATCCATCGACACCAGGCAGTGCGCTTCCAAGCAACACTTATCGCGTCGGTGCACGTAGGAGGAGAGGGATGAGGCAAATGTGGGTGCAGAGTGAGATGAGAGATACTTTAAGGAGGGTCTTTATATAAAGGTGTATAGGTAATTTCTTAAAAACTTTGTTATTCAAAGTTATACTTGCATACATGGTTAAAAATAAATGTATTATTTCTCTTATGAGTTAAAAATAATTTCTAATTTGCTCACATATGTAAAAATGTTTCCTCTCTTTAAGCACAATTGTAGAAAACATAAGAAATACGTTTTCCTTATTTTTTTTTAATTTTTTTTTATAGCTTTTCATATATAGTGGACCAATGAATTATGAACTCTCATATATGAAAGTTACTAACTCATTAATAGTATTTTCACATCTAAATTTTTGACATAATTAAATCAGGACCGAAGTTGTATAACGTTTTGTAATCGGTTACACAACTTTATGTAATTAAACATCTAAGTACTAATGCAACTGTTATACAATTTCTATATATCTAACAATACTTGTGGAAGTTCTTATGAGTTTATAATACTAATGCTCTTAAATGAATATACGTGTATATATATAACACTGGTGTATCCATACACCGTGTAGGAAATATTGTGATTGTAATTTGAAAAAGTGTGATCCAATTTTCGATCACAATGTTTTCAACTTCAATCGTAATATTTTTACACAGTGTACGGGTACACTGGTGTTCTATATATTGTCCCTATATATATGTTGAGTTTTTGTGAACCCTAAAGAATCAACCAAGGAAGAAGATCGTGGTGTGAATCACGATGCACCAATATCGGTGCCAACCATGGAAGTTCACAGAGGTTTCTCATGAAGAAGACCGTGACTAAAAGCGCGGTGCGTATACTGCGGCACAAGAAACGACAAATATCAAAGGTGTTAGGTGGTGTAGACCATGGCAGAAACAACCCCGATATTCTGAGTGGTGCTTCATAGAGGCTTATTGTGATGCAAGGTGCGGGCTGCAGACCACGGTGGTGACGATTTTCATGCGCGAAGGGGTTTTCTTGTGCGGAAAGAAAAGTGCTTCCTTGTGGGTTTTGGCTACCGTAATGCTCTGATATAAATACTAATGTTTCTCCTTGTTTTTGTAAGACGTAGAAGGTGTAGAAAATAGCAAGAATGGCTGAGAGCAACTTGTAGAGAGACTGAAAGAGCGAGACAACGAGATTGTAATTAAACTCTGATAGTGGATTTGAGTGCTGGTGTGTGATCGGGCCAAAATAGATATGATTTTGGCCAACATTTCCTTCTCTTTTTGCTTAATTCTCGGCCATTTTTCCATGTTTTAACTATATTAATCAAGTGTTTCAGGATTATTAGCACCACAATGGCATTTGTGAAGATGGAGAAGAATTTGATGCAAAAAGTGCAAAAAGGTGAAAACAGGGTATTGTCGCTGTTTTAGTGTCGCCATTTGCACACCGCGATAATCAACTTGAAGTAATGAAGACCAAAGCCAAGGAATTATCGTTGTTCCAATGTCGCTGTGAAGGACACCGCGATAGAGAGATGAAAACCTGATTAAATCAATCATGTGTGGTGTTGCAGTGAGAGTCGCTATAAGCCATAACCGCGATAGAGAAAAAGAAAACCAAGAATTCAACCAGGTCTTGCGTCGCTGCTAAGTGTCGTTATATGAACAAACAGCAACCACTCGTGAGATCTCAGATCCCATTGTCGCCATTTAGGTGTCGCTGTCTTCATGACCATGAAAAAGACGAAAATCCACTACGACAATCAAATCAAAGATTGTATAACCGTTTGCCACGGTGGCGTTGCTGTCTCAAAAACCGTGAAAATGCAACCGCGACACATGCCACATCAGTATTTCTGGCAGTTACAGGACATATCCGAGATGCCATATAAATAATCTTCTTCTCCAATTTGAAAGCAGCTTCTGCCTAAGCACGGAATAGAAAGATTTTACAAGCATTCTCTCTAATCTTGAACTATCTTTTCCATCCAAAAACTCAACACAAAATCTTGATTACTTCACATAATCATTCATCTCTTTCCATTCTCTACATTCTCTACATTAACTACCTTTGTCACTACCCATTAGACATCCATTCATCTAGACACATCATCATCTACCACTCTTTGCACTAGGAAAAATGGATGGTGGAGATCAAGTAAGAAAAAAGTAATTTAAAAAAAAAAACAAGTAAAAAAAAAATGCAAAATAGGAAAAGGGGAAATTGGGAAGAGATTTGGAAATTCAAACTCCTTCCGAAGTTTCTCCATCTCTGATGAAGCTATTTGCTCAATCGATTTTTTGATTTTTTTTTTTTTTTTTTGGAATCAAATTGAAAAGGATCTTGATTTATGAAGGTGTGTTTTGATCTCGATTATTATTATTATTATTATTATTATTATTATTATTATTATTATTATTATTATTATTATTATTGGAATTGATTGAAGAAAAGATATAAAGTGTTATGAGATTTGTGGATTTTCTTTTTGGGATTTATTTGTGATTTTTTTGGGGGAATTGATTTGTTGAATTTGATTGGATCTCCATCAATTTTTTTAATTTAATTTTATTTGTTTTTTCTTTTAATATTTGGTTCATCTCCATCATTCATCTTGAGATGGACAGTGGAGATCCAATTAAAAAAAAATTGTTTTTTTTTTTTTGTTTTCTGATTTTTTTTTTCAATTAATCTTGATTTTTAAAAATTTTGTTCATTTTTATTTTTTTTAAATGCTTGAAATGATGAAAAATACCCTTGTTTTAGAAAGTCAAACTTTGTCCAAGGTTAAGGTTAACCAAGTTTGACTAAGGCGAGTCTCAGTTTTTAGTAAAGTTGATTCTGCGTGTAAATGGTTAGCCTGAAGAAGGTTGGGGGTTATTGATCTTTTTGTTATTATTATTATTTTTTATATAATTAAAATCCATACTATGTTTGGTTTGATATAATAGAAGAATATAGGAAATGAAAGGAAATGAGTATATTTCTCATTTCTTTTTTGGATTGTTAAATGAGAAAGGAAGGAAAAGATAATGAGGGAAATAGAGATCATAGTTTCTTCTTATTTCACTTAATTTACTTTCTTTCCAAAATTGGACGGAAAATGAGGGAAATTAATTTTTTCAATATCCCATAACTAACTCTATTAATATTACATTTGTTCATTTCCTTTCCTGTTTATTCATAATCATCCCAAGAATTACTAAAAACACTATCTTTCCTTTCGTCCTTAATCTATTTTTTCTTTTCTCCTCTTCCCTCTTCCATAAATCCAACCATAGTGAAGGGTATTTTTGTGCAAAAGTTGAAAATTTTATTAGATGTGTGACTCAATAACATTTGAAGGGTCATGTAAATTTATAAAATTGAGGCTTTATATTTAGTATATATATATATATATATTGATTTTCTTCCTTATTTAACTTTTATAAGGTTCTTAATGAAATCTTATTGATTTTAGTAATATTTTATATGATTTTTTTTTTTATGGATGATAAGTTTATTTAAAAATTTATTAACTATTTTTCTTTATTTTGTTGAATATGAAGCATTAAAAAAAGAAGCATAAAGTGATCGAAATTTTTTTTTTTTTTTCCTGATGCTTAAGAAAATTTCAAATTTATTTTTTAAGTAGATTATATTTCAAAAGAAAATTAAAATGAAAATTTAATTAAAATATATTAATTTTAGCTTATATTGTAATAAGACAAAGAAGGTGGAGTGATTACCCAACTGCAATTTTATTGGTTTCTAGAAATGTGGAACCGTTCAACGCAGTGTGGTTTGGATTTTATTGATGATCACGTACACCGTTGAAAAACTCAACATCTCCAAATATGAATAGTCTACCTGAGATGTATGGTATGGAGATAAAGGGAATAATGAAAGGTTTTAATGCTCTCTTATAATTTATGACTTCTGAAGTATGAAACATTTGACATTAAACAATTATACTTGGTGAAGAAGGAAAGAACACTATTACAAAAATCTAATAATTTTCATAGATTTTTCCCAAGAAACAAAAAGATTAAACAAAATCCACAAGTTTGAAATTTCAAAGACATGTTCACATTGTAGTCCTATATAATCCCTTGCCACAATTGCCATAATCCTAACATACATATTTGTAAAAGTCATCAAGCGATCAAGATGGAGATGTGGTTCATCATCCTAGTCTCCATCTCCATTGCTGCTCTTCTCAAAGCTTTCATAGATCTTTTCAAAACCTCTAAAAACCAACCCTACACATCACTCCCACCAGGCCCCTTCATCTTCCCCATCATCGGTAACTTTCTCTTGCTTAGAAAATCTTCAGTTGAACTTGAATCTTACATCAAATCCCTCCACTCCAAGTTCGGCCCCATTATCACCCTCTACATCGGCTCCAACCCAGCCATATTCATCGCTGATCGGTCCCTCGCTCATCAGGCCTTAATCCAAAACGGCTCTGATTTTTCTGATCGTCCTAAACCTACAGCCATCTCCAAAATTACAAGTAGTGACCAACACAACATCAACTCCTCCGCTTATGGCCCTACTTGGCGCCTCTTTCGCCGAAACCTCACCGCGGAAATCCTCCATCCTTCGCGGGTGAAGTCTTACTCACATGCTCGCAACTGGGTATTGCAAATCCTCCAAGATCGGCTCATCTCTGATTCCAAGTCCGGCGGTCCAGTTCGAATTATTGATCATTTACAATTCGTCATGTTTGGTTTATTAGTGTTGATGTGTTTCGGTGACAAGCTTGACGAAAAGAAGATCAAAGAAGTGGAAGATGTTCAGCGTAGTATGTTAATCAATATAAGCCGGTTTAATGTACTGAATTTCTGGCCTAGAGTCACCAAATTTGTGTTTTATAAAAAATGGCAAGAGTTTTGGCAACTGCGAAATCAACAAACAAGTGTGTTTATGTCGTTGATAAGAGAGCGAAAGAAGATCAAAGAAGAGAGATTGAGCAAGGCTAAAGAGGATCATGATCATCAAGAGTATGTGTTGTCATATGTTGATACATTGTTTGATATGCAACTTCCAGTGGAGAAGAGGAAGCTTAATGATCACGAAATCATGAGTTTGTGCTCGGAGTTTCTAACCGCCGGCACTGATACAACATCCACAGCTTTGCAATGGGTGATGGCGAATTTGGTCAAGTATCCGAATATTCAAGAGAAAGTGTTTGATGAAATTAAAGGGGTTGTTGGAATTGATAATAAGGGAGAGATCAAAGAAGATGATTTGCAAAAGATGCCATATTTGAAAGCAGTGATTTTGGAGAGCTTAAGACGACACCCACCAGCACATTTTGTTGCGCCGCATGCAGTGACAGAGGACATGGTTCTAAATGGGTACTTGATACCAAAGAATGCTTCGATTAATTTCATGGTGGCGGAGATGGGGTGGGATGGAAAAGTGTGGGAAGATCCGATGGAGTTCAAGCCTGAAAGGTTTATGAAGAAGAAAACTAGTAGTGAAGAAGAAGAAAATGATCAAGGAAAGGTAGTGTTTGATATAACAGGGAGTAGGGAGATAAAAATGATGCCATTTGGGGTTGGGAGGAGGATTTGTCCTGGTCTTGGCTTGGCTTTGCTTCATTTGGAGTATTTTTTGGCCAATCTTGTTTGGAACTTTGAATGGAAAGCTGTGGATGGGGATGAGATTAATTTGGAAGAAAAGCAAGAGTTCCTTATGGTCATGAAAATTCCATTGCAGGCTCACATAATTCCTCGTTCCAAGGATTGAGAACATCTATTGAGCTGATCTTTTAGTTGACCTCAATAAATCCGGTGATATATGTAATCAATGGCCGAGACTCCTGATAAAAAAAAAAAAAAAAAGAATTTGTCAATGTTTTACTATGCATATATAAAGCTAGCTGTGGAATTGCTTCCAAAATTACTAGAGCTTTGTTTGGTTTTAATCTTAATAAAGTAAACTGTTTGAATCCAATTTTTTTGTCGGCATGCTTAATAATTATTTTGATAGAAATCAAACTTTAAGACGTTGACATAGTTGTTGGAGATTTCCGGCTCTTGCCAATGTGGTGGGGTTATTTCCTGGGAACCCCCAACACCACGGTTCAAACCCAGGTGCATGTATATATATATATATATATATATATATTTCTCTTGTTTCTCCTTGGTCTTTCTTCTAAGTGAGGATGCCCTCTCTCGATTATAGGAGCTGTATTCCAAACCATACTTTTAGATAATTATCTCATCGGATCCCGATAATTATTGTAATATTCAAAATAAATAAATAAATAATAAAACTAGTCTGATGAAATTCTTAAATCTTGTTGGAGATTTCAATATTTATATATCGTGTCACTTTCTTCTTGTCAAATGGAAGAAGATTGATTTAACCCCTCCAAAGTCATTAGTCATCAATGACTACATTTTTTCTGTATCACTTTAGACGAAACTACCGAATAAATCCTAAATTGACCACTTTCTCTTTTTGATCAACCTGATTTTCCATCGTTTTGTAAGATATCCGAAACGATATCCAATCTAATTAGATGTCTTTTAGTTATTTCATATTTATCAATTTAATTGTATAAATAATGGCTTGCAGTAATTATATAATATGAGTAAAGTTTATTATGAAATTAAACGTTTGTTTATTCTGACATTTTAAAAATTTTAGTTTCTCTTACCATTTTTCATTTGATCCAATTGTACATCTAACAAATTTCTTTTGTTTTCTTTTTCTTCTTATCGCTTTCTATTATCTACGTACAATTTAGATTTACACGTTTAATTGTGTTTGCGGAATTTTTAAAACAATATATAAAAACAAGTGCGACATTTTCCTATAAATAGATCAAAGAATGATACATTAATTTGTGATTTATGTCGTACTCTAACTCACCCAGTCACCCCTTTGAATTAGTGGATAATGTTAAACTTTCTTGCTGGCATCCCAGTGCCGCTACCCACTTCTACTAAGGCTGAGCTTAATAGGAGCAAGAGACTTGGTGGCAACAACCAGAATGAAAAGTCATTGGCGAGTTCCTCATAGCTTGAATCGTTTGGTTTGGTTGGCCGCCAGCGCTTCTTCAAATATCCCATAAATAAAGGTAGGGGCTTCATGACTAACAAATGAGAAACCTCACTTTCCCTAAGCCTTCGCTCACGACAAAGCAAATCACATCCAATTCACATTTCACAGAAATCACAATTCTCATTTAAAAAAGTTTGAGAGAAGAGGTCAAGGGGCTAAGTGACTCTCGTCCTCGGGATGCAATCGGCCATGGAAATCATCACTGCATATGAAATACACTCACAAGTTACATCTGATGCTGACCCTTTTGGATTATGTTAATTCGATTGTTTGCATCACTGCGTACGTAATATAACTCTAACGCTCCAAGACAAATTCAATATCTGTAGGCCCCATATCAAGATTTTCCTAGACTTGTTGAATACTTTATTTAAAATTTAAAAATAAAAACATTAAAAAGATAAATAATTAAATGATCAAATTATTATTATTTATTTATTGAAACTTAAATGATCAAATTATTGTGGTAAAGATCTGTCGGGATCCGATAAGATTGAGCTAAACAAGCACGATTCGAAATACAATTCTTATTCTAAAAGAGGGGTCTCCCTGCACTTTACGGTTTAATGAGGAAATGAGATATTATATTTACGTTACCAAAATTTGAAACCTAGGGAGATTAGACTCTATAAGCTCAGCCCAGAATATTATTCCGACTATCTGGGAGAGGTTACAAACTACTCCTACTATCTAGGAGAGGATACAAATAGATTAAAACTCTCACAACTAGAGAGAGGGCAACTTCCATTATATCGGGAGACTCCCTACACTTTGGGATTTAATAACCAAAGGTGAGACAATTATGTACATACCAAGGCTTGAACATTGGTGATGGAACCTCTCTTCGGAGACTCCAACCACCGAGACATGAGGCCACTTTACTCTCTCTCTCTCTCTCTCTATCTATCTATATATAGTAACTTTCTGGTGAATGAGATGAGAGATTGAGTCTGAGATTGAGTTGGAGATGAGGATGAGATTTGAGGTGAAGATGAGAGATTGAAGTGGAGTTGGAGATGAGACTTGATAGATTGAGATTGAGTTACAGATGAGAGAGAGAGATGATTGAATTAGGAGAGAGGAAAGAGAAAACGATAGGTTGTCTTAATTTTATTTTAATATTTATTTATTATTATTATTTTATATAATTTTTTATTTAGTTTTTTATTAAATGATTTATTTATTTTCTTTTTTTCTTTTTTTCTTTTTTATTAACTTTTCCATATGCTGTTATTATTATACCCTTACTAACATAATAGAATATTCAATTTTTTTTTAACAAAATTGTAACGGTAGGGGTTAAAATGACAATTACTTTCGATGACAGGGTGCAAAATGACCAATACTGAAACAAGAGAGTGCATACTGATCGATACCTCAAAAGTCAGGGGGAAAATAATAATATCCCTAATATATATATATATATATATCACTACAAAAAAAGTGTCTATTAGCGACCAACTATTTTCGACGGCCATAATTACTGTCGGTGATTTAACCTTTTTCGACGGGCATTTCAAAACCATCGAAAATGATGAACAAAATAATACCACATTTTCGACGGCAAAAGGCCGTCGAAAATAGTCAATAAACCGTCGAAAATGACCCTATTTGTACCGTAAAAAATGACAAATATTTTCGACGGTATTATTTGTACCGTCAAAAATTACCTACATGACCGCAGTATTTGCACCGTCAAATATAACCCACATTTTCGACAACAAATATATCGTTGAAAATGATGAAAGAAGTAATATCACAATTCCGACGGCCCAATGGCCATCAAAAATAGTCGAATAATTTGGTACTATTTTTTATATTATTTGTTACGGTATTGTCATGAAAAATATAATCAGTTTAAATATTATAATGTTAATTAATAAATTATAATGGAATATATTTATGTATGTGATAATTTATAAACTATAAAAAATAAATAAATAAATAAATAAATAAAAAGACTTATAGGTTGATATTTTAAATGCATCACAATAGGTACTATTTTTTTTTTTTTGTCACTATATTTTTTTATCGAAATCATTGTATGAATTTTTTCACCAAGTATTTTGGTTCAATTTATAAATATCAATTAATTTGAAAAAAAAAAAAACTTATAATTTGTGATGATCATTAATAAGAAGTCTACTCTAAAGATACATCGAGCTAAAATAATCGAATATGAAATATAACAAAATTATTAGTAATTACAAGAATATTTAGTTATTTTTAATTATATTTACTAAACAAGACTATATTAAATGTTCTAAAAAACGTTTTTAGAAATTATATCTATTTGTATATTTTACAAAATAATTAGAAATTTTTTTGGGATAAGTTTAAATTATTAGTTAATAAAAATTATTAATTTTTCACTAAAATGTTAATTCTAAAAAAAAAAAAAATCAATATGGATATAATATGCATTACCTATTAAAATATGTAGTTGTAGCAAAATTATAAAAACAAGTCATACTTTTCTATCAGATAAGAGAATTTTTTAATAAAATATTAATTTGAAAAACAATATCAAAACAAATTAAATGATATGCAATATATAGATTTAATTGAATAATGTGTAAAATATATAAATAGTTTATATATAAATAGTATACAAAATATATCAGATATAAAGTTATAGCAAAATAATAAAAACAACACTGACCATCTTCAAGTTCCAGGGTTCGAACCATATAAGTTGCATGAATTATTTGGGATTTAACAAAGGATATGGGTGATGTGGGGTGTACCTGGTTGATCTTGGGGTTCCCTAAAAAGGGTCTAAGAGGGCAAACCACCTTTTTCGACGGCATTTAGCCCTTGTTGATGACCATTTTTTTTATAGTGTATATATATAATATAAAATCTCTAATTTAATACTTATTAAATTAATATATTTTTTTAATGACAAGATGAAGTTTGTTCAGTAGTACTATGTCACTCTCGTCTCACAGCTATGTTTAAGAAGTTGTGGATTCGAGTTCAAGTCAGGCCTCCTAGCTCCCCTAATCCCAAAATATTGTACTAATTTTTAAAATAATAATAATCTTTTTTATATAATAGATTTTATTGGTTTCGACTAGGTCAAATAAATAAATTAATAATTTTGATTAAATTATAATATAATGTATTTATGAAATTCCCTTGTAAGAATATGTGGTCTCATTCCTTGCATAAATTAATAATTGCTAAAATGTGAATGTATATGATTTATTATGATGTTTTCTTGAAATATTAATCTATTGTTGCTTGTCTTTTCTTGAAATTTAAGTTAATTTGGATCTCGTATCTAATTTTTCATAATGCACATAAAAGTTATGAGGTCGAATTTTCATATTGCAACAAAAAAATATTAATGTCATTGATACTTTTAGTACTTCCATGTGTGTAACATTCAATTAAAATGTATGTTTGATTAAAGAAAATAATACATAATCAATATTTTATGATAAATTATCGATTAATTAATAGATTTTATATGATCACAATATTATTAACTTATATAAATATAAAAATCATTATTAATTTATAGAGGTTATATATCATATGTCTAAAATGATTATATTAAAATAATAATAATAATAATAATAATAATAATAAAAACGTATGATTGTCTTAGAGTTCATGCATATATGAACTACAGGAGTTGACATGGATCATGGATGTCACAATCAACTAGGTTAGTTTTAGATTTGTAAGAATATCATTTGATATATAAATCACTTCTTAAAATATAAAATAAATCAAACATAAAAAAATCAACATTATATCAGGGGATTTGCCATCTATCTTTAATTCTTTATTCATTCTAGGAGTCTAGCACGTGTAACGGTGGAAGAAGCCTTGCTTGACTTGTGACTTGTGGCTTAATTGTCACTGAAAATAGAAATCCAATTCACTTGTAATTGTAATCTGCTTTTGGAAGATCCGAGAGATGTAATCAGGGGCGAAGCAAGATAAAATAATACGGTGGGTTAAACCAATTTTTATATTTTTTAAGGAATCTAAATTGTACGGAAAAAATTTATTAATCGATTTTTTTCTTGATTTTTGAATATATTTTTTTTTTTTGAAATATTATAATAATTCGAAATTTCAGAAGGGGGAGAGATTCAAACCGACAACCTCTGTGTAAGTGTGAGAGCCACCGTGTTACAACCTACGAAATTAATTGGATTGTCAAGATATGAAAGGAAAAAAATACCTATTTAGAAATATCAATAAAATTTATTTAATTTCAAAGAAAATTTATTTACTTTTTAGGTTAACAATTAATATTATAAATGAATCATGTTTGAATAAATTCAAAGAAAATAGCATGATTTGATTAACATTATTATTTATATGCTAATCCCATCGGCTACTAGCATGTTATAAAATATCAAAAAAAAAAAAAAAAAAAAAAAAAGAATACCTTAAATATCAAAACTTAACTCACGAGAGTGAGACACATTTTGAGAGAATAAAAATGTTATATTTAGTTGGTAGCCCGGTGATTCATTGTTTGGAAGTTGTATTTGAACCTTCAATAGTTTATTTTATATGTTTGTTTTGTGTTTAAAACATTTTGTTTTTTTTTTTTTTGTTTTCTTTTTTGGGAACGGATAGTGCATAGCGATAGTCTACATGAGATGTATGGAGATAAAGGGGATAATGAAAGGTTTTAATGCTCTTACAATCAGTTTGAAATTTCAAAGACATGTTCACTTTGTAGTCATCTGTATATATATATATATATATATATATATATATTTGTAATTGCCATAATCCAATAGACATATTTGTTAAAAAATCATCGAGATGGAGATGTGGTTCATCATTCTAGTCTCCATCTCCATTGCTGCTCTTCTCAAAGCTTTCATAGACCTTTTCAAAACCTCCAAAAACCAACCTTACATATCACTCCCACCAGGCCCCTTCATCTTCCCCATCATCGGTAACTTTCTCTTGCTCAGAAAATCTTTGGCTGAACTTGAATCTTACATCCAATCCCTCCACTCCAAGCTCGGCCCCATAATCACCCTCTACATCGGCTCCAACCCCGCCATATTCATCGCCGATCGCTCCCTCGCTCATCAGGCCTTAATCCAAAACGGCTCTGATTTTTCTGATCGTCCTAAACCTACAGCCATCTCCAAAATTACAAGTAGTGACCAACACAACATCAGCTCCTCCGCTTATGGCCCTACTTGGCGCCTCTTTCGCCGAAACCTCACCGCGGAAATCCTCCATCCTTCTCGAGTGAAGTCTTACTCACATGCTCGCAACTGGGTATTACAAATCCTCCAAGATCGACTCATCTCTGATTCCAAGTCCGGTGGTCCAGTTCGAATTGTTGATCATTTACAATTCGTCATGTTTTGTTTATTAGTGTTGATGTGTTTTGGTGACAAGCTTGACGAAAAGAAGATCAAAGAAGTGGAAGATGTTCAGCGTAGTATGTTAATCTATATAAGACGGTTTAATGTATTGAATTTCTGGCCTAGAGTCACAAAATTTGTGTTTCGTAAGAGATGGCAAGAGTTTTGGCAATTGCGAAATCAACAAACAAGTGTGTTTATGTCGTTGATAAGAGAGCGAAAGAAGATCAAAGAAGAGAGATTGAGCAAGGCTAAAGAGGATCATGATCATCAAGAGTATGTGTTGTCGTATGTTGATACATTGTTTGATATGCAACTTCCAGTGGAGAAGAGGAAGCTTGATGATCACGAAATCATGAGTTTGTGCTCTGAGTTTCTAACCGCCGGCACTGATACAACATCCACAGCTTTGCAATGGGTGATGGCGAATTTGGTCAAGTATCCAAATATTCAAGAAACAGTGTTTGAAGAAATCAAAGGGGTTGTTGGAATTAATCATAAGGGAGAGATCAAAGAAGATGATTTGCAGAAGATGCCATATTTGAAAGCAGTGATTTTGGAGAGTTTAAGAAGACACCCACCAGCACATTTTGTTGTGCCGCATGCAGTGAAGGAGGACATGGTACTAAATGGGTATTTGATACCGAAGAATGCTTCGATAAATTTCATGGTTGCGGAGATGGGGAGGGACGAAAAGGTGTGGAAAGATCCGATGGAGTTCAAGCCCGAAAGGTTTAGTGAAGAAGAAAATGATCAAGGAAAAGTAATGTTTGATATAACAGGGAGTAGGGAGATAAAAATGATGCCATTTGGAGTAGGAAGGAGGATTTGTCCTGGTCTTGGCTTGGCAATGCTTCATTTGGAGTATTTTTTGGCCAATCTTATTTGGAGCTTTGAATGGAAAGCTGTGGATGGAGATGAGATTAATTTGGAAGAAAAGCGAGAGTTCATTATGCTCATGAAAATTCCATTGCAGGCTCACATAATTCCTCGTTCCAAGGATTCAGAACATCTTCTGTGCTGATCTTTTGGCAATGTTTTACTATACATATATAAAGCTAGCTATGGAATTGCTTCCAGAATTACTAGAGCTTTGTTTGGTTCTAATCTTAATAAAGTAGACTGTTTGAATCCAATTTTTTTTGATAGAATTCAAACTTTAAGACGTTTGACACAACGTGCTGCAATCTACATACTAAACATACTTGTTGGAGATTTATGAATAAAAAAATAAAAAATAAAACTAGTCCGACAAATTTTCCATCTTCATGTGATCATGTCACTTTCTTCTTTTCAAATAGAAGAAGATTGAATTAATCCCTCTAAAGTCATTACTCATTAGTCATCAATGACGACATTTTTTTGGTATTACTTTAGACGAAACTACCGAATAAATCCTGAATTGACCATTTTCTGTTTTCAATCAACTTCATTTTCCATCATTTTGCAGTTATCTAATCCAATTAGATGTCTTTTGGCTATTTTATATTTGACAATATGAAAAAACCATTTAAGACACCCTCTATTAAATTTATAGGGTTGGTGTTGGTTTTTTCAACCAATCAAAAAATAAAGTCAGTATCTTGGATGCTGATCAGTCAACACCCAAATATTTTTCATTTATATTTATCAGTTTAGTTGTATAAATAATCGCTTGCAGCAATTAAATAATATGATTAAAATTTATTCTGAAATTAAACGTTACTTTATTCTTATATTTTAGAGATTTTAGTTTCTCTCAAAATAAACTAGTACCATTTCTCATTTGATCCAATTGTGCATGTAACAAATTTCTTGTGTTTTCTTTTTTATCTTATTGCTTTCTATTATCTACATACAATTTGGATTTACGTGTTTGATTGTGTTTGCGGAATTGCTAAAACAATATCTATACTATGTATAAAAGTGAGAGTTGTCAACGACAATTATAGCCCCCCTTTTAATTTGTTTGATCTTTTTTTTTATTTTTTTTATTTATAATTTCTTTAAAAGTATAATTACAAATAGAACTCTTAAAGTTTATATAATTACTTAATAGATAAGTTTTTGTAAGATTTTAATTATAGCATCCCTTATATTTTCTTTGAAAGTCAAATGACAAATACCAGCCTTCGAGTTTGTAGAATTACTTAATAAACATATCTTAGTAATAGTAATACAACATGGATTGTATAGTAATTTTCAAGATTTATCTTAATTTAAAATTCTAAATAGATTAAATCATTGTTAAATAGTTTACCCAAATTAGTATTAATTTAGATGGAATTTATTTGAGTTTGTAGAATTACTTAATATAAATGTTTTAGTAATAGTGTCACATAATGATATGGACTAGACCCAAATTAATAGGTATTTGGATTTATGATTATTTTATATTGTAAAATGAGATCAGGGATGAAAATATAATTTTTTATGCATTTAATGACTTGAAAAAGAATAAGAAATATTATAGAGGTACAAATTTAATTTGTTATGTAACTTGATGACTTATATATAAATATGTATACAGGGGAAGTTTATACGTGAAAGAAAAATAAATATATATATATATATATATATATATAATGTTTTGACTGCAAGCAGTGGATTCATTCGATAAGGAAGATATGGATGACAGTTATTAAAGAGTTAAATAATCATTTCATCACAATTTATGTAATTTAGTTGAAAAGTATTTTTGGATGTCAAAAAATATAATTTAGTTGTTGAATTTAAATTGTTGAGATGTTCAATAAAAGTTGTAAACAATTGTATATGAATTACTATTGTTAAATCATCGTGAGAAGAATCTCTTTTGAGACAAGTGTAGAAAAACTTCTTTTCAAACCTATGAATTTAAAACTTCTTCAGGTTGTTATATCAATGTAATAATATTTATATAAATTAAAACTATACCATATTATATTAATATCTTTTATTTTTTTAAAATATATTTATATTTATAAATACGAAACTCAAATACTAATTTAAGCAAATGTCTTGCATGTAACTCGATGCCCGGTATAATCAAATGTCTAACATTTTCCTACTAATAGATCAAAGAATGATACATTAATTTGTGATTTATGTCGTACTCTAACTCACCCAGTCACCCGTTTGGATTAATGGATAATGTTAACTTTCTTGCTGGCATCACTGCATACGAAATACACTCACAAGTCACATCTGATGCTGACCCTTTTGGATTATGTTAATTCGATTGTTATTCAATATCTGTAGGCCCCATTTCAAGATTATCCTAGACTTGTTGAATACTTTATTTAAAAATAAAAAAAAATTAAAAAGATAAATAATTAAATGATCAAATTATTATTATTTATTTATTGAAACTTAAATGATCAAATTATTGTGGTATCGGATCTGATAAGATTGAGCTAACCAAACACGATTCAAAATATGCTCTCATTCTAAAAGAGGGGTCTTCCTGCACTTTACGGTTTAATGAGGAAATGAGATATTATACTTACACTACCAAAATTTGAACCGAGATATATATATATATATATATATATATATATGTTTTTTAAAGTAAAATTACAATCGGGGTCTGACGAGATTAGACTCTACAAGCTCAATACGGAATACTACTCCCACTATCGGGGAGAGGTTACAAATAGATTACAACTCTCACAACCGGAAAAGGGGCAACTTTCATTATATAGAAAAAGAACTCTCCACATTTTAGAAATTAATAGCCAAATATGGGATAATTATGTACATACCAAGGCTTAAACCTTGGTGGTGAAACCTCTCTTCGGAGACTCTAACCACCAAGGCAAGAGACCATTAGTTGAACCCCGATGATTATTGTGGTCATTTGGTCTTTTATTCACATTATTGGATCCTTGATTGATTCAAATCTTGCAAACAAAGAAAGAGCATATCATAAAAATCCAATGCATGCAATTCTTGGACCATCTTTTTCAATACAAATTAACTTATCTTGATTTTGGCTTTGAGTTAGGAAATTACTACTTATATTGAAACTTCGAAAGTGACAATTAAAGTATTTACGGTTCCAACTTTACTCTCTCTTTATATAGTAACTTTCCAGTGAAGGATCCCTTATTTTAATTTCGACTAACACCTTAATGAAATTACATCGATTTATATGAATTTTGATTTTTTGATTTTTGATTTTGATTTTTTATTTTTAATAGAAGATAAGTTTATTGAAATCTACCTATAAATAAAATTTGAGAATTTAAGAATTTTCAAGCACTAGAACTATTGTTTTGAATTTTCCTATATATCTCTCATTTTTTCCGATGCCTCTATATATAACAAAATCGGGAAAAAAAAAAATAGTTCTAATGTTTGAAAAATTCTCAAATTTTATTTATAGGTAAATTTCAATGAACCTATCATCCACACAAAAATTCATACAAATCAATATGACTTCATCAAGGTGTGGACCGAAATTAAAGTAAATGATCTCTCACTCGAAAGTTACTATATATATAGTCTCCAAAAGCGGGGGCGGACCCACTTTAAGGCCAAGTGGAGTCTGTGCCCTACCTCAAATTTTTTTAAAGAAAAATTGATTTTTTTTTCTTCATATATATTTATACAATTTTTCTACTGTCAGTTCGTCCTAATATAAAATATATCAGGATGAAGAATGTAGACCATTAGATTTACATATTTTGACTCAAAGTGTATGCATTTGTCAAAACTTCTCCATAATTTATGGTCCATATTTTTCGTCCTGATATATTTTATATCAGAACGTACTGACAGTAGAAAGACTATATATATATATTAATTAACTTTGGCTATACAATATTAATTCATTATGACGGGTTCTACTCTCAGTATTTGCATTTTTCAAACATAATAAATATCATTTTTCTTTAATTCAATTTTATCCTGTAATTTTATTTTATGTCATTTTTATTTTACCATTTTTTCTGATTCTTTTCTCAAATTTTTATCTTCTTCTAAAATAAAACAATTCACTTTCTTTTTTTCGGCATTGTCAACTTATTAACAACATTTAATTTGTGTCTACTTAATTCAATTTTATTTTATATTAAATTATCTATTATTACTTTAAACTTTTATTATTTTAATAATTTTATTTTAACATACCTAACACATCCATCTAATCAATAAACCCAAAAATCTCAAATTTTAATTTATTTTATTAAAATAGTTTATCTATTATTATGATTCATCTTAGTTTATCCTTAGTGTGTATATATATATATATATATATATATATATATTTTATATATTTTTAATATTTTTCAGAGTCAATAAATCAATAATTTACCAATAATTAGAAGAATAAAAAATTCAAAAGCATTTTAGTAATATTTATTAATCCATTATTTTTATATAAATTTAAGTGAATTCATTATAAATACAAAACAAAATTTCTTATTATAAAATTAGATTGTAATGTATTATTTTAAGAATAAATTTTGTAATTTTTTATTGTCTATGTTGTTTTTCTTGTTATTATTTATTTTTTAATATCATGTTTCTTGTTTTTATTTCTTTTTGAATTTAAGATTATTTAGTTCATCTTGAATAAGTGTTTTATTTTTTTTAAAATTTTTTTATCTAAACTTCATTATATCATCAATTTTTCTCTATATAAAACAAAAAAACTCATTTTTCGTTTCTTTTTTAATAAAAAAAAATAAAAAAAAAAAAATAAAAAAAATAAAAAAAAAAAACTCATTTTATTATGACCTTAATCTTTCAGTATTTTTTTTTTAATATAATTATTGTTTTGTTCAAATGTCCCACTTGATTAAAATTCATGGGTCCGCCACTGCCCAAGAGCGTAACTCAACTGGTAGATGGACGAGCTTGGGGCTTGAGCAAATGACTCCCACGTTAGCAGCTCGAATCGTATAAATGACAAAAGCTTCAAAAAATACATGATCTAGATATATAAATATATAGATACCGTCAATATATATATTTATATATATATATATATACAGTCCCGTTTATATCAGTACGCACTAATGTAACTACATCGGGACCAATGCATATGGACCACTGATTATGGAGAAGTTTTGACAAGTGCACATACACTTTGAGTCAAAATATGTAAATCTAATGGTCCACATCCAACATACTGACGAAGTTATATCAGTGCGCACTGACTTGAATATTTCTGTATATATATATATACATATATATATATACGGTCCCGTTCACATCACTGCACACTGATGTAATTACATCAGCAACAATGCATGTGGACCACTGATTATGGAGAAATTTTGACAAGTGCATACACTTTGAGTCAAAGTATGTAAATCTAATGGTCCACATCCAATACACTGATGAAGTTATATCAGTGCATACTGACTTGTACATTTATATATATATATATATAGACAATCTATAGAACAACAGTGTTCTATACTACACCTTTTTAATTGAGATATGCTTGAAGAATGCAATTTGACATTTAAAAACTATTAAAAGTTATCAAATTAAGTTGAAAATATCATCGGTGCTAAATTTATTGGGTGCTAAATTTATTGAATACTAAATTAATTTACTATACTTGCACACAAAGTTAAAGCATATTTTAAAAGAAAATGCAAAGCTTGCAATGAGCTTCACTCATTTTTCAACATATAATATGCAAAGCTTGAACATTTATATATATATATATATATACACGATCTATAGAACAATGGTGTTTCTATACTACACCTTTTTAATTAAGATACGTTTGAAGAATGCAATTTGACATTTAAAAACTATTAAAAGTTATAAAATTAAGTTGAAAATATCCTCGGTGCTAAATTTATTGAATACTAAATTAGTTTACTATACTTGCACACAAAGTTAAAGCATATCTTAAAAGAAAATGCAAAGCTTACAATGACCTTCACTTATTTTTCAACCTATAATATGCAAAGCTTGAACATTTGTATATATATATATATATGGACAATCTATAGAACAACGGTGTTTCTATACTATACCTTTTTAATTGAGATATGCTTGAAGAATGCAATTTGGCATTCAAAAACTATTAAAAGTTATAAAATTAAGTTGAAAATATCATCGGTGCTAAATGTATTGAATACTAAATTAATTTACTATACTTGCATAGAATGTTAAAGCATATCTTAAAAGAAAATACAAAGCTTGCAATGACCTTCACTCATTTTTCAACCATTATTGCAAATTAAACATGGAAACCTGGTTCATCATTCTTATCACAATTTGTATCTCTGTAATTCTCAGATCCATTTTTGAGCTTCTGATTCCAACCAAAAGCCTCACTCACAAGCTCCCTCCAGGCCCTCCTACAATTCCCATACTTGGTAACTTCTTATGGCTCAAGAGATCAGGCCAGGAGATAGAATCAATCCTTCGAGACCTCACCGCCAAACTCGGTCCCATGGTCACCCTCCGTTTAGGCTCTCAAGCAGCCATCTTCGTGTCCGATCGATCCTTGACTCACAAGGCTTTGATCCACAATGGTGCTATTTTCGCTGGCCGTCCTGAAGCTCTACCCATCACAAAAATTGAGAGTAGCAACCAGCATACTATCAACACCGCCTCCTATGGTCCTACTTGGCGGGTTCTACGGAGGAACCTCACCGAAAAAACCCTAAACCCTTCTCGGGTTAAATCCTACTCACATGCTCGTAAATGGGTTTTGGATATTCTCCTTAATTCACTCAAATCCAGTGATCATCTAGCTGCAATCCTTGTTATGGAACATTTTCAATATGCCATGTATAGCTTGTTGGTTCTCATGTGTTTTGGGGACAAACTTGAAGAGAAACAAATTATGGAAATCTTGAGTACTCAACGTCACTTGCTTTTGAATGTTAATAGATTCAATATACTCAACTTTTTTCCAATGGTTACGAAAATTGTGTTTCGGAAAAGATGGCAGGAATTCTACGAGATGTTACAAGTACAGAAAGATGTGCTCGTCCCTTTAATTAGAGAAAGGAAGAAAGTTAAGGAAGGCCGATTGAGTAAAGTGAAAGAGAACAGAGACGAAGAAGAGAAACATGAACAAGTCTTATGCTACGTCGATACTTTACTAGATCTTCAACTCCCAGAAGAGAGAAGAAACCTTGATGAAGAAGAAATGGTGAGTTTGTGCGCGGAGTTTCTCGACGCGGGCACGGATACAACCTCAACAGCACTGCAATGGATCATGGCGAATTTAGTGAAGTACCCTGAAATCCAAGAGAGATTGTTAACGGAGATGAAAGGAGTTATGTTGATGATGAAAGAAGAAGATGCATTAATTATCGAAGAAGATGATTTGCAGAAGATGCCATATTTGAGAGCAGTGGTTTTGGAGGGTTTAAGGCGACACCCTCCAGCACATTTTGTGCTGCCTCATGCAGTGACAGAAGAAGACACAATTCTGGATGAGTTTTTGGTGCCTAAGAAAAACGGGACTATAAATTTCATGGTGGCGGAGATGGGTCTGGATCCGAAAGTATGGAAAGATCCGATGGATTTTAAACCCGAAAGGTTTTTGAAGGTTGATGATCATGATCAAGTGTTTGATATAACAGGGAGTAGGGAGATAAGGATGATGCCATTTGGGGCTGGGAGGAGGATATGTCCTGCTCTTGCTTTGGCTTTGCTTCATTTGGAGTATTTTGTGGCCAATCTGATTTGGAGTTTTCACTGGAAAGCTGTGGATGGAGAGGGGGTTGATTTGGATGAAAAGCAAGAGTTTTTAACAGTCATGAAGAATCCTCTCAAAGTTCACTTGTCTCCTAGGTTTTAAATAAGCCAAATAGCTTTTCCATATTCAAAAGGTATTTCATTAATGTATTACTTTATATAAATTTGGGTTTTTTTTTTTAAAGGAAGATTTGAACTCACGATCTCGTGGTATAAGTGCGAGGATCTCTTTTAAATAATAGTAAGAATAATATTGTTGATGTTTGTTTAAAGTCTAGAGGTGTCAAAAGAGACATCTGAAGTTCCTATGATGATCAGGTTTGTTCATATGCTAAAAATCCAATTTCAAGCTTTTCATGGAGAAAGTGTGTTGTGTACTTGTGTACGAATCCGATTCGAATTTGAAGCATATCCGATCCGAGTCATGCAATAAAAGCATTTTCCCTCAACAGTTATTTATAAAGATGGGTACTTTATGTAATAAAAGCATTTTGAGATGCTAGGTGTAATTTCATCATTTATTAGGGTAATTTAGTGCAAGTACCCCATTTTAAATTGTATAATAAAAGAGAAAGTGGCGAATTTGACAGAAGCTAGGGCCTAGGGTTTTCTCTTCCTTTTAACCGAGTGTGTGTGTGTGAGAGAGAGAGAGAGAGAGAGAGAGGGTAGTAAGGTAATTGACAGCAGGGTAGGGTTTCGGTCTCCAACTATATATAAAGAGAGTTGTTGTCAATCAGCAGCTGCAAAGAGCAATCAAATTGTTTTCGTTCTCTCGTTTCATTTTTTATTTGGAGATTGAATTGAATGCCAATTTGCAGAGCAAGAACGTCAAATAAGAATGGCGTGATTTGCCTTGAAGGTTGGCAATAACAAAACTGCGTTTCTCCGTGCCTTTCAAATACTTGTCGTTTTGATTATGGCCTCGAACAAATCGCTACATATTCCTCACTTTCATCTCTTTCTTTTTATTTAGTTACAGAGAGTTCATCAATTTTTATTTTTATTTTATTATTCTTTTTATTTTCGTTATTACAAAACCTTTATGTAATCAGTTTGATAATTTTATATGATTTGATTTGGTTTTCATTTTTCTTGTTTTTTTTTTATTTTTTTATTTTCTTTTATTATTATTATTTTTTTTTAAGGTAAGTTTTTATTTTATAAAAAATATAAATGGAGGCATAGATGTAATTAATGAGTGTATAGAATATTTTGTTTATTTTTATATAAAGTAGGTGGAAATAGTGAGTTTTGTCACTTTTTTGAGTTTCTTAAGACTATCACCATTTTAATAATTTTGTTTAAAACGCATCAAAGTAAATGACTTTTAAAAATACCTTTAATGTATATATTTTTTAATTATTTTTTTGAATTTAACTTTTGAAAAATACTTTGAAGTTGTTTGAGCTCTATTTCTCTCTCTAACTATCTTAAAGTGAAAAGCTTTGTAAATTGAAATCCAAGTTTATTTTCTTCTCCAATGAGTTCGACATTCATATAGTTATATAAGATCACTCATTTTATCAGGTTTTGAATATCAAAATTCATACAATGAAAGGCAAAAAGGAAACAGAGATAGAAAACCAACGAAACTTTAAGCCTTTGTAAATAGTTTACGAGTATTTTTAATCAGTTCCCGAACTTTTTCATGAACCGTTCGAGCCTTTTGTATGGATATTAAACATTTTTTATGTTTGAACATTTGCTAGTTGTGTCTAAGACTTTTACTTAACTATTCGATCATTTTATTTAATTTGGTTTTCGTTATTACAAAACCTTTATCAGTTTGATAATTTTAGATGATTTGATTTGGTTTTCATTTTTCCTTTTTTGCTTTATATATTTTCATTTAGAAATTGATTTTAATGTTTTCGTATGCTAAAAATGCGTCCCAAAGAAATAATTAAAAATATTAGAAAATGAATAAAAATAAACAATAATATAAAACATAGACTTAAAGTATAAGAAAAAGGAGAATTGATTAAAGGGAGAAATCTTTTATTCATAAATTGTTTTTATCAAAAGTGTATCAAAAACAATAGTGAGAGACTCTTTATATAGCCTCACAATCCTACATTACATTAAATATACATAAATTACATTATAATAAATAATAAAATTGATCATTATGGTAGAGTTAGTGGGAATACAAAAGGATGAAAGTTTCTTCCATTGATTGATGGATATTCATTCATATATAATTGCATAATATTTATAACACTCCCCTCTGAATTAATGTCAATCAATCATACATTGAATATGCCTCATTAAAACCTTTACTAGTAAAAACTAAGTGGGAAAAAAAAACTAGCAAAGGAAAAATAGTACATTATTCATCTACATCTCAAATTCACTTTTAATGGTAATGGGGGTGCAAAACTGCCTCAGTAAAACCTTACTAGGAAAACCTTATGGGATAAAAACCTAGTGAAAAAAGAGTACAGTATGTAATATTATCAGTAACTCCCTCTGATAAAGTGATAGATACGCTCTCCCTCATTCTAACGTGGATGCTTCAATACTTTTCAAAAATATTGCATCCCAATATCATGAACCAAGATTTTGCTTGTTAAAATTGATAGTGTATTTATAAATAAATCTACAGAATTGAAACTTTTTATCACCACCTTTTTGGAGATCATATGTAAAGAACTTTAATAAAATCGCTTTTTCAATTGGTCCAACTTATTATATACAATATCATGTATGTTGTTTTATTATAAAAACACAAGTTGAACTTATATTTGGTACTTCAGGACCTAAAGTTCTTCAACAACAAGAGGAGATCATACACCACTTTAAGTTATGGAATAAACATCGAGGAACCCATTCGATGTGTTTAATCCATGAAAAAATATTTCAGGACCTTTTCTTATATATGTTGATTCATGTATTATTATGCTAATTGAAAAACACTCAACCTATCTATTAACCGAGACTAAATATTATTTTCTAAGATTTTTCAACTTAGAAATTATTTCTTTTAAAAGTATAATTTGTAAGCTCATCGCGAGTATTAATAAGTCTCAAAAGATTAACACATACTTATTTGGAATCAAATTTGTTGATTCTTTCAACACAATATTCATAAAGGCATATGCACTACATTTTGTTTTATTAAATTCAATATATACAAAATGTTGCATCGAATTACTTGCTTCAGGCATTTAAATCATTCTAGGATTTTTATTCATTGTCAACCTAGGTTTCTGCAGTAAACCTTTTATCTGAATTCGTATGAAAAAATAATTATATTCAATAAGTTTGATGTCATCAAACATTTGAACTACATGTCCAAAAAAAATTTTCAAAATTATAACTCTACCTTTTATTTTTCACCACTATGTCGACCTATATACAATTTATAGTTTAAGATCATCATATATTTTTCATAATAAATAGAGCAATATATGATCTTAATTTATGTATTATCAATATAATTGATTTACATTTCGTAATCCATGTGCCTCTTCAGGGGTTATTGAAATCTCTTTAATGTTCAGTACACATGCCTCTTTATACAAATATTTATTTCGAAGAAATATAATCTCTTTATTTCTAGTACATGTGTCTCTACATGGACAATTGAGATTTTTATATTTTCTACTTCAATAGTCTTATAGTCATAGAGGGGATTAACATTTCTATATGTATCTTCAGGAATTTGTTTTTCATTTGTTAGATTAACTCTTCGGGAGTCTTTGATGATGATGATTTATTTTTCACTCGAGTATTATTATGATATTTCAAATTCCACTTCTAAGGAACCTTATCATTTGAACTAAATTGTCTTTCATTAATAGATGATTTTTGTTGCCATTTCATAAATTGTTCTACAGGAACAACCACCCGGGTTTGTATATTGATAGAATATAATTTTATTATTTTCTTCGAATAATTTGAAAAATTATTTACATACTATGCAAATCACAAGATGATGTACGTCATGTAATTTCACGTCGTTTATCAATTTATGATAATTCTCCCCCTAACGACGAGAAAATTAAATTTTTATTCTTCGAGAAAATCTTTTACATCATCGTAATTTTCTACATGATCTCATTTATTCTATCATATTGTCCTTTAAGTACATATTTATATCATATTATGTTCTTCACGAACATTCAGTATCAAAAATAATTTTTATTTATGAAATGGATATCCATATAAAATATTTCAATATCACAATTCATCATTTTCTTTAAAATGAAATGAATTGAACTTCTAGTTCATAACATTTGTCATATTAAGCATATGAGCTTATGACAGAATAAACTATAAAATCACACATGCTTCTAGCATGAGACAAAAATTATGTAAAATATTTTTAATATATTGACTCAAAGTAATTTCTCTAGTCATAGATCTTTTGGATCTAATAAATACCAAGTATATTTATATAATTGTTTTTCACTTTGTAATAAAATATTAGTTCTTCTGGAACATTCATTAATTTTGGTAAAGATCAACCAAAAATCATAAATATACATAATGTATATAGTCATTATCCTTCTATTTAACATGTAGCAAACACAAGTTTTTTTTAATTCTTAGATTGTGTATTCAACACTCTTTAATTTTCATGTTTTATTTTGATGTTATTCCACTACTAGTTGATCAATTTGAATTTCTTATTAGACCACTATGGTCTCCATATGATAGTTATCACAATTATATCCACAACCACCGCTATGACCTTATATAACATTCACCCCAGGGAATGATATTAATCTAATTGGGTGATGTCAATGGCATTCTAATCAAAACTATTTGTTATGTTCAGCAATAAATGATATGATACAAACTAATAATATGTTCAAATATAGACTATTAATATTGTTACTTCTGGAACAATATTCTAATCAACATGATTTGGAGTAATCATTTAAACAATAAAAATCTAAATTCAAAATATATCTAATCTTAATAAGAATGCTAGATATCATGTCATAACAGTTATAAGTATGTAATATATTAACCAACAAATATACTAATTGTTCATATGTATCATGTAAATATATCAAAATTTACATATGACAATAAAATTTATATTACGAAAAATTTGAAAAATCATATTTTCTATGAAATTTTTTATATCTGTCAAACATCACTAAAAGAAAGAGTTATGGAATAAATAACACAATTTTTATCATAAAATATTTCAATTAGAGGTAAGCAATTAAAGTAAAACATAATTCATAAAGAATCCATATCAAGTATTAGAAAAATAAACCATAAAAGCAATTTCATGTTATGATTATTCAAAACTACTGAAAGCAATACAAAAACTTAATTTTATAACCATGTGAATGCAAATTCACTTCATAATAAAACCACCGACTTTAAAAATTATAAAATTTGAGGATCATAAAACTAAATATCGCACAATGAAATCAAAGGCCAATGAATGAATAATATAGACAGTTTTTGACAAATGGATGTGTGAAATATGAAAATTCATATATTATTATATATGCAAATATAAACTTTTACACTTTACATACCTTGGTAAGAATGAGCAATCACATTGTTGGAGTCTTTTCTTATGAAATATGAACAATTAATACGAGGTAGGAAGATCATAACTTTGAGAAACTCAAGAGGCTAGACAAATTAATTTTGAACGTACTTGTATCATAACTTTACGATTATGATATATAATTTCAAAAGTTTAAGTTTTAAACAAAATTCATATTTGATTAAAAGTTTGAATTTTATTAGAACATCAAGTTCATATATAAATTCCATGGATACAATTAAAAATATGAATTTAGAACTTTAGTTTCCAAATAATAATCACATAGATTGAAATTCAAAATTTTAAGTCCTAATTAGATTTAAATTCAGAATTTCGTATTCTAATTTGATCATAATTCATAATTAGATCGAGCTTCTAGCTCTTCAGGACTAGTATCAAATAGAGCTTTAGCTCTTTGATTTTGCAATCTCACATTTGATTGAGTTTTAGGTATTTTAATTTATGCAATCTTCAGGTTGCAAAACATTCACTTCATTTTTACAATCTTCGAGTTGCAATACAAAAATGAATAAAATGAATCATACCATCATACCAAACCTTTCAATTCACCTATAGTGTTTTCATTTTTGCTTTGAATCATATCAGACTTGTCAATTCTAATTAAATTTGATATCATCATACCTTCAAGTCTGATTAACTTATAATTGAAACACATTAGGTTCTAAAAAGATCGATAGATAAAAAATTCAAGTTTTGAATTTGTATTAATGTTTAGAGCTTCAGCCTTTTATATTTCATTTTTCAATATACTGATTGTTAAATATCCATTTAACAATGTCAAATTGAATTACACCTTTTGATTCAACAATCTATATTCAAAACTTTAAGAACTTTAAAATCTTCAGGTTCAATTTGACACTTTAAAATTAAGAACTTTAAGTTCTCAATTGGATTCGAATTTAGAACTTTTGGTTCTATGTTTATTGATTAAATCCAATCACATAATTGAAATAGGAACCACTAAATATAAAAACAAAATTTACTTTCTGATGTGGGAGATCCAACATATTGGCAACCACAGAGCATACTCATAAAAGTAGTTGTATAAATAAATTTAGTCAAAATAACAACAAAGTTAATCATATTGAAATACTTAGATTGTGCTCAAAATGAGATAATATATATTTACCCTTCAAAATTAGATAAAAATATATTTACCCTTTTGCAAATATTGGACTTTATTTTAAGTCCACGTCCTTCTAAATAAATCACAAAAATGATTACACAATATCCATTAACGATTGGATATTTGGTTATAATTATATCATAACACTAAGTTCATAATTTACCATTTTTAGAACATCAAGTTTATAATACAATTCATTTTAATAGAAGTTTAAAACTTCATTATAATTTAACTTGCATATATAAACTTCAAGTTTATAATTGAGAATAATGAATTTTAGAACTTCAGATTTCAAATATAATCATCACTTCAATTGGAATTTAGAACTTCAAGTTCTGATTCGATGGAAATTAATTATTTCATATTTTGATCTTATTGCAATTTATAATTTCCAATAAGATTATGTTAATCAAATATCAAATTGAGCTTCAGGCTCTTTGATTTGGCGATCTTTGGTTGCAATTCATTCACTTTATTATTGCAATCTTCAGGTTGCAATACATTTAATTAATTATTATTTTTATTTATTTACAACCCAAATAATCTTGTAAACAAAAATAAAGTGGGAGAAGACTAAAAACCACTATTTAGAACAAAAATATTAAACTAGAAATAGTACTTTACAGTTTGTTGGAGGGCTCGATCTCAACAAGAATGTTCTCTCTATAATCACGTATCAAACTTGGATTAGTTGATTTTTGTCTTTGAGTAGAAAGCTTTCAAATCTGGAAATCGAAACAACATGGTTAGAGACTCGTGCTGATAACGTATTAGAAAATGAATAAGAATAAACAATAATATAAAACATATACTTAAAGTATAAGAAGAGAGAGAATTGATCAAAGAGAGAAGTCTTTTATTCCTAAATTGTTCTTATCAAAAGTGTATCAAATACAATGGTGAGAGACCATTTATATAGCCTAACAATCCCACATTACATTAAATATACATAAATTACATTATAATAAATAATAAAAATTGATCATTATGGTAGAGCTAGTGGGAATACAAAATGATAGAAGTTTTTTCCATGGATTGATGGATATTCATTCATATATAATTGCATAATATTTAGAACAAAAAATAGTATTTTGAAAATGGAAATAATTGAAAAAAGTTTTCTTTTGTATTGATTTTTTTAAGACCCATATTACAAGTATGATCGAATTACTGTATTGTAATAGGTGACTTTTCACCGTATCTATATTCTTATGGTGGAAAGCCTATCCATTACAACACAGTGCAAATGAAATTTGTAACGTAGGTTTTGAAAATCAATATAAAGATAACTTTAATATTAAATATATATATATTTAACATCGCTTGGCGGTGTAAGTAGAGTCATTCTTTTGTTTCAACAAGATGATTTTATACCCATACTAGGAGGTTATCAGTTCAAATTTTTTTTTTTTTTTTTTAATTTCCATTTATATTATTTGTTAAAAAATAAAATATAAACTATGATTTTATATATTAAAAAAATAAAATAAGTAACCGATAACTAATTCTTTCACAACTAAAAATAAAAATAAAATATGTTTTTCTTTTATAAAAATAGTGGCTTGAGTTAATTTTGCGTTTGCTGAGGCTGTTGTCTGGAGTTTTTGTTTTTTTTTTTGTTTTTTTTTTTTTTTTCGGCTTTTCTTGCTTTAGCTGTGTTTCTATGTTTGGTTTATTTTCTTCTTTGTTTCCAGCTTTGTCTGGTTTGGCCGTTTGTGGCTCCCTGTTAGGGTATCTTAAGAACTTGATAATAACAATTTAAGTGGGAGGTCCTGGAAAAAAAAAAAAAAATTGACAATTTATTGTTGTTTCAGTGAACTCATTTTTCAATGCTTTAAAAGAAAAAAACAAAACTGGTTTCATTCATTTTTTTTTTTTTTTTTTTTAACACGACATGTTTTTCTATATTTTTTTTGGTTGCACCTATTTAGTATCAGTTTCGTTCTCGATAACAACTTTCTCGTTTTTTTGACAAAAAAAGATATTGAAAACGCGTTTCAAAAAAAAACGAAATTATTGAAATCAGTTTTTTCTTTCAAAGCGTGGAAAGACGTGTTTATTGAGGAAAACAATAAGTTGTTTTTTTTTCCCATTGTTTTTGTTTTTGTGAGATCCACTACTTAAATTTTTATTATCAATTTTTTAAAAGCCAGATTTTTTTGTTCTTCATAAAAAGCATGCGGCAGAGTTAGTTATTACTTATTAGTAGGGTTGCACATATTCCTAGATCCCTATTTCCCCTAATCCCCATCCCTAGTTAGAGAAAAAAAAAAATTGGGGGAAAATAGGTAAATGGGCCCATCCTCACTCATTTACCTATTTTCCCCACTAATATATTGAAATGGGGATGGAGATGAGGATGAGGATGAGATGGGAGGGGAGGAAATTCCCTCATCCCCATTTCCCCTAAAACATTATAAATATAATTATATATATATATATATATATATATATTTATATATATATATATATATATATTGTTTTATTATTTAAAAACCTAACTATATAAACCTCATTTAAACTTATGGATTTTTGAAATTCTTTATTTTGTAATGGATTTTCTTTTATATTTGTAATGCACTAATGATTTTTATTTTGTATTTTGTTTTTTTGTTTCATATTGTAATTTTAGTCAAATGGAAAAACAAGGAAAAATTGGGAATTGGGATTGGGGATGGAGGTATCTCTTCCCAAAATTCTCCATCTCCATTTTTACGAAATGGGGAAATAGGGGGGATGGGGAAAGGTCTTGGAAGTGGGGATGGGGGAACCTATATCCATCCATATTTCCCCAATGTGCAGCCCTAGTTATTAGTTGTGGATACAGATATTGACACACATACAACTTATTAGTACACCTATTTTTATAAGTATACTTATATCTAAAATTTTAAAAATAAATATTACTATAAGCATTCATTCTAATACCAATAGTACCCTCATTGAAATAAATATATTCATTTTAATACATATTTATAAACACTCTTAAATTATTATTTTTGGAATAAATTCTCTTTTAATGATGATCCAATGTACTTTTGGAAATATCTCAAATGTAGAAGCCTTATAAAAGAGAATATGTGGAACTGTATATGGGGTCAAGAGGTTTCAATATGTCATTCTTTTATTTATACAGTTATCTTAAAATAATAAAATAAAATAAATAAAAACTTATTGATATCTACGACTCTCTAAAAAAAATAATAATAAATAACTTATTGATATCTACTGCTATCATTAAAAAAAAAAAATATTTTGTTTATTGATAGGGTTGATAACTATACATAAAGAAATATAAAAACAATATGATAATCATGTGATGATGTGAAAGTTTGATACTTGAAATAAAATTAGAGTTTAATTAGGGTTTATCATAAGTTTTTTTTTTTTTTTTTAAAGGTAAGTTTTATTTTAATAAAAAATATAATTGAAGATATGAATGTAATTAATGAGTGTATATAATATTTGGTTTATTTTTATTTAAAGTAAGTGGAAATAGTGGGTTTTGTCACTTTTTTGAGTTGGTGTTGTAATACTATCACTATTTTAATAACTTAAGTTTAAAATGCATCAAAGTAAGTGACTTCCAAAAATGCCCTTAATGTACACATTTTTTTAATTATTTTTTTGACTTTAACTTTTGGAAGATACTTTGAAGTTGTTTGAGCTCTACTTCTCTCTCTAACTGTCTTAAAGTGGAAAGCTCTGTAAACTGAAATCCAAGTTCATTTTCTTCTCCAATGAGTTCGACATTCATATAGTTACATAAGATCACTCATTTTATCAGGTTTTGAATATCAAAATTTATACAATAAAAGGCAAAATGGAACAGAGATAGGAAACCAACGAAACTTTGAGCCTTTGTAAATAGTTTACGAGCATTTTTAATCAGTTCTCGAACTTCTTCATGAACTGCCGGAGCCTTTTGTATGAATATTAAACATTTTTTATGTTCGAGCCTTTATTAATTGTATCCGAGCTTTTGTGAGTAATGTCCGAGACTTTAACTTAATTGTCCGAGCCTTTTACTTAATTGTCCGAGCCTTTTTAACAATCATTTTTTTTTATTAATTTTGTATCTTCGAGACTTTCTATATAATGTCCGAGTCTTTTAATGAACTGCTCGAGCCTTTTTAATAATCAATTTTTTTTGTTAATTTTGTATTTCCAAGACTTTTTATATAGTGTCCTAACCTTTTAATGAACTGCCCAAGACTTTTTCAAGCCTTTTTAACAATCATTCTTTTTTTGTTAATTTTGTGTCTCATAAACATTTTATATAGTGTCCTAACCTTTTAATGAACTGCCCGAGCCTATTACTTAACTGCCCGAGACTTTTTCGAGCCTTTTTAACAATCATTTTTTTGTTGTTGTTAATTTTGTATCTTCGAGACTTTTTATATAGTGTCTGAGCCTTCTACTTAACTGCCCGAACCTTCTACTTAACTGCCCGAGCCTTTTAATGAACTGTCTAAGTCTTTTACTTAACTGCCCGAGACTTTTCCAAGTCTTTTTAACAATAATTTTTTTTTTGTTAATTTTGTATCTCCTAGACTTTCTATATAGTGTCCGAGCCTATTACTTAACTACCCGAGACTTTTCCGAGCCTTTTTAACAATCATTTTTTTGTTGTTGTTAATTTTGTATCTCCGAGACATTTTATGTAGTGTCCGAGCCTTTTAATGAACTACCCAAGTCTTTTACTTAACTGCCCGAGCCTTTTAATGAGCTGTCCAAGTCTTTTACTTAACTGCCCGAGACTTTTCCAAGTCTTTTTAACAATAATTTTTTTTTTATTAATTTTTATCTTCTAGACTTTCTATATAGTATCCGAGCCTATTACTTAACTACCCGAGACTTTTTCGAGCCTTTTTAATAATCATTTTTTTTTTTGTTAATTTTGTATCTCCGAGACATTTTATGTAGTGTCCGAGCCTTTTAATGAACTGTCCAAGTCTTTTACTTAACTGTCCAAGACTTTTCTGAGCCTTTTTAATAATCATTTTTTTAATAATTAATTTTATATTTCTGAGGCTTTCTATATAGTGTCCGAGCATTTTACTTAACTGCTCGAGCCTTTTACACAACTTCAAAAAGGCTCGGACAGTGTTTAGAAAGTCTCGAACAAAGCTTAGAAAAGCTCGAAAATTCAAAATTCACACAAATAGAGGGTTTTAAATTGAAAAAAAAAAAAAGCTATAGAGAAGCTGCCCCCGACCCCCTCGTGATTGCGTCAGCGTAACACCACTCCGTCGCCGTTCGAGTGATCGCCTGGGTTTCAACTAGACTATCTCTCTACTTCACAACTCTGTCATTGTAAACTGAATGAAAGAAAGCTAACATGGAAGTACTATGGGGTTATTTTTGTCTAGTCACCTAAATTGGTGCATTTTAAACATGAATTACTAATGTGGTGACTTTCTTACAAAACACGGTCCAAATAGTGACATTTAATTTTTTAACCATTTAAAGTAATTTGTCCTTATTGGTAAATTTCTATTAGGATATTTTTATAATTAAAATTTTAAATAAAATACGGGTATACTAACAAGTTCTATGGGTGTCAATATCGGCACCAATTTATTTTGTTTTTCTATTATATAAAATCATAATTTATATTTTATCTATTACCAAATAATAGAAATAAGATTTGTTTTTTAAAATATTATAATAATTTAGAGATTTATAGAGTATCCAAATCCTTTGTGTGAAAGGGAAGAGACTCGAACCCACAAAATTATGATGTGGGTTTGGGTGCAGGGTGCATACCACCTTAGACCATCTTCAATGCATGTGTCAATGCCAATGCCAATGCCAAATTTGACATAAAAAAGAGTAAAATATCATATTTGGCATATCAATTTAGGATTGTGCTCAAATGCACAGTTCTATTTAAAATGTTATTTTTTATTGTTTTATTAATTAAAATTATATAAGTCAACACTTACTATTAATGCATTCATAGGATAGTTGTAAATGAAATAGATTTTGATTGAAATATCATTAATGTACATTAAATTTAAATTATATTTAACATTTAAAAAAATATATAATGATATTTTTGTAATTAAAAAAAGCATTTATTGTTGTGCCAAATTTGGCATATGCTATACTGTGTGCCAAATTTGGCACCAAGTATGCCAAATTAGGCACGGCATTTGGCACAATATTAGAGTATGATTTTTATGCTCTATGCTAAATTATAGCATTAGCATAATAATTTAGCACAAAATAAAAATGCTATAATTTAGTACAAAGTAAAAAAATATATATTAAAAAAATTAAAAAAAATTTTTTAAAAAAAAAGCTTCAATGCAATACCAAATGTTGTACCAAATTTGGCACACCAATAAATGCTAATTTTTTAATTACAAAAATACCATTTTATTTGTAGTAAATGCATTAATTGTTACTTTTTGTAATTTTAAATATTAAAAAATATTATATAAATTGAATGCATTGATTATATTTGTTGACTTTTATAATCTTAAATAATAATAAAAAAAAATAAAAAATAATATTTCAAATAAAATTATGTATTGGAGTACAAAATAATGTACCAAATCTAGCTTTTTACTATTATTTGTGCCAAATTTAGTATTGACATTGGCATATGCATCGGAGATAGTCTAACATAATCTTGTTATAGAAATTAAAGAATGATACGAATATTGATACTCATAAAACTTATTAGTATACCCATTTTTATAAGTGCGCCCATGTCTAAAATTTAAAAATTAAATATTACTATAAACACCCATCATAATGCCAACAATACCCTGATTGAAATAAATATATTCATTTTAATACATATTATTTATAAACACTCTTAAATTATTACCACACTCAATTTATATATATATATATATAAAAAATCATATTATTTTTGGAATCAAATCATTTTTTAATGATGGTCCAATTTACTTTTGGAAATATCTCGAATGTAAAAGTCTTATAAAATGAAACATGTATATGATGTCAAAAGATTTTCAGTTTAAAATTCTCTTATTTATACAGCTATCTTAAAAAAAAAAATTATTATTGACATCTATGACTATCTTAAAAAAAAATAATAAATAAATAAATAAACTTGTTGATATTTACATCTATAGTTAAAAAAAAAAATGTTGTTTTTTTTATAGAGTTTATAATTATCCATAAAAAAAAAATAATAATAAAAAAATAAAAAAAATAAAAAAGACAAAAACAATATGATAATCATGTGATGATAAGAAAATTTGAGACTTGAAATAAAATTAGAGTTTATCATAAAAATTAAGGCTTATCATAAGTTTTTTTTTTTTTTTTTTTTTGAGATATAAGTTTATTTTAATAAAGATATATAGTTGAAGATATGAGTGTAATTAATGAGTGTATATAGTATTTGGTTTATTTTTAATTAAAGTAATTTGTCCTTATTGGTAAATTTCTATTGAGATATTTTTATAATTAAATTTTTAAATAAAATATGGGTGTACTAATAAGTTTTATGGATGTCAATATCGGCTCCCATTAAAAAATGACATCTTTATTTATCCTACCAACATTTTACCATATGGAAAAATAACAATAATAATAAATTATATATTAGATATATGGTTGATTGTTGTAATTAAATTAATAGTGTTAAGGGTACAAATTAACAATCACTGCATTTCCATTAAAGGAAGAATTGCATTTATTGTAACAATACAATAAGAGCTCGTTTGGTATGCTGTATTGTATTGTATTGTATTGTATTGTATTATGGAAAAATAACAATAATAATAAATTATATATTAGATATATGGTTGATTGTTGTAATTAAATTAATAGTGTTAAGGGTACAAATTAACAATCACTGCATTTCCATTAAAGGAAGAATTGCATTTATTGTAACAATACAATAAGAGCTCGTTTGGTATGCTGTATTGTATTGTATTGTATTGTATTGTATTGTATTGTATTGTATTGTATTGTATTGTATTGTATTGTATTGTATTGTATTGTATTGTATTGTATTGTATTGTATTGTATTGTATTGTATTGTATTGTATCATTCTTATACAATCATGTGTTTGATGATATTTTGTATTAAATTGTATTATGGTGTATTAACTAATACAACTTTTCTACTCTGTATTAGCTAATACGATATCCACCGTATTAGACCAATTAAAATGTATTAGTTAATACAATACAGTGAACAATACAAAACAAACCAAACATTATATTGTATTATTCTAATACATTTTAAACTCCTAATACAATACATCGCGGTGCACCAAACGAGTTCTAAATGTATTAATCGTTCTGTGCTTTTATTTCCTTTAATGGAAATAAAGTGGTTGTTATCATATGCTATTAAGGCACAAATTAACACTACTCATAAATTAATGGATAATACAATGGTGAATTATATATATTATTTTATTTTTTCAGAATACTGTTTTCAACTATTTCACAAATTTTAAACATTTTCATTTTCAGAATACTATTTTCAATTATTTCTACCATACGTATTTTCAACTTTTGAAAATATTAACATTACCCGACAACCCCTAAGTTTTGGTCTTTTTTTATTTTTTGTTTTCAAGTTCTATCACTATTAACAATTTTGGGTTTAATTAATGTAATATAATTATGGGTGCGGATAATGCCACTCATAAAATTAATTAGTACATCTATTTTTATAAATAAACCCATATCTAAAATTTAAAAAATAAATAGTACCCTTATTGAAATGAATATATTCATTTTAATGCATTTTATTTATAAATCTTCTTAAATTATAAACACACCCAATTTATTAAAAAAAAAATCATATTATTTTTAGAATCAAATCATCTTTTACTGCATTTTATTTATAAATCTTCTTAAATTATAAACACACCCAATTTATTAAAAAAAAATCATATTATTTTTAGAATCAAATCATCTTCTAATGATGATCCAATTTACTTTTAGAAATGTCTCAAATGTAGAAGCTTTATGAAAAAGAAGATGAAAAACTGGATTGCATATGAGGTCAAGAGATTTTCAATCACTCGTTAATATCTTTAGCTATCTTTAAAAAAAAAATTATTTTGTTCATCGATAGAATTCATAACTAGACATAAAAGAAAAAAAAATTAAAATAATACCTATGCTTGTATGATCTGAGAGTCCTCTAAAAATTCATTTACTATTATTTTGTTATATGATAATCATGTGATAATAAGAAAGTTTGATACCTGAAATAAAATTAGAGTTTATCATAAAAATTAGGTCATAAGTTTGTTTTTATTTATATTTTTATTTATTTATTTTTTTTTTTAATAATAAGATATTGAAGATATGAGTTCAATAATTAAGATAATAAGACATGACTTCACAGTATTTGGTTTATTTTAAATTAAAGTAATTTGTCCTTATTAGTACATTTTTATTGGACATTTTTGTAATTAATTTTTTTAATAAAATATAGATTTATTAATTAGTTTTATGAGTGACGATATCATCACCCTATAATTATAATGCTTTTTATTCAAGTAAATATATTAATATTTATATAAGTAGCTAAAAGCATTATCATAAATTGATAATACTAATTTCATGGGCTAAAAAGTGAGGAAGGTTTAAAAGATGAAGATGAAGGTTTGGAACCAAAAGCTGAAATATTTAAAAAATGAACATGTTTACATCTTCACTATCAATTGCAACTCTGCTCTGCAAATTAGTGTGGAGGAAGTAGACTGTAATATCAATAACACAAATGTATAGCTATACATGTGTTTGTATCTACAGGCTCAAAAGTTGCACAAATGGATATCTAATCCAAAACAGGTATCAATAAGAAACTTTTTAATGCAAAATCAAATCTGCTCTTCACATATTAATCTGAACTCCTCCATGTGAACACTGTATTCTGTATATGTGCAATCAAAAGACAATTAACAAAGAGAAATTTCATATGGAAAACTAAATCAACATCAGCATCGAGAAATCTTCTCCCATTTCTAGTCATTCTAAAGGCCAGCATCATTATCCTATTCTAAACATAACAATACAGGAAATTATTAACCAATCCCCATCCATCTATGGTTTTTGGATTTCTTATAACATATAAGGTTAATCTTATAATCTTGTTTGATGTTTTTTTCCCTTGAAAACAAATAATAAATTGATACAATCAATACGAATGAGGATATACCTGCTGCTTCCAACAAAGTGCTTCTTTCCTCTCATTTATTTGTCTTCATGTCAAAGCTACAATGACTCTGACCACTTCATGTGAAATGATTTTCTAATGATCTCATTCTATGATTCTATCTGTACCCATCAAACAAATTGTGAGTCGTTAAAAAAAATGTGAATTAGATAACACATCTTGCCTCCAACAATGAGTCCTGAAATAATTCTCTAGTTTCTTGTCTTCTTTTTAGAGGAAACTCACCAAATATCTAACTTTCTAGTGGAAAAATTCACTTGGACCTCACTGCAGGCTGCATTTATGAACTACAACAAACAAACAAACAAAAGAAAAAGAAAAAAAAAAAAAAAAACACTCGATGGATAGCCCCTCACTATCTAGCAGAAATTATCAGGTGCAAACCACCGGAAATATTTATATTAGGACCGAAGTTGCATAACGTTGTGTAATATATTAGGACCGAAGTTGCATAACGTTGTGTAACTAGTTACACAACGTTATGCAACTATAAGTTTTTTCATAACGTTGTGAAAAACCGGCTACACAACATTATGTTTCAGTCCACTTTTGGGGTTTGCATGTGAGAAAGGCTCCTACCATCTACTCCTCGTATATATAAGCCACTACTACTACCACCATACCAATCAAAGCTAAATATGAAAAGCCACCTCATCATATTCATATGTATCTGTGTCTCCCTATCCATCTCATTTCTCCTCAAATCCATCCTCAACCATGTCTCTCAAACCAAAAAGCCTACCCAAAAACAACCACCAAGCCCCCATACTTTCCTCATCATTGGAAATCTCCTACGGATGTTCAAATCTTTTGCTGAACTTGAGCGCGTTCTTCTGTCCTTCCATGCCAAATTAGGTCCTATTATCACCATTCCCTTTGGTTCCCACTCTCATGTTTTCATTGCAGACCATTCCCTTGCTCACCGAGCTTTAGTACAAAAGGGAGCCATTTTTTCTGGAAGACCTCCATCACATGATGGTACAAACCAGAATTATATCAGCACTGCCTTCTATGGTCATACATGGCGCATCCTGAGACGCAACCTCACTGCAGAAATTCTTCATCCTTCTCGTGTAAAATCCTACTCGCATGCACGGAAGTGGGTATTGCAAAATCTTCTAGAGCTCCTCAAATCCCAATCCAGATATGGTGATCCAGTCCATGTAATGGACCATTTCTTACACTCCATGTTAAGCTTACTAGCCCTGATGTGTTTTGGTGACAAGCTTGAAGAGAACCAAATCAAAGATATTATGGCCACTCTGCGTCGCGTGCTTATGAGTTTTACTCGAACCAGTTTACTGAATATTTGCCCAACATTTACAAGGATCATATTTCGAAAACAGTGGGAGGAGCTCTTACAAGCACGAGAACACCTCGAAGACATATTGATCCCTCTGATAAGACAACGAAAGAAGTTTAAGGAAGAAAAGTTAAGCAAAGGTCAACAAGAACAGCACAAAGATGAATACATCTTATCATATGTAGATACACTGTTAGATCTGCAACTCCCAGAAAAGAAGGGAAATCTTGACGAAAAGGAAATAGTTGATTTATGCTCCGAATTTCTTAACGGAGGAACTGATTCTACATCCACAGCATTGCAGTGGATTATGGCAAATTTGGTGAAGTATCCACATATTCAAGAGAAGCTATTTTTGGAGATTAAGGAGGTTATGGGAGATAGTGAGGATGTGATAAAGGAAGACGATCTGCAAAAGATGTCATATCTGAAAGCAGTAGTCTTAGAAGGACTAAGGCGACACTCTCCTGGGAAGTTTTCTTTCCCTCGTGCAGTATTAGAAGATGTAATTTTAGATGGATATGTGGTGCCAAAGAATGGGACTGTAAATTTCATGATAGGGCAAATGGCAATGGACCCCAAGGTGTGGGAAAATCCAATGGCATTTGTTCCTGAGAGGTTTCTAAGTAGTGATATTAATGATGGGAAAGTATTTGATATAACAGGAAGTGGGGAAATTAAAATGATGCCGTTTGGGGCTGGGAGGAGAATTTGTCCTGGGCTTGGTTTGGCAATGCTTAATTTGGAGTACTTTGTGGCCAATCTGGTATGGTTTTTTGAATGGAAAATTGTGGATAGAGTTGATGTTGACTTGGAGGAGAAGCATGAGTTTACAGTCGTAATGAAGAACCCTTTGCTGGCTCATGTATGTCCTAGGTTAAGATAAGGATTTGATGTTGTCAACATGAATTGTTAACTAGATATATGGGAAAAATGTCAACCTAGTTATCAATAGACTGATGTTTGTATGTTACCAAGTGCAATAATGTATTAAACTAGCAAAAAACAATGGTGGAATATTATCATTAAGTTATCTGCATAACAAATGTTGCTGATTGTAATTTGTACTGTCCAACTATATTTGCGACAAATCAAACCCATCTCTTATCTCTACATATCCTATAGTTCATTAACATGGCATTGGCACTATCAGTAGCTTACCAGGTTCATAGCTATAGATAGGAAACTGACAATTTTATAAATTGAAGAAACAAGGCAGGGTTCATAAATTTACATACAGAAGGGGAAATAAGATTTTATATGGATTAAACTTACATTGCACATTCACGGTGACAACAGAAACTATCCTCAGTCTGGCATATTCATGGATTTTGCAAACACTGCTGAACTTGTATGAGCCAGCTGGTTCCTTGTTGACACTTTCTTCCACCTCTGTCCCACCATTATCAATAACATCAGGAATAGTTAGCAACAAAATTATGACATTGAGCATCCAATGTACAAAATATAGCCTACACCTTTGAACAAACTCCTAGGTCAAACACTAATTTGATAACAATTAAACATGTTTTCATAGAGCCTCTTGCATATGGAAGCACGGTAAGCATTTATTTAGACAAGAATTACTTCCCAGGCAACAAAGTATTGATACACATCTATTCAAGTATAATTTGCTGACTTCAAATAGTAAGTGATTGTGAAGCATCAAAAGGCCTCTATGTTGTTTAACAATGAAGAAATATCATGTCATCGCTACTTCTGAACTCGTCCTAAAGAAAAAACTGGTAAGGACTTTACACAACAGTTTATAATGCTAACCTTGCTCTCTGCTTTTTCTTTTCTTAGCCAAGCAATTTCATGAGCACATACACCAAAGAGGAATTCTTCTCCAACCTCATCTTATTTCAAACATTAGTTCCATCTAGTGTTCCCATAGGATTGCAGCCGTTCATTGCAAACTTCATATTGCTGGTTCCACTGACCTAGTGACCTCCAGTCTAGCTGTACTGAATAATTGAACATATAAAACAGAGAGGGAAAGAGAGCACTGATTAGTACCCAAAAACAGATATAACAGTGAATATTGCAATTAAAACACCCTGAAAGGAGTAATGACATTGTGCCATAGCCCATAGGCTTCACTTATTTGTGATTCACAGTGGCAGACTTCTATACAAGCAAACTCAAAGGGCCCAAACAGAATATTTTCACAAGTAGTTGTTAACAGTAATTTTTAAGTTACTTTAACTCCATACTCTTTTGTTTCTTTGAGATGTTATGAGAGAAAGAAAACCTAGTAGTTCTTCGTGCAAATTAGACACCTTACTCGTTGGGACAACTCACTACTAGGAATAAGCACCTCTGTCAAACTGTGTTCGATCTCCTCCGGTGGAACATGTTCAAACCACCTAAGTATGACCAAGACTGCAAATATGGAATTCAGTGCCCAAAAATATTTATGTCCTTACTGAGATGGTTCTTGACGACATAAAGTGATCTTGTCTGATGTTAACTTCACAGATCATAAGAGACAGCAATGCTACAGCCCTGGCACATCTACAAAGTAGCCACATAAATGTCAGACATTGATTACGGTATCCATGTATAAGTGCATAACATAATGACAAAATGTAAAGCAGCCATACAGGCTTTCTGTAAAAACAGCATTAGATCAGGGAAGCTCACGACCGACCTGCATTACTAACATCCAGCTTCAATGCAAAGGATGGTGTTGTTCGGTACATGAATATATTTAGATGCATGCAAAAATGACCAGTACCTTGCACTTGAAAATGCCAAGTCATTCAATGGAAATCAAAAACAATGATCAACTATTTAAAACACTTGTATACTGCACAATTGGAATACAGCAATTTCTATGTTTATGATCTACTCTTCTGTACCAGTCCAATTCATTATTATTTTACTCAGATTGGGATTGCAACCCATATGTTTTATTTTGAAATTTTCTCAGGCCACAACTACAAGAAACATATATAAGAAAATATGAAGAAGCAGAGCCAAGTAATATGATTCCAGAGATGAAATATCCTACGTAAAGAACAACAACACGACAACTTACAAATGTTCATATAAGTTCCCTAATGAACTAAATACTATTTTACAAATGCTCCACCAACACCTCAGTCTGACAAGGATGTCAACAAAGAAAATCCTCCATCAACTCCTTGTGATTTACAAATGCTCCACCAACACATCAGTCTGACAAGGATGTCAACAAAGACAATCCTCCATAAACTCCTCGTGATTTTATCCAATTCCTCCGGTAAAAAGATCAGAGAATTCTACACATTCTTCACCCTACCAACATCAATGGTGGTATTATCCACACATTTACCCCATAATTACCCATCTAATGAAAACCCCAACTTACAATTACTGAAAATTCCAGACTTATCCAAGTTGTATTAAGAGTAGTCTCCCGTCAGTCTTGACTCGTTATTTTTCTTCTTTAGCAATTAATGGTGGCATTACCCATTTAGGATTTTCGCTGAACAATTGGTGACCTTGGAGTATATACCAAAGAACAGACATGGAGAAGACACAAACATTCCACCGATCTCAAAGAATGGCCAATCAATTTAATAGTAATGGAATTATAGGACGAAGAAAGAAATTACCTTTAAGATAACTAGATAAGAAAAGAACTTAACTGCAAAAAAAAAAAGAAAAAAAAAGCATGCTCCCACACACACAAACACACTCAAGAAGCAGTAACCATAAACATCAAATGTCAAAACTGAAAATAAACATTATTAAGATGCAGCAACCATAAACACATGGATTACTTATTCAATAGCAAATATGATGGATTTGGACATCATCCAAAAGTAAAAATGACTAGACAAAGAGTTGCTTACCCTGACTAGAATCTTCTGAGTCTGATCGGTACCTTACGCTCCAAAGTTATAATCTCTACTAACATGTTGTGTCTCTGATTAGAAGAATATCCAATTCTTACAGGACATCCTCAAAATAAATATGTGATTCCTCTTAATAAATCATGTTAGGTATCCTTTCCTCTCTTCCTTACTTGTTCCATCATGTTGCCTAGCTGCAATGCAAGTAACAAACCCACAGCCAACCGACCTAAACAGAAAAAAAATTAGGCTCATTTAGTAATGAACCAATCATCACTAATTTGGCCCTTCATGTATTTATGGGTATTCGGCAGCATACTTCCCACCAACCTTCAGCAACTTCTAATCAGCCTCCACTGGCACAAAAATTTCTTCCCAAGCCATTAATAAACCATGCATGATTTGACACGATAAAGCAACCAAATAGCAGCAGATCCTCAAATCCAAGTTAAACCCTTCAACAATCTGCCATCATCCTTTTTTTTTTTTTTTTTTTTTTGTGTTTTCCGGATGGTATTACCAGGTATCCTCCAAAGTGGCCATGTCTATTTAATTGCATAAACCCACTGAAAGGGAGGCACTAGATAAAAATAATACCTGGTGAAGCAAATTCAGTGAATCAATAGCCTTCGGAGTTTTCGAAAGTGAACCAAAGCAGGTTCCAAAACAACTGTATTTCAACATAATGACGTGAACCACACTGCTTAGGAAAATATTAAACTATGATATATGACAATTGCCAACAAATTGCATATCAGACAAGGTCTTATCAATATAACCTTTAGTCCTTGATTGACTGGAACACGAGAAAATCAAGAGAAAGTACACCCCTAATGAGAAGTCTTTCAGTCAATTCTATCCTTAACTTCAGCCACGGCATCTTAGTCCACAACTATTTTGAGTAAAAGTTCTTTTACCTCTCACTATTTAACTTGATATACATCCAAAGCTCCAAATTTTGTTTCAAATACTCAGAAGTCAGAATCTAAAAAAAAGCTCATCCCCACTACCACAGCTGAGAATATGAATTGCTCTTACTCAACCAAATAATTGAGAGGAACAAAAGTTGGACAACTAAATCTTCTTCAGTTCCGCAGTTTACCATGAATTTCACGCATCAGTAAATTCGACCTATCGACGATGTGTTTACTTTCATAAACTAAATAACTGCATAATTCATGCCTACGTGCTGGTTTAAGATATCTCAATTGTTTGAGAGGATCTGAAATAACAGATTTACTGCACAGCTCCCTTGCTGGATGGACATGTTTCCACCAAAAATCAGAGAGTGCCACTTTCAGAACACCCCAGTATTCTATATCTCTGTACAACCTGAATAGACTGCTGCCTTTAGGAGTCCAAACATAAAAATCCATCCAATCCCTGTCTAAGATTTCCATTAAACCCTGAGCTTGTGGAATACAATAATGGGGAATCCGCTTCCAAGGGAAAGCCATCGTCATATCACCGTCAAAAAAGGGACACTTGATCTCCAGCACTCCTCTGGAAGGCAAATCATAAACAAGCCTGTCAACCAACCCATCCGGTGAAGCTGCTAGCCAATCATCTTCTAGTTTTCTCTTACTGTAGACCTGAAATTCAGGAAACAATACAGAATTCCCTGTAATCAGCTTGTACCTTTCAAGAGCTTCTTCTTCTTTGATATTGCTCCAACACGTAGCCAGGTTACCAGAAAATGGCTCTATTGCCCCAATTTTCTCTAACCAGAGCTGAACTCTCCGATGACGCCAAAAACCAACAGCCGCAGCAAAAGTGCTTGCTGTCAACTTATACTTTCTCAGTTCTTGCCAATTCTTGAACCAAGGTTGAAGACTACTTGACTGAAGAATAGAAAAAGATTCACCAGATGAAAATTTCTGTGATTGGTGGTGTCCACTTGAATATCTTCTAAACAAATTATTAACACTTTGAATATTGAAAGTTATTTCACTAGCTGGTTGTACCAAATTATAGGTGTGGTAGTCTCTTTTACAGCCAAAATCAGCAATAAGAACACCTATACTATAGCTATCTGCACAATTGTTATTCGAAATCCAAACAAGTTGAAACCGAGAAGCGAATTCTTTACTGCACAAAATCATAAAAGCAATCATTCTAAAGAATCCAACCCCAATTCAATACTTTCACAAAGCTGATATACTCAAACACAGTGCCAAAAACAAAAACATAGAAGGCAATAACAAACCAGACAAATTCAAAAAGTAGGTTAGGAAATTCGAATATCTGATTGAAACCCCTCGTTTGGAAAATTGTTTTTGTTTTTAATACCATAAAGATTGAAAATATTCAGTGTTTTAGATATTTAACTATACCAATTGTAAAAAACTTAAGCTACGAGCAATATTAATTTACCCAAAAAAAAAAAAAAACTCCATTTGGAAACTGAAAATAAAAATTTGATCACTTATGTATCAATTATCTTCAGCGAATAACATACCTCTACATATGAAACTCAGTTTTCCAGGAAAATGCACCATCAAAAAGCAGTAATATATGAATAAAAAGATAATTTCTTATGCAAAACCCAAGCATAAAAAACAGAGCATTGAGCCATTGACTGACCGTGAGAGCTTGTGATAGCAAAGATGCATGAAGACTCCTCCACAAAAAGAGACCAGAAAGCGAGAGAGAAGTTGACTTGATATTGGGTTTTGAATATTTCATGGGCTTTTACTCCATGTTTTCTCTCAACTCATCCAATGAAACAAAACCCTAAATTTGCAAGGCGATTAGGGGTGGGCTAAAAACCCATAAACCAAACCAAACCGAACCGAACCGGTGGGCCAAACCGATCCAATCGGTTTTTTTTTTTCCGGTTTTCTTATGTTGACCGCTTCTGTTCGGTTCATTTTTTTAAAAACCGATTGAATCGGTTTTTTTCCCGGATTGTTATCCCAAACTGGAAAACCGAACCAAGATCCAACTTATATATAAACAAAAAAAAAAAAAAAAAAAAACTCTAGTTTAATATTCAACAATCCATGAAACTATAAACTATGAAAGTGTGTCACATCATTTTTTTTTGCTTTATTTTTTTTTTTTTGATAAAATATTATTTTAAACTAGTATTTCTAATTTGTTTAAGCCTATAATTTAATTTGGTCGAATGCCCAAAAGGATTAAAATATGAAAAAATGTGTAATAATTAAAGCCCATGAATTTGGTCCAAGACCAAAACCGAAAAAATCAAACCAAACCGAACTGGTCCAATTCGTTTGGTTTTTGATCGGTTGACATTTGTAAATTTTATTGGATCGGTTCATATTTTTAAAAACCAAAATTTATCGGCTCTATTGAAAATTGAATCGATCCATTAAACGCTCACCCCTAAAAGCGAGCGGTTGAGAAATTGTTTTTGCCGTTGGAATTTTGAAAGAGAGGGCCCCGACTATGTTTGATTTTTTCTTTGACCACCTCTTTCAAAATGAATTCCATTTTTCTTTTATAACAAAAATGAATTCTAATTGTTTTGTTAGAATATGAACAAATATATACTTGTTAAGCAAGAACATAGAATAAAACACTAAGGTGGTTTATTAGATTGAGATTTTAATAGATAATTTGGGGGTGTAAGAATTTTATGGATTTGCAAGACTATTAGGATTATATTTTTAGGGTAGGAAGCACGGATACTTCTTTTGGTGGAGATAACTCATATCCAGTTTAGATACTCCTTAGATACTCCACGATACGTATCCGATACACCAAATGACGTATCCATTGACTTTTTTACAAGTTTGACTAGATGATACTTGTGGGATATTTTGAGGGTACTTAGGAAATATTTGGAGGATACGTTTGGGGCAATATTATAATTATTTTAGTTTAAAACGAGGTCAAATTATAATTAATAAAGTTTAGGAGTCAAAATAAAATTGTAAGGAAATTTTGGTTTTGATTCTACTGACATGGAGAATACGGGATACTTGAGATTGCAAACCTTTCTCTTGATGAATTAAAGTTAGATGCCGAATTATTTAGATCCTTTAACAATATGAATGATGATAATGAAGTTAATCAGGAATTTAAAATATGTTTTATTAGTTTTTTTTTTTTTTTTTTTTTTATGTATTATTTGGATTTTGTAATATGTTATGACTTATGTGACATATGTTTTATTTGGATTTTATAATATGTTCAACTTATGTTACATATTTTATTTGGATCCTGTAATATGTTACATTGTTATGACTTATATAGTTATGTGACATATTTTATTTGGATTCTGAATATGTTTTTATTTTGAATGAATTATCAAATATGTTTTCATATATTATTATTTTTTACATATAAATATATATTATTTTAATTGACGTATTCTGTCGTATCTGCATCCTGTATCCTAGTTTTTAAAGATTTACCGTATTCCTGTATCGTATCGTATCCGTATCCATGCTACATAGCTTTTAAGATTATTAGGATTATATGGACTAGACTTTTAGGATTCTAAAAGAGTCTAGACTTTATTTCAAGACTTTTTGGACTTTTAAAAATATAGATTTTCAAGAGTTGATTGTAGTATTCAATTTTCTCCCCAAGTTTCAGCACTCTATAATATTGTTGAGGGCACTCATTGAACAATAAAAATTGAATGAGAAACATGTATAAGCTATGAAGACAAGTAATAAGGGTTTGTTTGGTATTGTTTTTAAAATGGTGTTTTTGAGAATGATTTTTAAAAATGAAGAACGTGTTTTTAAAACGACGTTTTTTAAAACGTAATGCGTATGATAGTATTTTTGAAAATAAGTTTTGAAAACGAAAAACAATTAAAGTTGTTTGGAATCATTTAAAAAAATAAGTAGAAAACTGAAAACGTGTTTGGATGAACTGTTTTTGACAAAAAAAACTGAAGAAAAAAAAAAAAAAACTACTAGTATTGAGTTGATCACGTGTGGATGAAGATAATTTTTTTTTTTTAAAAAAAATTATATTAATTGATTTTAAAATAGATAAATAAAATATTAATGAACCATACATCTCTCTCACACACACATATATATATAATGAAGAAAAATCATGAAACATTCTTTTAATGTAAATATTTTCTGAGATAGCTTATGCTTATAAATTTTTATTTTAGAGTCATGGTAAGAATAATAAAATAGTAATGAGATAATATTTGTTTTGCCATTCAAAATAAATAAATAAAACAATTAATAAAACATGATAATCTTTATATAATTAAACAAGTGAAATTGACTGATGAATAGAAGATTATATAATACTATAATACAATTCATTGCATATGTCGAGTATAATCATTCCATAATTTTGTTGCAATCGCATCCCTTGTACCATTCATTTGTGCAGTGTGTCTCGGAAAAAGATCGATATCAATTGTTGCCCTTTCTTTATTTTCTTCCTCTATTATCATGTCTTCTAATTGAAATTCTTCGAACATCCTATCAGAATGAGATGTTTGTCTAATATAATTATGCAATACACAACATGCAATAGGAATTAATCGTTGTCTACTAATTTGATAAATTGACACGGTTTTCAGAATTGCAAATCTAGCATTCAAAACACTAAAACATCGTTCAAACATGTTTCTTAATGATGAATGCCTATAATTAAACAATTCACTTAGCCCCCTTGGTGATCTATGAGGTGCACAATAGTCACATAAATGATACCTCTCACATTTATAAGAAGCCAAGAATCCTAGCATGTTTGTATGCCCAGTATTAACAACATAATAAAATCCTATAAGAAAACATATAAGTTATTATTATTTTTTTATTAATTACAATAATGAATTAAAAATATGATTATAAACAGCAAACTAGTTATACCATCATTAGGAAAAGGGAAATTATTTTCCTCTCTCATTATTGCATCTAGAAACACTCTCGAATCATTTGATGTCCTTTCCCAACCCGTGTATACAAATATAAACATCATATCAAAAGAACAAGCACACATGATATTTTGAGTCACTTGAACCTTCCTACCATGAAATGATGTTTGTTTGTTTGTTTGTTTGTAGGTGACCATGCAACAACATGAGTTCCATCAATAGCCCCAATAAATTTCTACATTAAATATATTTATTAATAAAAAAATATAATTTATGTGATATCTATTACAAATGCAATATATTTGTTACTTACTTGAAAATATGGATAGTATTTTGGGTTCTCCCTTATCTCGGGTGGTGTCTCCCCTTGAGTCCATGGAAAAATTATGTGAGGCGTCAATCCATATATAGCCTTCAAAACACTCTTAAATTGTACATTAACTGTTTCTGTACTATGCTGAAAACGTTCTGCAACAATACGTGAGGTGAAACTATGTGCCATTATAAATAAGAACATTGTAATAGTCTCTTGTACACAAACTTGTCCGTCATTCTGTATCCATTGGTGATTTTCTAGAGTGGCACATAAAGAAATAAATACATGTTTGTCCATGCACAATGAATTATATATCCTACTAGGATGCCCATTCAATAATTCTTGCAAATATTCAAACCCTTTTAATCTAGAGTTATGGCATGGAGATTTTTCTATATATGTGCTCCAATACTCATATATGTTAACTAGGTGTTGCATGTGTACCGTTAAATCTTCAATTGAATCATCTGAATCATTATCGGAATTTGTACTTGAATTTGTAGCTATTTACTAGTACCTACATCAATTAAATATAAGTAAAATTTAATAAAAACACAAATAATAATAAAAAAATATATAAGAACATCGAGAACATTTTTTTTGCACAATAATCCAAAATAAAGATAACATGATAAATTAACATACACAACACATGAAACCACAAAAAGTTATACAATACATCAACTAACAAACTTCACAGCAAACCTTAAAACAACAAAAAAAAACAAAAAAAACAAAAACTCATAGTAAAGCAAATACATCTCCTAAAACTAAAACATAATTAGAAAATAAAACAAAACATCTTTCTAAAGACGAGATAACCACATCTTTCTCCTTTCATCAGTTATACCAAAAAAAAAAACTTTTCTCCACTCAATATCCACCACTTTTTAAACAAATTTCATGTAGGTGTCATGATCAACCCCTATCTCCTCTATGATCCGTAAACACTCTGTTGTTGAATACTTCTCAGGAGCTGAACATGTTGACTCATATGACTTGGACTTTTAAAGTTCAAACTTTTGTGACATAATTGAACTACAAATTTCCATATAATTCTCCATTTTCTCCCAACATTTGTTACCACGACTGCTATAGTATTGACCTCCGAATTGTCGAACCCTTTTGTCTTTACTACCCCCACTTAGATGTTTTGATTCTTCAATATCCTCAATATTATTAGCATGCACTCCACTATTTACAAAAATTTCCTCCACTTCACATTCTTCATCTGAGCTAGGAGGAATTTGGTTTGATGAAAAATGCATCTGACCTGTAGCAGTGGTGGTATTAAAAATCTCTCCAAGAATGTTATAGTGTTATAATCCTTTATTTCTATATGGCTTTGCACTTGGAACCCTCTGGAAAAAAAAAAAAAAAAAAAGAAGTCAAATTAACCTATGTCTTGATAGTGTACTTTATTTTGTAACAAATTGTGATGATAGAGAGACTCACCTTAAGGTACTCATTCCAAACATTATCAGAAGTCGTCACGGTGTTTGAAATTGGGTCCCATCCAAAACCAGTATGATTAAGTAAATATGGGAATTCACGATGCTTCCTTCGAAAGCGATTGAACTCTGCTTTCAGTTTTGGAATCGTATATCTTTTCCCAATTTCAGCAAGCACTTCATCATCAATAACACCCAAACCTTCTTAGTAAAAGTTAATGTCTGCAAATTGCCTTCTTTCACATGTTCATATATTATCCGAATAAAAACTGCCTCGTTATTTATAGTCCACATTTTATCATCACCATCACCACCATGGAAGGCCATTTCCTTACCAAGAATAAAAGGAAAACTCCCAAGTGGGTCAACTTAATATCCATCACAAGATTAAAAATCACAACTAAAAAATTTAGGAAAACAAATACAACTATACAGTATTATATATATATATATATATATAAAGCTGTTAACATTGATCACCCTGATATGCATTGTCCTTCTTCAAGTAATTATGCAGCTACTAACTTGACCAAGCAAACTATAAGCTTGTTAAGCACATGGAGATCTAGGTTGCAAAAAGGCTCAGAAACAGAGCAATACATTTGAAGTCTATGAAGACTATGAAGACTATGGAAACAAAGAAATATATATATATGAAGACTATGAAAACAGTGCAAAAAGGCTCAAAATAAGAGCAACACAATATTCATGAATACAAAGTTTTGAAGCTCTCAAATCTATTAAAAACTTTTCTTATTTCGTTTTCTCTTTGAACTTTCGTCAAACACCTTTGCCAAATAACCTAGAATTTTGCTAATTTTTTATGCAAGTAGCCAAATAACCATGAATACAACAATGAAGTACTAATTTTGCAAATGCAAGTAGCAAAGACTGAGGAAGCTAACTCAGTCCATTTCTACTGTAGTATATGCTTACTGGGTCACCTATCATATGCATTGACTCAGATATAAAACTTCATAACACCTTAAGTTTAAAATAGCATTTTAATTTGTAAGCTTATCAAAGCTGCAAAAGGGAGTAAATTAATGAAAATGAGAATCTCTCAGTTTCATAGTTATATCAAATGACCTATTTCCAATTCATCAATTGCGGTACTAGAACCTTTTACCATTCATATTTCTGAAAAAAAAAAAAAAATTCTTTTTTCTCCCATCGGCTATGGATATTTTGAAGTTAAAAATGCATGTAAATATAAAAGAATCAGAATGTATATATATATATATATATATTGAAAAAGGAAATTTATTAGCAACAGTCAAGCTAAAAAGCCAATAGCAACCCAAGCAAAGAGCAACATGACAAAACACGCCCAAAACAAAACAGCCAACACAGCAAACAACAGAGCACATAAACAAACAGCAACAAAAAGCCCCCCAGACAACCAAAACCCCACCCACGACCTAGAAACAAAGCAGAAGAAAAAAAAATGACCCTAATCACATATCACCCCACTCCCCAAAACCCCCAACCATACTAGAGCCCATCTTCGCCAAACTATCCGCAAAGGAAATGAAAATTCTCAGTTCAAAGACAACTTTAATACCACCAGTAGCCTTTAAAATCTCCCTTATATCATAAATGATCAGAATATATAATACAAGTAACGATAGCACATTGTATAATATGATGTTGTACTAACTACAAATTTATATATAAATATGCACATTAGAACCTCAAAGATTCCTAATTTACAAAAATATAAAATTGAACAAACACAAAGAGCTTAATTGCAGAGCAACATTAAACAAAGTGACAGAAAATAATGGATACATGGTTTCTTACCAAGAGATTGTTGATGGGTTTCTACGAATTTTGCCAAACACCTTTGACAATGAAAAATAACCTAGAATCTTATGCTAAATAAATCTAAATAAAAACAAAATTCATACCCAAATTAATCTAAATCTAAAATTCGTAGCAACTCCATAAATAAAATAACAAATTAAACATACACAAAATTCATACCCAAATCATAAAAACAAATAAGAACTCAAAAAATAACAAAAGAAAAGTCAATTTACTAACCTAGAGAAATAGCAAGAGATGGGAGAATACTTGTTACAATCTCCCCAACCCATCTTCTTATAGAGATTGTTAGAAGACCCAACACAATTTCTAAGAGAAAATCCAGTTATAGTGATCACAAGATTGATTTTTGAGAGATTTTTTCAGACTTTTGTAGAGAATCTTCACTGTGTGGGTTGAGTTTACAAAGACTGCAAGTCTGATAGAAATTGGAGAGTATCTCTCCTATAAAATATTTGAATTGAGAAGAAAAAGCTCTGTCGATGATGAATTGAGAAAGACTGAAAGAGAGGTTTTTTTGTCTTGATATGATCACTATGTGAGTTGATTTTACGAAGACTGGAAGTAGAAATTGGAGAGAATCTCTCCTGTAGAAGATGTGAATCGAGGAGATGGAAATTTGAGAGAATCTCTCCTATAGATTATTGAATTTAGAAGAAAAAGCTTTGACGATGGTGAACTGAGAAAAAGAGTTGTTGTTGTTTTTTTTTATTTTTTTTTTAATTTTTTAATTTTTTAATTTTTTTATTTTAATATGGTCAGTTTTTAAAACGATAGAAAAAAAAAAAGTTGTTTTTAGTCTTACCGTTATAATTGGAGAGAAATTGTTTATTGTTTTGTAAAATGCATTCTCTAAAACAAGTGACCAAACACTTTACAATCATTTTTTGCTTTTAAAAATGAAAAACAGTTTTTGGAAAGGGATCCAAACACCACCTAAAATTTTAAATACCACCAACCAACACATAACCGGTTCAAATGGTGCAGAAAATGTCACCATTTGAAATAAATATAATAACCAACAACCGATTCCCCAACAGGTTTCGGCATACCATTATGTTATTGGATTTCAAAAAAAAAAAACATGTATTGAAATTTTATAGAAGCATGGTTTTATGTGAGGCCCATCTATTTTTAACTCGCTCAGACAATAAATCAATAGAAATGGTAACCATCTTCTTTTATCTTTGAACTCAATCTACATAAAAAACGATATTATTAGTAATTGACCAACTCTTTTTATCAGGTATATAAGTAGAACCCCTGTAAATTAATCTCTTATAAATTAATATTCTCTCTAAATTAATAAAAAATCTCGGTCCCAACTTGGGCCAGTGTAAAAAATTAATAAACCCCTCTATCATAATAATTAATAATCTCTTTTTGAAACCTAATGTAAAATTTCGGTCCCAACTGGCGCATAAATTAATAATTCCATAAAATTACAAAATATATTGCATAATAATCAAGAACTAGGAAAGTACTTCAAGATGCTAGTTTACACAAGGTTACCATGTTTGATATTTTTGACTTTATCCTTCATCTTTTGAATTGTCCTCTTGTTATAAGTTATAACAAAGAAGATAGAAAATAGAGAATTTTTAAGAGCAGTTATGAATATAATTTTTAGTTATACCATGAGATCTCTCTCGTTATATACAACCAAAAAATAAACCTCATTATTTTTCACTATTTTTAGGGAGAGTATCCTTGATCACTAAGTAATCACATTCCCAAAAGGAATTGAAAATTTTTTTAATAAATCTTTCATAAATAAGGAATCCTGAAAGAAAAAAAAAAACATTTTTTGAAGAAGAAAACCAACTAAACAAGGAATCCCAAAAAAACACCTTCCCTAAATAAGAAAACCGACTTCCATACATTTTCTAAGACAAAATAACACTTTACAATGTAACACTCTTCAAATTAATAACCCCTCTAAATTAATACACGAGGATGGGTCCCAAGAATATTAGTTTAGAGGGGTTCTACTATATATATATATATATATATATATATATAATCAACTTCCTCTTTATTTTTACTATTTACCAAATCCATCTTTTATAGGTGTAGATAAAGTCTTTGATCAATTTTTACTAATAATCCTAAAGATTTTAGATACCAGTGGTGGTGGTGGGATCATGGAAATCTAGCATAAAACTATTTTTAACTCACAAAGACATTTTATCAGTTATTTGGTACTTGACTTTCAAGTGTAGTTTTATGATGTCTTTTGCATGTTTGGCTACCATTTGTTATATACCAATACACCCACCAAATATCATAAATTAAATAAAAAGTCTGGAAAATATTGAGGGGGGGGGGGGGGGGTTAAGAAGATTTTGGGTTCAAGTTATTTATACATATCACTAAAAAGTCTGGAAAATCTATTTTGTTATGAAATCCTTAAAATCTTGATCTTTATCCAATACTAGCAGACAATTTGCTGCCTCTTAAAAGTCTAGATCCAATACCAAAAGACAATATGAACTTTTTTAAAAATCTTAAAAGTCTAGATCCAATACCACAAGACAATATGGACTTTTTTAAAAAAATCTTAAAAGTCTTGATCGAATACCACCAGACTTATCTAACTTGTTAAAAAATCTCAATCCAATACCACTGGACTTTTACTTCCCCAAATTGTATAATAAAATCTTGAACCAATACACCCCCTAAGTAAAAAAGAGAATAGAGGAAGAAAACATTTCAATCAATCTTATTGATTCTTCTATGAATGATTACATAATATGCATGTCTATAGTCATATGGTGGATTATATCTACAATTGATATCTCTTAAATTACAAAAGATAATAATAGATAATTATCTAGGTGGTGATAAGTCTATATTATCACAACACTCCCCCTTGGACGTAAGCCACCTTGATAAAACACTCAAAGCTTCTTGAAAAATATATTCAGCGTGCTTAAATATCGCCTCATTAAAACCTTTGCTAGGAAAACCCAGTGGGACAAAACTTGATCAATGGAAAAAGAGTATAGTGCACATATGTCCAAAGTGAAGAATACTCCCCCTAAAAAAACTATGTTATGAGTCTTGTAGGTGGAAAAGTCGACACATATCGATGCCATATACCAACTTTCTTGTAGTGTAGAAGAACTTTGATGATATATCGTGTGCATTGTGCACCAGTAAGATACGATACGTCTGGACCAAGTATCATTTCATCATTATCTTTTAGGTCAGAATAAATCTTTCTTAATATCTAAATACCGTACAACCATCGATGTGTTCAAAGGATGAGACTTATCCATATTAAATCTATCTTTTCACAATCTTTTAATATACGTAGATTGGCGGAAAAGTAATCCATTATGCTCGATCTCGAGGGTGGGTAATATATTGTTTTCCCCAAAACTTTCATCTCAAATTCTCATTTTAAATATTTAGCAATTTTGAAACTCTTTAGAAGTACCAATTAAATCCATGTCATCAACATATACTGCTTCAATTGCAAATCTAGATTTTGATGCCTTTATGGATATACATGAGGCATATAAGGACTTTAATATACCCATTTTTTTGAGGTGTGTTCATTAAGATGATCATACCACATTCTCGCGAATATAAAAATCGTTGTAACTTTCTTGAACATAAGTTATGAGAATTCGAATTATATGATTCTTGTTGATGCTTAAAATGAGTAAAATGAGGCTCCTCAAGAGCCTTTTGGCCACCCGCCCCGCCCAGCCATCCTGAATTAGTTCGACCCCTACCCCCCCAAGTTTGTTATAAAAAAGGTTATTTATAGAGTTTATGAGTTCCTTGTGTTATGTTATTTGTGTGTATATTCTACTGATCATGTCTCCTGAATGTTACACATTTGGGTCCAACAATAGCCTTTCAAGTTCTCAGCTCTTGAGTTTTTCGTAATGGAGTTGGGGACTTGACTAGCTGTATATCATCCCAGGTAGTTTTAACTTGGCGTGTTTATTCAAAAGGAGTCCATTCGAAGATTCCTCTCGGAGGCAATTTTGTTCTGTATAACTTTTGGGGACTTTGTCCCTTCGAATGTTCTTTTCGGAGATAATTTGATTCCGTTAAACTTATGGAATACGAAAACCTTAGTTGAATCCTACCGTTAATTCTATTGTTATATTATTATTATTCGCTAAATCTTTCGATTCAGGGTTTGTCCCCACATCTTGTAATCACCTCCAACAGTGAAATGAATATCAATTTAATTTGAGTTTATTCTAAGTTTTGTGGCTCGGTTATTGTATATCATTTCTTTTCATTATTGATCGTCGCCCATTCATAGTTTGAGTTGTGTAATGGATTCATCAATGGTTAATACTTTCAGATTTTTTGGTACTCCATTTCTTAGAGTCTTTATTATATTATTTATTTTATTATTAATAGTTGCACTGGGTGTGCTTTGGTGTTCTCTATCAGAGGCTCTAAGTTTTTCGCACTGGTTGCGCTTCAGTGCTCCATATTGGAGGCTTCAATTGTGCACTAGATGTGCTTCGGTGCTCCGTATTGGAGGCTTTAGTTTTGCACTGGACGTGCTTCAGTGCTCCGTATTGGAGGCTTTATTATTTTTTGCACCAATCGTGCCGCGTTGCCCAACTTTGGGGGCTTTATTTTTCTAATAATTCGTGTTGCGTAACCCCACTTTGGGGGCTTTATTTTTCGCACCATGCATGCTGCGTTGCCCCACTTTGGGGGATTTATTTTTCGCACCGTTCATGCTGCATTGCCCTATTTTAGGGGCTTTTAATCTTTGCACTGGTTGTGCTTCGGTGCTCCATTTCAAAGTCTTGTGCTCCATTTTGGAGTCTTTGTGCTCCACTTTCAAAGTCTTGTGCTCCACTTTCGAAGTCTTTATGCTCCACTTCGGAGTCTTATGCTCCATTTTCGGAGTCTTGTGCTCCACTTTTGGAGTCTTTGTTTTTGGTGGAGATTGCGGAGACCTTGCCTATATGATTCTTCAATTTTGTGACGCTTTTAGGGACCCGGCCCCTCTGATTCTTCTGTTCTGTGCGCTTCCGCTTTTATGACGCTTATGGGGATTGATCCCCTCTGATTCTTCTGTTCTGTCACGCTTTCGCTTTTGTGACACTTCCGCTTCTACTATGCTTTCACTTCTGTGATGCTTCCGAGGACTGAGCCCCTTTGATTCTTCTGTTCCGTGAGCTTTCGGGGACTTTCTTTTGTGATAGATTGTGTTGTGTATATCAAATATTACAAATATACGTTTAAACAATAAAAGAAATATTACAAATGTGTTAAATAGTAATAAAAAAATGACAAATATATGTATTAAATGATAAAATAGCATAACTTTTCGGATGTCTCGGTTGGTTCCGTAGAACTTATCAGATATCTCAGTTGGTTCTCGTATAACTTATCGGATATCTCAGTTGGTTCCGTAGAATTTATTGGATATCACAGTTGGTTCTATAAAACTTATGAGGACTTTGTCCCTTTGGCGAGAATGTATACACAGAATATTACAAATGTGTTAATTAGTAAAAGAAATATCACAAATATATGTATTAAATAATAAAATAGCAGAACTGTTCAGATATTTTAGTTGGTTCCGCATATCTTCTAGGGACTTCGTCCCTCTGATTTCCAATTCCGAGAACTTCCGAGGACTCCGTCCCTCTGATTTCCAATTTCGTAGAACTTCTGAGGACTTCGTCCCTCTGATTTTAAGTTCAGTAGAACTTTTAAGGACTTCGTCCCTCTGATTTCCAGTTCCATAGAACTTTTGGGGACTTCGTCCCTCTGATTTCCGGTTCCGTAGAATGTCTAGGGACTTCATACCTCTGATTACCAGTTTCGTAGAACGTTTGGGGACTTCGTCCCTCTGATTTCCAGTTCCGTAGAACTTCCGAGGACTTCGTTCCTTGAGAGATTGTATATATAAAATATTACAAATATATATATTCAATAATCAAAGGAAGTTGACGATGATACCTTTTCTAATATTTGAATGACATCGACCAAGAAGGTAAAGTTGTAGATCGGCAAATTTCGCTTCAGATGGTGGTGGAGGTGTTGGTCCACTCTTCGGTTGACCGAACGGCGACTATTTGTCAATCTTCTTCGGCGATTTTGAATTCTTTCCGGTGGTCAACGATCGTCAACTAAGAAGGGAAAGTTGTAGATCTGGTGATTCCACTCTAGATGGTGGTGGAGGTGTCGGTCCACTCTCTGGTTGACCGGACAGTGACTATTCATCAATCTTCTCCGTCGATTTTGACTGCTTTTCAGTGGTCAGCGGTTGCCGACCAAGAAGAGAAATTTGTAGATCTATTGATTTCGCTTCCAATTGTGGTAGAGGTGTCGCCCCAGTTGTCGGTGACTTGGGTGGCTGTTTTTCGAATTCGCCGGTCAATTTGACACATTTCCAGCAGTCGGCTAGTGGCGGTTTGGGCGGCTCATTTGTGAGCTGTGACTTGTTTACTAGGGTTCCCCGAAAGTGCTTGCTTCTCCCCATCCTTTTAGCGCCTGTTGATGCTCAAAATGAGTACTTTTGGCCATCCTGTATTAGTTCGCCACCCACCCACCCCCCCCCCCCCCCCCCCCCCTTTATGAGTTCCTTGCATGTATTTGCGGTTTATGTATCATTATGTGTTATGTTATTTGTGTGTACATTATATTGATTATGTCTCCTGAATGTTAAGGGTCGTTTGGTATGAGGTAATCAAAATAATTTGATTCATGGGAAAGTGAAACCCAGTAATGTGATTCCTGGGAAACTTGTATACTTCTATTTGGTTATATATGGGAATATTGTGTCAAATTCCTGGGAATGTCAGATAAATGTATTTGGTTGCACATGAGAATATTATTTGTTAATAAAAAAAATTAGATCTCTCATATAAAAATTAATTTTTAAATTAAAAACAAAAAAAAAAATTACCAATTCCTTCTTTCTCCAGATCTATGTAAGCATTACATGTGTGCTGGTGAGTGACTCTGAAGGTGAAGTGCTTGGGTGTTGCTCACAAACTTTGGAGACCATTCTGTCCATGAAAGATGCTCATCTTTTAGCAATTCAAAAAGGGATTCAATTTGGAGTGGACTGTGGCTTTCTCCTAAATGTGTTTGAGATGGATGATGTTTAGGTGATTGATTGGATTAATAGTGGTTCTCATTCAGATTCAGAGTTTAGGCCATTCTTATGGAGATTACAAGTTTAACTGAAGCCACTCATGGTCAGCTGTTTCGTAACACAAGCAAGTCAGCTAACAAGGCTGCTCAAGTTCTATCAAATTATGCGCCGGGTTTAACTCATGATGAATTCTGGTTGGAAGATTTTCTAATTTGTATTGACAGAGTCATTGCCTTTGAAAAGCCTAGATAGGCTCTTTGTTTCTCTTGTTTTATCAAAAAAAAAAAAAAAAAAAAAAACAACAACAACAACAATAACAACAAAGAAATTTTTTTTGAACACCTTCAACGGTGCATCATCCATCAACGATTTTGAACACCTTCAACGGTGCATCATCCATTAGCTTTTAATTTGACAACAAATTTCTTTGAACATGGGAAAAATTATAAAAAGTTTGAACAGATCTGGAGATTTCTAGATCTCTTCAAAAAAAGAAAATTTATAAAAAAAAAGTGAAACAACAAAAAACAAAAACAAACAAACAAGAACAAATTTCAAACTTAATAAAAGGAGATTATATTGATTTCATTAAAGCTCCATAGCAGCAATAGCAACAACAGAATTTTGGGATTTCATTAAAGCTCCATAACAGTAGCAAGTCATGAAAACAGAGTAAAGGAGACGAAGACAATCGGAGACGACGACCACCACCACCACTGCGGCGACGACGACGACATCAACAACATTTGGGGATTTCTTGCTTGATCAAAAACATCAACAATCGAAGACGAAGAAGAAAATAATTGAAGAAAATAGAAGAAGAACGAAGAAGAAGAAAATAATTGAAGAGGAAAGAATAGAAGAAGAACAGAATTATAATTGAAGAAAAACATAGAAGAAGGACATAATTGAAGAGAGAGAAATAATAATTTTATTTAATAAGTGTGGGTCTTACGGTGGTAGTCAGATGGAGGGGCATCTGAAACCTATCTATTAGGGTGGGAATCACATTACCCCCTCGAAGGGTAATGTGATTTAGGTATCTGAAACCCACCTGTTAGGGTGGGAATCACATTACCCCATTGGAGGGTAATGTGATTTCCATGGGATTCACATTCCCGGAAATTTAAAAACCCAAATCTAGTAACAAACATGAGAATGCTATCAGATTCCTATTCCTATGCAAAGATAACCCCATACCAAACGGCCCTTTACACATTTGGGTTCAACAATTCTACATTTTGAATCCTTAAGAGATTATTCTAATAATAGAAATATTATTTATACAACAAAATGCTTGCATATAATCAATACTGAGTTTCTATAGTAAACCCTACCTATATCTTGCTATCTAAATTTTCGTACGAATAATCAAAAAAAAAAAAAAAAAAACCAACACCGTTTGATGTCTTCAAGCGTTTATACTAAATTATGTCCAAAACATTTCAAGTTTGTAAATGAATATACACTACAAGAATAATTGTTATTTATGATAGTTAAAAGCCGTTATAAAAGGGTTTTAATGGCGGTTTTGATATGTGTTGTTAAAGCCAGTGTAATAAAAAGTTCATCACGGTTTTTTAGTTTAATTGTTTTAAAAAACCGTCATAAATCAATAATAGTTTTTGTCTATGATATATTCTTGACGATTTACAAATGTTATTATTTTATAATGGCGTAAAACCAACATTGACAATTGACTTCCAAATGCCTATTAAGAAGAGATTATATATATATATATATATTTATATATATATATATTACGAGGAGATCTGGCTTTATTTTTGGTAAATTTATGATTATATATATATATATATATATATATATTACGAAGAGATCCGGCTTTATTTTTAGTAAATTTATAATAGTAAGGATCTCATCTATTAGGAAAGAAAGTGATTCTAGGAATCAAATTAATTCTCTTGCTTTTTGTCACACAATCAATGCTTAATTTCTTAATTATTTGATTGTATTGATTTTGTGTAATTTATTACTTTCCTATCATTATAATCACATCAATATATTTTTTTCTATATCCGCACATTTTATATAAATTTTCAATTGCAATTGCAATATAAATGAAATAAAATCGATACACTTTTATTACTTAGCCTTTGTACAGTTAAAATAAAACACTATAAACATCGTAATCAAAATATACAAAAATCTATAAAAATTAACCCTAAAATATAAACTACTCTACTCAAAAACTATTTAAAAGTATGTGTAAATTTTCTTTGTTCATCTTCCTCAAGGCTTCCATTTAAGTATATAGCTGCATAGTATGAGAAACAACATCATTAAGATTTGAATAATGATTTATTGAAAAAAAAAAAAAAAAAACTCAAATGCTTGGGTTCTCAGATGCTTTGGTCCAACGGATTGTGATGTGTGTTCGAACTGTTAGGTTTTCTTTTCTACTGAATGGTAAAGTATTTGGGTCTGTGAAACCTTCGTGTGGCCTTGTTGTCACCGTATCTCTACTTATTAGTCTCTGAAGGCTTGTCAAGCTTAATAGAGAGTGCTATTCGGAATAAAGAATATATGGGATATAAGTGCAGCAGAACGGGGCCTTCAATTTCACATCTATTTTTTTACGGATGACAGCATGTTGTTCTCAAGGGCTTCCACTCGAGATTGTAGGCTCGTTCGGCGGTTGCTAGACGTGTACTCAAAGGATTTATAGCAACTAGTCAATTTTGAGGTGTCGGGATTATGTGTGAGCAGTGGCGTCTCTCGCATGAGGGCAAACAGATTAGCTATAGTTATTAGTGTCCGTCGGGTTCGCTGTCATGAGAAATATTTAGGGTTGCCTAGTTTTACCACTAGAAATAAACTTGAAATGTTTAACAACATCAAGGACAGAATTTGGGGTGAAATGAAGGGTTGGTAAGACAAGTTTCTCTCAGCGACTGGTAGGGAAGTGCTTCTAAAGGCAGTAATTCAAGCAATTCCCGCATACTCTATGTGTTTGTTCCAAATTAAAGATATTCAAAGGCTTTACAGTAGATTCTGGTGGGGCAGCTCTGAGTCCACTCGAAAAATTCACTGGGCTTCTTGGAAAAACCTCTACAAAGGAAAAGATGAGAGAGGAATGGGGTTTCATGATCTGAACATTTTCAACCAATCTTTGCTTGCTAAGCAGGTGTGGATGTTGATAAAAAATCCAACTTCATTGCCGATTAGAGTCATCAAAGGAAGTTATTTCTCAACCACTGATTTTATGAAGGCTGGAAATCCAGTTCGGGGTCTTTACTTTGGAAGAGTATTTGTCAGGGGCGTGAGCTGCTGTGTGCTGGTTCTAGATGGCATGTGGGATCAGGTTCTTCGATTAAAGTTAATGAGGACAGTTGGATTCCACGTCCAGCTTCTTTCAAGGTATTTTCACCTAGCTACAGAAGGGACTTGACATCGGTTAGTCAACTGAAGACTCAATCCGGCAGCTGGGATGTGCAGCTAATTAGAGAGGTCTTTTTTGAGATAGATGCTTCTGCAATCTTATCCATCCCTATTACTTCCAGCCGAATAGAGGATATTATTTGTTGGCATTATACTCCTGATGGTGAATTTACAGTTAAAAGTGGTGTTAAGGTGGGTTTGGCTATGGACCCAAAACCTATTAATTCTGATACACAAGCCTCTAGTGTTTTGTGGAAGAATATTTGGAATTTATTTGGAAAGATTGCCAAAACTGTGTCCCAACTCTGGTGAATCTTGCTCGACGGAAAATCCCTACAAATGGTATGTACACCTTCTGTACTTGCTCTTTGGGGGTGTAAATGGTTGAAGGTGGTGCGTAAGAGGGGTCTCTACTGTCCGAATAGGATTAGTTTAAATGATTTCTTCCATTCCTGTTTTAATAGACTGAAAGGGGACGAAGTGGCTTTATTGTGTATTATTTTGTGGCGGGTGTGGTCCCTTCGGAATGTTAAGGTGCATGCTGGTGATCAGTTGCGTGCTAAGAGTTGTGATTCCCAGACCTTTGCCATGGTGTATGTCTGGTCAGTGGACTTTTTGGCGAGTTTTCGTGATGCTAATGGTGTTGATGTTAGTAGTCGTATCTCAGTTGGCCTTGGTGTTGAAAAATAGAGGCCACCAGCTTCTGGTTGTTATAAAATCAATTCTGATGCAGCTATTGATTCTGGTAATTGTTTGGTTGGGGGTGGGGCTTGTTATCCATGATTGTGAGGGCTTTGTTTTAGCCCTCAGGTTGCGAAAGAAGTGGCCTTGTTACAGGGGATCATTTTAGCTCTTGATTCAGGTTTGACTCATGCCCCTATCATTTTTTAATTGGATGCTTTGGGGGTTGTCAACTTGGTTAATGCCGATGGATCTTGCTCTGCTGACATTGCCTTGGTGATTGATGATATTAAAGCCTGCCTCTGTGGAGTCAATGGTAGTTTGGTTAGGCATGTCCCTAGAACGACGAACAAGGCTGCCCATAATCTTGCTCAAATGGGCCTGAGGAGGACCATTACTGGCTTGAGGAGTACCCTCCGTGTGTGGAGAGGATCCTTCTGGAAGATCTTTCAGTTTAATGTTTTCTTTGTGTTTTAATAAAGCTTTTCTTTCAAAAAAAAAAAAAAAAAAAGAAATATTTGTACTCGTTAACAACTCAAAATCATAATTCTTAATCATAAATTCATTATTTATTTCAGAATTAATATAGACATCTGAATTGCTATAATTATGAATATATTATTCTATTAATGGTAAATAAAATTATACTATTCACATGATCCAATTCATTACAAATGCTGTATGATTTAAATATAAATAAATGGCTTTATTGATATTCTAAGGATTAATTATAGAAATTCTATGTTTTAGCCCTTCAGGGCATATTCCTAACAGTGAACTCAATGTCAAATGTAGACAAGTAAAACAAGTAAAAAAAAAATGGGATTATCAGTTTTGAAATTATCAATAATTCCTTATTTGACGGCCTAAACGAGCAATTTTCATAAATAATTGCAGGCCTATTATTATTATTATTATTATTATTATCATTTCAAGGAATTTCGAACAAGAGTACGGTCCATGTACTATGTGCTGTTGTTGTCGTGGTGCCATGTTCTGATCAGTGATTACCATCTTCTTCTCCGTAATCTCTCCCTGTGTCACGTGAATATGTGATTAACAACCACCGTGTGAGTATTATATACACTAAGAATATTCTACCCAATAATTCACGAAACACGTGAACAAGTACAACTACACAATTGCTCCCTTAAAAAAACATACACGATTGCTTCTGCTAGCTCTCTCTCGTATGTAAATTTTTCTATAAGAATACACTGATAAAATTATATAAGGATATTGAATGTGAGTCACTCGTTTTACATACTTTGACTTGGTATGTATGCACTTGTCAAATCGCTTTTATAAATGAGTGGTTCACATTCAATATCCTGATAAAGTTATATAAGGATGCTCTGATAGGAACGGGACCGTATATATATATATTTAAAATTGACTAATTATATAATTAGTCAATTTTTTTTAATAATAATTAGTCAATTTTAACTACACATACATACATATATATAGTTAAAATAGACTAATTATTATTCAAAAAAAAAAAATGACTAATTATATAATTATTGGAGTTTTTATTTTTATTCAGAATTAGTATTTCGATTATTTTTACAAAACTTTCTATTGATGAGATAAAAATATCATTAATGACTTTTGAAATAAAAATATTTTTTTTTTATAAATTTTTTTTACTATTTTTAAACAAAACCTTTTTACTTTTTTATTTTTTTTTAAATTTTTTTTTATTGGAGGTATGTAGACTTTCGGTAATAGAGGTCGACAAGACCTCCAAACGAGATCTTGCGACCTCTAATATAACTAGTCTTCTTCAATTAAATACACCAGCAATCTTCTTCAATTAAAAACATCAATCTTCTTCAATTAAACACATCACCGGTTTTCTTCAATTCAGCACACCATTTTTCTTTAATTTAACAAACGCCGGTTTTCTTCAATTAAATACATCGGGTTTTTTTTTTTTTTTTTAATTAAACACACAACCAGTTATCATCAATTAAACACACCACCGTTTTCGTCAATTAAACACCTAATTTATTTTTTTATTTTTTTCGTGTGGCAAGTGACCTCCATTTTAGGACTGCATGACCTCCAATGAAGGTTGATACCTCCATTGGAGATGCTCCATTAATTTTAACAAAAAAAAAAAAAAAAATTAAAAAAGTTTTTTTTTTAATTTTTTTTTAAAGAAAATTAGTTTTAAAAAATAAAAATAAAGAGAAGAGATAGGAGTAAATTTGTCACTTCAGTGAAAAGTTGGTAAAAACACTAATTCCGGGTAAAAATAGATAAAAAGTTCTATTTCATATATATAATATTTGTTAATCTAAATTTTATTTTTATCGATTAGAAACTATACTGACAAAATTGTCGCAATATTGTTTGTCCTATGCAAGACATTTTAAGATTTTAAAATTTTTTATATATAATTCGTTTCATGGGTGTAGTTCATGTTAGATATGGATTGCATTCCCACATATATAAGTAGGATTCAACCAATGCGGAGACTTTCTAGAGACGTAAGAAAACATTTGAAAGTCAGAGATCATGCTTGAGAGAGGCTTTGATGAATGAAGAAGTTGAAAAATCAAATGCCAGAAGGAACCGTTGCTTGAACTGCGGTGCATAGGTAGTGGTGTCAACTGCGGTCAAGCCCAAAATGTTTAGCACGGTGTAAACCATGGCGCACCAACCGCGGTCTTCTGAGCTATAGATTATTGATATTTAACAATAGTGTATGGCGCGGGTTGCGTACCGTGGCACAAATCGTGGTAATGACGCAATGTGTAAAAAAAATGGGAAATCTTTGACAGAAAAGGAAAAGAGTTTGTCTTCGTACGGAACAGAGAAGTCTTATGTGTAAAGGAAAAAAGACTTTGAGTGGAACATGAAGTTTTAAATGTGAAGAAAAGGGTTTCTCTATGGATCTTAAACTCCCTAGTGCTCTAGTATAAATAGATTCTAATTCTATGTTATTAGTGTGCTTAGAGCCGAAGTGTAGAGCATTAGTTGTAATTGAGTTTTTAGGTTTAGAGAGAGAATTTTAAGTGTGTAGTTGAATAAATTTGTTACCTAGTTGATTATTTCTCTTGTTGTCCTGTCAACTATAGTTTTTTCCCTGTTATTGGGTTTCCACATAAATCTTATTATCTTCTTGCATCTTATTTTTCTGATAGACATTAATTATCGTTTGTTTGTAGTTATCTAACAATGCTTCCATATAGCGATCAATTGTTATAAGTTCATATATATATGTTATAATTTTTTGCCTTTAAAAAAAAAAAAAAATTGCTATAATTTTTTTCGAGTGTATGATCTTGTTTAGAAAAAAAAAAAAAAAAAAAACAATTTATTTATTTTTTAAATATTATATGATAATAAATCTCATATTTAAATTTAAATAAATTAATTCCTTATCAACATGGTGTATGTGAAGCTTGATCGACTTCTTGCATAACAAGTTGTAAAAGATCTCACGAACTAAGCTAATCATTATTTACAATAATTTCCTTCCAAATAAAAAGTATTTACAATAATTAAATATAAACTAAATATTATTAAGCCCTCAAATCTAAAATTAATTACAAAAACTTCAAAATAAATATTTGGTCTAGATAGGTGGATAGATAGATACTGTGAAGAAAAAAAATTAGCTAGCATCACCGTTAAATTTTTGAATGTTACACACTTACACCCAATGTTAGGGGTGTGCATTTATGATTTGGTTTGGGCTGAAGGCCAAACCAAACCAAAACAAAAACCAAACCAATGTGATTTTCAAACCGATTCAAATCAAACCAAAAAGGGTCGGGTTGGTTTGGATAGATTTATTGGTTTATATTTGAACTCAAAAATCTTTTTTTTTTTTTTTTGGTATTATATTATAAAAAATATTTAAACAAAAAAACATAACATAAAATATTAATTATATATATATAAACGTGTATATATACCCTGATTAAAGACATGTTTGACAACATTTATGCTTTTGAAACCCTAATACATCAATCGATCAGAAGAATTGCATCAAAACAAATAAATAAAATATAAAGCTTAAAATAAACAATAAAAGTTATAAACCATGGACCGAATAGAATACGTAGGTGAATTTTATATTTTAGTTTTACTTTCTAAAATATGTGGTTTGGTTTGGTTTGGTTTGGATTGGTGAATTATTTCACTAAACCCAAACCAATCTGTAATCGGTTTGTCTAAAAGACAACCCGAACCACCAATTTTTTATATTTGTAATCGAATCAATCCAAACTTTATGGGTTGAATTGGTTGGTTTGGTTCGGTTTGACGGTTTTTTGCACACCCCTACCCAATATTAACGCCTTGATGTAACTGGTATCACAAGAAATGGCAGGAGAAGATATGTACAAAATATTATATAGGAATCATAAACTTAATTGATACTACAAAATGCATGTGACCGTACATACCATAACGTAAGAGTAACAAATAATTGTCTATTCTTTAGTACTGAAATCACATTTATACAATCTATAAATAATCAACGCTGCCCCATTTTTATTCTCTCATAATCAACTAGCTAGTACTACTCAAAATGGTTAAGTTAACATCTTCTCCTATCCTCTTCATAATCATTATCTTCTACTTCTTCCAATTATCAAACGCAGCTTACAATGTGGTCAGTTTCGGGGCGAAACCAGATGGCAGGACTGACTCGACCCAGCCGTTCCTTTGGGCATGGTCCTCGGCATGTAAGTCAGTAACTCCGGCAACGATTTATGTTCCACGAGGAAGTTTCGTGATAAGGGCCGTGGTTTTTGGAGGTCCATGTAGGAGTAAAGTAGTGTTCAGAATTGATGGAACCCTAGTAGCTCCATCGAATTACTGGAATGTTGGGAATTCTGGGTACTGGATTTTGTTCAGTAAAGTAGTTAGGGTATCTATATATGGTGGGACTATTGATGGTAGAGGATCTGGCTTTTGGGCATGTCGCAGAACTGGCAAAAATTGCCCTAATGGTGCAAGGGTATGTTAGTATTTATTCGATTAACTTTTAAAAAAAACATTTATTATAATTAATTTGAGATTTGACAATGGATACGACTTATCATTTGGATTGCAGTCGATATCATTTAGTTGGTCAAGAAAGATTGTGGTGAGTGGGTTGACATCAATAAACAGTCAGACAATTCACATGGCCTTAGACCATAGCCAAAATATTGTGATTAAAAATGTGAAGATAATAGCACCCACAAACAGCCCCAACACAGATGGCATTCACATGCAGTCATCGACTGGCATTACAATCAGTAGCAGCACCATTATGACCGGAGATGATTGCATATCAATCGGTCAAGGCACCAAGAATTTGTGGATTGAACAAGTTGCTTGTGGCCCTGGACATGGAATTAGGTAATTTTTTTATTTTATTGATTTTAATTTAATCTACTTTATATTGCTGGCCGGCAACTATTTAAATTATCTAACTAATTAGATTTTCTTTCTAATATAGTAATATCTGAATCAACTCTTTTTAAATTTAAACAGTTTTTGCAACAAATAAGTACTTTATAATGTCGTGATTAAAGCGACCGTGTGTTTTTGTGGGTCAAAATGCAGCATTGGCAGTCTTGGTGATTATGCAAAGGAAGATGGCGTTGAGAATGTGACGGTGACCAGTGCAATTTTCACGAAAACTCAGAATGGAGTTCGTATAAAATCATGGGCAAGACCAAGCAATGGGTATGCGAGGAACCTAGTATTCAGGAACATCATCATGAACAGTGTCTATAATCCCATCATCATTGATCAGAATTATTGCCCTAATAACAGAGGCTGTCCACGCCAGGTAATCATTTGATTTCATCAAAAAAAAAAAAAAACACACACATATATATATATATATATATATATAATATTAGTGTTTTTTAATTTTTTTTTTTTAATTTTTTTTAATTTTTTTAATTTTTTAATTTTTTAATTTTATTTTTATTTTTTATTCTTCATAATTCATTTGGATTTTGGATGAATAATGAGCAGAGTTCTGGTGTGAAGATTAGTGGAGTGACATACAAAAACATAAAGGGAAGTTCAGCAACACAAGTAGGTATGAATTTCCAATGCAGTTCTAACAATCCATGCAGAGGAATCAAATTACAATACATAAAGCTCACTTACAATGGCAGACCCTCCACTTCATATTGCAATAATGCACATGGGACCACCACAGGACTAGTCATTCCAACAAGCTGCCTTTGAAATTGAAGATAAATTCTTAAATAAATAAAGTGAATTCAAATTATTACTGTTCACCGTATGGAAATCCGAATTTCACAACGGAAGCGGGATCAAACACTGATTGTATCACCGAAGATCGGAGGATGATTACAAAATTGGAAAGCCCCTTCTGATCACGATGAAAGTACCCACACTCTAAAAAAGATCGGAGAAAAATTCTCTTGATTTTCTCCACATCTAATCTATTATGTGTTTCTATATATTGTTACCGTGTTGCTCATAAGCACACATTCTCTATTTTATGTATTGCACTCCTATCTCTCTTTATACTCTATTTGCCAGACATTATCAGAACACGTTATGTTTTCTCAACTGCTTTGGTAGTTTTCATCAGATAAGTGCATGGGCTTGGGTTTGGTGGCTTGGGCTTGGTGTACATGGATTTTGGGCTCTCCATGTATTGCTTGTGATATTGGTCCACTTGAGTGTATAATGGGTCTCCAACCCATATCAAAATATATTAACATCTCCCACTCGCACAAGTGGGGCCAACACAATCGAGTTACCATAAGCGCATCATGGGTGTACCATTATTATTCAAGATCTCTCACTCGCCTAATATGGCATAAGATGTGACACATACAGAAGAGCCTTTGAGCTTTTAAACACAAATGTTATTATTAGATTATTCATATAGGTAAATGCATCGTGTGACCTACGAACAATTAATAAAAATAAAAGGGAGCTAACAATCTGAAATCTCAATTATAAATTTTCTATTTACAAGAGATAATATTGTTCATTATTGTATCCTAGATTTAATTTTATAATTTTTTAATAATCAAAAGCATACTTGATCCTTCAATTATTCAAAAAAGCTATGCTTGACTTTTATCACACACTACAAAAAAAAGTGGCTATTGAAACGATTTTTTTTTGTCCCTATAGGCTAAAAATAGTCCCAAGAGGTCTATTGGGACGAATAAAATTCGTCCCAAAATCCGTCGCCTCAGATGCTTTGTGACAAAAATTGAAATTCATCCCTTAAAACTACCTATAGGGACGATTTTTATTCTTCCAAATTGATAATTTATAAGGCATAAGATCCTTCACTCGCCTAATATGGCATAAGATGTGACACATATAGAAGAACCTTTGAGCTTTTAAACACAAATGTTATTATTAGATTATTCATATAGGTAAATGCATCGTGTGATCTACGAACAATTAATATAAATAAAAGGGAGCTAATAATCTAAAATCTCAATTATAAATTTTCTATTTACAAGAGATAATATTGTTCATTATTGTATCCTAGATTTAATTTTATAATTTTTCATCAATCCAAAGCATACTTAATCCTTCAATTATTCGAAAAAGCTATGCTTGACTTTTATCACACACTATAAAAAAAATTGGCTATTGGGACGATTTTTTTATAGGGACGAAAAAAAATCGTCGCCTCAGATGCTTTGTGAAGAAAATTGAAATTCGTCCCAATAGACAATTTTTAGGGACCAAGCCAACCCACACACCATCACACAAATCAAATAATTGGTGTCGTCATGGTGGATCAAACATTGCACACAAACGCCACCCCGACACGCCCAACCACCTTGCTGCTCCTCTAATTGTGATAATAAAAGCACAATATTTATATATAACCTATACTTGTTATTAATTTTTTATTGATTATTTTTTAATCCAAATTTTATTTGTAGATTGATTCCACTAATTTAAATTTTATTTTTATATGATAAACAAATTGATATTAAAAAACGTGTATTATAATATTTAATTAAGCTATTTTTTCAGATCAAAAGGTCAATCGTTAATCGTATTCGGAATTAGATATGACCCCGGTTCCGGTTCTCGATTCAGAACCATCGGTTTCGGTTTCAGTTCCGACAGTTCGGTTCCGGTTCAAAGGGTTTAGATTATTTTTTAACAAATAACAGAAAACCTTTCAAGACTAATAGTTATTGATCCTTATGAAGAACTTATCAGGGAACAAATAAAATTCATCTCGATAGAAAACCACTTTGGACGAACAAAATGATCCATATTGCATCATTTTCTAATATGTATGGTAATTTAATTATTAATCTATCTTTAAAGAAAAACTTAAAAAAAAAAATCAAGAATTTTCAACAAAATTAATTAATTAGGTCTTTATTTTTTTTTTCAACAAAATAATATATATATTTTTACCTCTATTATTTACCTCATTTTCTCTCTTTTCATCTTAAAGTAATATTTTCTTCATATTTGTCTTCTAATATTTTTTTCACGTTTCTTTCTACACTTACATTCATTTAAGCCTTTGAGTATTAATTGAAAACACTACAAAAAAAGGGCTATTGGGACGATTCTTTTTTTGTCCCAATAGCCCTGAAATCGTTCCTATAGACCTATTGAGACGAAAAAAATTCATCCCAATAGGATGTCAATTAGGATGAATTTATTTCATCCCATTAGGACTATTGGGACAAATTATATATTTTGTCACAATAGACATCCTATTAGGACGAAAAAAATTCGTCCATAAAGGTCTTACCACATTGGACAAAATTTATCCTAATACACATTCTATAGAGATAAAAATCTATAGAGACGTTTTTTATTCATCCCAATAGGTAGTCTATTAATAATTCGTCCTAATAGACTGCCTATTAGGACGAAATATATAATTCGTCCCAATAAACTGCCTATTGGGACGAAAAAAAATTCGTCCCAATAGACTGCCTATTGGGACAAAAAAAAAAAAAACGTCCCAATAGGATTTTCGTCTCAATAGGCCATTTTTCTTGTAGTGATATTTCATGTATTCACAATCGTATCTACATATACAATTGGTTGACCTGTGAATACACAAGTCAAATTAAAAATCATTAAATCTTCTCATTCCATTTTTCTCTCTTGGTCTCTAGAACAACTGCTACTCTAGACGTGCCCCATAGGCTGAATTATCATGACCATAGATATAACACGCTAAAAGTGCTAACATTATCTTGTCACTTCAAGATAAAGTAAATGGTCATAAGGACACTATTTGAAGTTTTATATCTAACTTTAGTGGAACTTACACAATGAGGAAGCAAGGATTCATTCTCTCATTTTTTTTACATCAGTCATTAATTGCACATGTGGTATGAACCACGTGTTACAATGAATTTTATTCTAAATAAGAATGTATATGTTTTTATATTATTCATTGTACATATCTTAGTTCAATTACAAATCCTTCTACTAACCCGAGTTTTTAAAAGCTCACCCCTCTTTAGACGCTAATTTAAGATCTCACATTTGGCTTGATCAGGTATTGATCACTCTAAATATGTATGTATTTGAGCCTCTTTTTTCCTAGGTTTTGTGTCTGCTACTCGAGCATTTGTGTCGTTTAATTATGTCGTTAAGTGTTTTTTTTTTTTTTTGAAATGATTTATATCTAGTATTTGGAAATTTTTTATACCGTTTTTTATATTGTTGATAATGTTTATTCAATTTTTATTATTTTGCTAATTAAATATTGTTGTTTACTGTAGATTTTTATTTTTTATTTTTTATTTTTTATTTTAAAATTGCCATAGATTTTTATTTATTAAAAGTTTTGAAATAGGTTTAGAACACTGACTTTTATTTTATTGGTAACATGACCATTTTACCCTTGATTTTCAAAGTTAAGAGTTAAGTCTAACCGTTGATTTTCAAAGGGAGGGGGTTTGTTTGTAATTAAAGGTATTCTTAGCATATTTTACTTTTTTGCCAAAACACACGGTAGGTTTGTGCAATTTACCATTATAAAATTTTTTGAAATTTAAAAAAAAAAAATTGAAGGGAAATTTGCACCAAGGAAATCGCACTGATCTCCTCCAAATAGGAGGAGATCGCACAGATCTCTTCCAAATCAAAAGAGGTCAGGAAGATCTCTTCTAGAAATTGGAGAAGATTGATCTCCTCTAATTTGGAGGAGATCCGTGCTATCTTCTCTGATTTGGAGGAGATGCCGGTCTCATCCCTCCTCCCTCCTCCGACGGTGTAATCCCCTCTACTGGCCATCGTTGACAAGTTCTTCTTTGATTTAGAGGAGATGCCAGTCTCCTCCCTCCTCTAGTGATGGAATCCCCTCCACTGGCCATAGCCGGCGAAGTTCTTTATTTTTTGAAAAATAATGTTAGAATAACTAGGTATGGGTATTTTGGTCATTTCACGGCTTAGGTCAGTCAAACGTCAACTTTAACGGATTCTAGGGGATGTTTGTGCAATTATGGTAAAATTTACCATTCAGTGCAATATTACCTAAACTTGTGGGAAGTTTGTGCAATTTTCCTAAAATTGAAATATATGAAGGGGAAAAAAAAAGAGCAAATAAGTTGTTAGTATTGAATTATAAGCAACAATTTGACCTTTTCTACTCTAATTTATTATTATTGTTTTTTTATGCTTTCTCAAACAAATTTATATGATCTTAAAATTTGAAAACCAAACAACATTAAACACATTATTTTTATCAATAATATTATTAAAATTTTGGGATATTATCATTTGAGTCCCTATATATATTTTTTGAATTATCTATTTTTTACTCACTTATTTATTTTTCACTGGATTAGTCCCTATGTTTTTAAAAACCACTCAATTTGATCCATATGACCAGAATTTTAATGTTCAACCGTCATAGAAAATACAAAATGACATTTTTACCCTTGATTTTAAAATTTAAAAAAAATGGAAAAAAAAAAAAAAAGGAAAAGGAAAAATGATGGTGGAGAACATCCTTCGATGACCTAAACCTAAACTAAACCCAGAACCCCACCACCTCTTGAGCCAAACCCTTTCTCTTGAGAATAATGCTTGGGTACTAATCAGTCAGTACCCAAAATACTAACCCCACCAATAGGAGTGTAGCACATGGCATTTTTTCTTTTACATTTTTCATTTATCTCACAAATTTGATCACGTACTACACTCCCATTAGGGTCAATATTTTGGGTATTGACCAGTCTGTTCTCAAACATTATTCTTCTCTCGAATCCCTCTCTTTTGAATCTCTCAAGTTCCACATCCCTAGCTTGACAAATCCCTCTCCTTTTTGAATCCCTCCTGAACCAAACCCTGGATCTCGAATCCCTCCCGAATCTCCCTATCAAATCTCTTTGCGAATCGAAACCACACCATAAAATCCCTCTCTCGAATCTGTCTCTCTCCCTTCTTTCTTTCTGCCGATGAGAAGAACCGATCTCCTTTGTTGAGAAGAGATCGACGCAATTGGTTGTGGTGGTCGTGTGGGTATTGGTGTGGGATTGATTTCAGATGAGTGGTGGTGGTCATGTGGCTATTGGTGAATAAAGAATCTGGAGATTATGAATGAAGGATCTGGTGGTGGTTGTGGGTGTGTAGGTGTTGGTGAACAAAAAATCTAGAGAGACCGTTTTTTTTTTTTTTTAAATTTTAAGATCGGTAGAGGTCACTATGACTGCCATTGATGTCACTGCTCCCTTTCGTTGTGTTCTTCTCATCTCTACTGGTGCTAGTCACTATGTATGCTCATCCTTTCCTCTAATGACTGTTATTTCTTAATGCATTATCATTTGTTTTGGTTTTTTACGTTATTATTTTTTATTATTTTTTTAATATTCCTGATTTTATGTACTAGTTGTTAGCATCAAGTGATACCCACCCCAGATGACCATATCTTTCACTACCCCAAAAAAAAAAAAAAAATGCTTATCAGTGATGAACTATTTTCGACGGCACTAATTGCCGTTGGTAGTAGTAACTTTTCCGACAACCATATCAATGCCATCAGAAATGAGTAAAAATCTAATACGATATTTCTGACGGCCAAATGATTGTCGAAAATAGTCTTTGTGCCGTTGTTGTTCCCATTTTTGACGGTATCAAAAAGTACCGTTGGAAATGAGTAAAAATGTAATACCACATTTCCAACGGCTCAATGGCTATCGGAAAAAGTCTTTGTTCCTTTAGAAATGAGGAAAAAGTAATCCAACATTTCCAACGCCCTAATTGGCATCAGAAATAGTCTACATTTCCGATTAGGGGTGGGCATGGATCTGTTCAGTTCAGTTTTGACCAAAACCAAATAGAACCAACATATATTCTGTTTTTGAAAATGTGAATCGGTTTGAACCGTTTTGAACCCGAAAACCGAATTGAACCGAATACTTTTATTTCGGTTCGGTTCAATTTGGTTTTGAGCCTATTGGGCTTTGAAAGTTTTTTATATGTTTTTTAATTTTTTGGGCCTTTAAGTTGCTTTTTTGTCATTTAAGCTTAAACTTTTTTTAAGAAAACATAATATGTAAAAAATAATCTAAACAAAATGTAATCCGATTTTCAATCCAAATCTAAAATTTCAATCATATTCAGTCTACATATTCAATCAAAATATAAAATCTTCATAACTTCTATAAAATAGAAGTAAAAAAAAAAAAAAGTAATACATAATGCAGTCCAAAATAAAATATCATCAATAAACAGTTCATGATAAAATTGAACTTTACAAAATAATTCATTAAGACAATTCGGTTTATTCGGTTCGGTTCAGTTTTTTATATTCAAAACCAAAATTGAACCGAATTCAATTCGGTTTTCAAATTTCAAATCGGTTTGAACAGAATAGAAGCTATGAACTGAACCAAACACCCTTTTTCGGTTCAATTCGGTTCGGTTAAATTTGGTTTCGGTTTTTGTGTCCACCCCTATTTCTAATGGTAAATGGTCTTTTCCAATGACATTTAGCTATACGAAAAGACCAATTTTTTATTGTAGTGTCAAAAATGTATTTTTATATAAAGTTTCTTCAAATAATTTGTATAAATAAAAATTTCATGATTTATTTTTTCTTGAAAAATAAAGAATTAGATAAAATAATTATATAAATGCTATTTTGTAGTAAGCATTAAATACACTTGATTTTCCCTAAATGACTATCCGGACAATGACATATATGTGTAAAAATCAAGAGTGAGCACTTTGATGCAACAGAAATACACAAAACATTTGTCAAGATTATGATGAAGGGATTTGTGAGATATTGACACCATTATTTAGGAACTTCCTCTTATTATAAACATTTTTATCTTGAGAAATTGCCCGATGGCAAAATATCGCTAGTCAACTGCTAGGAAAGTCGCGTTAGGATGTCAAGGAACATTACGACACCCTCGTACATAACATCTGCAAGATTGATTCGGGTTGTGTCAAGTTGCCGAGTTATGTCGATGACTTGTGGGACTTTTTGTGGTGTCTTGTGGTGTCAGAAAAAAAAAAAATACCGCATTTCCGACGGCTTTTGGGCCATCTGAAAATAGTCAAATAAGCCATCAATATTATCTACTTTTCTAACAACATAAAAAGTGTCATCGGAAATGTTAAAATTTAATTCGAATTACTTTATGGACACATCTTACTAAATTAACTAAATATAAAATATAGCAAAATTATTAGTGTTATTTTTAATTATATTTAGTGACACTACTATATCAGATTTTTTTTAAACAAACTCTAATAATTTTAATAAAATATTATTTTAAAAAACAATATCTCAATAGTTATATTTAAATAGTATACAAATATATATATATATATATATATATATTTAATTAGATATTATACAAACATATCAATAGCTTATCTATAAATAGTATGTAAAACATATCAAATATAAAATTACAGCAAAATGGTAATGGTAACCCCTTTCTGTCATCCAAGTCAAGGGTTCAAACCACATGAATTTCATAGAGTTAAAGTTGCTGTGTGACGTGGTGCCTGCTAGGTCCGACAAGATTTAGCCGTCGAAAAAGAGCATTTTTTTTGGTAGTGTTTGTTCATTTGCATATGTTGTGATATCTGTGTATTACTATCTCAATTTGTATATTTATATAGTTTAATGATGACAATCTTCTTTGCTCAGTTGCTCAATTGAAGAAGAAAATGATATTTTATGTTTCCTTTTTTTTCTTTTTTAAATATAATTTTTTTAATTGTTCTTTTGTTTATAATTTTTTAATTTGTATTTATATTAATTTAATTTTTATTATATATAATTTCTATTTATTTGTGTGTTGACACGTGGTATATCATATATCATTGTTTAAAGATAAAAATACCTTTAGAACCGTTAAATTTGACCAACAATTGACTCACAGAATGACGAAATTGAGTGGTTTTTGAAAACATAGGAATTAATCTAATGAAAAATGAATAAATGAGTAAAAAAACAAATAATTCAAAAAAATATAGAGACCAAAATAATAATATCCCTAAAATTTTTGGATCGTATCTTTTGTTTTTGAAAAATATTTTTGAAGATTAAATGCCATATTTATTATTTCTTTTTTCTTTTTTAAAAGCAATGTCATCTTTATTTAATGTCAAGAATTTTCAAATCGTACAAAAAATTTATCCAAATAATGCGCAAACTAACTTGTAATCACCACATCATCTATACATCATCCCATAATTAATAATTTACTACTTTTGCTACAAATTAGTCTGTCTAGGGGTGGGTATAAAAAACCAATAAATCGAACAAAACCGGGGAACCAAACTAATCCAATCGGATTTTTTTTTTCGGTTTTCTTATGTTGGTTGGTCCAATTCGGTTCATTTTTTTGAAAACCGATTGGGTCGGTTTTTTTCTCGGTTCGCTATCCCAAACCGAAAAACCGAACCGAGATCGAATTTATATTAAAAAAAAAAACCTAGTTTAATGTTCAACAGTCCATGAAACTATAAAACTATGAAAGTGTGTCACATGATATATATTTTTCTTTGTTTTTTGTTTAATATTATTTTAAACTAGTATTTTCAATTTGTTCAAACCCTTTTTTAATTTGGTCGAAGGCTCAAAAAGATAAATATGAAAATATGTGTAATAATTAAAGTCCATGAATTTTGCTAAGTAGGAACCAAAACCGAAAAACAACCGAACCGGACCGAACCGGTCCAATTCGGTTGGTTTTTGATCGATTGACATGTGTAAATTTTATTGGATCGGTTCATATTTTCAGAAACCGAACTTTATCGGTTTTTTATCGGTTCTATTGAAAAATGAATCGATCCATTAAACGCCCACCCCTACTGTCTAAATGATACTGTCTGCAACATCATATAGGAAAAATTTTAGATAATGTTTTTACAAAAACAAACTCTAATAATTTTAATAAAATATTATTTTAAAAAACAATATCTCAATAGTTATATTTAAACTGGATACAAAAATATATGTATATATATATATATATTTAATTAGATATTATACAAACATATCAATAACTTATATATAAATAGTATGCAAAACATATCAGATATATGCAAAACATATCAAATATAAATTTATAGTAAAATGGTAAGAGTAATCCCTTTCTGTGACCCAAGTCAAGGGTTCGAACCACATGAATTTCATGGACTTAAAGTTGTTGTGTGACGTGGTGCTTGCTAGGTGAGGTGGCGCCTATCAAGTCGAGTCACCCCATTTTTTTTTATAATTCGACTATTACTGACGACATTTTCATCTTTTTCGACGGCCATGGCCATCAAAAATGGTAGTATTTGTGACGGTTCGTTAGTGAATAGTTATTTCTTGCAAGCGTATTTGTGACGGTCTCCAACGGTTTTTTTTTGGTCAGAAAAGCATATTTCCGATAGGAAATGGTCTTTTCCGACAACATTTAGCCATCGGAAAAGAGTATTTTTTTTTTTTGGTAGTGTTTGTTCATTTGCATATGTTGTGATATCTGTGTATTACTATCTCAATTTGTGTATTTGTATAGTTTAATGATGACAATCTTCTTTGTTCTTGATCTTGTAATGCAATTGAAGAAGAAAGATATAGTTTAATGATGACAATCTTCTTTGCTCAGTTGCTCAATTGAAGAAGAAAATGATATTTTATGTTTCTTTTTTTTTTTTTAAATATAATTTTTTTAATTCGTCTTCTGTTTATAATTTTTTAATTTGTATTTATATTAATTTAATTTTTATTATATATAATTTCTATTTATTTGTGTGTTGACGCATGGTATATCATTGTTTAAAGATAAAAATATTCTTGGAACCGTTAAATTTGACTAACAGTTGACTCACGAAATGACGAAATTGAGTGGTTTTTGAAAACATAGGGATCAATCTAGTGAAAAATGAATAAGTTAGTAAAAAACAGATAATTCAAAAGAATATAGGGACCCAAATAATAATATCCCTAAAATTTTTGGACCATATCATTTGTTTTTGAAAAATATTTTTAAAGATCAAATGACATATTTATTATTTCTTTTTTATTTTTTAAAAGCAATGTCATGTTTATTTTATGTCAAGAATTTTCGGACCGTACAAAAAATTTGTCCAAATAATGCGGCAAGCTAACTTGTAATCACCACATCATCTATACATCATCCCATAATTAATAATTTACTACAGTTGCTACAAATTAGTCTATCTAGGGGTGGGTAAAAAACCAATAAACCGAACAAAACCGGTGAATCGAACTGATCCAATAAAGGTTTTTTTTTTTTTTTTTTTTTTTTTTTTTTTTTCCGGTTTTCTTATGTTGGTTGGTCCAATTTAGTTCATTTTTTAGAAAACCGATTGGGTTGGTTTTTTTCCCGGTTCACTATCCCAAACCGAAAAACCGAACATAGATCGAATTTATATGGAAAAAAAAACCCTAGTTTAATGTTCAACAGTCCATGAAACTATAAAACTATGAAAGTGTGTCACATCATATATATTTTTCTTTGTTTTTGTTTAATATTATTTTAAACTAGTATTTTCAATTTGTTGAAGCCCCTTTTTAATTTGGTGGAAGGCTCAAAAAGATGAAAATATAAAAATATGTGTAATAATTAAAGTCCATGAATTTTGCTAAGTATGAACCAAAACCGAAAAACAACCGAATCGAACCAAACCGGTCCAATTCGATTGGTTTTTGATCGATTGACATTTGTAAATTTTATTGGATCGGTTCATATTTTTAGAAACCGAACTTTGTCTGTTTTTTATTAGTTCTATTAAAAAAATGAACCGATCAATTAAACGTCCATCCCTACTGTTTGCAACATCATTTAGGCAAAATTTTAGATAATGTTTTTGGGTAGTCTTCAAACACAAAAGATGTTCTGAAGCGGAACTTCCAAAAATCATTTTTCGAGTTTAAAAACTATAAAATAAAAGTCGATCTCCTTGAATTATTTAGAAAGAAAGCAAGACATTTGATTCACTGGCTGGTAACCCTTTGGCGAATTTGTTGATAGTAGTGCACCAACCTGTCCCTTGGAGGTATATTTTCCTTGACAAATGACAAGTCTATGAAATTGTGCATCCATTTGTGGATCCAAGGACATTTTTCAGAATCCAAGATTCGAACGCCAGCAGTTTCTTCCATAATTTCCAACCAAATTGAGATCCAACCAAGGACAATGTCAACCAACCCAATTTTGTCACCTCCAAAGAATTTCTTGCCTTTAAGCTCTCCTTCAAGCACTTCCATGGCTTCCTTTGCTTCCTTCACTTCCTTCTCTTGTTGCTCTCCTTTTGTAAATACTACTTTCCTCATAACTTCAGTGAACTATATATACAATAAAAGCACAATAATGGGATTAGATTTTAGATATTCACAACAACATTATTGAGTTTTACTGTTATTATCCTCACAATGCATGGAATAATCGAATTCAATTTGTCTACATTTTCTGATAACACATGAATTTTAGACATTAAGATTTAGGATCATCTTCTAGTCTTGGTTTTTCCTTGTTTTTAATAAATTAAAATTTTTAAAAAGATTGTCAATCTCCATGTGAAGATAATAAGATATCACCGGATCTCTTCCACAACAGAGGAGATGTTCCTCAAAAAGTGATAGAAAAGCCCCACGACCAGAAATCAAACCACTAAAAAGGGTAAAGTTAAAATTCATACCTTTTCTTCAACAAACTTGGCCCAAAATCTTGCAACAGCTTTCTCGTAAGGGTCCAGAGGCAAAATGGGGGTTGCATTTTTCCAAGTTTCATCAATGTATTCAATAATAACAAGTGATTCACAGATGGGTTTTTGATTGTGAATGAGAACTGGAATTTTCTTGTAGATTGCGTTGGAGTTGAGAAGAAGAGGGCTCTTATTGGTCGTGTCTTGTTCCACAACTTGAAATTGAGTGCCCATTCAACTCTCATAGCAAAAGGGCTAACACCATTTCACTAACAACTTCACCTCTTGCTTTGCCATTGTTTTTTCTGCTACACTTTTCTCTTATTTTCTTTCTTGTTTTTGTCTTTTACTTTCTTTTCTAAGGCATCTGCCAACTTGTCTACAGCTGCAAGGAACTTATACTTAGCTGGCCTTGCTTGGATTTGCCATTTGGGACTGTATTATGTATATCTATTTAAAACATTAAGAGAATCAAGAAAGAGAACCTGATTCTGATTCGGAGGCGAGAGTGGGAAATTTAAGCCCAATTGATTTTAATAAACACCTTAATCACAAACCATGAATTAAATTATATTATATTTTCTTCATTAGGATTCATAACTATCGGTTACACTCAACTATTTATCAAGAACACCCCTGCTGTTCTGTTAGTGTAATGCCATAAAAAATGATAGCACAAAATTAGTAGTTATCTTATATAAATAACAAAGGTGAAATAGAATCCATTGTTGTATAATTTATACTCTTATCTAGAATAAAGGTTTTATAATTAGTAGTTATCTTATCTCACAAACCAATAAGGTTTAATTGATTACCAGTATTTCTCATCAAAAACAACTTTCAGTGCTGCACTAGTCTGCTGTTTACATACAGTAACGGTAGCTACCAAAACAAAATGGCTCACACTGGTCAATAAATGTAGAACATCAACATGAATATGCAAAGGTGAAATGCAGCAAAAGCTAAAAGATGATCAGAGAATATGAGTCACTCACGACAATTACAAGTCGGTCACTTCTTCCATGAGGAAGCAGCTACACTTTTAAATTCTTTATTAACTTTTTTGATCTCTTGAAAAAGTGAACCAACGCCCGATTTCAACTTAGAAATCTCAGAATCATTTTCATTGTTCATCGATATGAGCCTTGCCTTCTTTTCTTCCACCTCTCTTTTCTTATCTTCTAACAGCTTTAAGTCCTTAATAACTCCATCTAACTCAGCCTTGACCTTGTTTCTTTCATGAGTCTGCTCTATGATCTCACTTTTAATTTTTTCCGATTTTGTGTTAAGCTGTTCTTGATCGTCTTTCAATGATTGCAATACAAGAAGACGGCTTCGCACAGCTTCAACATTAAAGCCGTGTAACTCTAATGCAGAAAGACATTTAAAAAGGCTGTCAAAGTCAGTTCTTGGAGCAGTTGCTTGTAATGTTGATATTTTCTTTGCCACATTAACAAAGTTCATCATATGCCCAAGAGCTAATCCTTCCTGACACACCTCTTCACATGCAGCTAAAGGACGGAAATGTGGTTCCTGTGGAATTGATTGAAATACGTCCATAGCTTGAATGAATGCATAACTGGTGAATCCTCCACAAATCGTAAGTTTTGGTCCTTGCATGGCATATCATCATTCATAGCTGCTCCTGCATCATTTAAACTCAATTAATTGGGTGATAGTCCTACTAACATAATCACCTGGACAGTGAACACCAACATAATAATCAAACAAATTTCTACAAGCATAATGGCCATTTCAATATCTTTTGCCTTGGAACCCAAACCAGAGTTCAGTGGCTGTTTCGTCTTACCATTGACGAGATGATGTTAGTTCGATGTTAAACTCCTCATACCGGTACAACGAGGTTACGGGTTCGAGTCCTACCCCTCCCTAAAAAACCCCAAATTTATATAATATTGTACTACTACCAAAAAATAAAAAGCAATCTAATGTGCATGATATCTATCTATGACATTGAAACATTAAAAATTATGTCACGCTTTGTCTAGTTTCCCTTCTCCAGATATATACACTTTCCCAGCAGTAAGGGCATTATGATTACACAATTATGTTCATGTGGGTCATGAATCATTCACAAACTGATTTCTATGTAAAATGATATTCAAACCATATTTTGGAAAGCCTCATACCTGTAGATTCTCCTACTAATTCATCACCAGTAGTTGCACAATCCTCTACAATCATTTTATCAATGGCACCGTCAACTCCACCACATTCCTTACCTGTAAAACATAATATATATTTGTATATAAGAAAATACATTGTAGGCTTCAAGTTATCCGATGCTATTTGCTAGAGCTTATGTATCTGCAAGTAAGGATTTCAAAAGATTACCTCCCTCTCTCTTCTGGTTGCTAGTTACAGCTTCCTTCTGCTGCATAGAAATAAGATTAAACATCATTGAAACTTGATGCATTTCATTTTAGTAGTATAATTAATTTAAGGATAATAAAAAACTAGCATTTCACCTATCTAATTAAACCAGATGCCATCATGGCACCCGATCTTGTGACTCTGTCATATGACATCCCCAAAGAATTGTGAGTATAGCTCATTAATCACTAGAGCCATGACAAGATTATTTCAGATGATGGTACAAAGTTAAGACTGGTGACATTCAATACGAATCTATGAAAAAATCTTTTAACATAATGAAAAAAAAAAACCATATTTTCAAATTACCCCACTTTGGATTATGGCTGTCAAAATCCTTCAATACTTGAAATATGAGCCTCTGAAAAGAGCAAGGTGAGAATGTGAGATGAGTAATGAAGGGTATCTACTTGTTACTTTTTTTAGTATAATAGTAGACTATCAACATTGCTAATATAAAGATCCTAAAAGAAAAGTGCACCAAAAAAAAAAAAAAAAACCCGGTTGTTGGTACTTGGAGTCTTGAAGAAGAATTTAAGGTTTGATGGTCTTAGTTCTCGGGTAAAGTAGAGATGAGAGTGATTTAAATAGAAAGTTAGGGTTTTATGGGGTATGAAGTTGAGTTTTTTTAAAAAATTAAAATAAAATCTGCCCAGGTAAGGCCAAATTGCATTGAGGCCCCAATGCTTTGAACTAATTTTCAAAACACTCCACTTTGGACCACTGAAACTTGACCTCTATAACACAACGAATATGCAATACCAAAAACTAATACTAGTTCAAGTTGTACACAATATCAGATTATTAACTCTAATAATATTTTATAATTAAAAGAACACAAGACTTTCTTTCTTTTTTGAACGAATCCACAAACAGGAGAAATAAAAACAAACACTTTGTAGGCTATACCACCTACCACTACTAGCTTGCATCTGGGTGGTTAAGTGGGTACAGAATCCTCCAATATCTTAAGAAAGGCAACAACTTTTTACATGATATCTTTGAAAAAAGAGATAAAAAAAAAAAACTTGAAAAGAAACAATTTTTTTAACTCCAAATACCTGTTCTTGAAATAATATTTTAAAACAAAAAGGACCCCATGATTTTTCTTTCTTTCTTGAAGCAAAATGTAATTAAAACAAAAACGAATCCACAAATAAGGGAAATAAAAACGAAGAGTTTATCAGCCTACCACTACCAAGAATCATCATCGAAAGAGAAAGAAACCATTTTTAAGTGAAAAGACCTGTTTTTGAAGTGGAACCCATTTGCCATGGACCCAATCGAGAGGAGGCCTCAAGTCTGGTGACCTATAGCAGATCAAAAGATGAGGTGGGTTTTTGAGCTTGACAGAGTAGCATCCTGGCTCGTCCAAGGCTTTGAACACCACTCCAGGCCTCCACCCTTCAACGTGATACACATCAACCACATCATTTGGTTCAAAAATCTAATGTTTAAGATTAGGAGGAGGAGGAGGTACTGGCCTTATAAACTCAAAATTAACAGCTTTGACTAACTTCGTTTTAACATTGTTAATCTTAACACGTAACCTCTCGTACTCCACCAAGAAAGTCGCTTCCTTTTCCTTTATACTACTTCCGGGAGAAGGAGTCGATGGAGGAAGCCGCTCCAAGATTTTGGCCAAGTACCACCCACCAGGAAACCCATGACCTGCTTCACTGCTCACTTCTACAAGTGACCCTTTACCAAACAAATCACTGTCACCAGAAGACGCCATTGATATCAAGATCTGTGAATGATGTCTAGGAGAAGAAATTAAAAGACTTGACTCGTAACTGAGAACGTTTAAGCAAAAGTGTCAGTGAAGGCTTGACCAACACGGATCACCTCTCTCCATTTGTTATGTTAAAACTTAAAAAGTTACCCTTGAATTAATTAATGCTATGTTTGGCATGTAATTTTTTTTTAATTTTTTTTTATTCTTCTGAAACTTACTTTTAGCTTTTGGGGTTTAAAACCCACTTTTGGGAATGTTTGGATTTTAGGGTATGTTTAGTATAACTTTTCAAATAGAGTTTCTAAAGCATATCGTTTTGTAGTAGAGCTTCTAATGAGTAGAGTTTCTAACAAAAAAAAAAAAAAAAAAACTTTTGGTCGTGTAAATTACAAAAAAAAAAGGTGTTGACAATATATTTTTAAAAAGAGTTTTTGTTGTATGAATTAAAAAAAAAAAGTATTGACAATCTATTATAATGAAAGAGTTGTATGGTGAAATATATAAAATTTATAAATGGTAGTTGAGACAATTCATATATTTAAAAAAAAAAAAAAACTTTAAAAAAGCTTTTTGTGAAGGAGAATGCTAGGGTACTGACTAGTCAGTACCCAAGATACCGACCCACCAATGAGGTGTTGACACGTGATATTTTTCATTTTACTTTTTACATTTATCTCCCTATATTCTTCCAAAATGGGCTACATGCCAGCACTTTATTGGTGGGGTAAGTACTTTGGATACCGACTAGTCAGTACTAAAACATTGTTCTTTTGGGAAAATCTAAATTTTAGGCTTCTTTTAGTAGACATAAAATAGTTTTTATAAAAGGTAGTTTTGACAATTCATATATTAAAAAAACTATTTTAAGTTTTGTCAAACAATAAAAAGAAACTACAAAACAGCTTCCAGAATTAAAAAAACGTTTTTGACGCTTACAAAAGTCATATCAAACATACATTTAGTTTTTCACTCCATTATTGCTTTTAACTTTTAACTTTTAAGGGAGGAAAGTTGTTTTTGAGTATAATGAAACTTTCATATTACAATTTTATCCTTATAATAATGAATAACAAATTAAAATTGTCACATATATCATTTAAGGCAAATTACACCAAATTACCCTAATTATATCAGTAATTGCACTGACTTCGTAACTATGACCATAATAACTTTAAGGGTGTGTTTAATTTGTTTTTCCCACTTAAATCCGAAAAGATCTAAATAGACCCATTTCAGATGTTTCATTTGTTTTTTTTCCCTCACTGAAATCTGAAATTTGCCTCAAAAGGTCTGGAATTAAAAAGTCACGAAATCTGACTTTTATCTGAAGGAAAAAGCATTAGATGGAACTCTTAACAATCATTTCGATAAGTTTTTTCATTTATTTTTATTTTTTTAAAGCTTTCAGGTCTTGTTTGGTGCGCGAGATTAGATTGGACTATTACATGAGATTTAATTGGATTGAGATGAAACTGAGATTATATGGGATTGGATTTGACTAGACTGAACAAATTAATATTATGCCGAGTTTGGAAAAACATAGGACTTAACTGAATTAATACTATGTTTTATTTGGTGAAATATGAGATTTGATTAAATCTAATAATATTTTAAATTTGATAATATTTTTAAATTGAATAATAAATTATTGAATTTTTTTTTAAGAAAATAAATGTTTTGATTTATATATTATTAAAGTAACAATATCCACAAATATATTTAAACTATAAATTTATAATATTTTAAAATAATTTAATTATTTTTCAATATCTATTTAATAAAACCATAGGTTGGATTATGGTAGGTCCATCTGGAGGGATTATGATTTAAATAACCTCAATTTATTGTAATCCAATGAAAATTGAATAACAAACTATTGCAATAATTTATTGAATAAAATAATTATTTAATTTATATATTATTAAATTAAAAATTATCCAAAAATATTTGTTAATAAAATTATAGTTTCATAATATTATTAAATAAAATGATTTGCTATTACAATTGAAAAATAAAATTAAAAGCCAAGCAAGACTATATAAACCCACCAAAATTGTGTACAATCCAACTAGTGTGAGATTTTGGAGGGTCTAACTAGATTGGAGAGTCCAATCCAGTTAGACTCCAATCCAGTTAGACTCCAAACACCAGACAAGGGTAATGAGAACTAAAATTAGTCAAATCCCCCTTTATTAGGTGTACCAAACACAGCCTTCAGGTTATAGGGAAGAAAAACTGTTTTGAGTTTAATGAAACTTTCATATTGCCAATTTTATCCTTGTAGCAATGAATAATAAACAAAAATTCCAACATATTTATCATTTATTATCTAATAATCTTGTCGATTCTGGTTTGGTTTTACTGTAATTTTTAAAATAATCATGGTTAGCCCTGTTAAGAAAATAATATGTTGTCAAGTTAATCAAACAATTGTTTGGGTAACATTGCTGGTAAATTGTAATGTTAGTTGTTGTGAATTTATATAATGATTAAATGATATGATTTTGTTTTTCAAAAGATATGTATGAAAATCAAATGTTTTAATTTCTAGTTAGTATCAAACAAATATTTAATTTTTTTTTTTTTGGGTAAAAAAGAGGGCTAACAGATATTTAATTTAAATGTCAAAGAAAATGCAAAATAATTTTATAGCATTTAATTCAAATGTCAAATAAACAAAATTAGTATTAGCTAATAGTTATAAAGTACTGGATCTTTTACTAGATGTAGCGTTCTTTTTAGTTATAGTTCTTTTTGTACTTTATGTGTATTCTTAGAGTATATAAAAAAAGGGTCTGCCAATTATTATAATAGGAGATAAAAAAAAATTATAAAAAATAAATAAAATAAAATTATAAAAATAAATTTTCTTAAAAAAAACTAAAATTATAATAGCATATAATAAAATAGATTTATATAAAAATAAATATGGGAAAAATGTCTTTATGTTAAATTAACAAAAATAATTTAGTCATTTAAAAGATTTATTAAGAACTAGTTTGGTAATGCTTTTAATAGCTAAAATAAACTTATTTCATAATTTTGGAAGAGTTAGATATTTAGTAAAACCTTCCAAAAATGATTATTTAATAATCTACTTTGATTTGGTAGTAATTTTGAGAAGGATGTAGAATTGTAGATGTTACTTTTCAAAAATAATTATGAAATAATCAATTTTCGAATTTAATGAATCTTTAAAAAAAAAAAATCTGAATTTACCTAGTTACTTAAAAGACATATTTGTCATTTTTTTTTTTTGAACGGTAAATGTTATTAAAGAGAAAAATAGAACACCCAAAGCCAGGCAAAAGCAAACGTCAAAGAGAGGAGTCTTTATATATATATATATATATATGAAAATTTTCAAGTCAGTGCGTTCTGATATAATTTCAACAGTGCGTTGGATGTGAACCATTAGATTTACATGCTTTGACTCAAAATATATGCACTTGTCAAAACTTCTCCATAATCTATGACCCACATGCAACACACTGATAGAGTTATATTAGGACGTACTGAGGAAAAAAGAACTATATATATATCAGTTTGAACTGATATAAAATATATCAGTTCCTTGCATGTAAAAAATGCTTTGACAAGTGCATGCAGCCAAGTCAAATCATCTTTTAAATCCAATAACCCACATGCAAGGAACTGATATATCTTTTGTCAGTTCGAACTGACAACAGAAAAACTTTATATATAAATATATATATCTATATAATATGTGTACGAATATTAACACTCATAAAACTTAGTAGTACACCCATTTTTATAGGTACACTCATATCTAAAATTTAAAAAATAAATATTACTATAAACACTCATCCTAATACCAGTAGTACTCTCATTGAAATAAATATATTCATTTTAATACATATTATTTATAAACACTCTTAAATTATTATCACACCTAATTTATATTTAAAAAAATCATATTATTTTTGGAATCAAATCCTTTTTTAATGATGGTTCAAATTATTTTTGGAAATATCTCGAAATGTAGGAGCTTTATAAAAGGGAATATGTGGAACCATATATGGGGTTAAGAGATTATCAATCTAGAATTATCTTATTTATACAACTATCTAAAAAAAAATAAATTCTTATTGATATCTGCTATCTTGAAGAAAAAAAAAAACTTTTTGATATTTACAGCTATCGTTAAAAAAATATATTTTGTTTATCGATAGAGTTCATGACTATACATAAAAGAAAGACAAAAACAATATGATAATCATGTAATGATGAGAAAATTTGATACTTGAAATAAAATTAAAGTTTATCATAAGTTTTTCTTTTAAAGGTAAGTTTTTTTTTTATTTTTTATTTTTTTTTTTATTTTTTTTTTTATATAATTGAAGATATGTGTATAATTAATGAGTGTATATAATAATTGGTTTATTTTTAATTAAAGTAACTTGTCCTTATTGATAAATTTCTATTGGGATATTTTTGTAATTAAAATTTTTAATAAAATATGAGTGTACTAATAAGTTTTATGGGTGTCAATATCGACACCCATATAATATATAAAAACCGACTTTCACAACGCCACGTGTCGCCATGAGGGAGCTTTGGTATTAAATTATATATTTACATATATTTCAAGATCTTTAAACAAATAAGTAAAATAAATTTGATTTTAATTAAATAGCCATCGGTTATAATGAGTTGACCCTCACAGTGCCATGTGTCACCATCAGGGAGCTTTATATTTAAATGTATTAATTAATAATTTGGTAAATTCAAAATCAAAAGACACTACATTAATAAGCATCGGCCATTAATCAGTTTTTTTTTTTAAAACAAAATTATATTTAACTAATTAAAGTATTTTGTAAGTTCAAAAAACATTAATTAATTATTCATATTAAAATTCTTCTTAATTATTTTTAAGTTATCTACAATATATATAGAAAAATTCAAACGACATTAATTAATTAAAGCTTCCGCTTTTAATAATTCTTTTACATTCAAAGTTTGCCTTGACAACTATCAAAGAGAATGAATTGATTTTCAGAAGTATTATCATGACTTATGAGATATCTTATCTTACGATTAATTAACCTAGCTGTTGATTGATGTCATGTATATACTGTAATTATCTTAATTAAGTTGTAATAATTGCAAAGTTAATAATGCACGCGAGTTCAAAAGTTGGCATCCTTGAGGTTTATAAACCAAACTTAAACAATCTCATTTTGGCAAAAACTACAAATTTTTAGTTTGTTTACATACATATTATCATATATGGCAGGGACTCTGATTCTAAAAAAGAAGTACAGGATCGAAGACACTGGTCTTCTTTTACCGATGAATATCGTCTGGTTTGACCATCTTCTTCAATCCATTTTTTTCATTTGCTGTGGAATTAACATGTTTTTTTTTTTTTCTACTGTAAGAATGAATATTGATTATGATTATCTTGGAAGGTTGTAATGGAGGATTAAGGTTTACAACAAAACAACAATATCATAAGAGAAGCAAGATCGTAGCGTAGAAAGATTAGCATCCATAACAACTATTTTGGTTGATAAATCTGTCTTGAAGAATTAGAGAAAATAAAATCGTCTACTTCTTGCTTCTATTATTTGTTTGTTACAAAATAACTCATATAGTATATATGTGAACATTTTGGACAATAATGGACTAACTGCATACATTGTAGAGGCCCTAGAGGAGCTTCTCCTCTAGGGCAACATTTTGTTTAGAATGCCCTAGACTAACTGTATGGAAACATGCATTCAGGATTCCGTGGTAAAGAATTTTGTAAGGCGGGAGAGTTTGATTAGTGAATACAAAAGCTATGAAGATGTGGACAAACCTATCATGTTATTCATTTCAAGAGCAGTACTTTAATGCCACGACTATGTAGGATTTGGGATGGGACGGTGCTGTCAATAGTTTGTGTGGAGAAATGTCTTTTGTGAAATAAAGAATAATAATTGGTAATTGATTTGAAAATTTTATTATTTTCTCTTTACGGTTACAATCGACGTCTAGTATATAATTACGAGTGAAGGGTTAATGAATTACCATTTATTTTAAAGATTTGATCAATCGAGTCTAGTATATAAGCATTGCTATTTGCTAACATGAGATAAGATTGAAACAAAAGTAGGAGGATACATAGAAATTGTAAAACATAAATCCTTTAAACAACTACGTGCGAACTACAAACTCGTATTTTCCTAATTTGACATCTTCAACTCTATTCTCTCATTGATTTAAAATTTATTTCTTATTCATACTACAAAATTTGCTATGAGTTTAAATATTTTCTATCACCTTCTCAAGAAACTATCACAAGTAATTCAAATAATTTTATCCTTTTCTAAATCATCATTTTTTTTTCATGGAGCAAGTGATCTGATAGTCATGATTTCTTTATGAAATAGTTCTCTATTTAAATTTGAACACGCAAAGCAGTTGTTCACTATGTAAAATGATTCTTTGAGTTGTTGATAGGTATAATCTGTTGTTTCCTCATACGTGAATGATAGGTAAAATACTCTGTTAGTCAAATATGAGTGAATGCTCATTCTTTCACCCGTATATGCTAAATAGTGGATGTGGGTTGACAATGTTGATATATTATAAATCTTGTTAATAACTAACAAACTCAAAAGCTTGAGTTGATAGAAAATGGTCTAACAATAATATTTAAACACTCTAACACACTCCCTCACGTGTAAGACTAACGGGCTTGCCATGTGGTTCGAGTCCAAACACAAACACACAACAAATAACAAATTCAAATATATTCACGTTGGGGTGCTAAAAAACTTAGGACTCTTTGAAATAGCAAAGCTTTGATACCATATTATTCTAGGTGTCACTTATGCATATAGAGCATCATGTGAATAATTAAATCGATTACATTTGTCAGTTGTTTAGCATCTAAGGAAAATGATCCTGAAATCAACAAGACAACATCAGTATTACAACCACGACAGATATGGAAGAGTAAACTGAACTATAAGCATGATGATAATTAAAAAGCCTAAAATAACTCAGAGTACACATAATGTATAAAGAATGAAGAACCTATTACTTTATATAAAAGTAAGCTAATTAAACTAATTGCCGCTGTGACGCTGCCATATGACATCAAAAGAATTGTGAGTACAACTCATTAATCACTATAGCAGTACCCCAGCATCAATGACTTTATCTAAGCATCATTCTCATCAAGACTATTGGGATTGAGATCGATGGGAAGATGATTATATTCAAAATTATTAAGTCCATCTCATCAACATCATCGAACCCAATTTCATTGTCTTCGTCTCCTAAGCTTCACCTTCATCTATCAATTGTAAACTCCCTACATAAAGAAAAATATGTTGCGCGTCCTTTGTTGGAGAAGAAGAAGAGAAACCACATGGTTTCCTTGTTTGTTGTTTTATTTGTGTTTTAATGTTGTCTTTTAAACTTTTTTACTAACTAAACCCCAAACTTAAGGCTAAAACTATGGCCTAAAACGTTTTTGAAAAATAAAAGGCCCAAACATCAACATGATAGTTAAAAACTTGTTCTTTTTCTGAGGCGTAAGCCTCTCAGCAACCCATCGAAGCTTAAACCTCGAGGCTTTTTTTGAGTGCCTCATAACTTTGAGGAGTAAGCCTCAACAAGCCTTTTAAAACCATGTCTCTATTTCTAATTTGATAGCATAGGCTGCACCTAATGAGCCTGAATAACTTCCAATTAATTATTACCTAATCAGTACCTCTAGGATCTAGCCAACTTGGGTCTCAAGTTAGTTTGAGTTGGGGCTTAGAAGGCAAAAGTACTTATTAGTAGAAATATAAAAAAGAACCTTAATCATTTCTCATATTGGTGTTTAATGTTAATACTTTATTATGATATTAGTGTGATGTATTTATATATTATTATTTTTAGAGTGTTTTGTGTGAGTTTTTATACTACCCCTTTTATTTTTTGAAAAAAAAAACCTTTTATTTTCTTAGTAAAAATAAAGTTTGTTTGTAATCGAAGAAGAAGATGATCATATGTGTTCATATAATAATTATTATTTTTAGATTGTTTTTATTTTATATTATATGTATAATTGTTTAATATGGGTATAAATGTAAAATTATTTCTTTTCAGACAATTTATTTTTAAAAAACAAACATGTTGACAGTATATTCAGATGTGAGAAAAAAAAAAAAAAACAAATATATCATTCAGATTTAGGTTTCAGTCACTATTCAGTTTTCAGTAAAATTCATGACTATTCAGTCTTCAGATAAAAAACAATCGACCCCTTAGTTTCTTTTCTTTATTTATCTGTAAGGATTTACATCAAACACTTTACAACTTTAATCAAACACCTTCAATCTTCTTTAATAGTTTTCATGGTATCAGAGCCAATATGACTAATGTCAATGGCTATTCAATGACGTTTCTCTGAAAATCGATCACCAATGGCATCACAAGTTCCTATCCAGAATCAAATTCCGATCCAAAGGTCAAAATGAAGATCACTAAGCAGTGGAAAAATCAAAGGAGTTCTCATCGGTGTCAAAATGTATGAACTTCAATCTTCCAATAAAGATGAAGAATGGCAATCACATCTACTTGAAAGCTCAGGTATTAGCTGCAATTCAAGCTTTAGACCTAGAGGATTATGTTTGTGGTTTAAATCAGCCTTCAAACAAGTTTATTTCTGTCCAAGTTGTAAACGAATCTGGTGAAACTATTGTTGAACAAAGGATGAGCCAAGAATATAACAACTGGAAATGCATAGACAAATTGCTTATTAGCTAGATTTATTCAACAATCAGTGAATTAATTGTAGGACAAGTAATAGGCTGTCAAACATCTTTTGAGATGTGGAATCGATTTGAACGACTTTATTCACAGCAGTCAATAGCTAAAACAGCTTCACTTAGACAACAACTTCAAGGTGATAAAAAAGGATCAGATTCTATTAATGATTTTGTGTTGAAGATTAAGAACATAGGTGATGCATTAATGGCTGCTGGAGAAGAGATAAAGGAGAGAGATCTAGTTACAAGTCTGATTAATGGTGTAGGTCATGAGTTTGATTGTATTGTTGTTATGATCACTACTCAGAGGTTTATCACTTTAGAAGATGCACATTTTATGTTGATGATGCACGAGCAACGAGTTGAACATCTTAACTCCTCAAATCAACTTGATGTTGGCAAACCAAGTGCCAATTTTATCTCTAACAATCTTCAAGATAAAAAGGGCCAAAGAGATGGTAACTATCAAGGTAATAAGGGAGGCTATCACGGTAGAGGAAGGAACAATAGGTTTGGTGGTCGATCTAACAGCAGAATTCACTACCAAGTATGCAACAAATCAGGCCATGGTGCACTAAAGTGCTATCATAGGTTTGATTAAGCCTTTAGTGGTCCTCCAGCATAACAACAACAATAACAACATCAGCATCAGAATCAAGCATTTTACAATCAGCCTCAATATAAGAGCCAGTTGCTTAACAATCAACAACAGATGCAAAACTTCAATGGTCAGATGTTTCCTGGATCAGCACCTCAACACTATGAGAACCAAGGTGCTTCAGATCACCAAGCATACTTCCATCAAAATTCTGCCTTTCTTGCAACACCAGAAACAGTCATAGACCCAGCCTGGTATGTTAACAACGGAGCAATGAATCACATAACATCAGATCTCAACAATCTATCCATGAAGAGCAATTATAGAGGTAATGACAAGTTAATAGTAGGCAATGGTGAGCAGATTTCTATTTCTCATATTGGTAATGCCCTGGTAAAAGCTCACACAACACTCTATCAATATCTGCAGCTCAAAAACATATTGCATGTGCCTCAAATTACTAAGAATTTGCTTAGTATCTCTAAGTTTACATATGATAATCATATTGTTACTGAGTTCTGTGCTAATGAATGTGTGATTATGGACATTAAAATGAAGAAGGTTTTACTTCGAGGAATGCTTAAGGATGGGCTCTATTGTCTAAAGCTTGATGGAGTGTTTTAAGTTAAAGGTGTAGGACAAAAGGCCGGTGGATTCGACGTTGTTCAAATGTCAAGTTCTTGCCTTTTTAATTTAGCAAATAAGATGGATTCTGGTTTTGCAAATAGGACTAGACCAGATGTTAATCCTTTTAGCTCTTATGTTATTGTAAACTCGTCTATATGGCACGTAAAATTAGGGCATCCTGCTCCCTTGATATTGCAGAAAAGGTTACATCATATTCACTTTAATAAGAGATTTGTAATTCCTCAGTTTTGTGACTCTTGCAAGTTAGGCAAGCTCCACAAGCTTCCTTATTCTTTGGTACCAATTAGTGTCAAGGATCCTTTTGAACTAATATACTAAGATGTATAGGTACCATCTCCAACTCCAACTCTTTTCACATACGGTTTTCGTTACTATATCTCTTTCATAGATGCCTTTACAACCTTTACTTGGCTCTTTCCTATGAAACTGAAATCTGATGCACTTGGTATATTTGTGCGTTTTCAGAAGCTTGTAGAGCTGCAATTTGGTAAGAAAATCAAGGGTATACAAACTGACATGGGAGGAGAATTTGTTGCCTTTACATTTCATCTTGCTAGGTGTGGCACACAAATTCGATTTTCATGTCCTCACACTCCACATCAAAACGGGGTGGCTGAGAGGAAACATAGGTATGTGGTGGAAACCGGCCTAACTCTTCTAGCTCATGCACATCTTTCTCTCACATATTGGTATGAGGCTTTTAGCACTGCTACATTTCTGATCAATAACATGCCTATTACAAAATTTCAATTCAAATCACCATTTGAAAAGCTTTTCAGCAAAAAGCCAAACTATAATTTTTCCAAGACCTTTGGTCGTAGTTGCTTCCCTTATCTAAGGGACTACAACAAAAAAAAGCTTAACTTTCATACCTCCAAATGCCTTTTTATTGGATACAGTCCTTTACATAGAGGATATAAATGTTTACATCCATATTGAAGAGTGTATATTAAGTGGAGTTCAATGAGCTAGAATTTCCCTTTCAATCATTGTTTCATAATAAATCAATGTCCTCTAGCTGTTCACAGTCTTCTGGCATCCTCTTTTCTGTTGTTCAAGAGGTATTGTCAACAATTCCAAAAAAATGAAGCTGCTTAAAATGTTATGAATAGGTCTGCCACACAAGTTCCTGTCGCCTCACCTATTTCACATACTTCCTCTTCTAGCTCTACTTCTTTATCACCACTACTGTCAGCTGTCCCTTTACCTCTTTCACCCAATATTGACCTAGTTCATATAACTTAACCAGTTCAAATACCTCAACCAGCTCATAAACCTTTGCACATGATGCAAACAAGATCTAAAAGTGGCATTTTCAGGCCTAAGGTGTTTCAGTCCACTGTTAACTCTTACCTCACCGAAATTGAGCCAACATCATCAAAATTAGCTCTTCAAGATCCTAGGTGAAAAAAAGCTATGGTTAAGGAGTTTGGTGACTTATATGCTAACCATACATGGACCCTTGTGCCATATCACTCTTCAGTGAATGTGGTTTGGATGTAATTGGGTATTTAGGATCAAATACAATCCAAATGGGAGTGTTCTCAAGTATAAGGCACGTTTAGTGGCCAAAGGTTTTCACCAAACACCCGGCTTTGATTTCTTGGACACATTCAGTCTAGTTGTAAAAGCTTCCACCATTAGAGTCATTTTCTCCTTTACTGTTTCTTATGGCTGGATCATTGAGCAAATTGATATTAACAATGCCTTTTTGAATGGTGATCTCACTAAGGTTGTGTATATGGAACAACCATCCGAATTTGTGGATAGCAAGCAACCTTTTCATGTTTGCAAGTTATACAAATTCTTGTATGGCCTGAAGCAGGTGCCTAGGAGCTAGTTTACCAAGCTCAAGTTAGCTTTCATCTCTTGGGGATTTCGGCCCTCAAGCTCAGACACTCCTCTCTTTACTCGGTTCTCAGGTGGAGATTGTGTTTTCCTTTTTGTCTATGTTGATGACATTTTGATTACTATTAATAATTCCTTGCTGATTCAACAAGTTATCATCACTCTCAACAAATCCTTTGCCTTAAAGACGCTAGGTTCAGTGAATTACTTTTTGGGTTTTAAGGCCTTTCGTAATTCCTCTAGTCTATATCTAATCCAAACCAAATACATTTTTGATTTGCTGAAAAAGGCTAATATGAGTGATGCAAATGCTTGTGATACTCTAGTTGCATCTGGAACGAAGTTGTCTTTTCTTGATGGTGTTGCTTTCAATGATCCCACTCTTTATCGTAGCACAATCGGAGTCTTGCAGTATTTAATAAACACTAGGCCTTATATCTCTTTTATTGTAAACAAACTCAGTCAATTCCTTGTTGCTCCAACGATGGTCCATTAGCAAGCTTGCAAGCGTGTTGTTCGGTACTTAAATGGCACACCTCATCTTGTCCTGCATTTCCAACCTTCCTCATGTTTTACTCTTGAAGCCTTTTTTGATGCTGATTGGGCTAGTTGTGTTGATGATAGGCTTTCAACGAGCGGGAATTGTGTATTGCTTGGCGGCAATCTGGTGTCTAGGAGTTCTCGCAAGCAGAAGGTTGTTGCTCGATCAAGCACCGAGGCTAAATATCGCTCAATGGCTCAAGTTACGACTGATGTTTATGGATGCGCTCTCTTTCAATTGAATTACGTGTTCCTATTGTTGGTTGTTCGGTAGTCTGGTGTGATAATATTGGTGCCAATTCATTGGCTCAGAACCCTATTTTCTACTAGCGCACTAAACATGTTGATATCGACATGCACTTTATTCGTGAGAAGGTTTTATCTAGGGAAATCGATGTTCGTTACATTCCTACCGAACATCAGGTCCCTGTTATCTTCACAAAAGAATTTACACGAGCTCGTTTCCGTTTTTTGGGTTCCAAACAAAGACTTTTGGTTTCACCTCAGTTTAGTTTGAGGGAGGATGTTGAGAATACTCATTCTGTAAGTATGCTGTGTTGTAAACTAGAGCATCATAGTGGTAACCAAGTTGAAGCTAACAACAACAGCTAGTTAGAGCATGGTTAAAGTGTGGTTAGTTAACTGGTGGTTAAATAACAGAATGTAAGAGTTTGTTAAGAGTTAGTTACATGATTCCTTATGTGATAAGGTCACACATTTTGTGTTGCAATAACTAGTATAAAAAACCAGACTCTATAATTGTTCTCATTATCTTGACTGGACAGATTCAATGAAGAATCATCTCCATTAATAGAGCTTTATCAAACTTAGTTTCGTTTCTTTATTTCTCTGTGAGGATTTACATCAAACACTTTACATCTTTAATCAAACACCTTCAATCTTCTTCAATAGTTTTCAAGTCATGACCGTCATAGCCAATTCAAAAATGATAAATAATAGACACTAGTTCTACACAATATCATATTATTTTAACTCCCATAGTATTTTATAACTAAAAGAACACAAGATCTTATTTCTTTCTTGAACGAATCCACAAACAAGTGAAATAAAAACAAACATTTTATAGCCGACCACTACTAGCTTGCATCTAAGCGGTTAACTGGGTACATAATCATCTAATATCTTAAGAAAGGCAACAACTTTTTGCATGATATGATTGATAAAGAGAAATAAACTTAAAAAGAAACAATTTTTGTAGATCCAAAATCATGTTTTTGATTTAATGTTTTATAACTAAAAGAACCTGAGATTTTCTTTCTTTCTTTCTTGAAGCTAAATGTGAGCAAAACTAAAACGAATCCACAAACAAGAGAAATAAAAAATGAAGACTTGTATTTGGGTGGTTTAGTGGGTACATAATCATTCAAAATCTTAAGAAAGGTAACAACTTTTTGCATGATATCTTCAAAAAAAGAGAAAAAAAGGTTGAAAAGAAACGATTTTTTGTTATGACTTGAGTTTCCGATTAAGTTTTAATAGTGAAATTGTTGTTAATCTGTGTGATTTACTCTGTTTCAGGTGCTTGGATGTGGGGTTTTCAGTGCACTAATGAAGAAGATCAAAGAATGGAGAAGAACAAGAGAGAATTTTAGTGAGAGAAGAGAGAGAAATTAGTTAGAGAGAATTTTGTAATAATTAAATTTAAGTGTAAAACCCAAATTCCATTCCGCTGGCCTATTTTTTTTTGGTAAGGTTGTTGGGGATCGGAATCAACCCCATCCCAATATATTATTAAAGATAAAGAAAGAGAACAAGAGAGAAAATAAAACAAAAGAAGAAAAATATATAACAAAACCTATAAGAAGGTCTATTACAAAAATTATTCAGGCAAAACAAACTAACAGAATCAGAGAAATGATTCCCTGAGATGCGTCTAGCGCTGTTACAATGCTTCAAGCTAGGATACCAAAATGGTATTGTTTTAATTGAAGGAAACTAAATACTAAAGGTGAAACAGTAGCATTTTACTAAACCTAAGAAATGGCAAAACAAGGTTGTTTTGCTTGAGTCCTGCTATCTAAAACTCATTCGTTTAACCTGGAACCAATTTAAAATCCCAACAGCTAATGTAACCCTAAATTCACCAGATCTAACATTCCCTCCCTCTTAAAATCGTTCTTGACCTCAAGGCCGAAAATCAGGGAAATGTTTCACGATGATGGTGGCGTCCTCCGAGCTAGTATTTGACCATTGCAAGAGGAACTGAACTACAGCTTGGTTCTACCGTTTGACAAGTTTGCGAGCCAAATAGTGACCAGCGACACTAAGAATTGCTCATTTGGACCGGTTCATGTTATCTCAAAGATTGGAGTCATAGAGTTTCCTACTTTCTTCTTTAACTGGGACACATGAAAAATTAGGTGGACCAAAGAATCTGGTGGAAGCTACAAATGATAGGCCACAGCTCCGATCTTGGTCACAACATGGTAAGGTCCATAATGCCTTGAAACTAGTTTTAAATTTCTTCTCATAGTTACCGTGCTTTGTCTATAAGGTTGTAACCTGAGAAATAGTCAATCTCATACCTTAAAAACCCTTTCTATCCTTTTCTTGTCTGCATAAAATTTCATCCTTGCATGTGTCCAAGTTAGGGTTTCCTTTAGAATAGATTGTAGCTTGGATCTGTCTTTTATGAAACTCTTCCCTTCTGTTGAGCTTGGGTCGAGTTAAGTGAAGGAAAATATAGGTGGTTTGTATCCATATAATGCCTCAAATGGAGTCATTGTGAGAGCTAAGTGATAATTTGTATTGTACCACCATTTAGCCATAGATAGCTAAGTAGCCCACCTAGCCAGCATTGAGCTTCTCATGCACCTTAAGTAATTCTCTAGGCATCGATTTAATCTTTCACTTTGACCATCCGCCTGTGGGTGATAGGCGGTGCTAAGGTAGAGTTTAGTGTCCACAAGCTTGAATAAGTGTTGCCAAAAGGAACTTGTAAATATTTTGTCCTTATCACTAATGATAATGGAAGGTAAACCATGTAATCGGTGGATTTAGTCAAAAAAGAGTCTTGCAATTTGAGGAGTTGTATATGGTGAGCCAAGGCTATGAAGTGAGCAAACTTGGTGAGTTTATCAACGACTGCCGGTATGGTGTCTTTCTCTGTAGAGAGTGGAAGACTTTCTATAAAGTACATAGCAATATCCTTCCAAGGAGAGATAGGTATAGGTAAGGGTTTTAAGAGTCCATGATGTGTAATGTGGTCATTTTTGCATTACTAATAGACTGGGCAATTAGACACCATAACAATCACCTCTTCGTTCACCGGATCTCGGTAAAAGAATAATTGTATTCTCTTGAGAGTTCCCTTAGAACCTGAGTGGCCCCCAAAGCTATAACATGTGCCTTTTCCACCAATCTTTCTCTGAGTGAACCATTATGAACAATATAGATTAGTCTCTTTCTCCTTAAAAGCCTTTCATGGAATGTGAAGTCTTGGTTGCTATTAGGTTTGACAAGTTATTTTGATATAATTGTCTCAGCAAGAGTATCATAAAGGTAATTGTCTTCCACTTCTTGGATCTAAGCAGGTTGAGTTGAAGTGAGAGCTAAACAAGTTCCCTTGTCTATTTGGAATGCCCTAGATAACCTATCTGCTGCAGTGTTCTCACTCTATTTCTTATAAGATATCTCATAGCCGAATCCCAAAAGCTTGGACAACCACTTTTGCTGCAAAAGAGTAGTCATTTTTTGTTCTTGAAAGTATTTTAGGCTTTGGTGATCGGGTTTGATTGTGAATTTACCTCTATAAAGGTAGGATTTCCATTTCTGCACCGTATAGACAATAGCAAAGAGCTCTTTTTCATAGGTGGAGTGCCCTAGTTTTCAAAGTGGCAAGGCTTTGCTGATGTAAGCCAATGGCCTTCCTTTTTGCATTTGCACTGCTCTAATGGCAACATTGCATGCATCTGTATCTACAATGACAGGTAAGGAAAAATCAAGCAGCGCTAGAATCGGTGTAGCTGTCACAGCCTTCTTAAGTCAGTCAAATCCTTCATCAGCCTTCTCACTCCGTTGGAAAGCATTTTTCTTAAGTAACTCTATTAGTGGCTTGCTCAAAATTCCATAATTCTACACGAATTTCCTATAATAACCTGTAAGCCCCAAAAAGCCTCTCAACGCCTTGATCAAGGTAGGTCTAGGCCAGTCTAACATACCTTGAACTTTTCTTTTGTCTACAACCACTCCCATAGCTGAAATAATATGACCCAAGTATTCAAGCTCTTCTCTCCCAAAATCACACTTACTTTTCTTAATAAAACGATGGTGTTTTCTTAGAATTGATAAAGTCAACTTTAAGTGCTCCACATAATCCTCCATATTTCAACTATAAACTAAGATATCGTCAAAAAATACCAAAATCATTCTCTTTAAGTAAGGCTAAAAGATCTGATTCATTAAGCTCTGAAAGGTTGTCGGTGCATTTGTAAGCCTGAAAGGTATCACCCTAAATTCGTAGTGACCCTAGTATGTCTTAAAAGCAATCTTGTGAATATCCTCCCTCATCAACTACCTTTATATGGTGATATCCCGACCTCAAGTCTAGCTTAGTGAACACGGCTACCTCATTTAATTCATCCAATAGTTCATCGATTAATGGAATAGGGAATATATCCTTAACAGTTATCTTATTGAGCTCTCTATAGCTTAAGAAAAATCTCCATGTTCTGTCCTTTTTCTTGACCAACAAAATAAGGGAAGTGAAATGGCTTTTGCTAGGCTTAATGATCTCACTATCTATCATTTCTTTCAAAATCCTTTCAATTTCATATGTTCAAACAAAAGGCTATAGGTAAGTTCTCACATTGATGGGTATATTGCCTTGCAACAGGGGAATGTGGTGATCTTGTTCTCTGTTAGGAGATAAAGTTGTTGGCTCGGCAAAGTCATCCATAAAGGAGTCCAGAATTGGCTCCAATTCAGCAGGTATGTTCTTCCTCTCATTCTCCACTTCTAGGGAATATAGTTGAATGATTGGTTTAGTCCTGTCTTGAACTTTATGTAACTGAATAGCCACATTTTTTTCAACCATAGATGTCAATTTGCTCTCTTCTTTAATCCCTTGTAATGTAATCAACTTCCATTCTTCATAAAACTCATGCTTAGTTGGTTTACATATAATAGAATAGTTCCAATCTCCCTCAACCATTGCATACCTAACACTGCATCACAGCCTCATCTTGGTAGAGAATTCAACTCCCTGTAGGGACCAAGTCCTGTAGGGACCAAGTGAAAAACTAACACCTAGCTTGATTACTTATCTTTCCTTCCCCTCCAACTGTGACCCGAATCACATTAATGTTTTCTATTTCCACCCCTGTGAACTTTGCTGTCTTAGGGTCTAAAATATTGGGGTAGATCCACTGTCTACCAAGATGGTAACATTATATTCTTCACTCTCATTTTAAGCTTAACTGCTTGTAACCCCACACTACCATTCAAGGCATGGTAAGATATGGTCATCCCCTCCTCATTTTCTACATCTCCTTCCTCAATTGCAACTGGCTATTCTTCCTCTACTATTTCCTTAACCTCATTCTCACCACATAGTAAGTAGAGCTGTCTTTTAGCACATTGGTGCCTAAATGAGTAAGTCTCATCACAATTATAACAGAGTCCTTTGTCCCTCATAAATTTCAGTGGGGGTAAGCCTCTTAATTGGAATTGGTTCGGAAATTTTTCGGGTACGGTAAGTAAGTGTGGGTGAGCTATTTTGTGGATTCCATTTAAGTGTGTTTGAATTATGTTGAGTGGCTAGGTTGTGAGTGTTGGTTGGCTTGACTGTCCATGGTTTGAACTTCTTAGATTCAAGGGAGGCTTCCTACAATTTTACCAAGTGTATAGATGTTTTTTAAGGTCAGTTGGAGTAAACATATTTATCGAATATCTTATTTCTCTTTTCAATCCACTCAAACAAATGGCAAGGAATAACTATTCCTTTAACTGCTTGTGTTTAGCTAACAACCTAGGCTATAGCTTTTCAAATCTGTCCAAATATTCAGAGATTGTGTTGGTTTGCTTCAGTCGGTAGAGCTCACTCCTACATCCTCCTGGTCAACCTCTAAAAACCTTTCCAAAATCGCCTCAGTGAACTCTTCCCAACTCACCCTTTCATTTCCTATGAAATAACTTTAAAATCAGGCTTCTAACTTCTTCTCAAAGTGAATAGAGGCTATAATAACCTTTTAATCAGGTGGTACAGGATAGATAAGGAAACATCTATCACATTTACGAATCTAAATCTTGGGGTCGGTTCCATCAAACTTTGGAAAAGTAAGTTTTGGTGGTTTAAGACTAGGATCTGAAAATACCTTATTGGAACAATTGGACTGGCCTTGATATCTTTGTTCCCCCAATGAACCTCCTGGTGCAGCTTCTAGAATGCCCATGCTACTACCATTGGAGCCCTCAAGATCCACTCATTTCTTCTTCTCAACGAGCTGATCGACTAACCTTGCCATTTGGTTCGCCATTTCAATCTTAAAGGCATAAAACCCATCTTCAAACCTTTGTTGCCTCTCATTCTTTTCCTAGTTCCTAGCCTCAATCCTAGCTTCCATCTCAACTAAGCGTCCATCCACATAATGATGCTGCCTGGTTCCTTCTACCATTGAGTTTGCCTAGAACTGCTCTGATACCAAATTGTTATGACTTGAGTTTCCGATTAAGTTTTACTAGTGAAATTGTTGTTAATCTATGTGATTTACTCTGTTTCAGGTGCTAGGATATGAGGTTTTCTATGCACTAATAAAGAAAATCAAAGAATAGAGAAGAACATGAGAGAATTTTAGTGAGAGAAAAGAGAGAAATTAATTAGAGAGAATTTTGTAATAATTTCAACGTAGAACCCAAATTCCATTTCACTGGCCTATATTAGGCAAAACAAACTAACATAATCAGAGAAATAATTCTTTGAGATGCGCCTAGTGCTATTACAATGCTTCAAGTCAAGATACTAAAACGATATTGTTTTAATTAAAGAAAACTAAATACTAAAGGTAAAACGGTAGCATTTTACTAAACCTAAAATAAGGCAAAACGAGGTCGTTTTGCTTGAGTTCTGCTATCCAAAATACAGTCGTTGAACCTGGAACCAATTTAAAATCCCAACGGCTACTGTAGCCCTAAATTCACTAGATCTAACATTTTTTAACTAAAAAACACCAATTTTTGAAGTGGAACCCATTTGTTATAGTTGATCAAATTGAGAGGAACCCATTTCTTTTTCCTTTTCCTTTGGACTTTCCAAGAGTTTGTCCAAGTACCACCCACTAGGAAACCCATATTCTTTACTGCTCACTTATACAAATGAGCCTTTACCAAACAAATCATTTTCAGTGTCACCAGAAGACCCCATTTGAATCTTTATCTTTGATATCAAGATTTGTGAGTTGAACTGCTGTGTAGTCTAGGAGGAGATAAGGTTGGAACTAAGAATGTTTAAGCAAAGCGCAAGTGAAAGCTTGACCAACACGTACATATCACTAAGGATGTCAAAATTACCCATTGGTTTGAGGTCCCCATCGTTAGGGCGGGTTTAGTGTTTACCATTTATGTTGTGATATGGGTTTGATAATTTTTTTGATCCCCAATTTAATTTCAAAATGGTTTTTAGATTTTCAATCCCTATCTTGACCCATCCCCGTACTGGTTATGTGTGTATATATATATATATATGTCGAACAACGTCATCCAATATTAGAAAAAGTATATATAAAACTACAACTTTCAGTGTAATTTTCCTCTCTTTTTAGAGTTTGTTAATGAGATGTGTTATGCTATAATTGATTTAGAGTTTGTTAATCGTTACTTGTTTTGTATTTTAATATTTATATTATTCAATAATTTTGATATGATCTAAATTAAAAAAATACATTAATGGGATGGGGATTGTATATGGCAAGGAATCGATCTCTAATGGGGAATCCTCGTACCCGTACCATTTATTATAAGGCGGGGTATTCACCGGGGATGGTATTTCTCATACAAATTGGGATTGAGGATGGTAATGGAAAACTCGTCCCCTACCTATACCATTAACATCCCTATATATCACATCTCTCCATCTCTTATGTTAAAAGATGAGTTAATTCGCTAATTCGCTAATTTACCCTTGAATTCAAGAAAATATTCACTTTTGAGTTTTGATAGGTCTCCTATAAGTTAATTAATAGCCTATTTGACATGACTTTTGGAAATTTGCTTTTAGCTTTTAGGCCCAAATTAAAGCCACTTATGGGAGTGCTCGGATTTTAGTATTTTACCAAAGAAATAGTCACGATAATAAAGAAAGGAAGTTCATAGGGTAAGTCCCAAAGGTGCCGGTTCAAATCCTGTTCGTGACATGGTCATCTCCAATAAGATAAGCGTAAATTCAATGTGTATTCATTACGATTGACCATTATACAGGCAACACGAATGAAGATTAGTGAAAAGTACATGAATAGAGTTAAGAGAATGTGTTCTCTTTGTGTTCCATCATTTGTCCTGTAATATCTTCATCTTTTGTATTTATAGCAACCCTTTTAGTCAGTTAGATCTTACATTTTCCTCACTACTTGTTATGGCCTATGGGTGCTTCTTTCAAGGATGTATAGGAGAAAATGGGATGAAACCTCTTTTGTTCGTGCAGAAGAAGCGGTGTAGAAATCATGTCTTTGTGGTGTTGACCAGGTGACGTGGCTGGTGACGAGGTGTTGACCAGGTGCGAGTTGTTGACCAGTTAAGGTGGCTAATGACGAGGCGTTGACCAATTGATAAGGCTATGTGATGAGGCATTAACCAACTGACGTGGCCACTAATTGGGTTTGCTTTGAACTAGGTCAACTTTTGACATGTCAAGTGCGTATTGATGGATGAATGGTGGACTGAGTTAACTCTAAGAGTGCTAAGAGTCATGCTCCTATAATATCTCAATTTTAACTGATCATTTCCCAATTTTAAGGAAAGTAGACTCTTATCCCTTATCTTTTTTGTGTTTGAATGGGAGTGGTCTATTGCAGAATCCTATTTATTATCAAACTCTTTCATTATATCACGATCATGGTCCTATACATTTCGTTGAGTGTATTTGGAGCCTTAACTCTGCATTTCAAACCTTTTAGCATGTTAAAGAAAATCCAAGGTGGCCTAGGTTTCAACCTAGCCTCTAACTTCATATAAAGCAGTCTAAAATATCACCAGATCTGTAGATCCATATGCACACTTTTCCAATGCTTTCCATTACATATATTGGACCTGGGGTGTTCAACCTCTTCACCTTTAATTCCAGGTCGAGGTTGTTACGAGGTGAGACCAATTAAATACGATTGCTGATGTTGGAGTAGTGACAATATTGGCGTGTCATTCATAGCAATACGTTACTGATCACATATAGGGAGATGAAATGTAATCAGTTAGCCCTTCTTTTTGTATCATATGAGGTCACATTCAGCATGGGGGCTTTTGACCCACGTTACCCTCAGAAGTGGCCCTATGGCAAAGTTCATGGGTACTTGATTTCCATGGTCTAAAAAAAATTTGTCATGTATATTTTGCACTAAACACATTATTTCCTATATAATTGGATCGTATATAATAATTTTATCCAATCTCATGTGTCAAAAGAGATTCACAATCCAATTCAATCTCACTTGCCAAACGAGATCCATCCCATCCTATATAATGACCCGTTTGGTATGTGAGATAGGATATGATTATTTTTATGAGATATGGTTGGATTAATTGTAATGTTTTCATATGTTTTGTGCAATACAAGATATGATTAAAAATATAATAATTATGTGTTTGGTGCAATATTGGGTATGATTAAAAATAGAGTAATCCTATGTTTGGTATGTTGTAGGATTGGACAAAATATTGAAATATTATGTTTATTAGAACTCTAGAATGAATAATAATTAAATTATTTTCTTTAAAAATTAATTTTTCTTTTGCTTTATGCAGACAATGTTATGATTTTTTTATAGAGGCACTCAAAAGTATCTGAAGAATATCGTGGGTGCTTCTGAGGATTATAGTGATATTTCAAGCCAGTTGGTTAACTAGGATTAGTCCTCCACTTATTTCGGATCTTCTGCCTCCCCTTTTCAGATTGGTAATTTGCAATCTCTAGTTGGTATGCAGATTGACCAGATTTCGTTCTCTTATTTGGGAGTCCCTTTGTTTCGGGATAAGCCCAGAAAGGCGGTGTTATAGCCTATTGTGAATAAGATCTTGTCTAAATTCGCTAAATTGAAGGGCAAGTCCCTCTCTCTAGCCGGTCGTGCTACTCTGATCAGGTCGGTCATCACTGGTTCATTTGTGCACTCTTTCAAGATTTACAAGTGGCCTTCTTCTTTACTGTCGATGATTAACCGCAAGTTGAAGAACTTTTTATGGACTGACTCTTGTGAGGAGAATAAGTTGGTTTGGGTCGCTTGGGATCGTTGTTGTAGGCCTTACTCTCAAGGTGGTCTTGGTCTGAAAGATCTTGGGTTGCTGAATGACTCGCTGTTGTAAAAATTCACTTGGATTTTTATGACCTCTAATGGTTTTACTTTCTCATTTTTTCGGGAGAAGTATCTCAGGCAGCTGCGGAAATCTCATAGAGGGTATGTCACCTCCTCGATTTGGTCTTCTTTTCGGACCAATTATAGTTTCCTTCTTAAGGAAGATATCTAGCTGATTGGCAAGAACTCTCAATGGGACTTTGGGTGTGATAATTGGCTAGAGGTTCCCATTTTGAAGCTTTAAGAGATTCTGGATTATTTAGCTAATTTGCTCCGGGCGAGGGTCTCAAATTTTATTTAGAAGGGTAGATGGGTGTTAGATGATGGTTTCCAAACGTGCTTCCCGGATCTGTGTTTTCAGATTGATAGGATTGTGATTTCTCCTGTTGTGGATTTTTTGGTTTGGGCTAATTCTCGAAATAGTGGTGTTTCTTACAAGGCTACTTATTCTCATTTTTTCTGTGATATTCCTCAAGTCGTTTGGTAGAGAGATGTTTGGTCCTGTTTTATTCCCCTCTTTCGCTCAGCTTTGACCTGGCATCTTATCTTTAATAGACTTCCTACCAAGGATCGCCTTTGTAGATCTGTGTTCCACTTGGCATGTTGTTGCAGTATTTATAGGGTTAGTAGTGAATTAGTTGATCATCTTTTTTCTCCATTGTCCTTTAGCAGTTGCTCTTTGGGAGTTTGTTTTCTTGGCTTTCCAGCGACATGTCTCTACTGATACTTGGCAATCATTCTTCTTGCAGGTCATGTTAGTTTCCTTTAGTTAGCAGGTTATGATTTTATAGAAGGCGGCTATCCATGTAGTGATTTGGGGGGTGTGGACAGCCCGTAATCAATGGATTTTTTAAAGGAAGTCGGTGGACTTTCGATCCATTCTCTCTCTAGTTTGGCATGCTGTTTCTGAGGCTAATCACTTGGAGAGTGGTTGTATGCATAATTGTATGAATGACCTTTTGATTCTTCGTCGATTTGGTCTTCGAGGTCACCCTTCTAAATCCCGATGATCAAGAGTATGGTTTGGTCGCCTCCGGCTCTTGGTTGGATTAAAATGAATACAGATGGTACTGCTATGGGCTCTCTAGGGGTTGGTGATTGTGGTGGAATCTTTTGGAATTATAGAGCCTTTGTAAAGGGTTGCTTTGTTATTCCTCTTGGTCAGGTTTTCGTGTTTGAGGCCGAGCATCTGGCGGCCTTGTTGGCCATTAATTTTGCTTGGAAGTATAGGTGACATCAGATTTGGCTTGAGAGCAACTCTTCTTATGTGGTTCGGCTGCTTTCTTCTCATTCTAAGATGGTTCTTTGGAGGGTTTATCAGGTGTAGCAGCACTGCATCTTCCAGATCTCGTAGATGAATTTTCACATTTTTCATATTTTCAGTGAAAAGAACCAGGTTGCAAATGCGCTTTCTAAGCATGCGTTGGAGCTTTAGGCCTGATTCTTGGTGGTTCTCCATCCCGCCGTTCTGTTCTTATTTAGTTGGTAATGACTGCATGGACCGAAAGCCTTTTTGCTTTTCTTGATACTTTATTTTTCTTTTTAGTATACTTTATGTGCTTCTTTTTGTTTGGAGTTTTTATTCCTCTATTTCTTTGTTCTTTGTTGCTTTTTGTTACTCTTTTCTTTTCTTTTATCTTTTATATATATATATATATATAATATGGATATTGTTTAGGGGTTTTTCAGCATATGATCGCTTGTGATACTTTTTTCGTATAGATCAGTCCAATTTAAGTAGCATTCAGCTGCTAATAATATTTCCCATGAAGTGGAAAGCATAATAAACTTGGTTACCGGTATCAATCATCAAAAACAACTTTCAGTACTGCACAGCTACCAATACAAATGGCTCACACAGGCCAATAATTAAGTTTCTATGTTAAGTCAGTGCATGATTAGAACATCAACATGAACATGCAAAGGTAAAATGTAGCAATAGCTAAAAGATGATCAGAGAATACGAGTCATTCACCTCCATGGGGTTAAGCAGCAAAATCTGAACTAGGAGCGGCAATTACAAGTCTGTCACTTCTTCCATGGGGTACCAGCTACACTTTTAAATTCATTATTAACTTTCTTGATCTCTTCAAAAAGTGAACCAATGCCCGATTTCAACTTAACAATCTCTGAATCATTTTCATTGTTCGTCGATAGAAGCCTCGCCTTCTTTTCTTCCACCTCTTTTTTCTTATCTTCTAACAGCTTCAAGTCCTTCATAACTTCATCTAACTCAGCCTTGACCTTGCTTCTCTCATGAGTCTGCTCTATGATCTCACTTTTAATGTTTTTCGATTTTGTTTTAAGCTGTTCTTGACTGTCTTTCATTGATTGCAATTCAAGAAGACGACTTCGCACAGCTTCAACATTAAAGCCATGTAACTCTAATTCAGAAAGACATTTCAAAAGGCTGTCAAAGTCGATTCTTAGATCACTTGCTTGTAATGTTGATATTTTCTTTGTCACATTAACAAAGGTCATCATATGCCCAAGAGCTAATCCTTCCCGACACACCTCTTCACATTCAGCTAACGGACGAAAATGTGGTTCCTGTGGAATTGATTGAAATACGTCCATAGCTTTAATTAATTGCATTACTGGGGAATCCTCCACAATTCGTAAGTTTTGGTCCTTGCATGGCATATCATCATTCATAGCTGCCCCTGCAGCATATTGCACAACTTCATCATTTAATATTTGTTTAAACTCAATTAATTGGTTGATAGTCCTACCACATATATCTGGACAAGAAAAACCAACATAATCACCTGGACAGTGAACACCAACAAAATCAAGAAAATTTCTACAAGAATGTGTAAAATAAAATTCACTCAATTACAACATAGGTTCATCAACATCAACCATGTTACTATGTATAATGGCCATTTCAATATCTCAGCCTTGGAAACCAAATCAGAAAGTTCAATAGCTGTTTCTGTCGATGCACATCAAAAGCCAAAAACACAATCCAACATAAAAAATAAAAAAATAAAAACACAAATACTACAAGTGCCAATTAATGGATAATAAGCGTAGTCTCAAAATTTTATTTATTTATTTCCATGGACTATGTTTCCTACCATCGATATAAATAAATAAATAAATAAAAAGATTCTGTTTGCAACCTAATGTGCATAATATCTATCTATGACATTGCAATATTAAAAATTACTTCATGCTTCTTCTAGATTTCCCTCTTGAGATATGTACACTTTTACCACTGTTAGTTACTTTCATTGAGAAAGAGGCTGCATTGCTTGAACAATATTTTTTGGTCTAATAACAAGTACTTTGCATCATACTCTCACATTCATGTGTACAAAACTTAAAAGGTGCCTTTTGCTAGGAAATGATCTTAATGCACCATTGCCTTGATGAAGAACACAAAATTAAAAAGAAACTTTGAAACCTTCATCATGTGAATTAGAGAGGCCGATATAAGATAAATACTCTCCAGTCTCCACTGGTGTCTTATAGCCATTAAAAAGGGCATACAAGAGAATTTTAAAGCATGTTTGAACTAGTATTCCAATGATACCTTTTGTCTATTGTTTAAAAGATTGAGAAAAAACCTATTATATTTTCAGTCATCGATAAATCATTTATGTTTGTGTTCTGTAAATTTTCTTTCATGTTGGTTGCCAAATCCTGCAACTTTTGTTTCAGAAGTTTTTTGTTTCCCAGCAGTAAGGGCATTATGATTATACAATTATGTTCATGTAGGCCATGGTTCATTCAGAAACTGGTTTCGATGTAAAATGATATTCAAACCATATTTGAAGTCGGTAAGGAATATTGGTTTGGGAAGTCCTCATACCTGTAGATTCTCCTACTGATTCAACACCAACAGTTGCAGAATCCCCTACGGTCATTTTACCGACTGCACCTTCAGCTCCACCGCACTCCTTGTCTGTAAAACATATTACATATTTATGCATAAGAAAAAACATCCTTAAGAAAAATTTTGTAGCTTCAAGCTATCCAAGGCAATTTGCTAGAGCTTATGTACCTGCAAGTAAGGATTTTGAAGGATTAGCTCCCTGTTTCTTCTGGTTTCTAGTTACAACTTCCTTCTGTTGCATAGAAATAAGACTAAACATCATTGAAACTTTTACAATTTACACTTGATGCATTTCATTTTAGTAGTATGTTTGACTAATTTAAGGATAACAGAAAACTAGCAATTTATCTATCTATTCTGTCTCTTCTTCCTTTTCTTTCCTTCTCTCTTTCTCCTCTTTCCTCCTCCCTTGCTACTCTTCTGGTTCTACATCAAGAAAGTAGAAACCCATACACAAACAAGAAGTGCCTTGATTATACATGCATTTTCAGTTTTATTTGAACTCATGATGCTAATAGGCTTTCTACAAAAGGATTATACCATCAGAGTTGTGCATGTCCTAGCAACCTTTAATCAATCTTATGGTTAAATCAATATACATGAACACAAAAACTAAGTGAATTTATGTTTATGCCAGTTTTTGTGTAATGGAAATTATACAATTATATTGAAATCCATGTCCAACTCAACTAAACATCAATTTCACTAAATAGGGAAAAATACTCTGCTACTCAAACATGTGTGAATGCTTATTCTTCCACCTGTATATGCTAATGGTCAACAACGTTTATATATTATAAATCTTAACCATAATTCAACAAACTTCAGTAAGACTTTTTTTGAACTCAATATACCCACGGTACAAGGAAACAACACCAAACGAACACTATAATTGATTTTAACACAATATAGCCTCATGTGACAGTCACTTATTTCCCACCTCATTAACATGCACTCTTTGTTGCCTGTTGAGAGCAACAAAAATATTATGCAAGCTACCTAATTAAGTCATTGTATCAGAGAAATAGTTAAAGCAATCCCCATGGGTTGCATGTCAAGATCACTTATGCCAATTATGCACGTACCATCAGATAAACAACAGGGCCCTTGCCTCCAAAATAGCATAAATAGATATGGTTGACAAGTAACAACCAACACCCATTAAAAATGGACAACTACTTTTTTAATAAAAATTAATATACCTAAAGCAGATAAGAGATTAGAGTCTGCAGGGGATGAATGAATGGTTAGGGCACACATCACATTTAACAAAATGAATGTAATCAATGTATGTTGAACCACACAATGGAAATATAACAAAACTAGAATGAAAAGTATTGTTTCTATGAGCAGAGATGCAATTATTCAAATGATCAAGATACATTGTAACCTACAATATAGAGCTCTTTTCAATATAGACAACATAAACTATCTCACTTGAACAAAAACCTGTCCATGTTAAAGGAAAATGCTAGCATGGCTGTAATTAACTACATCCATCACAAACTATCATTGAGTGTGTGGATGCTTTTGCATGTGGATATGTAGAATGCAGGTGGGGTATATGGAGATAAAGATAGAGGCAGACAGATTGCAAGTAGTTGTTAATATTCTAGGTGTCACTTATGCGTATAGAGCATCATGTGAATAATTAAACTAATTACATTTGTTGGTAGTTTAGCATCTAAGAAGGAAAACGATCCTGAAATCAACTAGACAGCATCAGTATTACAACCACATCAGACATGGAAGAGTAAACTGAACTGTAAGCATGATGATAATTAAAAAGCATAAAATAACTCAGAGCACACAGAATGTATAAAGAATGACAAACCTATTTAAATAAAGTAAGCTAATTAAACCGGATGCCATCAGGGCATCCAATAATGTGACACTGCCATATGACATCCAAAGAATTGTCTCATTATTCATTACTGCCATGACAAGATCATTTCAAATGATGGCACAAAGTTAAGATTCGTGACTTTCAATAAGAATCTATGAAAAAATCTTTTAACATAATGAAGAAAAAACCTGATTTTCAAAATATCCTCACTTTGGATGATGAATGTCAGGTCAAGATCCTTCAATACTTAAATATGATCCTTTGAGGAGAGAACAGTGAGATAAGTAATGGAGTGTACTCTGTCCGGATTCTTACAATATTCTACTTGTTGCTTTTTTTAGCACAATTGTACCTTTACTACAGTAAAAGTCTAATCCAAAGTACAATTGTACCTTTTTCTATTGTAATCCTGAAGAAGTTATGGATGACTGTAATGAAATTTTCCCAAACCCCCTAATACCTAACTCTAAACTGGAAACAAGTCGATATAGATTACATTTCGCTTTAATATTGACCAATCTGATTTGTAATGTGTTACCAAAGTCAATATTAATCCCTTCTCTATTGCGTGAATTTTATTTCTAATTTGATAGCACAGGCCTGCACCTAATGAGCCTGCTATCAACCAATAACTTCCAATTAATTAATAATTAATCAGTACCTCTAGCTAACTTTGCTCTCAAGATGTTGAATGGTAAGTTTGAGCTGTGGCTTAGAAGGCAAAAGTTATTAGTAAAAATAATAACAATGACATAATCATGATTTTATATTGTGATAGCTTAATGTCAAATGTAATTGAAGGCTGGCAGCTGATATAAAAAAGAAAATTCATACATGTAAAGAGAAGGGACTGTTCTTAGCTCCAATCTAAGCACAAGTGATCTAAGATCCATTCTTTACTCATACCAAAGGAGGGTTTATATGTGATAGAACTATTTATTCCCATGTCCAAGGTCATGACCATCATATATAATATTATATCGTGTCATTCATAAGTAAAGAGCATATCTCTATTTATATTCCATTTCAAAAGCACCAACCTGAAGAAAATGCTTACTTCTTATCAATGTTTTAAAATGAGTGAGGCGGTTCTGTCCTCGCAAGGCGATGCGGTCGCCTCAATTGGAAAATGATAAATAATGTAAAAATAAAAATAATTAAAAAAAAAATACTAAAATAGAAAATCATCATAACATTTAATAAATAGTGTTAACATCCCCAAAAAATAAGTTGCATGACAAAAAAACAATGTTTAGTAGCAAAACAAACAATAACAAATTATCTTAGATTATAAACTAATAATTATAATTCATAATCTAACATAACTTTTTAACAAACACTTGAAAAAAATAATAGAAACAAAAAACCTGCATGAGAATGGAGATAGCGATTGGAACTTGGAGTCTTTGAGAAGAACTTGGAGTCTTGGAGTCTTTAAAAAATATATATATTTTTTAAAAAATACTAAAATAGAAAATCATTCATAACAGTTAATAAATAGTCCACAATCAACATTGCTAACATAAAGATCCCAAAAAAAAAGTGCATGACAAAACAAAAAAAATGTCTTAGATCACAGACTAATACTTTATGATTCATAATCTAACATAACTATCTAACAAACAATTGAAAAAATAATAGAAACAAAAAACCTGAATGAGAATGGAGATAGCTGTTGGAACTTGGAGTCTTGGAGAAGCTGAACTTGAGGTTTGATGGTCTTGTTCTTGAATAGAGTAGAGGTGAGAGTAATTTAAATAAGAAGTTATGGTTTTATGGGTTATATATAGTCGGGTTTTTAAAATAAAATAAAATCTGCCCAGGTGAGGCCAAAATCGCATTGAGGCCCCATGCTTTGAACTAATTTTCAAAACACTCCACTTTGGATGACAAGAGTTCCACTGAAACTTGATCTCTACAACACAACGAATAAGCAATACCAATACTAGACACTAGTTCTGCACAATGTCAGATTATTTTAACTGCCATAGTATTTCTTTCTTTCTTGAACGAATACACAAACAAGTGAAATAAAAAACAAACACTTTATAGCCTACCACTACTAGCTTGCATTTAGGTAGTTAACTGGGTAAATAATCATCCAATATCTCGAGAAAGGCAACAACTTTTTGCATGATATCTTCGAAAATAGAGAAATAAAGTTGAAAAGAAACAATTTTTAAACTCCAAATTCATGTTTGATCTAATGTTTTATAACTAGAAGAACCCAAGATTTTCTTTCTTTCTCGAAGCTAAATGTTACCCTAAAACTAAAACGAATCCAGAAACAAGAGAAATAAAAACAAACACTTTATCAGCCTATTACCAGCTTGCATTTGGGTGGTTGAGTGGTTACATAAATATAATGATTCAAAATCTTTGAAAGGCAACAACTTTTTGCATTATATCTTCGAAAAAAGAGAAATAAAGTTGAAAAAAAACGATTTTTAACTAAAAATACCTGTTTTTGTAGTGGAACCCATTTGTTATCGACCCAATCGAGAGGAGGCCTCAAGTCTGGAGACCTATAGCAGATCAAATCAGGTGGGTTTTTGAGCATGACAGAGTAGCATCCTGGCTCGTCTAAGGCTTTGAAGACCACTCCAGCCCTCCACCCATTTACATGATAAACATCAACAACATCATTTGGTTTAAAAATCTGATGTTCACGATTAGGAGGAGGAGGAGGTACTGGCCTTATAAACTCAAAATTAACAGCTTTGACTAACTTGGTGCTAACATTGTTAGACTTACAACGTAACCTCTGATACTCCACCAAGAAAATCATTTCTTTTTCCTTTTCCTTTGGCCTTTCCACGATTTTGGCCAAGTACCACCCACCAGGAAACCCATCTGCTTGACTGCTCACTTCTACAAGTGAGCCTTTACCAAACAAATTGCTGTTAGCGTCACCAGAAGACCCCATTTTGATCTTCTCTTGGATATCAAGATCTGTAAGTTGAGCTGCTGGTGTCGTCTAGGAGGAGTGAAGGTCGGTTAAGACTTAAGACTTAAGAAATGAACCGAGAAGGCTGAAGGTATAACCTCTCTCTATAGTGTCAGTGAAAGCTTGACTAACACGTATATATCACCTATTCACCTCTCCATCTGTTTTGTTAATTCTCTAATTTACCCTTCAATTCAACAACATATTTCATTAATTAATGGCATGTTTGGCATTTTTATTTTATTTTATTTTTTTAAAATCTAGCTTTTGAAATAAACTTAACAGTAAGAACACAATAATAAGAAATCAATAGATAGACAACATATAAATATGATATTTTATTTACTTCTCAACGGTGTTTACAACTTGGTGAGACGTCTTTTTTATAGGCTTACAATATAGTAGTTACAAACTTAAGAAAACACTATCAATAAACTTGAGAATCAATGAAGCCATAGACTTGAGAATCAATGATACCATAAACTTGAGAATCAATTGAGGAAGGTGAAAGATCAAAAGTTACATTATGAGATTTGATGGACATTCACTTATATTATATTTTCATAACACTCTCCCTTGAATGTCCATATAGAATATGTCTCGTTAAAACTTTTAGTAGTAAAAACCTATGTGGGAAAAAAAATACCGGTGAAAGAAAAAAAGTACATTATTCACATATATCTGAAAAATAATATTGGAGATGACAACAACTGCCTCTTTAAAACCTTATCGAGAAAAATCCTATGGGATAAAAACTCTAAAGGTAAAAGAGTACGGTTTATAGATTTTTCTCCAAAACAATTACTCCCCCTCATCGATATGCTCATTTTGATGTGGTCTCTCAATCGTTTGAGAAATATTTTTCAATTGCCGCATCCCAATATTATGTTAACTTTGTGAATGTTGCGATTGACAATGCTTTTGTGAATAAATATGTAAGATTTTCACTTGAGCGTATTTTTTAAACATCTATTTCACCATTCTTTTAAAGCTCATGTGTATAAATTTTTTTTGGTGAAATGTGCTTAGTTCGATCACCCTTCAATATAGCTTCATTTAATCTGTGTAATGCAAGCAGCATTGTCTTCATATAATATTGTGGGCCTATTTTTTTAGGGACATTTGTAAAAGTAGTCAAATTAAGAAATTGTTCATTGTTTTTAATCAAAAATATTTAAACTATTGTTTTTAACTAGGTGTAAGTTGCAAAGTCTAAAATGCCCATTTAAAAAAAAAAATAAATTCAATTTTGTTGTTAAAAGTAAACCTAAATTATTATTATTTTTTACAAACATAAACCTATTGTTTTAATGTCATTATCAATTAAAAAAAAAAGCATCGTCGTCAACCTTAGTGAAAGAGGCATAGGTGATTGAAGAAGAGGTGGGCAATCGCGCGAAGGTGACGAGATAAGGGTGATGCCGGTGAACAAGAATCGGTTGGCTGAACTAACTAGACATCGACAAAGAAGAAGAAAAAGAGAGGAAGAAAGAAAGGGACTGGATTGTGCGACGCCGGCGAAGAAGAAGCAAGTGCTTTCCGGCGACGATTTGACAATCGAACATTCCGACGACCTAGGTTGACCTCGACCTATTTGTGACACAACCCATTTCAACCCACCTTCAACCCACTTCAACTCAAGTTCGACTGTAATTGCTCAAGGTACAATTTTTGTTTACTTTTTTTGATGATTGTTGTGATTTTTGTGAAAGCCAATTACTAGTGAAAATTTTCTTAGGTTTGATGGGTTATATTTAAAAGCTTAAGTGAAGTGGTTGATAGAGACTACTAGATATTTGATAAAAGTCTTGAATGAGAAAACAAAGGTTTATATGCATGATTAAAACTGCCTCAATCTATGTTTATATGTATATTTATATACAGCAAACAAAGATTCTATTTTGGGGTGTCATCTGTTTCTTTTGTGATTTCGTGTCTGTTCTATCTATTTTTGTGTAGATCTGGTTTGGTGCTTGTTTTGGGGTGTAGGCTATTGTGTTTGTGCTTGCTTTGCTTATGGTGTTTCTTTAGTTGGCTATTTCTTGCTCTATTTTTTTTTTCTTCGTTTCTTGTTTGGTTTGTTTAGAGGTTGTTTGTTTTTTTAGTTTTGGCTTGAGCTGATGCACATCCTGTGATTTTTCTTTGCTAGGGTTGTTGCTTGTTGGTGTTTGTTGTTGCCGGTTTTGGCTTTTCTTTGTGATATCAATTAATGTTGGTGATTATAAGATTATGACTTTTCTTGGCGATTATCAGATTATGATCTTGATTATTTGGGGTAGTTTAGATTCATGTAGGTGCTTGATTTGTGCAAAAACAGTGCAGGAAAAAGATTGAATTATTGAATTATTGTTCATGTCCATAATATCTTTGTCATAAAATTAAAAACATCCTTGTTTTGTGGGATCTAGGATGCAAGAAACAATGCATTGTGAAATCAAAAGCTACTGATTTTGCTCTCTTTTAATTTTTAATTTTGTTTTTGTTTTAGAAAAGTAAAAGCTTACTTTTATGCCTCCAAAAAATCAGTACAAAGTTTTTTTTTTTTTTTTTAGACTAAATTTATGTTTGGATTCCTTTGTATTCATCTCTAATTATTATGTAAATTAAGATTTATATGATTAATCATCTTTTTATAAGTATATCCAACACATCCACTTGACTTTAGTTTATCATCTTTAATGAAAGTTAGGGAAACAGAGTTTATTTATTTTTAATGTGAGTGATTTTTTTTTTTTTTTTGTTTTGCAATATATTCACTGATGTTAAATTGTATTAAATTGTATTAGTCAGTGTTATGAAATTTGAGTAATGAACTGTGCTTTGTATGTTATGAGTTTATTAGAGTCATATAAATTTTATTAAGTTTCCAATTTTGATTTTGTTTCAGACTTAGAACTGATGTTTTAGGTTTAAGGTTTCTAATATTCATTTCTATGAATGTAGATTTTGATACATTGTTGTGTATTTCTCTTATTGGGTGCTGTGTGAACTTAACATGTACACGCACAAAATTGAGATTTACGACTCATTGCAAGAGGGGAATGACAAGAAGAAACAGCTAGAACGGGTACCTCATTTTAAGTCACTCGTCTCATTTTTGCTTGGTATACTTTCTGCTGCTGGATATTATAAGCAAAATGAACTTGATCCTAAGCCTTTAGAGGTTGATGTTGTTGAACCGTACTTGATTCCTTAGCAACATGACCCTCAACAACATGACACGTGAAAACATTTTTAATTTTTGTTTGTTTTTAACATATTATTACTATTTCCACTTATCAATATTGACAACTATTATTGGTAAATGCATGAGGAGTTGTGGTGTGATCATCATGAAGTACATGGACAATATTGTTTAAGATAACTATTACCAAATGGATTTCACAACAGACGATATGAAGGACATTAGAAATGAAATTGCCGAATGGTTTTTTCAAGTGTTGGTGTCATATCAATGACATTAGATAGATGTTGCCATATAAACAGAGGAAACTCAAACCAAATTTTTTGGTAATGTTAACAAACAGAATTTCAAGTTTAAAAAGCATATATAGAACCTAATTGTCAGTTTTTTCATCACAAAATAATGATACAATTTTTTGTTTCTTCTCTCTTTCATTTTAAACACAATACACATGCCTAAATGCAAAATTAAGAATTAATCCTAACAATGTCATAATAATTTAACTCAAACCAAGTCTATGATTTTTGAACAAAAGTTGTACACATTTTTATCATTTTAGACAATAAATAACAATCCAAATTGCAACGAATTACTTTTAAAAACTTGTCCCACAAATAAAGGTCTCTTTTGTGAAGTAGAGGCTGATGGTGTGGTGCCAAAAGAATACCGACTTGCACAAGGGAGGATCCAACGTGACGTAGTTGCAGGGAAAAGATTATGGGATGGACCACCAAAAGTAACCCCTCCAGCACCACCACAATTCTTATTTCCTCTAATTCCATCCTCAACACTGGTGCCCTGCTCAACTCCGACAAAAGTATCATCTGGACTACTAGGATAATCATGCTCATTCGATTTCTTGTCCTCGGTTTCGAAATTTGTAGTGTAACACCCAACATTATCGTACTTGAAAAACGATGGTGAAAGTTTGTGTACATGTGCATCTCCACCTCCACCTCTACCTCCATCCATTCTCTTCTCCATATCAACATAAATTTCCTTGATCGAAGAATCATCGCGAAACACAAAATCAATATCATTATCACGTTTCACACTATATTTTGTCCAACGTGATTATAACTTAATCACCCTATAAAGAATGATGTCATAAATATTTCTGTCAATCCTAGTCAATCTGTATGTCTTCCTCACTAACTCATTGTATGACAACTTGTTTTCCACCAATTCCACAATAAGTTTCCCATCCACGTAATCTAAATAGTTCCATCGATTGTTGTAATTGATTGCTAACATAAAGCTTTTCATAGTTTCTAAAGCAAATAACAATTGAAAAAAAAAATCAATTCATAAAAAAAAAAAATTATAAGAAAACATCATTTTACATTTTCTAGGGATATATCACTTAAAGCGTGAAATTTCTCATGTATGTCATGTTTTGCATGAACTATCTCATGTATATCATGTTGGGTATGAAATATTCCATGTATATCATGTTGGACATGAAATATTCCATGTATGTCATATTGGGTATGAAATATCCCTTTTATGCCAAGGTATGAAATATCTCATGTAAGACATGAAATATCCCATGTATATCATATTGTGCATGAATATCTCATATATGTCATGTTGGGTATGAAATATTCTATGTATGTCATGTTGGGTATGAAATATCCCATTTATGCAGTATTTCATGCAAGATATGAAATATCTCATATATATCATGTTGTACATGAATTATCCTATGTATGTCATGTTGGGCATAAAATATCCTATGTATGTTGGGTATGAAATATCCAACGTATATCATGTTGGGTATGAAATATTCTATATATATATATATATCATGTTTGACATGAAATATCTCATGTATGTCATGTTGAGCTTGAAATATCTCATGTACTTCAAAAATACATGATAGCACAATATTAGGCGATGTGTCACATTAAACATGAAATAATCAACTTATATCACTTTTATCGTGACATATTGCGTAAAATATAATTTCAAACCGAAATCGAAGTTTTTTCCATTGTCACAAAAAAAAAACTTCAAAATTGAAACAAAATAACAAAAACCCACCAACAATATCATCTAAGAAACACAATAATGCTATTGAAATTGAAGATTTACAAACCTTGAAGTTTTAAGAGAGATCCATAACTCGAAATTTTCAAAAAACTCTTCCCAAATATAGGTTTCTTTGCGATTTTCCTTTTAAAATAACTTTAATTTCTTGACAAAAATTAGTTGAGAACTAAGATTTGATAAAGCTATGAGTGATAAAAAGATGGGTGATAGAGATAAGTGATTGAGAGAGATGAGTAATGAAGAGAAAAAAAAATTAAAGGGAAAAAGAGGATAAAAGGGTAGTTTTGTAATTTATTGGCTATAGGGTAAAATGTAGCTATGATGATTGGATACAAACAATAAAAATTTAGAATTTGGTTAGAAACAATAATTCATTCTATGGTTAGGTTATTTTTTGCAATTTTCACATTTTTTATTTATTGAAGATAGTCCACATGTTTCCCGAATATGTTGTACCATAGACCTTAACCAAATAGACTCCCTATTAGCTTCATGAATTGCCAATATCTCTGAATGGTTTGAAGAAATGACAACAATTGTTTGTTTATAAGATAACAGTATTTCCACAGGTAAATAAATATCCTGTTTGTGAGCGGGCATTATGTGGATCAGAAAGTATTTAGCTTCCGCATATCCGGATAATTTTGATTTTGATCCCTTTAAATGATCTCATATCAATTGTTCCACAAAGATAACACAATATATGCTTAACACCATTCCAATGTTTTCTAGTTGGTGCAGAACTATACGTTGCTAGTAAATTGACTGCAAATGCAATAACATGCCTTGTACAATTTGCAAGGTACATAAGTGCTCCAATTGCATTTAAATATGGTACTTCATGACCAAGAAGCGCTTCACCATCTTCTTTTGGACGAAATGGATTTTTTTTTTTCTGTATCAAGTGTTCGAACAACCATTGGAGTGTTTAACGGATAAGCTTTATCCATGAAAAAACGCTTTAAGACTTTTTCTGTATATGTTGATTGATAAATAAATATTCTGTTTGAATGCTCGATCTGCAGGCCAGGACAAAGTTTTGTTTTACCAAGATCTTTCATTTCAAATTCATCTTTAAGTAAGATGCAGTTTTTGTGAGTTCTTTAAGATTCCCAATGAGATTTAAATCATCAACATATACCACCATATGGCAAATCCAATTTTTGATTTTTTAAAGAACACACATGGGTAAATTAGATTAATTGCATATCCTTCTTTCAGTAAATATTCACTTAAGCAATTGTACCACATGCGCCCAGATTGTTTTAACTCGTATAAGGATCTTTGTAGCATAATTGAATACAAGCTTCTATGTTTTAAATTTTCATTCATTTTATTTCCTTTAGGGATTTTCATATATATATATATATAAATAACTGTATCAATAGATCTATAAAGGTATGTTGTCACTACGTCCATAAGATGCATATCAAGCCCATCTGATGCTGCAAAACAAATCAAAAATCGAAATGTGATTGCATCCATCACTGGGGAATAAGGGATTGTTTGTTTGTTTTTTTTTTTTTTTGTCTCAAGATTGAACAGTCTTGAATTTTTCTAAAGGCTGAATTGAAACTGAAATCTGAATCTGAATAACATGTTTGTTTGTTTGTTTTTTTTTTTTCTTCACATCTGAACGTACTGTCAAAATATTTGTTTTTTTAAAAATAAAATTGTCTGAAAATAAGTAATTTTACATTTATACTCGTACTAATTAAAAGATGTAATTTAACATGCACTATTCTTTATAAAATTTTCTATGTTTTTTTTTTTTTTTTTTTTTGCAAACAAAGTTCAATTTAATAAAATAAAAAATTAATCAAAGATATTCTGTAAACAAAGTTTAAGTTCAATTTATTGTCAAAAAAAGAGTTCAAGTTCAATTTTGTATGTTGTCCACGTTTCCGGTGTATATAATTCATAAAACCATTTTTGTTTTTTTTTGTTTTTTTGGTTTTTTGGATCATATGCACCGGAAACCAAATAAAAGAAAAAGGTTCTTGAATTTTTTATATACAATTATTCTATAACATCTTCAAGCCACAAAATCTACTCAATATAATAGACTAATTTATTGAGCACTATACGAATAGTTAGATAAAAAATAAAAATAAAAATAAAGAGTTCTTACTGGGATTTGGTAGGAGAGAAATTCAATTGTTTAATCCTTGAAAAATTTCAATATGAGAAGTAATTAGGGTTTTTTTTTTTTTTTCTTTTCTAAAACCTGTTTTAAATAAAGAAATATGTTAAAAGAAAAAATTCTACACCATATCAAATTATGATAAATTTGGAAATATATTTCTTTTGGGAGGATAGATTTAGAAGAGAATATATTAATTGTAATCTAGTGATTTGGAATTAAGTTAAAAGTCAGGATTTCTTACCTTTTATTTTAAGTTATTTTTTGATATTTTTAAGTTGTTTAACCACTTAAAAAAAAACAAATGAAACAACTTAACGAGTTCAATTCAGACCCATTAAGTTTTAAGTAAAAAAAACAAATGACCCCTAAGTCTCATCATAGTTAATACTCGGTCTCCACGAGAAACCTTATGTTACGGGTTGTGCTTTGTATCTCACAATCTCGTTTTTCTCATTCAGTTTTCTAACAAAAACCCATTTATATCAGACAAGTTTGACTTCTTCAAGCATTTGGACAATCAGTTCAAAAACTTCACGTTTTTCAAGTGAATTTAGTTATGCTTGGATCGTTTCTTTCCATTTTGGCCAATCTTTTCTATGTCGACATTCTTCCGCTGTTGTTAGTTCAACATCTTCATCATTATTCATAATATCAAGAGTGAGTGCAAATGCAAATTTATCATCAATATTAATATTCCTTCGATCCAGGAATTTTTTAGCACCAACATAATCTATTGAGATTCGTTCATAAGTCTTATTTGGGAGATTAAAACTTCTTTATTTTGTAAATCTACAGGATCATTTTGTTCCTCTTTAGAGGAATTTTGTATTTCCTTATTTGTTGGTATATATACTTCTTCGGGAGTAATTTGATTAGTTTCGGATTCATTAATTGTTGCTGTATTGTTTTCAATGATGACTTCTTCATGAGAGCCACTTTTATTTTGAAGCTTCATATGTATTCTCATTTTCCTTGTGTTAGGGTTTTGGTTTGTCTTGACATGTATTCCATATCAAAACGGTGTTTTTTCTTGTATCATTTAGTAGTCTTAGAATTGATGATTCAAAACTTCAAAGAAAGACTTGGCCACAACACATGCAAGATGAAGTCTTCAAAGAGAAATGTGCTAAGTTGCACAATAAAGGTATTTTAGACCTCATTCTTCTTACAAGGCTTAGGTACACACACACATGAAATTCATATGTTTCCTTGCATGATTTTATATCATTGGTATAACACTTTCACACACTTGGAAATATATGCTCATGCATTAGATTTAAATTGATGATCATTGGAAAATGCATGTTCTAGGACTATGTCTAGGAAACGGCATATGTGTGTGACTTGGTGTCTATTTGTTTTTGTTTTATTGTTTTTGGACTTGAACATGAACTCTTATGATTCCTTATTAAGTCCGGTCATTTCGGTTACTCATTCATTAGGTTTCAAGTCCAAACGATGTAGCTACGCTACTTTGTGTTATCATTCATTAAGTTGTCTTCGTCGTTGTTTTCTGAGATGAATTCTCAACCCTTTTGCAAAGTTTTATAGTCGTTGTTGTGCGTGAGGGAGTCACAATTCGTAATCCAAAGATAGATTCAAAATTGGAGTTAGGAGGCCTGAATACGGTCGAAGAACGCGAGAGGACCAAGCAAGACCAACGACCAAGCTTGGTGGTCACGTGTGCCACACAACCAGCATGGCCCTCTGCCCACATGTGCCACACATGGTCCACACATGGTGTTGACGTGTCACATGCTGGTTGGCTGCCTTCCTTCCCTCTCTCTCTTCTTTTTAAATATTTCAAATTCCCTCCCATTTCATTTTAAGAAGAAAAAGTTGAATCCTTCTCTCCAATTTTTCTCATCTTCCAAACACCATAACTTTCTCATACGAACTTGGAATTGAGTGATTTAAGTTAGAGATTGTTCATAATCAAGTCCTATACCTTTTCTAAGTGATTTAGAAGCTGTTTGATTGACTTTTCTGGTGGTTGTACATAGAAAACCGAACCAGCTCGAGAATCCAAGGTAGTGTTCATATCTTTGGGATTTCTTCTTTTATAACCTTCAATTTGCTTAGGGTTTCTTCTTCTATATGTATGTATATGTATGGTGAATGCTATTGAGAAAGGTAGCTTCATAATTAAACCTAATCAAAAGTCTAATTAGAGACATATGTGAACTAGTTTATTTGATTCTATGATTTTCACATGTTTGAGAGTTGTATTGTGATTAGTTTGATATTGAAGATTGTTTGAAACTTGATTGAATCATTTTGATGATAAATAACCTTGTATTTTGTTTTGATCTTATGATTGATGTAATATAGGATTATTTTATGTGTATGGGTTTTTAGAGAAATCTAAGATTTAATTGAGTAATCATTTTCTCATTTTCTCTAATTCTTTGGCTAGAATATTAATTGAAATCATTTTATGATTCTAGCATTTTATTGTGTATGTGTATGACATCTTGAATATGTGCTTCATGAATATGATCTATTAAAGTGTTGTTTGTATGAATGAAACTAGAAGTTTTTTGTTATGTGTTTTCACTTACTCTAGGTTTAATTCATGTTTTTGCACTAGACTAATAGACTTGTGTTTCACATGTTTAGGTCTAGTTGTGCCATGGAATGTATTGATCACATGTTCTATGTTGAATTGCTTGATTGCATCATTTTACATTCACATGATCACACTAGAAAGTCTTTGTGAAAGGCATGAAGTTTTGGTTAGAACATGCTGTTCGAATAGCCAAGTAAGAAGTCTTGCTTAGAGTTGGGATGACTCGGATAGGCAAGCAAGGAGTCATGGCTAGGATTGGGAAGGTCCGGATAGCTATGCAAGGGAGGCTCTCTAGAGGCATGAGTGTCTTGGATAGATAGTTGACTATATTATTGGTAGGCCTAGGTGTATGGATAAACATAGACTCCAATAGAGCGAGGTACATGGGATGTGAATGCACTCTTGAGGAATTTCTAATCTTCCATCAATGTTGGTTTAGTATGTTGTCCAATATATGGTGGTTCCACATCATTGAGGGATTTTACACTTTCCAATAAGGTTGGGTAGACATAGACTCTACATGTGTTGGTGATCTAGGATGGGCACTTTGTGGAATTTCTAATTTACCATCTAATACATATAGTACCCAATGGTTATAGTTTAACCCGTGAATGTTTCCTCCTTAGAGGTTTTACCACGTTAAAAAGTCTCATGTGTTAATTCTTTCTATCTCTCTTTATTACTTGTATATATATGTTTGCTCTTAATCCTATAGTACATCCATCGCTTGTGAAGTTTTGGAATCAAGATTTGTTAAGTGTGATTTTTAAAGCAATACATATTTGATCATTCTTATATTCTTTATTCTTTTGTATATTGTTACTTTGATGTATAGTTATATTTGTTAACACTTGTAATTCATTGACCAATATCATAATACAAGTATTCTTTGTTGTTGAGATTTTTGTGTTTTATAACTCATGCAACTCCTTATATATGCAGGCATTGCCTAAATGATCACATTATTATATTGTCTATGTATGGATGGTTTTGGATTATGTATTGTATGTAAAGCTACCTTGAAGGACAAACGAATGTTTGTTTTCAAGGGATTGAAAAAGGTGTAAAAACCTATTCACCCCTCTCTAAGAATGCTTTAAGCAATTTAACTACGTTTGTATTATTTTCACCTTGGAGATAAGTTTTTTTCACTAATTGGTCTACCACGCTTCAAGCGTTGCTTAATTTCATTTACCTTATCCAATTGTCCTTTAGGGATATCAACCCTTGTTGGGACATTTTCAGCAAGTATATACGATTTTACTATTTTCTTTGAATCGGTAAATGTATCTGGAATTTGATTTGTAATATTTTGCAATTAAATAATCCTTTGAACTTCAAGTTTACATCGATTTGTTTGAGGATCAAACTGAGATAAAAATAATGCATTCCATATAAGTTCTGGTCATTTTTCTGTTTTTCCTCCTAACGACGAAAAACTTGTTCACGCAAATCTTGCGGTGAAAAGATCTTATGTTAAAGGCTTAAGATATCTAATTATTAAAGGAGAATCACAGCCAACCAAAAATTGGAACATAAACAGCACAACCAAAAATTATCAAATAAGAAATATTTGGTTGTTGGCCAAGGACAAGTTGCGAAGGTGAAAAATTATGATAACTAGTTGGTCGAATACAAATTAATGATGCATCATGCCAGCATGTAATATTGCATGTCCCCATGAAGAAACAGGTAATTTTGATTTTAAAAGTAATGGCCCAGCAATTAATTGAAGATGTTTTATCAAGGATTATGCCAAACCATTTTGAGTATGGACATGTGCAACAAGATGCTCTATATCAATATCGATTGACATGCAATAATCATCAAAAGCCTTAGATGTAAATTCACATACATTATCTAGTCTAATTTTTTTTTTTTTTTAATTTGATAATTAGGAAATTGTGCTCATAATTTAATAATTTGAGCAAGAAGTCTTGCAAATGCAATAGTACGGGTAGAGAGCAAACAAATATATGACCACCTAGTTGACGCATCTATTAAAACCATAAAATATCAAAAAGGTCCACAAGGTGGGTGAATGAGTCCATATATATAACCCTGAATTCTTTCCAAAAAACTTGGAGATTCAAAATTTAACTTTGTTATGGATGGTCTTGTAATTTATTTGCCTTGAGAACAAGCTACATATGGATTATCAGAAGGTAAAAGAATCTTTAGGTTCTTTAAGGAATGTCCATGTGAGTTTTCAACAATTCTCCATATCATAATTGATCCAGGATGACCGAGTCTATCATGTCAAAACATAAAAGTCTTTGGATCATTGAACTTCTGGCTCAATACAAGATTTAACTTAAAAGAAAGTCCAAAAAATCTTTCTAGTATCTGCTTTTGGTATGATACAATAGAAGTGATGCATTAGTAGTCTTAATGTGGTACCGATTAAAACGGACATCTTTAAAGCTTAGAAAATTTCTGGAATTACTAAAATATAAAGCATCATTAATTTGTAATTTTGTTTCATATGGCAACAAAATATTTGCTGTTCTAGAGCCTTCTATCAGGTTTGTAGTACATGATATTGTGTTAACATTAGCTTTAGCTAATCTTAAGTAAGAGTAATATTTTTTATTTCGAAGGATTGTATGCATTGTGGCAATGTCTATAAGAAATTCATCTTTTGATTTTTCAAATCATTAGTATGATCCAAAGCCATCTTCACATATATAAATTCAAGTTAATATAAATATATAAAATACAATAAAAATAGAAAATTGAGGAGATTATAAATTAATTAAGAAATAATTGAAAATTAAACTCAAACATCATTAATAAGCAAACCAAATTCTAAGACAAGTTTATTCTCTCAAAAGCACACACTGTAGGGAATTTTATTAGAATCACACTCAAAACACGCTAAACCACTCAAAACAAACTTAAACATAACGATAATTAAGCACAAGTAACACACCAAAATCATAATGAAAAGCACAATGAATACCAAACATGCTAATTGGTATTAACATGTCCATCACCAATCAAGCGGCCAATATTTCCATTTGGGTCCTCAAAGAAATCTAAAACGTCCAGGTGAGTTATGTCCACGGGATCATCATGATCAATGAAATTTGTTTCCACCTCTTTTTCTTTTGCCTTCAATAATGCATGATAAATTTCGACAAAGTGTTTAGGTGAACGAAAGGCACGCGACCAATGCTCTTTTACTGCACATCGGAAACAAGCATTGTTATGATTTTTAGAGGGTTTGTTTTGAAAATCTTTTCCCTTTTCTTGTTTTTCATGATTGTTATTCCACTTCTGGTGGTTTGGTTTAGATTTTTTATTATAACCATCTCGACCTTGATAATGACCACGACCACGCCCACGATAATTGCCACGGTTATTTGATGAATTAGCATTTGCCTATGGGAATACCACAGTTCTTGTTGGGCGAGATTGATGATTTTTCATCAAAAGCTCATTATTTTGCTAAGTCACAAGAAGACATGAAATTAAATTATAATATTTGGTAAATCTACGCTCTCGATATTGCTGCTGCATAAGCAAATTCGAGGCATGAAAAGTAGAAAATGTTTTTTTTTTTTTTCTAACATGTTTTGTTCAGTTATTGTCTCTCCATATAATTTCAATTGAGAGACAATCTTAAACAATGAAGAATTATACTTACTAACCGATTTGAAATCTTGCTATTGTAAGTGCATCCAGGCATAACAAGCATTTAGAAGTATCACTGTTTTCTAGTGATTAAATCTCTCTTTTAAATTTGTCCAAAGCTCAAATGGATTTTTGACAATAAGATACTCAGATTTCAATCCTTCATGGAGATGGTGCCGAAGGAAAACCATTGCTCTAACCCGGTCTTGTGAAGATGCTTCATTTTTTTTTTCTTTAATCTTATCTCTCAGATTCTTAGCATCAAGATAAATTTCAGCATCAAGAATTCATGACAAATAGTTGTTACCAAAATTATCAAGAGCAGCAAATCCAAGTTTTGTGATGTTCGACATATTCAGCTAGCTAAATCACAAAAATAATTATTAGAAATTCCTAAACACAAATATGTCAAATACTACAACGAAATATGTAAGGGTAAAAATACACATGTTAAATTCATGATATTTTGTAATTGTAAAAATAATGAATGTTGTTGCAGTGAGTTAATAACAAATTACAATATATATATTTTTCATACCTTATGAAAAGGAATAAATAAAGAAGAATATTTACCTAATTGGAGCTTCTTCGTACTGATAACATGAAATAAACTTATTAGTAAGAGCACAATAAGAAATCAAGAGATAGACAACATATAAATATGATATTTTATTCACTTCTCAATGGTGTTTACAACTTGGTGAGACATCCTTTTTAAAGGCTCACAATATAGTAGTTACAAACTTAAAAAGACACTTGCAATAAACTTGAGAATTAATGGAGACATAAACTTGAGAATAAATTAGGGAAGATGAATGATCAAAAGTTAAATTGTGAGATTGAATAGACATTCACTTATATTATATTTTCATAACAGTTATATTATGAGATTGTATGGACATTCTCCTCTCCAACAAACTCCATTTATACATCTAATATAACCCAACAAGCTTCATCGATCAATCACTACATGACTCACTCACCCATTTCTCTTATCTCCCAAAGAACTCAACCATAGACATGGCTATAGAGTTCGACAACACCTTTCAGCTCGACATCTCTAGCTATACCTCCACCACCACTACAACTACTGCTACAACCACCACCATTAACACTATAAATGACGACCATGATTGTAAATGGAGCCATTGGTCCCCAGTTGTTGATCGGGAAGCTTTATCCAGTGGCCAAGATGATTTTCATGACCTCATCGAATCCATGATGGACGGTGGTGGATTAAACCCTGGTCAAGTAATTGCCAACGAAACTACGTCTAACGTTCAGAAATACAGAAGCTCTATAGCTACACCATACAACCTATTTGGAGTTGATTTCTTGTGTCATAAGAAACTGAATTTCATCTTCTAATCAATGTATAAGAGAAACTCTCTTTCCTGTACCACTTCTTGAATTCCAAATTTGTTATTTCTTCAAGATGTGCCTGGATTAGTGAACATTTTACCCCTTTTTTGTTATCTTCTTGATCAAATAAGTTGATCTCCTTTGCATCAGAAGATCATAACTTATTACTTCCTCTCTTGGCATTGAAAGGCAACAATGATTTTTGTTTATATTAATAGATGATATCTCTTTTTGACCCACTAATATGATATATGTACCGTTTGATTTCTTGATTCAATTTTTGAACTCTTGAGGAAGATTAGGAGGTGGGTTCCAATCCAATTGGTCATCAAGATTCTTTATCTTGATAGTGGTATCCTTATTCTTCTCCAAAGTATCAACCTTCATCTGTTACTTCATTGCCACTTTCTTCACAATCTACTGCTCATCCTCTTCTACTTCAAAAAAAAAAAAAAAAAAAATTTCATAGACATGTTTTGCTTTCAATGTTTGAAACAACATCTCGAGCAAGAGCATGTATTACCTTGCTCCTGTTTTTCTTGGGAATTTTGAAACTGAGATAATGAAATTCAAACTTGTTACTACTCTCCTTTCAAAAATCTTCCTCTTCCAAAAACTTTGTTATGTTGTCATTCGAAAGTGCATTTCGATAAAGCCTAGGAGGACTGCCTTTGTCATCAATTTCAATTTGAAATTTTCATCACCAATGGAGGCTTCTTTCAACTCCTTCACAAGCCGGTCAAAAGACTCACCATCATTTATCGACTTTAACTCTTCTAAACTCATCATTGTCTCTTCCTTTTATTCTTTAACTTCAAACACCTAATATATACAAATGATCTTTTTTCTGACAAAGCATACATGCAAATAATTTCTCTGCTGAACATATATATGATATGAAATATATTCTTAGTATCACTTCTCCATTATTTCTTGTCAATTTCTCCATTAGTACATTAGTACTCCTCAATTAATTCTTAGACAATGGTGGATTAAACCCTAGTCGAGTACTTGCCAATGAAAATACGTTCAACTTTCAGAAATCCGAAAGCTTCAGAGCTACACCATACAACCTATTTGAAGTTGATTACTTGTGTCATGAGCAATTGACTTCCATTTTCAAAACAATGTATAAGAGAAGCTCTCTTTCATGTACCACTTCTTGAATTATGTATATGTTATTTCTTTGAGACATGGTTGGATTAGTGAACATTGTATCCCTACTTTGATATCCTCTTTATCCAATAAGTTGATTTCCTTTGCATTCAAAACATCATGACTTATTATTTTCCCTCTCGGCATCGAAAAGTGATGTTGATTTTGGTTCATATAAATGATTGTCATCTCTTTTTGACCCACCCATATGAAATTGCTAACGTTCAGTTTCTCAATTCGATCTTTAAACTCTTAAGGAAGATCCGAATGTGGCCTAAGTTGCTGTCCAAGGTAATCCTATCAGACTTTATCGAAATTCACTTTTGAATGGCAATAGTACAAGGTTAAGTAAAGTTCGTTCTCATGAAGATTGAGTGATTGATTACCAAAATTGATTAGCCTAATTGCTATTCAAAAAATAATAACAGATGGTTTTCATAATTGAATTCTACAAGCAAGTTAATTTAAACTACCAAAAAGGATTTATGCTATTGCGATAAAGAAATGACAAGTAATAAAATCAAGTGTAATAGTAAAGGAAATGATGCTAAGATATGACTACACCCCCACCCTCTTCTAAATTCTTCTCTAGACTCACTTGCATACCCAAATTATACTCATGCAATTTGTAGACTCATGCACCCAATTGATAACATATAATCTCGGTCGAGTAATAGAGGTTACATCCACACATATCCATAGCCTATTGGTCGATTACTCTAGAATATATACGTGAATTCATTAAGAACTTCGGTGCACTTAAAAGAGCCCTATATGCTAGCCTAGATAGGTTTACCTTTCTAGACATGCATAGAGGACATTTCATCAAACACATTGTGTGCGTCTCTGGTTGGTTTACAACACACAACCAAAAAACATTCAAAAGGAGATCAATCTAATGAAAGCATTAAGTACTCAAAAATATCCATATAAACAACAATTGCAAATAATGGATAAAACAAATGTCAATATATATAGTCAAGGGTGACGTTTCATCAAATCCTAGCACTAGAAATTTAGGTCTTATTACAATATAAAGCCATACAACATATATAAGCAAATAAATACATGACTCTACAATAATACTGAAAGAGAAATAGTTGTAAAGAAAACTATATGGAGATCTTTCTCTTCTACTTGGATCTTCTTCTCCTTCGAATATCTTCAACTCCCAATTGCCCAAAAAGATGAAGTCATGATGGTTATGGTGGATGTGTAGGATTTCTAAGGAAAGGTGGAATCTTGGTGGATTTCTTTGGTGAGGAATGGTGATGTAAGATGAATATGAAAAGATGATGTCTTGGTGAATGTTCTTGGGTAGGAAATTTGGTGTTTTAGTCTAAAAATATCAAATGTTTATATAGAGGAATGAATTAGGTCAAGGGCAAGGAGGTGAATTCTTGAATTTAACCATTTTTTGGGCAAAAACCCGAGAGGAAAGCGACCTTAGGGGTGACCTAGGGTTGGGGTCGCTCTTGAGGTCGCATCTCTCTCAGGTGAAGTTTTTCAGCTTCGCGTACCGTTATGAAAACGATCATAACTATCTCTAGAGAACTCAGAATCATGATCTGTTAAAAGCGTTGGAAATTAGACTCATGGGGCTTTCAAGAAATAGATTACAAGAAATGCAGTTCGATCTGAGGAGAGAGATATGGTTCCCGAAAGTTGAATGTTCTGCACGAAGATTTCCAATTTCAGCCCTTTAACCTTTGAAACTCTTCAATTATGCTCAACACCTTATTTTAGGGCAAATAACGTACACAAGGCTCAAAAAACGCATTATAATCAAAAACATGCTCGAAAACTTGTATAAAATCTAGAAATTGGGACCTCAAATAGGTATATAAATCGTCCGATCAACAACAAGATTTTTTTTCTTGGTGGTGGTAGCTTTCTTTTTGTCCAAACTATCGACATTCCTTTGCTTCTTCACAATCTTTTCCCTCTCCCCTTCCTTTTCAAAAAACCTTTTTTTCATAGACTTTTTTTTTCCACATTTGAAACAACAAGTCGAGTAAGAGTAGGTTCTCCAATGCTCCTGTTTTTCTTGAAGATTTTGAAATTGAGATAGCAAAATTCAAATTCGTTACTACTCTTTCTTCGAAAATCTTCATTAGCCAACAACTTTGTTATGTTGCCATTCGAAAGTGAATTTCGATTAAGTCTGATAGGACTGCCTCTGACAGCAACTTGGGTTTGAAATTTTCATCACCATTGGAGGTTTTTTCCACCTCTATCATAAGCTGGTCAAAAGACCCACTATCATCTATCGACTTTAGCTCTTCTAAACTCATCATCGGGCTCATTTGAGATAACTTTTACTTTTGGCTTTTGACAGTAGAAGAAAATAAGTAAAAGCCTGAGCTTCTTATTAACTATTTGGATAGTGTATTTCATAAGAGATTTTGTATCTAGAAAAGCTTTTGACTGTTTGGGTGGAATATTTTAAAATATCTTCTAATTATGATATTACCTTTTTACCCTTCTAAAAGAGCTTTTGAACATGTTTGGTTTGAACCTTTTAAAAATCTATTCTAATTATAATTTAACGTTTGTATCTTATTATTATTATTATTATTATTATTATTATTATTATTATTATTATTATTATTATTATTTTACATTTGTATGTTAGTTGAGTAAACAAAAATATATATATATATATATATATTTAATAAAAGTTTACTTCTTATAGAATAATGTGAAATTGTATTATTCCATTTTTCTATTATATTTCAAGAAACAATTCTACTTAGAGAAATGAAATAATAAAAATTCACTTAAAATTACTAATACATCCATGCATATTAGTTTACTACAGATTTAAGTACACCAATTTTAAATAAAACCCTACATATAAAGTTAATAATAAAATTACACAAGCATGAGTTCTCTAGCAATTCTATCACAAACAACCCCTATCTCACTTTCATCTATTGTTAAATTCATATATGATTCTTCGTCTTCAGGCACGTAATCTTCATCTTCATCATATGTGGATATATATATAGCGTGCGTCTAATACTCCCTAGGGGGGGGGGAGTGAATGAGTTGTTAATCGATTATTACTAATTTTTTGATTAGTCAATGTTAATATATAAAAACCCAAACAAACAACAAAATAATCAAGTGTAAAGTGCGGAAATTAAAGAACATTTGATTTTTACATGGAAACCTTCAACGAGGAAAAACCACGGGCTGTTATGTGCGCCACACACAGTCACCAAAATCCACTATATAAATAAAATGTTATACCCTCAAGCGATACACGAACTCTCACTCTAGACAACCTCAGGCTATGGACACTACCACTCACTACTCTTAGTTCAATCCCTAGTGATATCCCTCGATCACTACTCTTGGCGTGAGCACTTCCTACTCTACCCTATGGGCCTTTTATAGTGACACTTGACCAATTGCTTACCAACTCACACTTGGTTGGAAGACTTTACTTGCTTGTGCAACTTCACCTAGAAACCATAAGACTTTGACTCATGAAGAGAATTAAACGTCTATGTGTATATCATAATGATGCTTAAATGCAATGAGTGCTAGACTAAGCATTATATGCTTAACTAGATGTTGTAATGCAAATCAACATCTTAGTTATCAACAAAACCTACATGCACATACATGAGATGTCAATTAGTTGTAGAGATTTCTAACAACCTAATTGTCAACAAACAAAGGCAAATCAACCTAAGTTGTCATTAAGATGGCAAGGACAATAAATATGCAATTAACAAATGCAATCAATGGGTCCTAATCAGCAATGTCTAAATGCAAAGCATATAGACTTAGATAGATATTATCAATCACAAAACAATCCTAGCTATCAAACAAAGTCAACATGCCCATACATGTGATCTCAATCAGTTATAAAGAATTTCTAACAACATAATTGTCAACTAAACACACATAAACATTCAAAGCCTTAACTAGTTGATTAAAAGATAATCTATCAACCTAGTTATCAATAAATCACATAAGAATGTTTATGACATAGCTTTTAAGCAAAAGACCTAATCAATTAAGATATTAAAATACAAACCCAACCATGTTATCATTCATCAAGAAATGCATTCAATAAAAGATTTCTACAAATCATATGCAATAAAAAAGAACTCTTGGACTTTAAAAATAATAAACAAAGATGAAATGTTTGTTCTTACTTTCCAAGTTAAGAATGAGGAAGACCCATGGAAGATTGATGCATGAAAGATGTCATGGATGCATGGGTTTTGGGTTTGGAGAGTCAATCAAGCTTTCATGAAGCTTTCTCTCTCAAGAACGGAGCCTCTCTCTCTAGGGTTTGATTTCATGGCTCTCCATTCAAAATGATGAGAAAGAGATGTATTTATAGTGTGGAGATGATAGCCCTATCAATTACAAGAATTTTGCTTTTAAAATGAGCCAAATCGGACTCCAAATGAGTGAGATATAGCCAAATTATGAAACAGGGGTGGAGCATTGCACTACTCGTCATGCGCCACACTAGTGCAACACTTCTGGACCAAAAGTGCTGGTCGACCAGCACCACACTAGCGTATAGGCGCTACAGCTCAACAACTCGAGATTTGAGTGCTCCGAAACATGACCAAACGACATTGAAACCTTTCGTATGATATATTGTTGGAAAGGTATGGAAGTCTACTTTCTACTCCAATTTATAAAACATGATTTGGATGTCTATAGAAAATGTTATGGTCATTTGAGTGACCAAATGTCAGATTAAGATAACAGATGTGAAGCCCTGTTTTAGTGGTCACTTTTGAGATTTCAAATCCAATCTAAACGGTCATGAAATATTAAAAATAATATACCGTTAGAAATGTATGGGTGTCTAGTTTGTCCAGAATTTTACGAAACTTAATTTCAATCTTTTTATAAAAAGTTATGGTCACAAGACCATACAGATATCAGTTTTGAAAATCATTTAAATAATTGAAATCCAATCTTTTGAAATTAGACACCTACTCTAAATAACAAAACAAAATATAATACTTATCCAAGAGAAGATGAGACCTTCTCAAGTGGTCAACCATCACGCTAATACATGCATACCATCGTACAAGCGCGGATGTTTCCGAACACACAAACGGAAACGAATTACACTACATTTAAGACTAACATGAAGTGCAAGTGTGGTTATGAATAAATAACATACATGAGAATGGATAACATCATGAATAATACACCAAGCTTGTGACACACAAAAGATATGCAATATATGAAAATGCATTATTAGTGTGATGATAAATCATATAAGCACACAATTAACAGAAACACAAATGCAATCATATAAATGCAATAAAAGTATGTGTGTGCTAAATGACATAGATGCACGAATCAATGAAACACACATGCATGGTAACAAATGTACGATAGATAAAGATGCATGCAAGTGTGTGTGCACCTAATCTCTTCAAGAATCAAGGTCAAGCGATATGCCTTTTGAAGCTCTTGATCTTGAAGTCATGGAGATGCTTGGAAGTTTGCCTTGATACTCATCAAGACGACATAAGCTACCCAATACAAAATCATCCCCAATGTGATATGTCCTGAAATAAGCCAATCACAAAATATAGGTCTTTACAATATGATTCAAATTCAACATCTGCAATGGCCCCTCTTCTTATGAAATTATGTAAAGCCATTGAAGCAGTAACAATAATTACTTGCTTATCAAACTTATAATTAGGCAAGTGTTGTAAAATTTTCCATCGTGCTTTCCACACGCCAAAACAGCACTCAATAACACTTTGTAATGATGAATACACATAATTAAATGTTTCTCGAGATCCTGTTGGTTGACCACTAGTACGAAAGACTAGGAGATGATATTTTTCACCTTTATACGGAGCTAAATAACCTTTCATATTTGGATATCTAGCGTTAACCAAGTAGTATTTATCTGCAATATCAACTTCGTTCATTAATCAATAATATTCAAAGTAATATATATATATATATATAATATTTAAAAGTACTCATTACAATAAAAATATCACATACCATCTGGTGGTTTAGAAAATTTTAACTCGGTGTTTCTTAATGCCTCTAAAAATATACGTGTATCATGTGCAGATCCTTCATATCCAGCCTATACAAATGTGAAAAGCATATCAACTACACATACATCTATAATATTTTGGGTAGGAAATCCTTTCTTACCAATATATGGAATTTGTTCATCCATAAGAAGTGACACACAAACATGCGTTCCATCTATGGCTTTAATGCAATCCCAGCAATTACCAGATGAATTAAAAAAATAATAATAATAACATTAGTTTACTTTTAAACAAATTACCAAGTATTCATAAATTAAGTAGATACAAAATTACCAACCAAGGCCCGCTCAAGACCTCAAGAGAAGAAGCATGCTGCTATCACCCAAGGAGCGGCACTTGAACCGCGGCGAAGCGTCACAACACAAAGCTTGATTTTCAAGCAACTCAAAACATGACCAAACGACATCAAAACCTTTCATATAATATATTATTGGAAAGGTATTGAAGTCTACTTTCTACTCCAATATATAGAATGACATGTTGATGTCTGTAGAAAAAGCTATGGTCAATTGAGTGACCAATGGTCAGATTCAGATAACAACAATGATGCCTTGTTTTAGTGGTCACTTTGGAGATTTCAAAACCAATCCAAACGGTCATGAAATATTACGAATAATATACCGTTGGAAAGGTATGGGTGTCTAGTTTGCCTAAAATTTTACAAAACTCAATTTCAATCTTTTTATAAAAAGTTATGGTCACAAGACCATACAAAGGTCAGTTTTGAAAAACATTTAAATCATTGAAATCTAATCTTTTGAAACTAGACACTTTACTCTAAATAACCAAACCGAATCTAACACTTATCCAAGAGAAGAATGAGACCTTCTCAAGGTGGTCAACCATCACGCTAAAACATGCACACCATCGTGCAAGCGCGAACGTTTCCGATCATCTTCGGGAAATGAATTACACCACACTTAAAACTAACAAACATGAAGTGCAAGTGTGGGAAGTGAATGCATCCTAATGCCTAACATGTCATGGCATTGTCATTGAACAAGGTGCACTCAATTAAAAACATGCATGAATAGAATTCATGACTTTGCATCCTAATGCCTAAACATATCATGGCATTTCAATGAACAAGATGCAATCATATAAACACGCATGAAGAGACTTCATGGCTTTGCATCCTAATGCCTAAACATGTTATGGCATTTCAATGAATAAGATGCAAACATATAAACATGCATGAAAAGATTTCATGGCTTTGCATCCTAATTCCTAAACATGTTATGGCATTTCAATGAATAAGATGCAATCAAATAAAACATGCAAGAAGAGATGTTCAAGAACATGCATGCACACATATAAAACACACAACATACAAGAATAAGATATATGCATGAGTTGTGTGTGTGTGTGTGTGTGTAACTAGATCTCTGCAAAGCAAGAAAGCACTAGAATATACCTTTGGTGCTTTTTCTCTTGAGGTCTTGAGCGGGCCTTGGTTGATAACTAGATTTTAGAATATCACAATCAAAGTATCCTAGTTCTTAGAACATGTAACTAAATCTAGAAATCAATAATCAAGCTCAAAATACAAAGCATTTCTAGAATCAATTTCATGTTCTTCAAGTTTAGCAAAACGATGTTCAAATATAATCACACAAGCATAAACTTGAAAATCAATCAAACAAACCTAGAAGTTGAATCAACATCATTCTAAACACTTTTCATTGATTAAATAAGAAGATCCAAGGAGATGATCACAAAAGAAAATGAAAAAAAGTTGATTCACTTACAAATGATGACTCATGAGTAGAGATCGGTTTACTGCAAAATATCAAGACATAATTTGGCTTGGAAAATGCTTGGGGTTTGTTCTCTCTTCAAGACCAACATTTTTGGCTTTTAAATCACTTGATTCAGAGTTGAAATGATAGAGATATCACAAAAACAAAATGGAAGAAGTTGTGAAGAATTTTGCACAACATTCGAATTTAAATGGAGGGAAAAGAGATGGAGAGGAGAGATATATTCAACCACCAATCAGAGCTTGCCACCTCAGCCTCATATGGAGGCGCGTGGGCCTCACGGTGGTAGAGAGGTGGCCTTCCTGTGAGGCTCACGCGCGCTCACGGGAAGGTGGCGCAAATGGCCTTTCCTCTTTCGTGCTCCTCTCGCGTTTTTCAACAGTTCTCCGGCCTTCGAACTCCGAATTCGAATTTGTTTTTAGATTACAAACTATGACTCCCTTACGCACAAGGAAAACTACAAAACTTTAGCAAAAGGTTGTGAATTCGACTCGAAACATGACGATGAAGACAATACATTATAAGAGAATGTAAAGTAAAGTAGCTTCCTAGTTTGGACTCGAAAACTAATGAGTGAGTAACCGAAATGAATGGAACTCAATAAGGAATCATATGAGGACATATTCAAGTCCAAAAAAAAAATACAAACAAATAGACACAATATCACACAAGTATGTCATTTCCTAGAGATAATCTTAGAACATGCAATTTTACAATATTTGTCAAATTAAGATTAGTAGGAGAGTAGAAGAGAGATTTTTTTAGAGAGATTTTGATTAAGAGGAGAGATATGTAGACTTCTGAAACAATTAATTAATTTTGAGCTCTACAAATCTCTCATCTGATGGTATATTAATTATGGGAGGGCCGAGGAAAGACATGATCTCTCCGCACAGTTGTATTAATGTGTTAGTCTCTCTCTCTATATATATATATGCATGCAAATAACATTTCTATTGAACATGTATATGATATAAAATATATTCTTAATAAGACTTCTTCATTAGTATTGCCAATATCTCCATTAGTACATTAGTAAATTAGTACTTCTCCGTTAGTTCTTGGACGATGCTGGATTAAACCACCCTGGTCTAGTACTTGCCAATGAAACTACATCCAACTTTCTGAAATCCTAAAGCTCTATAGTTACACCAAACAACTTATTTAAAATTGATTTCTTATGTCATAAGCAACTGACTTCCATCTTCTAATCAATGTATAAAAGAAGTTCTCTTTCTTGTAACACTTCTTGAATTCTAGATTTGGCATTCCTTTGAAGCATGGTTGGACCAGTGAATATTTTATCCTTTCTTTGATATACTTCTGATCCAATAAATTGATGTCCTTTACATTCAGAAAATCATGACTTACTACATTCCCTCTTGGCATCAAAAAGCGAAATTGATTTTTGTTCACATCAGTAGATGTCATCTCTTTTTGACCCACCGACTTGATATTGGTACCGTTTAATTTCTAGATTCAGTCTTTGAATTCTTGAGGAAGACGATGATATGGGTTTAAACTAATTAGTCATCAAGATTTTTTTTTTCTTGATTGTGATCTCCTTATTCTTCTCCAAATTATTAGCCTTCATCTACTTCTTCACTATCGGTTTCTTCCCAATCTCATTCTCCTCTTCTACTTTTAAAAAGCTTTTTTTCATAGACTTGTATTTGCTTTCAACATTTGAAACAATATCTCGAGTAAGAGTGAGTACTACCTTACTCATATTTTTCTTAGGGATTTTGAAATTGGGATATCAAAATGCAAACTCGTTACTACTCTCCTTTCGAAAATCTTCTTCAGCCAACAACTTTGTTATGTTAGCTTTCAATGAAGCCTGATACAACTGCATCTGTCAGCAATTTGAATTTGAAATGCTAGTGAGATTAATGAAGTCAAATACTTTTAAAGTTTGGAGACATAATATTCCGATAAATTCAAGTAACTTACAACAACATAAAACATTTAAAGTTAATGAATTATATTGAACTTTAAAAACTCTTTGTTTGCCTTCCTCAAACGCTTCATAGATATGCAACTTTTAATTATTGGAAACTTCTTTCATCCTTACTTTCATATAGCCCATTAACTCCATTTGAACAAAATTAAACATCTTGTTAATGTACATTTGAATCCATGACCTAAGATTCCACTCATTATATTGAGACGAGATACACCGTGTTTACAAATGGTAATCATCTTCTAACTCCGTCAAATGCACTTCTTTTGTTAATTTATGTTTATTATAATGCTGAACAAACTTAATAACGTTTTTGTGGAAATTTGATAGAAAATGTTATTTGTGTTCTCACTTCAGTTGGTGAATTTAATATTTGCTAAAAAAATATCTAAACTGTACGTTGAGCACCATCGTCTAAATGTGAATACAATAATTAATGCCATGAATGACTCTAAAGGTTGAATTTAATGATCATATCATTCGAAGAGGCTTCAAATTCTAATTCACTAAGACAACCATAAAAAACACTTGATAAATAGTCTCTTTAGCTAATGGTTGACATAATGGCTGGTAAGAAATTGTGTAACATTCTTAGAAATGTGTCAAGTGCATAATCATTAACGTGTGTAAATGCATTACTTTTTGATTGATTTATTTCGTGGACAAAGTCACAATAGGGTTCAAATATATAAGGGTAGTTTAGGATTGAAGAATCCTTCTCAAATGCAAATGGACCTCATTGTGGACTTCAAGTGCTTCAAGGAAGGTGGCTTACTTGTCTTGACTCTTAATTGAAGAGATTTAGATTGCACACACGTACATCTCATACATCTACATGTCCTGAATATTCTTGTGTGTTCCTTGTTTTATTCTTATGCATGTCATTCACTCACCTCACATTTGCACAACTTGCAAATAGACTAGGTGTGATTTATTGCCTTGAAAAGAGAAGTCTTTCTCTTACTGTGGTTGGTACCACCCCTGGTACCGCTATTAGTGACATGCCTGGACTGCTGTACATGTTTGGTGTCACCTCTGAGATGTGTTGCCGTGCATACCGCGGTGGCTGCTCCTTGCCTATAGAGTGGTCCCCACCGTGAAAGTTCTCAACGCCTGCACGTTTGGCATATCGCGGCATGGACACTCTTACCATATCGCGGTACGAGCAACGATAATAACGGCCTTTGGTTTTCCAATTACCAAAACAACATCACTTCCTTTTGAGGCCTCTATAAATATGTTGCTTTCTATTCTTTGAGAACCTAGAGCATATACTTTGTACTTCATGAAAGCTAGAGAGTGACTTGCAAGAAAAGTAAGCAAGACTTGATTTTTATCATCCAAAACTCAAATACCCATCATTCATTCATGGTTCATACATCATCTAGCATCTTCTAAGTACGTTCTTCATGGGTTTTCTTCAATCTTACATGACTTGTAGTTAGAACATCATCTTCATCTTTTCACATGTTCTTGCTTTACAAGATAGCTCATTTATAACTTGACTTGACTTTTATCAAGATTGGTTTTTTTATGTTTTGTTTTATGCTTTGTTTGTGATAGCTATTGCATCTAGGGTTTCTATTTTCTTTTATAGCTAAGTTGTATGCATGTCATATAACAACATGATATCTAGGAATGTTTAACATGTTCATCCATGGCAAGATAAGCTTAAATGTTTGACCTTGCATTTATGCTTTTTGAATATTGTTCATATTCACTTTAGGTTACATATCTTTTCTCTTTTAGAGTTAAGTTTTATATTTACCTTGAGTAGTTTACAAGCAAGAGCCTAAAATCACTATTAAAGGCATGCGAGTAGCAAGGACGGATTAGTAATCATATAGGTGTGATGCGGTCAACCTAGATTGTAATCGTATTTGCAAATAGTGGATTTGAGGGTTCGATTGGTAATTATGCCCGTGAGTTTTTTTTTTACCCTTTTGGGGTTTTCTCACATAAACAAATCATTGTGTCATTTAGATTATTTCCGCACTTATTTTACATGATGATTTGTATTAGAGATTAAGGGTGTTTGCAATTAATTTGGTTAAAACCTATTCACCCCCTCTAGGTTTATTTAGACACTTTAGTATATATATATTTTCAATTGTTATTAGAGTGGGTTCCTTAACATAATTAGGAGATCCCTTTCTCTCTTTAAAGTGTCTTGCTTTTGTTTGCAATTTTTGTATGTGTCTTGATTGTTTTGCTTGATTGTTTGCATTCATCTCATTCATGCCCAAACACTATAAGTGGGAATATAGTCAGAAGCGAGGGTGCCTTAAACACAAGACCCCCATTGATCACTGGGGTGAACTACGCCTCATAGAAAGGTAAGATGGAAGCATATATGTGTCAAATCCATGACCGTGGATGGATGGCAATAGAATATGGCTACACCCCACCTATGATGACTCCTACGAGAGGTGGGGAGGAAGTCCCCAAGCCAAAGGCACAATGGAGTCCCCAAGAGTTTGAGGCCTCTAAATGGAACAACAAAGCTATGCACACAATCCTTTGTGCCATGGACGATAATCAATACAAATTGATTCAAACCACAAGAATTACAAAGGAAGCTTGGGAGATCTTAGAGACGGCTCATTAAGGAACTGAGGTGGTCAAGGACTCTAAGCTCCAAGTCCTCCAAACGCAATTTGAGACCATTAGGATGTAGGAGGATGAGTGCTTCAATGATTTCCAAGTAAATTTGATAGACATAGTCAATCAAAGTTATCAACTTAGAGACCCTTAGTCGGATATGAGGATCAAGCAAAAGATCATGAGGTCACTTCTCGAGAGATTCGAATCCAAAATGACAGCTTTGGAGGAAAATAGTGACCACACAAAGATGAAGCCAAGTGAAGTAATTGGAAGGCTTTTGGCCTATGAATCTAAGAAGGCTCCTACAAATACACCTCTAAAGAAACAAAAGTGCTTTGCCTTGAAGACAATCAAGGTGGAAAAGGGGTTAAAAGACTTGGATGAAGAAATTGCTTTTATGGCAAAGAAGTTCAAACAATTTATGAGATTTGAAAAGAAAGGTTTTGGCTCCAAGGGAAAATTTGTGAAGAATAAGACTGCTTTCAAGAAAGTGGAACAAACACAAGAGAATGACCACAAGAAAGGTGTTCAATGTTACGAGTGTAGTGGCTATAGACATATTGCTCCCGAGTGTGCTAATTTGAAGAAGAAGAAAGGAAAAGTCATGGCGGTTACTTGGAATGATAGTGATGACCTAGAAGAAGAAGAAGATAAGTGTTAGGTTTTTGGTTTATCTTGGCATGTATTCCATATCAAAATGAAGTTTTTCTTATATTGCTTAGTGGTCTTAGAAATGTTGATTCAAAGCTTTAAAGAAAGATTTGGCCACAATAAAGGTATAATAGACCTCATTTCTCTTACAAAGCATAGGCACACACACATGACATTCATATGTGTCCCTACATAGTTGCACACCATTGGTATAACACTCTCACACACTTGGTAATGTATGCACATGCATTAGATTTAATTTGATAAACATTGTCAATTGTATGTTCTAAGACTATGTTTAGGAAATGGCATACGTGTGTAAATTTGTGTTTATTTGTTTCTGTTTTATTGTTTTTTGGACTTGAACATGATCTCTTATATTTTCTTATTGAGTCCTGATTATTTCGGTTACTCACTCATTAGGTTTCGAGTCCAAACTAGGATGTTATGCTACTTTACGTTCTCATTCGTTGAGTTGTTTTCGTTTTCGTGTATCGAGTCAAATTCTTAATCTTTTGTCAAAGTTTTATAGTCTTTCTTGTGCGTGAGGGAGTCATGATTCATAATCCGAAGACGGATTTGAAATCAGAGTTCGGAAGCTTGAGTAAGGTTGAAGAACGTGAGAGTAGCACGAAGGAAGCAAGTTTTGGCCAACGGCCAAGCTTGTGGGTGTATGAGGTGGCCGTGAGGCTCACGGCCACACCACCTCTCTACCCCTGTAAGGCCCACGCGGCTCTCATAGGGTAGTGAGGTGGCAGCCCCTCATTTTCCCACTCTTTCCCTCTTTCCAATTCATTTAAAACTCTTTCATCCCTCTCATTTCATTATAAGAAGAAAAATTAAAAAAACCAATGTATAGAATTTTCTCTTAACTTTTTCTCACCTTCCAAACACCATAAATTTCTTATACAAAGTCAGAATTGAGTGATTCAAGTTGGAGATTCTTCGTAATCGAGTCCTCTACTTTTTCCAAGTGGTCTTATAGATATTTGATTATGTTTTCTGGTGACTTCATCCTCAAAACTGAACCAACTCGTGAATAATGGTAGTGGTCATATCCTTATGTTTTCATCTTTTATAACCTTCAATTACATTGGGGTTTCTTCTTCTATATGTATGTATATGTATGGTGGATGCTATTAAGAAAGATAGCTTCATAATAAAACTTAATCAAAAGTCTAATTAGAGACAAATGTGAACTAGCGTTCTAGGATTCTAGGTTTTCACATGTTTGAGTGTTGTATTGTGATTAGTTTGATACCTAGGGTTATTTATGACTTGATTGATTCATTTTATAATTAATAAACTTGAAATTTGCTTTGATCCTTTGATTGATAAAATCTAGGATTAATACATGTGTATGTGTTTTTAGAGCTATCTAGGATTTAATTGATTTATCATTATATCCTTGCTCTAAATCTTTGGCTATAATATTCATTGAATATATTTGTAATTCTAGCATTTATGTGTATGTTTATAACATCTTGAATATGTGCTTCATGTATATAATCTATTCAAGTGTTATATGTGTTGAATGAAACTATGAGCTTTATGTGTTAGGTGTTTTTCACATCCTCTAGATTTAATTCAAGTTTTGCATCTAGACTATTTTAACTTGTGTTTTCACATGTAGTTTCCATGGAATGTATTGATCACATGTTCTATGTTGAATTGCTTGTTTGCATCATTTGCATTTACATGATCACACTAGAAAGTCCTTGTAAAAAGCATGAAGTCTTGGTTAGAACGTGAGGTCCGGATAACCAATCATGAAGTCTTGACTAGGACAAGAGGTTCGGATAGTCAAGTAAGGAAGCCTTGGTTAAAACAAGAGGTTCGGATAACCAAGCAAGAAGTCATGGCTAGGATCGGGAAGGTCCGGATAGTTATGTAAGGGAGGCTCTCTAAAGGCATGAGTGCCTTGGATAGAGAGTTGGCCACAATATTGGTAGGCCCGGATGTTTGGATAGACATAAACTCCAATAGAGAGTGGTACATGGGATGTGTATGCACTCTTGAGGAATTTCTAATCTTCCAACGATTTTGGTTTGGTATGATCTTCAATATATGGTGGCTTGGCATCATTGAGGGATTTTGTATCTTACAATAGGGATTAAGTAGACATAGAATCCAATAGGAAGTAGATCTAGGTTGGTCACTTTTGAGAAATTTCTAATCTATCATCCAATATATATAGTACCCAATGATTGTAGTTCAACCTGTGGATGTTTCCTCTTTATAAGTTTTACCACGTTAAAAAATCTCATGTGTCAATTCTTTCTATCTCTTTCTCTCTTATTTGTATGTGTGTATGTTTTAATCTTGCAGTACATTCTTCACTTGTGATGTATTTGGAATCAAGATTTGTTAAGTGTGAATTGTAAGGCAAAATATATTGATCATACTTGTATATATTATTCTCTTGCATATATTATATTTGTTTATACTTGTAACACATTGAACAAATATTGAAATACAAGTATTCTTTGTTATTGAGATTTTAATGTTATTCTTTCTCATACAACGTAATGATATATAGACTATGCTAAAAAGATCACATGCTTATTTTGTCTATGTATGTTTCTTTGGTTTATATGTTGTATGTAAAGCTATCTTAAGGGACAAACGAATGTTTATTTCAAGGGATTAAAAAAGGTGTAAAAACCTATTCACACCCCCCCTCTAGGTATGCTTTAAGCAATTTAACTACGTTTGTATAATTTCAATAAGTCCTTGAATGATGATGAAGACCAAGTTGCTAACTTCATTGCATTCTTATCCTCTCACAATAAGAATGAAGTTATGAGTTACAAAAAGAAGAATAAGACAAGCAAGAAGAAGTAGATGAAAGTGACTCTAATGGTGATAGCAACTCATCCAAGTCCAATTTTGACTTTGGTTAAGAGATGGATTATGATGACTTCATGGGTTCTTTGAGAACTCTAGATTAAAGAAGAAGAAGAAGATACAAAAGCTAAAAAGCGAAAACCTTGAATTGACCTCCAAGGTGACTCACTTGAGTAAGGAAATGATAAGAGCAACATAAATAAAAGAAAGATTGAATATGGAGCTAGTCTTGGCCAAAAAGAGTGAAGAAAGCTTAAGAAGAGAACTCATGGAAGCAAAAGTGTTGATTGCTAAGATGACCACAGGAACCGAAAAGCTTGATAAGATGCTATCATGTGGAAATAGTAATAGTGACAAGAAAAGGTTTGGATATGTGGAAAACATAGAGACCACATCTTTGAAGAAGACTACATTTGTTAAAAGCAAAGAGATTAAAGTTGATTAAACTCCTCAACAATTAACCAAATGGGTTGAAGTTAGTGAATGCTCAAAGCATGCTCAAGCAAAGTCTCCAACAAGAGCTCTACCACAACAAACTAGAGCACCACAACTAAGACCTCCACAACCAAGGATTCCTCAAGCCTAACATAGGGTCTTTCATGCTCAACCAAGAAGACATGCAAACTTGGCTCAATCATAAAGGAAAAAGTTGCCTTAACATCAAAGGACAACTCAAAATAGAAGGAGGCCACAAATGCTTGCACAAGGCTATGGTATGAACTCCTATTTCACTCATACTTACCATCATTGTGGTATTAAAGGCCACATTAGGCCTAATTGCTTTAAGTATATTAAATTGTGTAGAATTGAAAGCATGATTGAGAAGAATATGCTTAGAATAGCCGAAAAGCATGCACCTAGGAAATTTAGAGCTAATGGATCCATGGCTCCTAGAAATGATCATGTTACACCTATGTTGAATAGAAATGTTGAGTATTATTGCTATGTGGCACAATTAGCCTTGAAAGCAAATGCCTCAAACACTTGGCACCTGATAGTGGGTGTTCTAGGCACATGACCGGAAACAAGAGTTTTTTTAAGACTCTTGTGATGGAGGATGGTGGGTTTGTCACCTTTGGTGATGGTTCAAAGAAAAAGGTCATAAGGAAAGGTAATATATCTATTCCCGGTTCGCCCTCCTTACCCAATGCTCTTTATGTAAATGGCTTGCAAGTCAATTTTATTAGCATATCACACTTGAGTGATGAAAGGCTTTCAGAAAAGGATTGCTCTATTCAAAGGAAAATTTTTGTTGAAAGGCTGAAGTGACAATTACTATTATCTTGGTCTAATCTCCTCTCTTGTAACTTGTCCACTGAGCAAGTTGAATTGTGGCTCAAAGATCTCTAATGTTTCATTGATAGGTTGAACAGTGAGAGGCATTCCCACTTGGAAAAAAGGTTGATGGAGTTTGTGGACTTAAAGGGAAGAAGAGTGTGCATAGAAGGGTAAATACATTTCCACCAAAGAAAAGCTTCCACATGGACATGTCTTATCCAAACCTAAAGAAGAAGGTACATTCTTGTGGTGGTTGATGAAAGTTTACATAGACTTACTTTCTTAAAGAGAAGTCTGATCAAAACTTTTGCAAAATTCAAAAATTCAAAATGAGAAAACTTCTCACATTAAAAGCATTAAGAAAATTAGAAGTGATCATAAGAAAGAGTTTGAAAATGCTAGCTTTGAAAGCTATTGTGATAACTTAGACATTTCATATGATTTTTTGGCTCCTAGGACACCTCAACAAAATGGTGTTATTGAGAGGAAGAATATAGTCCTTCAAGAGATAGTGTGATGTTGTTTAGCAACGAAATCCCTAGGAACCATTTGGTCGAAGCCATCAATATGGCTTGTTATAAAGGGAATAGAGTTTTTCTTAGGCCTGAGACTAAGCAAACATCCTATGAGTTATGGAAGGGTAGGAAACCCAATGTTAGTTACTTCCACATAAGCAAGTGCTATATACTTAATGACCGAGATCAACTTGGCAAGTTTGATGCCAAGAGTGATGAGGGTATTTTCATTGGATATGCACTTAATAGCAAGGCTTATAGAGTTTTCAATTTAAAAACTCGAAGCGTTATGGAATCATCAAATGTTGTCTTTGATGATTGTAGGCTCAAACATGATGACCATGAGGAGGATGTTTGTGAGATAGATGACGTTCCCTTGAAAGAGTGCGGTAAGACTTCAAATGGTGTGAAGTAAAACCTAAATGAAGAGGATGATCTACCTGTTAATAAAGATCCACATTTGGACTCTAGTGAACCCGCTCCTTGGGTTAGGAAACTCTATAATAAAGATGATATCATTAGAGAGGTTAAGTGATGGTGTTAGAACTAGGCGTCAAATAGCTAATCAAATCAGCTACACTTGTTACACCTCTTAAATAGAACCCAAAAAGGTTGATGATGCCTTGAATGATGAATTTTAGCTTCTTGCCTTGCAAAAAGAGCTAAACCAATTCAAAAGAAATAAGGTTTGGAATCGAGTTCCTAGACCTAGAAACACCAATTTCATAGGCACCAAATGGGTGTTTAGGAACAAATCTAATGAGGATGGCAACATTGTGCGAAACAAGGCTAAGCTTGTTACACAAGGATACTCTCAAATTGAGGGTATTGACTTTGAGGAGACTTTTGCTCACGTTTCCCGTCTTGAGTTCATAAGGCTTCTTTTGTCCATTTCTTGTGTGTACAAGTTCAAATTATACCAAATGGATGTCAAAAGTGTCTTCCTCAATGACTTCTTGCATGAAGAAGTGTTTGTTGAGCAACCTAAGGGGTTTGTGGATCCACACCACCCCTCTCATGTCTATCGCCTCAAGAAGGTTTAATATAGGTTGATACAAGCACCGAAGGCTTGGTATGAGCGCCTTTAGCTTGTTGACAATGGCTACTCAAGAGGCAATGTTGACAAGACCTTGTTCATCAAGTGCAATAAAGTTGAGCTATTCATAGCTTAAATTTATGTTGATGAAATTGTGTTTGGTTCCACCAACAAATCTAAAGTGCAACAATTTGGTGATGTCATGTCTCATGAATTTGAGATGAGCATGGTTGGTGAACTAAATTACATCCTAGGCTTACAAACTAAGCAAATGCATGATGGGTCATATCCTGAGCTAAATATGCAAAGAACCTAGTGAAAAAGTTTGGCCTTAAGAATGCCAAACATTGTGACACACCCATGAGCAACACCTTGAAGCTAAGCAAAGATGCTAGTGGAAAGGATGTTGAGCAAAGCTTATATTAGGGGATGATAGGTAGCTTGCTTTACTTGACCGTAAATAGACCTAATATATCATTTAGTGTGGGTGTTTGTGTTAGGTACCAAGCTAATCCCAAAGAATCTCACCTTGTTGTGGTGAAGAGGGTCATTCGGTTTGTGAATGGTACCTCAAACCATGGGATTTGGTACTCTTTTGACACTAATCCAAGTCGTGTTGGATTTAGTGATGTCGATTGAGCGAAAAATTATGATGATAGGTAGTATACATCGAGCAATTGCTTCTTCCTAGTAAACAATTTGGTGTCTTGGTTTTGCAAGAAGCAAAACTCAATTTCCCTATTCACGGCCGAGGAGGAATACATTACCGCCGGTAGTGTTTGCACTCAATTGATGTGGATGAAACAAATGCTAACCGATTATGGCTTAGAGCAAGGTACTCTCACATTATTTTATGATAACATAAGTGTCATTAAAATTTCAAAGAATCTCGTCCAACATTCTAGGGCAAAGCACATTAACCTTAGACACCATTTCATAATAGAGCTAGTTTAGAGCAAAATTATTGCATTGGAGCATGTAGGAACAAATGACCAACTAGTGGATTTGTTTACAAAACCCTTAGACACTCTTTGATTTGGGAACCTTAGCAAGTCTATTGAGATTTGTCACTTGGGTTGAAATAATATATCTTGAACCCATATGGGGAGCTTAAGCAAATAGAACAACGTTGCATAATCTTACATTGTGCTGCATTAAAATGTTTTATACCTCTTTATTAATTGCTTGAGATGATTGATTGTATATGCTCATATGTCTTTTTCCTTAATAATTGTGCTACATTGCTTTGCTTACAATCCATGTCATATTTATGCACAAACATGCATTTTTGGATTAGGAGATTTACTGTGGGAGTACTCTTTGAATGACCTATAATTGATCTCCATGACATAACGTTTCTTTCTAATGACATGCTTAAGATGAAAAGTGTGAAATGATTGATTGCTTAATCTTGAATGCAAATATTTGTGCAAAAGAATTATTGTGACTAAAATCAATAAGGATCATGTATTCATTCAAAGGATTTTAAAATTCAATAGTCTCTCTTTCTTTATTAGTTGAACAAGGCTATTATCATACGGGTATCTTACTCGGAAAAATCAAATAGGATGCAAAAGTCGCTCATGTCTTGTTTAGCTAATAAAGTTGGATATAGTTGCTCTTTAAATTGAATGGTTATAAAATCTATATATTTGCTTTTAATCTATGACAAAGGGTGAAATTGGTTTGAATTATTTTAGAAACATTTGTTGTTTGCTTTGTCAAATATCATTGCATTTGGTCTTGAATGCAACATGTCTTGCATGCAAAGCATTCTTCTCATACATTTTTCTAAAAATAAAACTTTTTGAATCTCTCTTACTTAATTGAGCTGCATAAAGTTGTTTATATAATTATGCATATGTGTTTATGCCACAAGCTCTCCTTACTAATACTTACCTATTAGAAGAGACTCCTTTTGCCTTATCCCATGACAAAAAGGGGAGTAAGGTTGTGAGTTATATTGGTGCTTTCTTTGGCATCATATTTAGAGGGAGTTGAGTGGAGAGAGAGTAATCCATTTTGAGATGTTGCTTTTAAGGGGATTGCATCGCATTGCATGATTACATTTTTTTTTTTTTTTGGCTTGTATTGATTTATTTTTGGTAAGGCAATTGCTAATGCTCTTGTTATAAGCACCTCTCACACACTTGTTCTTGGAAGGTATCTTTCTTGTTGATTGTGTGTAGGTTGGATTTTTTCTACAAAGCTTGGGATTGACTTGAAGATGTTCAAGATTTAGAGTAGATGCTTTTTTGTAATGTAGAAAAATTTGTTGACCAACATTTTTTTTGTATTTGTGAGGTTGCTTTATGAGTAGTGATTTTGTCACGAAATAGCCAAATGAGGAGATTGTAAATGCCTCACTTTTTGATTGGCTTATTTCGTTGACAAAGTCACAATAGGATTCAAATATGTAAGGGTAACTTATGATTAAAAAATCCTCCTCAAATGCCAATGGACCTCATTTGTGGACTTCAAGTGCTTTAAAGAAGGTAGCTTACTTGTCTTGACTCTTAATTGAAGAGATTTAGATTGCACACACACACATCTCATACATTTACATGTCTTGAATGTTCTTGTGTGTTCCTTGTTTGATTCTTATGCATGTCATTCACTCACCTCACATTTGCACAACTTGCATATAGAATAGGTGTGATTTATTGCCTTGAAAAGAGAAGTCTTTCTCTTACAACAGTTGGTACCACTGCTGGTGCCATACCTAGACCACAGTAGATGTTTCGCCATGCATACCGCGATGGCTGCTCCTTGCCTCTAAAGCGGTCCCCACCGTGAAATTTCTCAGTGCCTGTACGCTTGCTGTACCGCAGCACGGACACCCTGTCTATACCGCAGTATAAGCAGCTGTAATGACGGCCTTTGGTTTTCCAATCACCAAAATGACATCACTTCCTTTTGAGGTCTTTATAAATATGTTGATTACTCTTCTTTGAGAACCTAGAGCTTATAATTTGTATTTCTTGAAAGCTAGCGAGTGACTTGCAAGAAAAGTAAGCAAGACTTGATTCTTATCATCCAAAACACAAATACCCATCATCCTTTCATGGTTCATACATCATCTAGCATCTTCTAAGTGTGTTCTTCATGGGTTTCTTTAATCTTACATGACTTGTAGTTAGAACATCATCTTCATCTTTTCACATGTTCTTGTTTTACAAGATAGCTCCTTTATGACTTGACTTTTGTCAAGATTGGTATTTTATGTTGTGTTTTGTGCTTTGTGATTTGTACTTTGTTTGTGATAGCTATTGCATCTAGGGTTTCTATTTTCTTTTATAGCTAAGTTGTATGAATGTCATTTAGCAATATGATATCTAGGAATGTTTGACATGTTCATCCATGGCATGATAAGCTTAAATGTTTGACCTTGCATTTATGCTCTTTGAATATTGTTCATATTCACTAGGGATAGCAACGGGGCGGGTCGGGGTCGGGGAATGCTTTATCATCCCCATCCCCACCTCCCAAAACCATCTCCATCCCCATCTCCATCCCTATCCCCGTCCCCGTCCCCATCCCCACATTTAGAGAAGCGGGGCCGGGGGCTGGGATTCCTCGTTGGAGGGGCCTTCCCCATACCCCTATTCCCTATTTAATATAATTATATCTTTAAAAATTACAACTTTAAAAAAATATAAAAAGTATAAATTCAGTTATATATTATAAATATATATAATATATATCGACAAACTGTGTTAATATATATATATATATATATATTCAGTTATATATTCTAACAAATCATAACCTGGCCAAAAGTGGTGTCAATATATATATAAAAGATTAAAAAAAATATGAATATTATATATTATATTATAAATATATATATACATATATGTATGTATGTATAATATATATATATATATATATATATATATATCGGGGCGGGGAGTGCTTCCTCCGTCCCCGCCCCGCTTCAACTTTGGGGACAAGACTTTGTCCCCATCCCCGTCCCCAAATATTATCCTCCGTCCCTATCCCCATCCCGTTCGGGGGAATATTGCCATCTCTAATATTCACTTTAAGTTGCATATCTCTTCTCTTTGAGAGTTAAGTCTTATATTTACCTTGGGTAGTTTACAAACAAGAGCCTAGAATCACTATTAAAGGCATGCGGGTAGCAAGGACAGATTAGTAATCATATATGTGTGATGCGGTCAACCTAGATTGTAATCGTATCTATAAATAGTAGATTTGAAGGTTTGATTGACAATTATGTCCATGAGTTTTTTTTACCCTTTTAGGGTTTTCTCACGTAAAACAAATCATTGTGTCATTTAGATTATTACCACACTTATTTTACATGATGATTTGTATTAGAGATTAGAGGTTTTTGCGATTAATATTGACTAACCGAAATAGTTAGCGATTAATTTGGTTAAAACCTATTCACCCCCTTTAAGTTTATTTAGACACTTTAGTATATATATTTTCAATGTGCATTCAAATATTTTATATTTTGCACTTGTATTCTCCATTGCTTTATCTTGATCTGTGAAAAAAAAAAAATTGGTTAGTTATTTCTTATCGACTCCAAAAATGACTCAAATAATTAAACAAATGATTTGTACTCTCATCTAAAAAAAAAAAAAACACACACACACATTAACTCACACAAAGGTAGAACAAATCATATTATACTTTTTGGTTCTAAATATAGTATTAAAATATACAACATCACCGAAACAAAATCAAACTTTGATCTACAATGACCCTAAAAGAAATTTGTTATTCAATTATCTTGATCCACTTGAAACTTTGGATCCTCACATGTCCGCACTTGTGATGGTTTAGTAAAGTGTGTGCATACCCAGCTTCCATCATTTTATTCTTTATTTTTGCCATAGGTAGTTAGTTGCATCTTTCCTAAAGAAACCAATATTTTCAGCCCCACCTGTTTCATTTGCCAAAAAAAAAAAAAAACAAATTTTGTTTGCCCTATACATGCATTAACCATAGAACTAATGACAGGACCAAATGCTTTTGGAATTTTTCGACCTGAGCATAAAAATTGTATTTCTTCAGATTGACTAATTCATAATTATGACTTGAATTGATATAAGAAATGTTTCATAATCCATTACTGATAGTGAATCATAGAAAAGCCTCAGAATCTGTTCCTATCTCTAATCTATTCAAATTCTCCATTTCATTTAATTCTTTATCCATATGAAACCCTTGTTTTGAACATATAAATTCTCGTTGATGAATATTGTTTGATCCATCTTTTGGATATGCCCTTTTCTAATACTAAACCATGTTTTAAAGCAAATGAATTATATAAATTATAAGCTTAAGAATTAGATTATTCATTAATTTCTACTTTGAGATCATTTTTTTCCTATCATAAACACATATTTCTTGTTCTATGCAATCGAAATGTATTCTTCTTACAAACCAACTTTTAACATAAATCAACAAGTAGCCATTTTACCATTGCTATTGTTTGCAGCTACATTAATAGCATCGGTAATGATAGAGAAAACAACTAGAGTACTGCAATCATCTAACCTTCGATAGTATCGGCCTATACATCTGAATATATCTCTCAACAATGTTGGCGAAAACAACAGATTTTGAAAATGATTTTTATTTATTATTTTTTTAAAATTTTATAACAACTGCTGAAACCTTGCGAAAATTAGACTCTACTAGCACGGCTCGGACAACTACTCCCACAAGAGGGATAGGGCACCCACACATGAGGTGGGACAAATAATGAAATTGTATATATAAATATTTATATATATATACATATGTCGGGCGTTGAACCGTGATGGTGGAGTCTCCCATTGGAGAGTCACACCACATTGGCAAGAGGCCATTGGTAGATTTTGAAAATGATTTTAATAGAGCAAAATTGCAAATAAAGGGGTCTAATGTAAGAATGGAAATGGGTCGGGTTTTGCAAGACCTGAATCTGAACCCATGAAATATTGTTTGACCCAAACCCGATCGCAAACTCTAATAATATTGCGCGGGTTCAGGTTCGGGTTTCAACCCTTGAAATTATTCGGGTTTGGGTTTTGACCCACCGACCCACGAACAAAGAATGTTGGAACAAAAACCCCTTAATATTGACCATTTAAAGTTGAAAGTTGAACAAAATTCTCAGATTTGGGATGAAGTGATTCATGAAGATGGTGATATAGAGAATGATTTAGAAGATTCAAAGGAAGAACCGATAGAAAAGGAGGGGAACAACAAAGAAAAGCCACCCCCCCCCCCCCCCCCCCGAATTGACACAAAACCAACTAAAGAAGCACGACGTGGGTTAAATCCTATCATGTAAGAGGTGGTCAAAAAGGAGGTTTTGAAGCTTTTAGATGTTGGCATCATTTATCCGATATCGGATAGCAAGTGGGTGAGTCCTATACATGTGGTGCCCAAGAAATCCGGAATCACAATGATAAAGAATGAGCAAAACGAGTTGATTCCACAACGTTTACAAATAGGATGGAGAGTGTGTATCGACTATAGGAAGTTTAACACAAGCACTCGAAAAGACCATTTCCCACTCCCTTTTATTGACCTAATGTTGGAACGCCTTGTGGGACATAGCCAATATTGCTTCCTTGATGGTTACTCCGATTACAACCAAATCGCCATAGCTCCCGAAGATCAAGAGAAGACCACGTTTACATGTCCGTTTGGCACTTATGCTTCACTACAAGAAAAATGACATATTGGGACGAAAATCTATTGGGACGTTTTTTTTTCCTCCCAATAGGAGGTCTATTGGGACGAAATAAATTCGTCCCAATAGACGGCCTATTGGGACGAATTTATTTCGTCCCAATAGGTTTTCTTTCTATTTAAAATTATAATAATTAATTAATTTTATTGACCTTTAGGGACGAATTGTTTTCGTCCCAATAGACCTCTTATCGGGACAAAATACAAAATTCGTCCCAATAGACACCCTATTGTGATGAATTTATTTCACCCCAATAAGTTTTCTTTTTATTTAAAATTATAATAATTAATTAATTTTATTAACTAGGTTTTCTATTTATTTAAAATTGTAATAACTAATTAATTTTGTTGAAAATTCTTGATTTTTTTTGAAGTTTTTTCTTTAAAGATAAATTCATAATTAAATTACCATATAAATTAGAAAATGATGCAATATTGATCCTTTTGTTTGTCCAAAATGGTTCTCTATCGAGATGAATTTTGTTTCTTTCCAATAAGTTTTTCATAAGGATCAATAAATATTAGTCTTGAGAGATTTTCTATTATTTAAAAAAAAAGAAAAAAAAGAACTGAACAGTCGGAACTGGAATTGAAACCGCTGGTTTCAAATCGAAAACCGAAACCATTGGTTCCGAATTAAGAACCGGAATCGGAGTCATGTCTAATTCCGAGTACGACTAACGATTTACTTTTTGATCTGACCAATATATTATTTTAACAAAATAGTTTAATTAAATGTTATAATAAATTTTTTTAATATCAATTTGCTTATCATATAAAAATAAAATTTAAATTAGTGGAATCGATCTACAAATAAAATTTTGATTGAAAAATAATCTATAAAAATTTAATAACAAGTAGATGTTATATATAAAAAGTATGCTCTTATTATCACAATCAAAGGAGCAGCAAGGTGGTTGGGCGTGTGTGGGAGGCGGTGTGAGTGTGTGGTTCGGTCCACCATGACGATGCCAATTAATTTGATTTGTGCGATCGCTAGTGGGTGTGCGCAACTTGGTGGGCGTTGGGCGTGGGTGGTGTGTGGGTGGCCTGGCCATTCGAAGAGTTTATTTTTTATTTATTTTCGTCCCTATAGGTAGTTTTAAGGGACGAATTTTATTCGTCCCAATAGACCTCTTGGGACGATCTTTGGCCTATAGGGATGAAAAAAAAACATCACAATAGCTAATTCAGTGCATGACCTTAATCTTTTCTGATATGGTGGAGGACATCATAGAGATTTTTATGGACGATTTTTCTGTATTTTGTGACTGATTTGACCTATGTTTGAAGAATGTCCTTGGTGCTCCAAAGATGTGAAGAGACAAGTCTTGTGCAAAATTGGGAGAAGTGCCACTTCATTGTAAAGAGTGGTATAGTTTTAGGTCACGTCATATCGGAAAAGGGTATTGAGGTCGATAAAGCAAAAATGGAGATGATGAAGAGTTTGCCTCCTCCTAGGACTGTGAAAAATATTAAATCATTCTGTTGAGGACCTTGATTAGGACCCAACAACAAGCCCTAAAGTTAGATAGATTTGAATCAAACCACTTATAGCATTGAGCGATCGATTCTCTAGAATCAGATAGCGGAATTTACCTAACCCTAGCCCAAGCTATTCTAAGCAATTAACTGAGAAAAGCTGAATTCAAAAGAAACAAAATGAACCCTAACTGGGTCAATTTTATTGATTAAACATTCAAAAAATAAAAACCCTAAAAAATATAGTTCTATTTATACTAGAATTAATCTTCTATCCTGACTATGACAGAATTAGTCTAAAATAGGAAAATAGTCTAAATCATAAATAAAACAATATAACTAAAATAAAAATAAAAGAAATAGTCTAAAGTCTTTTTCCAAAACAGTATCAATTTTCTTATAATTCAGGAACCCAAATTGTGTCTCTCGTCACTAAACTGTTACCATCAATCTGCGGTCTGGATCGCCGTTCCATAATTCTTTTAGATTTTCTAACGGTCTCAACATTCCTCTGCTCTTCAAGAATGCCCTTGTCCTCAAGAGAAAAATCTGGAAAACGTTCTACCATAGTCTTCCTAAGTAGCCTCTTCTGTAGGGACCCCTTGCCATTAAACCAGAACCTGCCACACCTTTGTCATACCACGTCCCTTCTTCCAATTGCGATATCGGAGAGCTATTATAGGCTGTATCAGCAAGTTACCCTCTATATCAAACGCTGGTAAATCACTTAAAATGAGACTCGGGTTTCCCACTCTTTTTTTCAACACGGTAACATGGAACACTGGATGCAATCTAGAAGTAGACGGCAACTCTAACTTATAAGCCACCTTACCTATCCGCTCTAACACCTTAAAAGGCCCATAATATCATTGTGGCAATTTCACAATAAACTTTTTCTTTAGAGATTTTTGCCGGTACGGTTGAAGTTTGAGATACACGAAATCTCCGAGTTCAAAAGATACGTCTCTTCTGCCTTGGTCATAATACTTCTTCATTCTCCCTTGAGCCTTCTCAAGCTCCTTCTTCACCTTAGCTACAACCTCATCTCTAGCTATCAACTCTCTCTCGACTTCTTCGTTTCGAGCTGTTCCTCTCTTATAATTGCTTAGCATCGGTGGCGGTCGCCCATACATTACTTCAAATGGACTCATGTTAATTGAAGCATGATGTGACGTGTTGTACCAGTACTCAGCCCATGAAATGTACTCTTTCCATCTCTTTTGCTCCTCGTGACATTAGCACCTTAGGTACTGCTCAAGAGTCCGATTTACCACCTCTGTCTGTCCGTCAATCTGCGGATGTTAGGAGGAACTTGCCTTCAACTTGCTACCTTGCAAAGTAAATAACTTCTGCCAAAAAGAACTCATAAATAATTTCCCTCGATCAGTCACGATACTCCTCGGAATCCCATGCAATTTTACCACATTATCTACAAACGCTTTAGCCACACTACTAGCGGTGAAAGGATGTCTGAGCGGAATAAAATGGGCACCCTTGCTCAACCTATCCACCACGACCAGAATTGACTCGTAACCACCACCACTAGACAGCCCCTCTACAAAGTCCATGGTCAAGTCCTCCCAAATTTTCTCCGGTATCGATAATGATTGCAACAACCCTATAGGGCGCCTCTGGTCATACTTCACTTTCTGACAGATATCACACTCGGCGACCAATTTCTTCACTTCATTTTTAAGGCCCTCCCAATAGAAAAAAGTGTTTGATTCTTACATAAGTGCGCAACCACCCCGAATGACCTCCTTCTTTGCTATTGTGAAAATGAGCTAAAATCTCCTCTCTCAACCCTGGTACTCCCGGTACATATACATAGTTTTTGTAGTACAATAGCCCATTTTTATAGCTAAATCTCTCTACACCACCCTCGTGGTCCTCCAACTTCTTACGAATCTCCACTGTTCGAGCATCAAATTGCATGGCCTCCTTAATTCAATCCCAAACACGCCATTCGGCCCCACTAAGTGCTAACAATCATGCCTCATCGTCCGCATACAGACCACAATATTGAACTGCCCTCTTTTCTGGATAAAGCATCAGCTACTTTGTTTTCCTTACCAGATTGGTAGACAATATCGTACTCAAACCCAAGAAGTTTAACTAAAAACTTCTGCAGCTCCGGGGTCACAATTTTCTGCTCTAACAAGTGCCTCAAAGCTTGTTGATCGATGATAATGGTGAATTTCCTGCCCAATAAATAAGGTCTCCACACCTTTACCGCGTGCACTACTGCTAACATCTCCCTAGCATAAGTACTCCAAGCCTTCTTCATTGGCCCTAAAGCCTTAGAAACAAACGCCAGAGGCCTCTTCTCTTGTACCAAGACTGCCCCAATCCCTTCTCCACTCGTATCGGTATAGACCTCGAATGGCTTTTCAAAATCGGGCAAAGCTAACACATGGGTTTGTGTCATGGCCCTCTTAAAATCTTCGAAAGCTTTCTTTACTTCTTCCGTCCACTCAAAACTGTCTTTCTTCAACATAGTCGTCAAGGGTTTTGCAATTAGCTCATAATTCTTCACAAACCTCTGGTAGTAACCTGTTAACCCCAGAAACCCTCTCAGAGTCGACACATCTTTTGGCAATGGCCAGTCCACCATAGCCTCAATCTTTCTTGGGTCAACCTTCACTCCCGCACTTGAAATTATGTGCCTAAGATACTGCAGTTCCTCTTGCATAAAATCACATTTTGACATTTAAATAAAAAAATTATGCTGTTCTAGTATCCCCAATACCAACTCCAATTGCTCTAAATCCTCATCCATTGATTTTGAATAAATCAATATATCATCAAAGAACACTAGCACAAACTTCCTTAGATAAGGTCTAAAAATAGAATTCATGGCTGCCTGGAATGTAGAAGGTGCGTTGCACAGCCCAAATGGCATCACCCGATACTCATATAACCCCGAATGAGTCTGAAAGGCTGTTTTGTGCACATCCTCCTCCTTCATCCGAATTTGGTGGAACCCGGCTCGTAAATCTAGCTTGGTGAACACACATGCCCCAATGTAACTCATCTAACATCTCATCAACCGTCGGGATTGGAAATCAGTCTTTCACAGTTGCCTCATTTAAAGCCCGATAGCCGGTACAAAACCTCTAAGTCCCATCTTTTTTCCTTACCAATAACACCGGAGACGAAAACGGACTTTGACTCTGCCTGATCATTCCATTCTTCAACATCTCATCTACTTGTCTCTCAATCTCATCTTTCTGGAAATTGGCATACCTATATGGAGGCACATTGACCGGTTTTGCTTCATCTTTCAAAGTAATACGGTGATCACAATGACGGGAGGATGGTAAGCTAGTTGGCACCTCCAAAACTTGTCGATGATTTGCCACTACCTTACGTACCTTCTCAGGCAGTCGCTGTAATTCGTCTTGTAGCTCATTTGTATTCTTTTTCTTACTTTTCCCCTTCTGTTGATCTCCACCATTAACCATTGCAAAGCATTGGATGCCCCCTTTGCAAAGCCTCTCTATCATCTGAGCTTCACATTGTTTAATTTCTTTAAGAGGCAAAGCAGCCCATGTTCTTTTTCTTCCGCCCAATTTGAATTCTATTGCCATAGCATCAAAATTTGTAACCACCTTACCAATACTCTTCAACCAAGCGTTACCTAACACCACATCTACTCCCACTAGCGATAACACATGTAAATCATCAGCAATCCTGACTCCTTGCACATTCATCTTCACCTCGTGAACCACTTCCTCACACTTAAGTTTTTCCCTATTAGCCACCTTCACATCAAACGGTTCTATGGCAGCCCCTCGCAGTCCAATCTTCCATACGATATTCGCATTGATGAAATTGTGAGAGGAACCAGAATCTACCAGCATCAAAACCTCGAACTTACCAACCCATGCCATGAGCCTCATAGTGGATGGTTTCGAAACCTCAGACATGGCATTTAAAGACAACTCAGCTTCACAATTATTTCCTCTCAATTCAGCCACCCTCAACTCTCCCTCATCACTAGTGGCTTCCTCATTACTGATAACATCATTATCTGAATCACTTGAGTCAATGATCATAAATACCTTCCCAATTCGGTACCGATGGTCTTTGTTCCATTTCTCCCGCATTTGAAGCACAGACCCTTTTTGATTCTTTCTTGAACCTCTTCCTTTGTTATTTTTTTTACTTCTTTGCTTTCCTTCTTGGAACTATCCTCAATAGCTCCTTTTCCCTTCCAAGAATCTTTGTTTGACTCTGATTTAAAAATTTTACTCCCAGAACTCTCCTTAAAAGACTTCTTGTCACTGTAGTAACTATCCTCTAAAATCTCCGCCATCCTTATTGCTTCGGTCAATCTTTGAGGTTGTTTCAGTTTCATCTCTCTCGCTAACCACGGCTTCAACCCTTCAATAAATATCCCCAGTAACAACTCCCCTGACCATCCCCTGACCAGAATCTGTAATCGACGAAACTCCTTAATATATACCAAAACCCTTCCTTCATGTTTGAGGTTGGCCAATTGCCCATGATGATTGACAACCGGTGATGGTCACCATTGAGTCAAAAATTCTCGCTCGAAAGCCGTCCACCCTATTTGTCTACCATCTTGCTCATATTGAGCTTTGATCCATCTCCACCAGCTATTAGCCTTTCCATCAAGGTAGATGCATGCAGTAGAAACCCGATTGGCCCTTGCCACTTCGTATACCTGAAAGTAGTGCTCCACCTTATCCAACCACTCATGTGGATCTCTACCATTAAAATGCGAAAAATCGACCTTCGACTTTCTAGGGCCTCGACTATGGTGCATTTCTCTTCACCTATCACCTTCATATTCTGCAGCATCTCTCCACGGTTCCCTTCGCTGCCTATGAATTGGCATTCGGCCTCGAGGTCTTCTATCCAATCTCGCATCTTCCTCAGTTCCATCGTCAATCTCTCTTTCAGAAACCTCGTCATGCAACCAACGCTCCACCATTAATGGTCCACGTTCCACACGTCCTCATCGCTTAAACCCTTCATGATTTCCCATCAGTTTGGGCTCGTCTACCTCACCTGACGAGAATTCTACCTCACGCCATGAACTACGTGATCTCCGTCCATCCCCTTGAGTCCGTCTGCCTATCGTTTCCTTTCCCTTGTTTTCAGCCAACTGTCATTCAAGTCTCTCGATTGCATCATTGTTTGACCTAGTTAGATGTGCTATGGATGTCGTCAGTTCTAACAGGGACTTGAAAATCCGATCTTGATTCTCCTCCAAGGCTTCAAACTGCTGCTTGTTATTCTTCGATCCACTCACTTAAATAATAGAATCCTCCCCATATCCCATGGCCTTTTTTTTTTTTTGTTTCCTATAGGCTTTTATTTTTTTTTTTTTTCCGTTTCCTGTAGACCGCCAAAATCTCTCAATGAAAGCACCAAATTGTTAAGGACCTTGATTAGGATCCAACAACAAGCCCTAACTTGTACCCAAAGTTAGATAGATTTGAATCAAACCACTCACAGAATTGAGCGATCGATTCTCTAGAATCAGATAACGGAATTTACCTAACCCTAGCCCAAGCTATTCTAAGCAATTAACTGAGAAAAGCTTAATTCAAAAGAAACAAGATGAACCCTAACTGGGTTAATTTTATTGATTAAACATTCAAAAAATAACAACCTTAAAAAATATAGTTCTATTTATACTAGAATTAATCTTCTATCCTGACTATGACAGAATTAGTCTAAAGTAGGAAACTAGTCTAAATCATAAATAAAACAATATAACTAAAATAAAAATAAAAGAAATAGTCTAAAGTCCTTTTCCAAAACAGTATCAATTTCCTTATAATTCAGGAATCCAAATTGTGTCTCTCGTCACTAAACTGCTACCATCAATCTGTGGTCTGGACCGCCGTTCTATAATTCTTTTAGATTTTCTAACGGTCTCAACACATTCCTTGGTCATGTAGGGTTCTAATAATACAATTTTAATCAACATAGAGGAAAAAAGAAAACAAATATTTCTCTGTTAACGTTTTAATTACAATATAGAAAGAAAAACAGATATATAGTGTCGTGAAGACAGTATCTGACTTAAATTAACAATTTCAAAAACTTTTAAACACCAAATACCTATCATAAAAGCTAAAGCAATTCTTCTAAATTGCCAACAAATACTCCGGTATCTCATTTGCTCCGGTATATAGAGATACTTATTGGTGACAATGAGTCCAAGAGAGAACTCGGTGATGATATTTCCGTGAGGATTTGAAGATTGAAGAAGACAGTGGAGGCGTGACGCTTGAAGATTGAAGAAGACAGACAGAGTGGAGGACTGGAGGTGCGGTGCTTGATACCAACTTTTTTAGATTCAAACTCAAAACTACTTAGTTTTGAGTGTTTTGCATTTAAGTTTTTTAAATATTCAGGTTTGCAAGTTTGGGTTCGATGGTTCTTTCAAAACCCGAACCTGCTTCAGTCCTACAACTGAACCCGACCCGTGACTCTAATAACAAAACCCAAACCCAACCCACATGGTTTGGGTTCAGGTGGGTGCCAATGCATTCGGATGAAATTATCATCCATAGTCTGATAAATTAGTAATAAACTTATTAACAATGTTCTTACACAACCATTTCCTCTGCATCACTTATTTTCTTTTTCTTGTTCACTAATTGAATGGTCAATTGGCCAAAATAAACCTGATCATGGAAAAGAAATTAAACAAACATCATTTATCAATCCAAACTAAAAAAAAAAATCACATTTTTTGTCAATTTAAACAATAATTAAAAAAATTACTTTAAAAACTTTAAATACCATAAACCATATAATGTTTCTTTCTAGACTTTAAAAGAAACAAAACCTTAATCATTTCTCTCAATCCTCAATTCCTAAAACATTATGTTATTTTATTTTCTTAAATATTGATATCGACGGAAATTAACATAAAATTTACAAAAAGTACAAAAATTTAGCTCAAATTATAAAAACATATAAAATTTAAATGTTAAAATAATCAATAATCTAACAAAAAAACATGTTTTTTTTTTTTCAAAAACATATAATATCCGATAACTATACGGTAATATAATGCACATATGAGACATATAAAATTGAAAAACTTCCATTAAAACTTCATTCTCCAACAGTTTGCATCATACAAGCTAGAGAAATTTTAAAACCAAAAAGAAGACCTAGGTGATTCAAACATACAAATATATTATATAATTTTTTTTTTTAAGGCAATCACCAAATAAGTCTTGAATCATAGTAGTTTGCGATATAAATTAGTGACTAAATTGATCCTTATGTTTATTTCTTTAAGTGCCAGATATGTCCCTAATACCAAATTGGTCATGTTGACAATTAATTTAGACGTTTGACTTGTTAGAAAATTTCCAATTAAATTAAATTTGAATGGAAAGAACATAACTTTCCTGATATTGTTGATGAGAAATCACTACTTTTCGAGATGATGTTTGTGTGTCTTTTTAAGTAGAAAAGACAAAATTATATGACTAAACGTTGCATCATTTCATGAATGAGTGTAAAACAACAACAAATGTTGCATCATTTCAGGAATGGGTGCAAATCATTCTAAAAAAATGCACATTCCTGCACCATTTAAGATAGAACTAAATTTGGCTAACTTGGAGAGTTTGGACAGTGGTGTTCCATCTTTTCCATTTTCTTATATTTTAATAAACCCATGTCATCACATTTGTTTCCTCATATTAAATTACCGATATTCTATCAATTTGTGCAATGATAGAATTTTGATCTTGGCAAGCTCACAAACGTCAAAGGCGCTCATAGTCTAATTTCATTAGTGCACAACGTCGTTAAACACCGATGATTCATTGTATCTTAGAAGCATATTTGCATAACCCAGTGCATCACCCAATTGGTAGGGGCAAACAATGTCTTAAGGAAAATGTCATTAATGACATGCCTTGAAGAATACAATTTCTATTTTTGCAGCAATATTCAGCTCGATACAAGTTAAAATTTAAAGCATTTTACGTTTCAATTCAACAAATATCAAAGTAAGGTACATATATTCTGAATTTTTCTCCAACATGACTTTGGCTGAAGTTGTGCAATTACTATAATACCCTACTTAGATTTGATAACTTAATAAATTAAAAAAAATTAAGTAAAAATTAAAAACAACGATTAAGTAACTAGATGCTATGAAGCCTCCACGATTTGGTTTTTCAGATCGTGGAAGTCTTGCATGATTCGAGCCCAAATTGTGGAGGTAACGAAAACATCAACTTTAGAATAGTTTCGATAGCTTCTCAAATCACCTTCCGCCCCTATTGCTCCTCATGCATACTATTGCGTTCACGAGCGAAGACAAACTCCAGGCCAATAGCAGATTCTACAACTACCACCATTGAAACCAATGAAGCAAATGACGGCCTCTATCAATGGCTTATGTTGCGCTTGAAACCATTGAATTCAATCTCATGCCTCCAACACTTTTATGGCTTTACTAAGTCAACCCCAATGTTTGATTTAGTGAAGAAGATAAACCAAGGTCTTTCCTCAACCCCAATATTAATCAGACTTTTATGTAAAAAGTAATAAGCAACTCTAAAATCTGGGATGCTTGCCAATTTCATACAATCATGTGGTGTTAACCCAGTAGCATATGAGAGCCGCAAGCTCTCAACTATGATGATTTCCTCAAGTGGATGAGGAGATTGCTGGAACCACCTTAGTATTATTGTTTTTAATTTTTTAATAATAATAATAGTAATAATATTAGATTTTTATAATTATTTTGTATTACATAAAATGATTTTAGTTTTTAATTTGTTTACACATGTTAAAAGACTAAAATACCCCTTTACCCTTAAGTTTGACAAACGAAAGTTTAAACCCTTGAGAAAAAAGTTAGGGACCAATTTAGTAACTTTTATAAATATAGCAAACTGTTTGAAATTTTCTAAAAAAATCTGGGACTTTTTTGGTAATAGCTCAAAAAAAAACAAAAAAGGTAAATAAAATATTAGAAAATAGTATCCGTTTCTCACTCTGCATTGACAAAAATGTCACCACATTTCATGACAATTTCCTCGATATGTCATAGAAATTTTCAAGATATTAAATAAAAATACGTTGACACTTTACACCCAATATCCTGCTAAAATGATATTACACATTTACACCCACATCAATACTCCTAAAATACAGAAATATAGACAAAAATATGGAGGAAATTGTCAATATTTTAAAGGAGAATTCTAAATAACCCCCAATCTTTTGATGAAAATCCGAATTAAACCCTCTGGTTTGAGAAATTATAAAATAAAAAAAAAAAAAAAAAAAAAACCCTAATGTCAGTTGATTGTTAGATGACCATTAGTTGACTTTAATTAAATTTAATAAAGTGTGATTATTAAAGTGGTTTTCTATAGGACTTAACTAAAAAAATTGAAAAAAACAAAACAAAATATTATTATATGTAAATAATAATATCGTAAAAAAATAAAATTATATATATATATATGAAGGAGAGGCTCACATGTCCATATTTACCACATGTATGTCTTCTTCATAGTTTTTGATTATATATTAAATATTAATTGATTTATATATTTTTTATTGTAATATATTTTAAAAAAAATTAAGAAGCTATTTTTTATTATTATTATATTTTTTATTATTTCTTTTTTCTTATTCAGTTATATAATAAAAATTTTAAAAATGGTCATTTTTTAAAATTTTTTTAAATAAAGTCAATTAACAATCTAACATTAGTTTTTCGATTTAGTTGGATAGACGGTATTCTTCGTTTGTCTAGGCTTTCGGTTCTTTTGAATGGGGTCCCAAAGGGTTATTTCTATTGCTCTAGAGGGCTTCGTCAAGGAGATCCGCTCTCTCCGCTTTTGTTTGGTATTGCTGAGAACTTCCTTAGTAGATTATCAATGAGGATGGTGGTTTCTTCTCAAATTCTGCTAATTTCTTCCCCAAGTGGTTTTTTGGCTCTAACTCATTTGCTCTATACAGATAATGTTATGATCTTTTGCAGATGCACTCAAAAGAATCTGAAGAATATCATAGGTGCTTTTGGGGATTATGGTGATATTTCAGGCCAGTTGGTTAACTAGGGTAAGTTCTCCATTTATTTCGGATCTTCTTTCTCCCCTTCTCGGATTGGTAGTTTGCAGTTTCTGGTTGGTATGCAGATTGGACAGCTTTCGTTCTCTTATTTAAGAGTTTCTTTATTTCGGGGTAAGCCTCGAAAGGCAGTGTTACAGTATTTTTTGTTTCAGTTTCGAAATCCAAATAAGAGGTCTGTTAGTATATCCTGAAAGCAGGATTCTGAATATAAAAATGTAGAAAACGCGTCTAGTATCATTTTACAAGCTAAAATTAATGAGTTGAATTATTTTTTATTTTTTTTTATTTTTTTTGAAAATCCAAAATGCGTCTGGTATCATTCATAATTAATTTCTAGTTCTTCAAATATAGTATTTGTACATACAAAACTCCCAAATCCCAAATCCTAAAAGCCATCCAAATCAATTCCACAACTAAAATCAACAAAGTACACCAAGTAATCACTGCATTAACCACAACAAAAAAATCATCTGGCAGCAAATGGAACAAATGGAAACAAGCATCTGGCAGCAATTGGAACCCATTTCGTCGCTGCAGAGTTAGTTTTGTCTCTCACCATTTCTTCAAAACAACACACACAACTTCAGATATAGAGTTACTGAAATTTTATAGTTGGATCGATGCAAATATATAGATAGATAAGTCTCAAAAAAGATACAAGAAAGCTAGATAGAGCAACCAATCTTATATATTACCAAGTAAGGAACCCAAAAATAAAAATAAAAAATTGAGAAAAAAGGAGTCCAATCAAGACCTAATATTCATATATAGTAGTGTAAGATCATACAAAAAAACTTACCGATAAATAAGCAAATTAATAGTGTCGAAGTCAAGCGAAGTCTGGGAGTGACGGAGGAGATAGAGACCATTTTGACGGAGAGCGAGGATCGGCCGTTGGATGAGACATTGTTAGTGGTGACACGGCGGCGAAGAAGAAGAGATTAGTGGGCCGATCTGTGCTTGGAGGGGCAAATCGGCGGGTCACTTGGAGGAGGAAATCAACGGAGATGAAGGAGTAGATTGGCAGGACAAATCGGTGCCGGCTGCTCCTCCATTTTCTGTCATGGAGAATAAGAAGAAGAAGAGCAGAAGAAAAAAAAAATAATAAAAAAATAAAATAAAAGATCAGTTGGGTTGAACGAAGAAGAAGAAGAAAAAAAAATGCTTTTATTTTTTAAAAAACAAAATAAAAAATATCTTAAACTTGCTTTTTAAATTTTTTACTTTTAACATTGTATCTGTTTTTTATTTTGTTTTTGTTTTTGTTTGGAAAATAAAACGAAAAACAAAATGAAAAACAGAAACAAACACGTACTCGAAATTATTTTTAGAAAATAAAAATAAAAACGCCCTTAAAAAGAAAAGTACCGGACAGGCCCTTATATATTTTAGTTGAGTAAAACATAAAAAATTATAGAAATAATCTGTACCCTTAATTTGTTATATTAGATACATGTAAACATAGTATGGAGCTGAGGACAAGTTGCGGAGACGATCCAGAATTCCAGATCCGAGCGGTCACATTTCACAAATCTCTTTAATCACCACTAAAACACCGTCATCACTTTACACAGAGAGAGAGAGAGAGAGAGAGAGAGAGAGAGAGAATAGAGTGAGAGAAAATGGAAGAAAAGTCCCTAGCTCAGCACCATCAACAACTTCTTTTACAACAACATCAGCAACAGCAGCAGCAGCAACAACAACAACAACAACAACAACAACAAGCACAACATAATCAACAACAACAACAACAACAACAACAACAACAACATCAGCAACAGCAGCAGCAGCAGCAGCAATTCCTTCTCTTACAACAACTCCAACAACAACAGGCTGCTGCAATTTCTCGCTTCCCTTCCAACATCGACGCCCATCTCCGCCCACCTGGCCCCCATCACCGCCCCATCACTCTCCAACAACAAAACCCTAACCCTAATCCCCATTTGCAGCAGCAGCAACAACAACAAAATCAACAGAACCCACAACAGCCACAGCCACAGCCACAGCCACAGCCGCAGCAGCAGCAGCAACCGCAACAGCAGAAGGCGATGAGGCCGTTGAACCAGATGGAGCTCCAGATGGCTTATCAGGACGCGTGGCGGGTTTGCCACCCGGACTTTAAGCGGCCTTTCACGTCTCTGGAGGACGCGTGTGAGAGGTTTGTTTGTTGTTTTAGGGTTTTTATTTTTTATTTTTTTTTAATAATGCTTTGTTTTATCAACTGTTTGGTGGTGAAGAAATTGTGGAAAATGATAATTTTATTGGCAATTGGGAAAATGGGTTTTGTTCGTGATTGTCAAATTAGTGAGATTATATCTGATTCTACTTCATTGTCTAAAACTAAATTCTGATGTATACAAGTGCACTGTGCTTTGGAGAATGGAGAATTGAGTTAGATTCAGTGTTGCATTTGACATGCCACGGCCCAATTGGCTAAAGGTCAAATAGATGTTGGACTAATTTATTGTATGATTTTGTTTGACATTGTTTTGATACAGAACTATGTTGTTAATTTGTTTAAATTATTCACAAACAACATATTTTAAAATATATATTATCTATCATCAATTAAAAAGTACGAATTTTTTTTTTTTTTTTTTTTTTTTTTGTAGTTTTACATCAATGCATGTGGCAGCTCAAAACTTGGAGTAATTAATTATAAGACTATTTCCCAACAAATAGGAGATTTCATCAGATATGAACTGATTAGAGATTTTGGTTTTTTAAGGTTATGCATCATTTGCCACAAAACTATTCAGCTAGCAAAATTGTAGTTTTATAATAATGTTATTTTGTGCAGTCTTGTCATCTATCAGCTTTTACTTGTTATACATTTGTGATCATAGTTATTAAAGTTTCTACAATTTGAAGAAGTGTTATCTGTGCTTTCACTATAAATGTAGAATGACAGTTATTTGAATTGTGTTTCTAGTAGGTCATCTTCCTATGATTACATATTATAAGTAGTTAGTTTAACTTGCCACAATAACAGCTAAGGTGTATAAATTACCGTGTAAAACTCTGTGACATGCATATCTACCGTCCCTGGTAGCTTGGTCTAATGTGCTTATATATAATAAGATTCAGAAAAATGATGTGCCTGTAATTCCTGTAAATTTTCTACAGCATTTGTTTCTGAATTTGCCACAAGGCCCAGTGAAATTACTGAGTAACATATTTGTTTGCATTTATTAATTAGAAATGTGCTCTGTGAGTTTTCATTAACTGTTTTAAAACATTGATTTGCTGACATGGGTATTGGTAGTTTAGGAGTTAAGGTAGGACCATGTTTTGAAGGTGAAAAAAGCTGGAGAACGTGGAATAAGTATTTGGTAACGTGATTTTGGGGTTCTTTTGTGCATTGAGGGGGTCAGGTTGTAGCTATAGATGTTTTGTGGACTGGTCGTTTTAGGTCTTTATGGTATGCCCTGTGGCTGCCTAAACTTTTGTAGTTGGTCTATTCACCTTCCTGGTGGACAGTGACCTTGTTCGTTTTAGGTCTATTCACTTTAATATACATTTTGGTTTTTGATAAAAGAAAAAGTTTGTTAAGAGTTTATGAGTGATGATAAGAACACACATTGACTTAAGATAACACACATTGAGGTTATTTGGTTGGGGTACTTGAGGCTAACCCAAGGAGTTTGCTGGCTGGGCATCTTAACTTTAGCTGAGTAAAATCAGTTACAGAGAGCAATCATGCCTGATAAAAGTTTAACAATTGAAAAGAAGGTATATAATATAATCAAGATATAATATTGCTTCTTAAAAACAAAGGTGCTATGCAAGACTTGTATTGAAAAAAAAAAAAAACAGTTTATAGAGTTTTATTCATCTTAAATTTCGTTGTTTCTTATGATTTCTTGTTTCCAAACTATCTAATTTCTTCAAATGCCTGGGAAATTTTAGTACACTTGTGCTGCACATTCTAGTGGCATTTTGATTGTTATGGGCCATTTATGATTGCTATTGCAACATGTAAATTTCATTTCAAGAAAAGTAGGTGTCCCATACGAGGCTCCTATTGCTTCTAGAAATGAAATGTTTAAAAGTTGACCTCCCCTAGTAGCTATTTTATCAACATCCATAAGCTTCCCTGCATATTTTTCTGAAACAAATGAAAGATATATACTGTTTTACAGTGCAAGTGTTGGAGTGGGGGATATATGGTTGGAGTACGTCGCCACATGGTTTAATAGTCATAGGGATATGTAGTGACAGGGGATGGAATACTTAAAGTGGTGGTTTGTATCGAGTGACATATACCTGCTGCACCACTTTACTCTGCTGCTGATCTAGAAACTTTTTCTGAATTGGATTTGGAAGTGGGGTGCATGAAATAACTTTTTCTGCTGATCTTAACCACTATGCTCCAAATGCGAAGCATGTATTCTTGTATGAGATTAGAATTTGACATCATATTGATTTATTGATACTGTCAATCCTATGATTACATATTATAAGTAGTTAGTTTAACTTGCCACAATAACAGCTAAGGTGTATAAATTACTGTTTAAAACTCTGTGACATGCATATCTACCGTCCTTGGTGGCTTGATCTAATGTGCTTATATATAATAAGATTGGGAAAAGATAATGTACCTGTAACTTCTGTAAATTTTCTACAGCATTTGTTTCTGAATTTGCCACAAGGCCCAGTGAAATTACTGAGTAACATATTTATTTGCATTTATTAATTAGAAATGTGCTCTGTGAGTTTTCATTAACTGTTTTAAAACATTGATTTGCTGACATGGGTATTGGTAGCTTAGGAGTTAAGGTAGGACCATGTTTTGAAGGTGAAAAAAGCTGGAGAATGGGGAATAAGTATTTGGTAACGTGATTTTGGGGTTCTTTTGTACATTGAGGGGGTCAGGTTGTAGCTATAGATGTTTTGAGGACTGTTTGTTTTAGGTCTTTAGGGTATGCCCTGTGGCTGCCCAAACTTTTGTAGTTGGTGTATTCACTTCCCTGGTGGACAGTGGACCATGTTCGTTTTAGGTCTATTCACTTTAATATTCATTTTGGTTTTTGATAAAAGAAAAGGTTTGTTAAGAGTTTATGAGTGATGATAAGAACACACATTGACATAAGAGAATGAATCAATAAGACGAAGACAAATACTTAAAGAGATTCTAATCTTGCGACATCTCAGCTTTATATGACATTATGACGACAAGAACCATACTTTTAGATCTATTCTGATCTATTCTGATTTGGATCTTGTTTCACTTAATCCGAATGTCTGCAATATTGAAATTTGTTCTTCAAATTTTAACCTAATGCCTTCAATTTAACCTCACCTCGCCAAGGAGGTTATTTGGTTGGCTTACTTGAGGCTAACCCAAGGAGATTGCTGGCTGGGCATCTTAACTTTAGCCGAGTAAAATTAATTACAAAGAGCTATCATGCCTGACTTGAAAAGAAGGTATATAATATATTCAAGATATGATATCGCTTCTTAAAAACAAAGGTGCTATGCAATACTTGTATTGGGAAAAATAAAACAGTTTATAGAGTTTTATTTATCTTAAATATCATTGCTTCTTATGATTTCTTGTTTCCAAACCATCTAATTTCTTCAAATGCCTGTGAAATTTTAGTACACTTGTCCTGCACATTCTAGTGGCATTTAGATTGTTATGGGTCATTTATGATTGCTATTGCAACATGTAAATTTCATTTCAAGAAAAGTAGGTGTCCCATACGAGGCTCCTATTGCTTCTAGAAATGAAATGTTTAAAAGTTGACCTTCCCTAGTAGCCATTTTATCAACATCCATAAGCTTCCCTGCATATTTTTCTGAAACAAATGAAAGATATATACTATTTTACATGTGCAAGTGTTGGAGTGGGGGATATACGGTTGGAGTACATCACCACATGGTTTAATAGTCATAGGGATATGTAGTGACGGGATGAAATACTTAAAGCGGTGATTGGTATTGAGTGTCATATACCTACTGCCCTCTGCTGCTGATCTAGAAACTTGTTCTGAATTGGATTTGGAAGTGGGGTGCATGAAATAACTTTTTCTGCTGATCTGAACCACTATACTAAAAATGCAAAGCATGTATTCTTGTATGAGATTAGAATTTGACATCATATGAATTTATTGATACTGTCAATCACTATTTGTTATTATTTTTTGAAGAATTTATAATTATCACTGTATCACTGTATCACTGAATTACATGAGCATCACCACTCTTTACGTTTTAAAGAAGCCATTGTTCACAGGTGAATGTTCAAAAACATGTTATAAAACCTTCTTGTTTTGCTCCCGTGTAATTCTATAACAATGTAAACTTGTTCTTCTTACGTGGAGTATCCTTAAGTATTATATAAGTTGCCAACATATAGGCCCTTATTATCAAAATTCGGATAGTATTAAGATGTTAAAAAAAATAAAAAAAAAGTATTAAGATATTTTGGTATTTCATACATATAAAATGGGGACATTGTTCTGTAGTGAAGTATTGATGCTGTACAGTGTACCAAACATTTACATGATGGATAGTATGTAGACTCCTAAGTGGTTGGAGTACTCTCTGCAAAATGATTGATGAGATGCAATAGTTTTTGGGTATTTCATATTTTCATGCCAATAGTTAATATTGGTAACTCCATGGTATTTTTCATTAACAGATTATTATTCAATGATAAGAGTTATTCTTACCGATATTTCTAAAGTGATTAACCATATATCTTCTAACTCCATCTCATGTGATTTCATTTTTGCATGTGATGTCTTTTATCGGCCTGTTTTAATGCCTACTTGGATGTGGTTCTTGATACATGCTTATCATATGAATTTTCCTTTGCACTGCTTATCATATGAAATACTTGAAATGATTATGGAAAGTGGTCAATTAAAGCTTAGGTTCCAACTCAAATGTTGCAATATTTATGTTAGGGAATAGATTGCACATTCCTGGCTTCTCATTTCTATCTTTTCAGGTTACTACCTTACCATGTAGTAGCAGACTATGAAGCAGAGGAAGATGATAGAATACTTGATTCTGATACAACAGGGCAGATGCCATCTCGCTCCCAACAATGGGATAACAACATTGCTGCCAAGGTCGCAGAGTTCACAGGAACCTTTGAGAAACAGGCCCTTGCTTTTAACATGATATCCAGCAAACGTGCTGCAGGTGAATTCAGATCCGAGGAGAGGTTGATGATTGAGCAGGCTCTCCTCCAAGAGGAGAAACGAGCCATGATGGAATTGAGGGCTGAAATAGAGTCGAGGGAAAAGGCTCACGAGGCTAGGTTACGAATGGCCGCCATGGTTCAGGCAGAGCAAGCTCGAGCAGAGTCACATGCTCGCGATGAATTGATGGCTCGAGGCCCGATAAGAGGAAGTGCACTTGGTTCTCAAGGCAATAGTGTTCCAATTGGTCATGATGTGGGAGAGCAGGAACATGTTAACCCGGAGGAAATGATGAATGGATGGGGAAACAATACACAGAGAGATGAGAAGGAGCCATCTGAAGATTTCTTAAATGATGAGGAAACTGAAAATGGGGACACTGGCATGCACGATGAGTGGCGTGAAGTCGGGGAATTCGACTTGAACTCTAGGTGAACCATCAAGTGTAGACGCGGGATCCTTAGTTACCAGCTGCACAAGTTATTACAGTATCCCTTTCCCATAGCCTGAGCTTTGTATTAAAATTGGTAGATCATGTCCTTGTTTTCGTAAGTATTACAATGTTTATCAGCGTTTGGGATACCAAATTTGTGCCTGTAGTGAACCAACGGCAAATTGAATTAACATCCCTAACAAAGAATGAAATAACCAAAAAAATTATTTTATTAAATTGGAAAAGTTGAAAATTAATAAAAAGGTGGTGTATAGGGTTGCACATTGGTGAAATGGGGATGGATGTAGCTCCCCTCCATCCCCACTTCTCAAACACACACACCCCCCCAGATGGGGGAGGTCCTCCCATCACAATCCTCATTTTTCCATTTGGTTGAAAATTACAAATTAAACTATATATAAAATAATTTTTTAAAAAAAAACATTCCATTACAAAATAATGTCAAATATATATATACATTACAAAATAATGTCAAAAAAACTACATTACAATATATATAAAATTATTTTTATAATATTTTGAGGGAAATGGGGATGGGGTACCTCCCCCACCCCTACCTCCATCCCCATTTCACTATATTAGTGGGGAAAATGAGAAAATAGGGATGGGAGAGGGTCTCCCTATCTTCATTCCCATTTCAATTTAGGGATGATTTTCATCCTCGGAGGAAAATGTGCAACCCTAGTGGTAGATGCTGCTGCCACCGTTGGAAATCTTAGGGACCTCCTTATGTCTCCTACTATTTGAAGGGAGTCCCTCTGCCAAAAATGAAAATGAAATCAACATCTCAATTAGCGTGATGGAGATCCATCAATGATTTTTGGATCTCCACCGTTTATTGATTTTTATTTTATTTTACTATTTTATCATTTTTTTTTCTTTTAAGAATATAATTGTTATTTTAAAATTGAGACTTGTAGCAATTTTTAAAAGTCGGGTGTTTTAAGACCAAAATATCATTGGAATAATATTGTCATTTTTAATAATTTAGGGACACCGTAATCCAAAATGGAAAAACGAGTAAGGCTATATTTGAGATTGCTTTGCTTAAGAAAAAAAAAATCTATTTATAGCTTCACTTAAGAAATAATCAATTTAAGAAAAAATTGGTAAGTGTTTTGTAAATTAAATTTTAAAATTGCTTAACCTTCGAAATGATAGAAAATGTATTGAACAAAATTACTAAAATAGACATCATTAATAATATAAATATAAAGCATATAAAAAGAAATAAATAAGAAATTTAAACAATATATATATATATATATATATATATATAAATATATAACCGAGTCAACTCTCTCATCTTAATACTAAGTTGCCGAGTCAACTCGATTGAGTCTACTCACTCACTCCAGCATCGGCGTTGATAGTCTTGGTGTGGATGTCAGAGTTTTCTCTAGTGTAGAAGTACGAATTCATCGTTTTCCTTTCAAAGCCCAGGTAAGAAGTCAGTGCTTGATGAAAATTTTGAAGTGTTATGTTGATTGCCTGAGATATTAGGTTATGTAAATGTCAAATGAAATGGCTAGTAAAATTCATTCTGCTGTGTAGCCTGTTGCCTGCACACAACTTTCTCGACTATCCAAGTTCAATAATTTCTGGGTATCAAAAGAAAAATAATTAAAAAAATGTACCTTGAGGCAGTGTCTATGATGGTGGTAGACATGGAGGGATCTCCTCCGGCCTCCAACTCCGGTGGTGGCCACCATCATTATTCAATTTCTGTATTTTTTTTTTTTTGATAATATTTTTATTTATATTTATTTATATTTATTTATTATGTTATTATTACATATAAGGGTAATACCGTCTTTTAATAAAATAGTGAGGGTATTTTGGATATTGCATAAGCATTAATCTAGCTTCTGTTTCAAAAAGCAACCCCCAGCCAACTTCTCAAAAATTGCTTATTAGATAAGCAAATTGTAAAATAAGTGTTTTTTGGAAGTTTACCAAATACTCATTTGCTCAAACTTTAGAAATAAATGATTATTTCTCATGCAAAAGTAATCTCAAACATAGCATAATATATTATTTTTTATTGGTAACTTGTAGATTATATTGAAATTTCCCCAGCAAAACTAAAATCCACCTCAAAACGTGCAAGCTATTTTATTTTGAGAGTTTCTTTTGACAATTAAATTTTTTCTTTTTACACTTCTTTTTTAAAAACACTCCCTTCTCAAAATTAAAATTTTTTAAAATTATAAAGACACTTCATTTTGTTACAAAATTATCATTTTTATCATTTTAAAATTAAATTATTAAAATAAGAAATTATCTCTCCTAAATCATTAGATTAATTATTACATAATAAATACTCTCTCCTAAATTTTTAATTATCATATTAAACTCTCTTTCCTTCAATACATATCTCTGATTTTCTATTTTCATTTTTTCTCAAGCAAGGCTAATAATTAAGAAAAAAAACTTACTAATAAACTAAATTTTTAGAAATCATATGCATGTATATACTATAAAAAAAAAAAAAAATCAAAATATAAAAATATTTTTTGTTACTCTTGTATGTATGTGATTGCTTATAGAACTTTAATTCTTTCATTAGTATTTGAAATTATAAGTTTAATCAAATATAGTTGAAACAATTCAAGCTTTCATATATATATATATATTTTTTGAAAATTGAGTTTTTAATATATATATATATATATATATATATTATATTAGTAAAACACTAAAATATTTATAAGTTTTTTTTCTTTAACTATTAATCAGAGATTGATTGAGAAAATATGGAAATATGATTTTTTTTTTTTAAATAGAGAGATTAATTAGGAAACATTGTTTAATATGGTAATAATAGATTTATGAGAGATTATTATTATTATTTTTTTGATAATTTAATTAGTTTGGAATGTCTTTAAATTTTTTTGTCATGTTTAGTAATTTTAATTTAGGTTAAAATTGTCATTAATAAAAAAAAAATTAAATTAGAGTTTGAATAGATAATTTGTGGATTGTAAGGAGAAGCTCTCTTTTATTTTAGCCTTTCTATTTTTATTTATAAAACAAAAAACAATTCATTAATTTTATAACAAATGATTAATAAAGAAAAAAAAAAAAAACTAAAATCGAGCAAACACATTCACATAAAAGACCCAGCATGGCAGCATTCCCCACTCTATCCACAAAAAATAATTCATTAATTTTGTGTTTGAAATCTGTTAGTGAAAAGATTTTATTTTATTTTATTTTATTTTTAAATTCCATTGAGATGAAGTTAGGCAGAGGCCACTCAGCCCACTCCCATGGTCTTTTATTTATTTATTTATTATTTTTTTAATATAATCTTTTTCATTATATTTATTTTCTTTTTTTCATTATTTTAAATATTTTTTATTTATATTTATTTATTTTTAGGGGTTTCATCATTTTGATCCCTATGTTTTCGCACTTCATGACTTTTTAACCGTCTTTCCATTTTTCATTGGTGTGGTCCCTATGTTTTTAAAAACCCATCTATTTGGTCTCTCTGACCAGATTTTTGACGGTCAACTGTTGCGGAAAATGTTGAATGAGTATTTTACCATTAGATATTTATTTTCTTTTAGAAAATAAAATAAAATAAAGGGTTTTATCATTTTAGTCCCTATATTTTGTCTATTTATGACTTTTTTTTAACTGTTTATCCATTTTTTGACCATTAAATTTGTAGTCATAAGGACCAAATTGATAAAATTTTGAAAACAATAGAACCACACCGATGAAAAATGGAAAAACATTAAAAAAGTTATAAAGGGTCAAAACATAGAGATTAAAATGATAAAAATCCACTGTTTAAAGACAAAAATACCCTTAGATCCATTAACTCTAATTAACATCTGTAAAAAATTGAAAGACAGTTAAAAAATTCATAATAAACCAAAACATAGGACCAAAATAATAAAACCCCTTATTTTTATTATGTAAGGTAAGTTTAGACATTTCCTAAACAAAAGTGGGTCAAGTTAGGAAATCTGGCAAACCTCAAGGGACCGATTGTAATTTCACCTATTAGTTATTATCCAGTTCCAGTCCATCATCGCAGTTGGCAATCAGCATACGGAGCTAGAGAGTACAGTAGTTTTTTTGCGCAATTGCTCCTCCTCTTCTTCGATCTCGTACCTTGTCACAGTAAGATTTTAACTTGTGCTCTCTCTATTTACTTTATTTGATCTCCGTCTCTCGATTGTGTGTAGTCATTTGCATTTTCATTTTTTCGAATATGATTCTTTTTGCGTTCTGATTTATTTAACTCCTTCATGAGATTCTCGATGTTGTTTTGTTTGTTGATTTTATGTCATAATATCAACAATCTGATGGTACTACTACTATATTGGCTATCAAGTGTTTTATTGTTTTGGATATCTTTTTTGGGTTTTATTGGTGATGGATGCTATGTGGAGACGTTGATTTTGTGGAAGATAGTTGTTGACAAATCATGACAATTTAACAGGGAAATATTGAATTGCATACTTTTATAGGTTCAGTGATTCGTATATGCTCTTTATATATAAGGATGTTATATATCTACTCTGTTTTATTTGCTAGTCAGTGGTGCACTGCTGGATACCACACATTCACATACATGTATTATACATAATTGGTGATTGTGTCTTCTGTTTTAATATGTGATATAATTCACATCTTTGTACAGTTTGTCGGGTTATTGAATGTCAGTGACTTTCAGTTATGCCATGTTTTTTTAGTGTTACTATATGTGCTTAAATGTTTTTAAGCATTTTGTTTATATAAATTTTCCTATATTTAGTATTTGGTGAAGCAATCAGGAAGCGCTTCATATCTATGGTGGAAGATTGGATTTTGTTTTCTTGGTTTCATTTCCATATGCTTCATGGAAGCTTGATAACCAAAAATGAAGCAAATGCTAGTTTTCATGTTAAGTCATTCAGTAGAAACTGTATCTCCACTTGACTCAAAATCGAAATCGGAGACATAGATTTCAATTTGACATTTGTTCTTTGTTTACTATTGCATTCGTTAAACATTTCCAGGGGAATAAATCACAGATCAAATTGGAAAAATGATAGCTGGTTATTTTAATTCAAGAGAATTTGAATATAAGAGCAATGTCTGAATCAGCCCAAATAGCTAAAGCTTTATTTATTTATTTTTTTCATTTCACACATGGTGTCTATATGTTGAATATGAATTTTAGTTGTTTTTCAAGAGTGGTTGTCAAAATGATTGATGATTCTTTTTCTTTTCTATTTGTTAATTTGAAATTCAGGTTTCTTTGGTAATATGGTTTTTGAGGTTTAAGCACAAAATGGGGAGTGTCATTGAGGAAAAACTGAGGTTTTGCATTGACAGAGGGGGCACGTTCACTGATGTGTATGCTGAAATTCCTGGTCAGCCTGATGGTCGAGTTTTAAAACTTTTGTCTGTTGATCCAGCAAACTATGATGATGCTCCAGTTGAGGGAATTCGGAGGATTCTTGAAGAATATACAGGGGAGAAAATTTCACGAACTTCTAAAATCCCTGTTGATAAGATAGAGTGGATAAGAATGGGTACAACTGTGGCAACAAATGCACTTTTAGAGAGAAAAGGTGAAAGGATTGCTCTGTGTGTAACCCAAGGCTTTAAGGATTTGCTGCAGATTGGTAACCAGGCTCGCCCCAATATATTTGATCTTACTGTATCGAAACCCTCGAATCTTTATGAGGAGGTTATAGAGGTTGATGAGAGAGTCGAGCTTGTTCTTGAAAAGGAGAAAGAGAATCAAGATCCTTCTGCATCATTAATTGTAGGAGTATCGGGTGAGCTTGTCAAGGTTGTGAAGCCAATTGATGAAAAAACTCTGAAGCCTTTATTGAAAGGTTTGTTGGAGAAAGGGATTAGTTGTTTGGCAGTTGTGTTAATGCATTCATACACCTACCCACAACATGAAATGGATGTAGAGAAGTTAGCTGTGAGCTTGGGCTTCAGACATGTGTCCTTATCATCAGCTTTGACTCCAATGGTTCGTGCTGTTCCTCGTGGTCTAACTGCCAGTGTGGATGCATACCTGACCCCAGTGATTAAAGAGTACTTATCAGGGTTCATTTCCAAATTTGATGAAGAGCAAGGAAAGTTAAATGTGTTGTTCATGCAATCAGATGGAGGACTTGCACCAAAAAGTAGATTTTCAGGGCACAAAGCAGTATTATCGGGCCCTGCTGGAGGAGTTGTTGGTTACTCGCAGACCCTATTTGGGCTTGAAACTGAGAAGCCTCTCATTGGGTTTGACATGGGTGGCACCTCTACAGATGTTAGTCGATATGCTGGAAGTTACGAGCAAGTCTTAGAAACCAAGATTGCTGGTGCTATAATACAAGCACCTCAACTTGATATCAACACTGTTGCCGCTGGTGGGGGATCAAAACTGAAGTTTCAATTTGGGGCTTTCCGTGTGGGACCAGAATCAGTGGGTGCGCATCCTGGTCCTGTATGTTACCGGAAAGGAGGGGAACTGGCAGTTACAGATGCAAACTTGATTCTAGGATTTGTTATTCCTGATTATTTTCCATCTATCTTCGGCCACAATGAAGATCAGCCTTTGGATATTCAGGCTACCAGACAAGAATTTCAGAAGCTTGCATGCGAAATAAATTCCTACAGGATGAGCCAGGATCCATCTATAAAGGATATGACGGTGGAGGAGATTGCATTGGGATTTGTCAATGTTGCTAATGAGACTATGTGCCGTCCGATACGCCAGTTAACTGAAATGAAGGGTCATGAAACAAAGAACCATGCCCTTGCTTGCTTTGGCGGTGCTGGGCCACAACATGCTTGTGCTATTGCTAGGTCTTTGGGTATGAGAGAAGTACTCATTCACAGGTTCTGTGGTATCTTAAGTGCATATGGGATGGGATTGGCAGATGTCATTGAAGAGGCACAAGAACCTTATTCTGCTGTTTATGGTCCTGAATCTGTTTTGGAAGCCTCTCACAGAGAAGCCATATTACTGAAGCTGGTAAAGCAGAAGCTACAAGAGCAAGGTTTCGGAGATGAAAACATTACACCAGAGACATATTTAAATTTGAGGTATGAAGGTACAGATACTGCCATCATGGTAAAGAGGAGAATGACTGAAGATGGATTTGGATGCGACTATGCTGTGGAATTTGAAAAGCTGTTCCAGGAAGAATATGGTTTTAAACTACATAATAGGAATATACTTATTTGTGATGTTAGAGTTCGTGGTATAGGAGTTACAAATATATTGAAGCCACAGGCCCTAAAACATGCTTCCACTACTCCTAAAGTGGAAGGCAACTATAAGGTTTATTTTGGAAATGGGTGGCAAGATACTCCTCTATACAAGCTTGAGAATTTGGGGTATGGGCATGTCATACCAGGTCCGTCAATCATCATGAATGGGAATAGTACTGTGATAGTAGAACCCAACTGCAAAGCTATTATTACTAAATATGGCAACATCAAAATTGAAATTAAGTCTACTTCCAGTACTATAGAAGTTGCAGAAAAGGTTGCAGATGTTGTGCAGCTTTCAATCTTCAATCACAGATTTATGGGCATAGCTGAGCAGATGGGACGGACTCTGCAGAGAACTTCAATATCAACAAATATCAAGGAACGGCTGGATTTCTCTTGTGCTCTCTTTGGTCCTGATGGAGGACTAGTTGCGAATGCTCCCCATGTTCCTGTGCATTTGGGAGCTATGTCCAGCACGGTTCGTTGGCAGCTTAACTACTGGGGAGAGAATTTGAATGAAGGTGATGTTTTGGTCTCCAATCATCCAAGTGCAGGAGGTAGTCACCTTCCCGATATAACTGTTATTACACCTGTTTTTGACAACGGTAAACTGGTGTTTTTTGTGGCAAGTAGAGGACATCATGCAGAGATAGGGGGCATCACTCCTGGAAGTATGCCCCCCTTTTCAAAGTCCATATGGGAAGAAGGAGCTGCCATAAAAGCATTTAAGCTTGTGGAGAAAGGGATTTTTCAAGAAGAAGGAATTACCAAACTTCTCCAGTTCCCTTGTTCTAATGAATCAGCTTTTAAAATTCCAGGGACACGACGGCTTCAAGATAATTTATCAGATCTTCGAGCACAAGTAGCTGCTAACCAGAGAGGAATTTCTCTTATCAAAGAGCTTATTGAGCAGTATAGTTTGAAGACAGTTCAGGCTTACATGACTTACGTGCAGCTTAATGCAGAAGCAGCTGTGAGAGAAATGCTAAAGTCTGTTGCTGCTAGAATATCATCTAAGTCTGCTAAGCTTGGAGAGAGAAATTCTGTAACCATAGAAGAAGAGGACTACATGGACGATGGATCTATTATTCATTTGAAACTTACAATTGATTCTGATAAAGGGGAAGCATATTTTGATTTTAGTGGGACCAGCTCAGAAGTTTATGCCAATTGGAATGCGCCACAAGCAGTAACAGCTGCGGCAGTCATATACTGCCTTCGCTGTTTAGTAGATGTTGATATTCCTCTCAATCAGGGTTGTTTGGCTCCAGTTAAAATCCATATCCCTCAAGGCTCATTTCTTTCTCCAAGTGACAAAGCTGCCGTGGTGGGAGGTAATGTTCTCACGTCTCAGAGAGTAACTGATGTAGTACTTACTGCATTTCAGGCATGTGCTTGTTCTCAGGGTTGTATGAACAATCTCACTTTTGGAGATAATACTTTTGGTTATTACGAGACAATCGGAGGTGGAAGCGGAGCTGGTCCTACATGGGATGGAACCAGTGGAGTTCAATGCCATATGACCAACACTCGTATGACTGATCCGGAGATATTTGAGCAGAGGTATCCTGTTCTTTTGCATAAATTTGGAATTAGAGAAAACAGTGGAGGTGCTGGACTTTATAGAGGAGGAAATGGGCTCGTGAGGGAGATAGAATTCAAGCACCCAGTTGTTGTAAGTATTCTTTCAGAGAGGCGTGTGCACGCACCGAGAGGATTAAAAGGAGGAAAATATGGAGCTCGTGGGGCTAATTACTTGATTACGAAAGATAAACGGAGAGTCTACCTAGGAGGTAAGAACACAGTTGAGGTAGAGGCAGGAGAAATTCTTCAGATTCTAACTCCTGGCGGTGGCGGATGGGGTTCTCCTCTTTGATTATTTTTTTCCGGACGAAACTGCTGCATGGTGAGTTTGCTTTTTCATTTTCATGTTGAATTCATGACATGCTTTATTGATCTTCTTTACTGGAGCATATGGAGAATAAAACAATACAATACAGATGGTTGAATAAAATGACGTCCCTTGCTTAGAAATAAACTGCTTTTAATTCCCTTTATTTGGTACACATGCGTCTCCATGTTTTGCAAGAAATTGCAGAATATCAAATGGTTTGTTGTTCCTGATATTGAAACTCCTTTGGGGAAAATTACATTATATTGTTTTATTATCTGGCTAATAAATGTGCGATTTCTTATCCAATTTCGCCCCTTATATTGACATTGAAGACATCTGTTTGTAGAACTGCTGAAATTTGTGTATGCCTGATGAATATTTTATTGAAAAAATAACCAAATTTGAAATCGATGTATTTTGATTGTATGAATCATATTAAAACTTTTAATGAGCTTATTTAATGATAATTTTTAAGATTAAACATGTGGAAAGTGGAAACTAATATTTAGTGCCGATGGATTGTGTATTTTCCATTTAGCATAATAATATATGAATTAAACATATATAAGAAAAAATCTTGGAGCACTTTTACATGAATAAAACTCAACTTATTAATTCAGAGTTAGCATAATCCTTTTGTTTTATAATTTTATCTTCACCGTAACCATCCATCTCTAAGATGACGGTGAAGATCTTTTTTTTTTTTTTTTCTTTCTAATTTTATTAAATTAAGGGTAAAATGATAATATTACCTTTCAATTTGTTAAATTTAACCATTAATACTAGTAAAACCCTAACGGTTAGAGAGGGAGTGTCGGTTAATAAATGATGTTATTTGCTTTAAAATTAATATATAAGGCTTACCAAATTTTCATGTAATATAATTTTTAAGTCAAAGATTCTAAAGGCAAAATTATCATCTTACAAGTACATCATTATTTAGTCATTTAGTCATAGGGATGGCAAAATAACCCATAGGGATAAGGTTTTACAGGGACCTGCATTTATGGAATGTTATCATAAGTTTCAATTTGGTGATGATAGGGCGAGGATGGGGATAAATAATAAAACCCATAATGGGTATGGACGGGGATGGGTTTTATAATCCCCGCCCTGCCCCGCCCCTCTTAAAATATAATATTTATTTATTTTATCATTTAGTTCGATGTTTATGTTTTAAAATTATTGAATTAGTTTTGAGATTTATATTTATGAGATGATTTTCAATTGTTTTTTGGAATTACTTTATGTTATTCATTGGGATATATGTTTATTATTTTAATAATATTAAAAAAAAAATTGACAACTTAAAAAAAAAAAAAAAATTAGATAAATGGGTTAAATGGGGTAAATTGGGTGAGGATAGGGAAAGCATACCCCGCCCCGCCCAACCACGTTCCATCTAGAAAAAGCACCGGCTCGATCCGAACCGGCGAACCAAATTGAAAAAATCAGAACCGGTGCCAGGGCGGTTCCGGTTCCGGTTTTGGTTTCGGTTAAGGAACTGCTCGGTTCGAACCGAACTGGAACCGACAGTTTCAACATTTATTTATTTATTTATTTATAAATAAATCGGTTGAACAAAATAACACACCATTTTGAGTTCATTCACCAAACTATTTAAACTTCTCTTTCTTAGACAACAACCCTAGATTCAATTTCACTTTCAAAATCTTCTTCTCAGTTCTCTCTCATCAAACCATAACGAAACCTCTGACTTCTCTCTAAAACTTTCTTTAAAAATCCCTCAAAAATTTCTTTCTCTGATCTCTCCTTCGATCCCTCTCAACTCTCTCTCTCTTTTATTTTGTAAGTTGTAAGGATTGAGGATTTAAGGTTTCAAATGATTTGATTTTGGGTTTCGAATGATTTGATTTAGGGTTTCGAAATTCAAATGATTTGATCTTGTAAGTTATATAGTCTGGGTTGTGATCTGGGTTGGGTAGAAATAGAGATGGGTTGTAGAGAGAAGTCGGAGAAAAGTTTAGAGAGAGAAGTCAAAGAAAAGTGAAGCTGCGTTGAATCTGTTGTTTGAAGAAGAAGAAGATTTTATAACGGTGCCCTAACTCAAAACACAGTAGTTTTGGATGGGTTTTTTTTTAAACAAAAAAAAATTGAGAACCGAACCGTCAGAACCGAAATTGGAACTCTTAAAGCCGGTTTTAGTTTCGATTACGATTCCCTTTACCCAGAATCGAAACTGGAACCGGAACCTGTTCCCTTTACTCTAAAACCAGCGTCAGGTCTTGCTCCATCTATTGAGAGGTTTTATGAGGGGATGGGTTTTCAAAAAATAAATGGTGCGGGGAGGGCCACCCTGCCCCGAACCCACCCCATTGTCATCCCTACATTTAGAGCACAATTTTCCAAAAAACAATTAACAATATAAATTATTGCAAAATATTATATTTGAGATGATGAATGCTAGATGGGTGCGGATATTGTCACTCATAAAACTAATTAGTTCATCCATTTTTATAAGTACACTAATGTCTAAAATTTTAAAAATAAATAGTGGAAATTGTAGGAAATGACCTTTCTCAATGTTTAGTTTCTAGGAAATAGCCTACTGGTGAAAAAATTGGACTTTTTGCCTTTTTGCCAACAACATTCACCACATTGCTCTTTAAAACCCCTTACCTAGAATTTCCCTCAATACCCTCCTTAAATGTTTTTTTTCAATATAACTTGTTTAAGTTTACTAAATTACCCTCCAATATGATTTTCCACAAAATTCACTGATCAACAATACAATTCAAAAAAATTTTTAAAAAAAAAAAAAATTGTTGCTTTACTCCGTGTACGCAAAACTCAAACCCAAACAACAAGAATCCAGAAATAGAGAGACGCAGAGAGAGGAAGGAGAATGAAGGTCGTTGTCGTCGTCGCCGTTCAATTACAAATATAAAATAAAAAACCCTTCTTGTTGTTGCTCTGTGTACCCAAACGACGAACAAAGCTCAAAGCTCAAAACTCAAACCCAAACAACAAGAGCCCAGAAACGGAGTGACGCAGAGAGAGGAAGGAGAAGCAAGGTCTTCGTCGGCGTCGCCGTTCAATTACAAATATTAAAAATAAAAATAAAAAACCTTCTTGTTCTTGCTTTGTGTACCCAAACGACGAACAAAACTCAAACCCAAGCAAGAACCTATAAATAGAGAGGAAGAAGAAGCAAGGTCATCAATCGCCGTTTAAAGCACAAGGTCGACTGTCGGCCTTGATTGAAGCACCCCAAACCCTAGACGAAACGCAAAAAGAATGAGACAATTTCAAGGTACTAATTTATTCAAACTACTTTAATCTATTCAAATTTGTGTTTTTTATGGGAGATTGTTCTTGTTTGTGTTTTTTTATGGGAGATTGTTCTCTTGTTTGTGTTTTTGGCGTGTTTGTGTTCCGTTGTATGTGTATTTAGAGAGTGTGTGTTCTGTTTGAAGGTCAAGCATTTAGTGATTGTTGTGAAGTAAACTGGAAAAACATTTAGTGGGATGTAATTCAATGGGAAGAACAACGTTTGCAAACTAGAATGATTTATTTTGCATGTATGTATTATATTAAACCTAGTAATCATTATAATTGACCTATGACTGATGGATGAAGCATGTAATTTGATGAGCCTAGGTTTTATGATGAATGTATATGTTGAACCTATGAATGATTATCATAAGCCTAGGGCCGATGGATAGATGATGCATATATTATCTTCAGCCTAAGACTGATGTTGAATGTGTATTTTTAGCTTATGAGGCTATGAAGCCTAGTACTGATTTTGAGCTTGAGACTGATGATACATATATAATTTTGAGCATAGGACTTATTTTCATCTATAATGCTAATATATGTATAATTGAGCATAGACTTATTTTCATTTATAATACTAATGCATGTATTTCATTTTGAACCTAAGTTTTTATTTTTATTTTTTATTTTTTTATTTTTCTCATTTTTCAGATTCCAAAAAATTCAAACGAAAAGTTGTGGCGGTTCTCAAGCTATGAGAAATGGATTCTAGTGAGAGTAAACAGTCGAAGTAAAATGTTTATGATTAGAGACTTGAAGGCGGTCCTACAAAAATTTAGGTTAGTGGAAAAATTCAAACAGGGCCCTTTCGGCCAATATTTGGATTTGAAACAACTGTTGATAGTTTATGGACAGTTAATTCATAATATTTTGAAAAGAGAGATTATTCACCCCAATGGACAAAGACCAGATGAGATGTGGTTTGGGTTGGAGAAGTCGAAAGCTCATTTCGGTCAAGAAGAGTTCTGCCTATGTAGCGGGTTGAATATAGAACAGCTGCTTGAAGGTTTTGCCAACAACACTGAAGTACAAGATGATTCAATGTTTAGAAGAATTTTCAAAGGAAAAAGGCCTACCGCTAAGGTATTGTATGCCACTTTGAAGAAAACGTTGTCTGAAGAGAGTGAAGGTGCTTTAAAGATGGTGAATATCTATATGGGCAGCCAATTCTTTGGCACGCATGACAGACGGACAACAGCCATCTTAGGGTGGTTGTTTTCATTAGTTGAAAACGAAGATGAATTCTAAAAATTTCTATAGGGTTCTTACATCTTTAGTTTTACACTATATTTTCTGAAGGATGTACTTAACAAACGCCTCCCCAAACTGAGAGGTGAAGAAGATGAGAAAGATAAGAAGGGGAAGATGAAAAAGAATAAGAAGACAGTAGAAGAAGAAGAAGACTTAGAGTACGTTTGGGAGAGCTTCTCAAGTAGATTTTTTTACCGTAGATCTTTTAAATGAAAGTCGTTAGTCGTTTGGTTGTCAATTAAAAAAGAGTTTTTTAATTATAGAATTACCAAAATACTCTAGCAAATATTAAATTATAGGGTTATATCGGAGATTTTAGTGTTATTAAAAAAAAAACTTCAAAAGATCTACTTGGAAAAGCTTTAAATTTGGGCTTCTCTAAGTAGACATAAAACAGCTTTTTTACTCGTCTAAAAACTCTACTAAATGACAACCAAATGATACAAAAAAAAAAAAAAATTAAAATTAAAAAGAGCTTTTATAATTAAATAAAAAAAATAAAAAAATAAATAAATTAAAAAAAAAACTCTTTTAACCAGTAGACAAGCTCTCCCAAACAGACACTTAGAAGAAGAAAAAGAAGAAAAAGTGCAAGTGAAAGGGAAAGGGAAAAGGAAAGGAAAGCTGCAAGGTGAGGAAGAGAAGAAGAAAAAAAAAATCCAAGTATTATACTTACAATTTGTTCGGGTTCCCTCTAGCATCTCAGGTAAGTTTTATAAAAATTTAGGATGTTTTGAACATAGCAAAACTATTTGTGATTGCTATATGATTTATTATTATGTTTCCCGTTTAATACTTTGTTGGAGTGAACTACCAATTCGATTCCTTTAGTCCATGATTGTTATGTTGAACACAAAAAATTAAGAAAACTATTGCTAGAAAGCTAGCTATTTTGGTGAGGGGCTGATGCTGTCCGGTATCATTTAACAGCAAAAAGAATCTTCTCCCTGTCCATTTCTAAAAATATGTCTTCCATTTCACATCTCCATCGTAGAAAAACATTGTTTGATATTAGTTAGTTTAAATTGTATAGGTATGGGCCATGAAGAGAATAATTCATTTAGAAAATCTCGCTGGAAACAAAGTTGCTAAGAGGTATCCACGGTTCACTAGATGGGAATCCAGTGCAAGGGTTACAAATATTGAATCCATATTCAATACATCGTTATGTAATTAATTACCCTTTCTTTTTAGTTATATAGGGATAATTTGTAGAAATTCCCTAACAATTGTTTATTCCCGATATTCAGATGACTTTATTTCCTTAGGATGTTGAAACTTTTGAAAATGGTACAGAATACTTCAAGTCATTGAACCAGAAATAAGTGTGTGACCCATTAATTGATAAGAAGAGGGAGAAGTTGGCTCTACATCGAAGTGAAGAGGAAGAAGATATTGGTTCTAACGATGAAGATGATGAAACCGGCAATGACATTGATGGGATTGACTCTTTTGTTCAGAAGGAGGAGATAAGAGTTTTTGTTGGGAGTAATAGAAGCACATTTTCTAACGAATATTCCCCCCTTTCTAAGAAGCAATTATTCTCCGATAAAAATCCTAAGGTATGATTGCATCTACACTATTTAGTTTTAGTATGCAATTCTTGTATGTATATTATTAATTATTGCAAAATTCAGGTGCATTCCACTATTCCAGAACTATATGCTGCTATTTTTGAAAACAAGCAACATACCATTGCATTTTGTAGAGATTAATTTTCGAAGATTAGAAATGAGATGAAGGTTGTATATAAAGTTGTTGAAAATTATATTATTATTTATATATAATAGTTTAGTCTTTAATAATTTCCACTAATTTATTGATGTTGATATTTAGAAAGGTGTTGAGCAAGATGATGATGATGTTGGTGATAAGAGTGCTGGAAATAATATTGATGTTGATAAGGATGTTGAAGAACTAAATTTAGTTGGTGAACTTGGTGAACTTGGTAAGGGTGTCCAACAAGACGGTGATGTTGTTGCTGAAGTTGATAAGGGTGGTGAGGAAGATAATGCTTTTGGTGATAGGGATGCTGCATTTGAGGGTGGTAAGGGTGGTGAGCCAGAAGATGTTTGTGAAATTGGTAAGGTTTCTGAGCAAGGTGTTAGCAGTGATGGTGTGGTTGTTGGGGATGCTGCATTTAAGGGTGATATGGTTAAGATACATTTTATAATAGTGTTTTTGTCATATATATCAATAGTTTCTGCTTGACTAAATATTTAATTTTATGTAGGACTCGGAGAAAATATCTGTTAACCGCCTAAAAAGGCAGGGATCCCAAGAAGAATTTTTCTTCCATGTCAAGATTATTTGAAGAAGAAGGACATTATAGGGAGTATCTAGCTACTCCGGGAAAAAAGCCAGACCAGTATGTCCGGATATACTTTATACAAATCCAAATCCAAATCAAGGTCAAGGACACCCAGATCTCCAAGAACCAGTAAACATGGAAGTCAATGTCCTAAAGACCCCATTACTGCATTATCTCGATACCCCACTATTGCATTGCCCCGGTATCCCGGTACCCCGATTCTCAAAAAATACTGGTACCACGGTCCAGTAAGATGTGAGATACCAAGATACTTCGACCTCTCCAAGAACCAGTCTACCAAGCAGTGAGGACCAAGCAATAGAGGAATTTTTAATACATCAGAAGAAAGGACCAGTATACCAAGGAACCAGAACCATGCCACAAGAAAAGCAGTACGCACCAACATTTAAATACAAGGAAAGTTAACTTCTCTGGCCATTTGTAAAGCTCCACTTTAAATGTGATTAGTCAACTCTGTCAAGATCGTCGAGAAAGGAAATAAATCACTTGATTAAAGGATAATTCCCACGCCTAAAACGAAGCCACCATCAACGTCCCCTTTGATTGCTTAATTGATTGATTGGTTGCCTGAGTAATGAGCAAGAAAAGGGACCTATAAGTACAACAAGACTCTCGAAAGAGAGGGATCCGATTTTTGATCCGTAACCCTACAACTTTTCCACTTATCGACTTGCACGAGATCGCCATCGCCAATTGTGTATGAAACTCCATACTTAAACCTCTCAGAAATTGCCATTGTATTTCTCCATTGTATCACTTAAATTGTGTATTATTTATCAATAAAACGGTATTATTCCATTGTCTCGATAAATACAAAGTGTTAATAGGAATTTGACCCCTCTAACATTTTCCTGCTAACAAAATCTATCCTTGGCGTGGATGAATATCCATCCCCATCTGTGTGCTTTATTGTCCAAAACATTCCCAATAGTGTGGTAGCGTTTGATGGGGCCAACCCTAATATTGAACACAAAGACATCGACAAACAGAGGGGCCGAAAACGGTCTAGGTGGCTCGAAAGCCCATGGATAGATCTCATGCCCAAAAAGAAAAGGAAACCACAGTCAAATGAGGAAGAGATAAACTTAGTTGAGTTCACATCTTTCCTGAAGAACAAAGACCAAGTTAGGTAATATTCCTTTCCTATTGTCTGTTATATTGCCAGTATTATAATGTGTTCATTTTTGAATATTTTTCCTAATGTAATGTAACGCTGCCCTTGAATAGTTTTTATACCGGTAAAATCCTTCACATGATGCATCAAGATTTTCTAGACCTGGTCAATATCGAAAAGTTGATACCAGATATAGTAACATAATTAACTATCTATTTCTCCTTGGTTATTAAGGTTTTATGTTACTTATTTCGTAAAGTACATCACTGCATTTACACAACACATTCACAGTTACTTTGATATCCTATGGAAGAGGTGATCTAACAGTGAGTTTAACTACTTGCAAAATATTGGATTGGTTAACACATCTTTCTTCGTAAGTATCTCCCTAGTTATATGATATGGTATATCAAAACATGTTTATGCATGTTTTTGAAAACGTGTTATAATGCATGTATGCTTTTGAGCCTATAATTGATTGATCTAAGCCTGGGAATGGATGCCATGAGCCTAGAAATTATCTGAATGCATGTATGCTTTTGAGTCTATGATTGATTGAGATAAGCTTAGGAATGGATGGCATGAGCCTAGGAATCATCTGCTGGGAATTACTACATGTATGTTTTTGAGCCTATGATTGATTGATATAAGTCTAGGAATGGATGCCATAAGCCTAGGAATTATCAGTTGGGAATTAATGCATGTATGCTTTTGATTAATATAAGCCTGGTAATGGAATTATTAGCTAGGAATTAATGGCTGTATATGTAGATTAACCTAAACATTAAGTGGGCAATTGAAATGGATACAATGGAGACCATGAAGAAGATAGCAAAATTTGAGAAGGATGAGGAGGAAAGACGTTAGTAGAAAGAAACTAGTTCTCCTCATTCTCATCAACAAAAAAAAGATCGCAATAGAAAGGGCAAGAAGATCAGCGATCCTTCTCCTTCTCCTTCTCCTCATGCTGTCAATGTCTAGGAAGACTACCGATAATTCATTCCTTTAAATTACCAGCCAAGTGCAGACATCCTCAGACATGTTACCAGGCATGACCTTCTGTACCCTCAACCTTGGTGGCAAATGGATTCGGTAAGTTTTTGGAAATGACGTTGCGTTGTCATTATCTATTTTCTAAAATAATTTTTATCGATTTTCTTAAAAAAAAAATTATATTGTATATACATGTGCTCATCTTGTGCCACCTTCTCGGCCATTGGGTTTTATGTCATGTACTTTTGAAGGAATGAAAAGTAATGTTATTTGACTCTTTGAATGAACGAGACGGAACTAGTCATCAGCTGGTTGAAGCATGCTGGTTACTACGAAGAGATGAAGATGGATCCTCATGCTAGCCCATTCACAGTTCAAAGCATGCTCTCTGAATTGATTTCGTAACAAGATGATAGGTATGTGTGACATATTTATTTACTTTCTTAAAGATACTTATGTTTGATATATCCTATCATTTTACAGATACAGTTGTGATGTTTTCTTAATGAAGTATGCTGAGTTGATTCTTGCTGGAGTAAAAGCTCCATGGAAATCAGTTTTTGGACAAAAGGATATCAAAGATATTCGTGAGGCCATTGCAATTGACATTTACATCAATGGTCAAATATGCAATTCCCCGTAGAAATATAATTTGATGTTGTTAGAGTAGAAAATTCTATTTTAGATATCAATAGTTTGTGCATGGGAATGTGTATAGCTTGGGAATCAATATTTAGGCTAGGAATATTTTGTGCAGTTCTCTTAGGCTAGGAATGTTTATGAGGTATTTTGTGCCTAAAAATGTCACATAATATTTTGTGATAAATTTAACTGTACAAACTATTAAATTAGTTAAACAAAATTCTTAAAATTCTTAAAATTATGAAATTCCCTGTGAAAAAAAAAAAAAAAAAAAAAACCTATGATAAATTGTAAAGGCCTTGGAACAATTCTCTTGAGACTGGGTAGAACAATTCTCTTAGACCTAGGTATAATTCTCTTACGCCTTGGTACAATTCCTTCAGTACATGAAATTATGCAGGCCCCGCAATAAACTGGTGGCTTGTCATTTTCAGAAAAAGATGTACAATATTATGTCTCTTTAACTGAAGTTACAGTGGTTAGTGTATCCACAGTTTAGTTTACAATGAAAATGAATGTTCATTTAAGTTACAATGGTTCATTTCAAATCTAAAGGTTACAATGATTCAAATAAAATGTAAAGGTGACTTTTCACTGATATGGGTCATCTTGTTCCAATATAAAAACCCCATCTCTGTTACATATTTTCCTCACTTCAGTCTTCAATCTTCCTCAATTGTTACATATTTTCCTCACTTCATTTGTACAAGTGGAAATGGTAGGAGTAGTAAAATGTTAAATGCCATTTTCAAATGTATGTATGAACGGATTGCAAAAGCTGAAGAGACAGTCATCAAGGAGCGTGAAAATGCAAAATGTCTAAGTGTTGATTATACTGTTTTGATGGGGAAATTTCAAAATCTGGAAGCTGAAATTATCAATTTAAATGTTCAGAATCGAAGCAAGGGACAACGAACTCAATTGACTCTACCAACATGTTGAACAAATGCAGAAGAAGTTGATGGACTTCAATATTCCACCATCAGCTTAAAGAAAAACAGACAGAATATGCCTTCTACAGAAAAACACATTTCAATAATATGTTTTTATTCAGATGTTGTACCGTCTAATTTCTTAATGAAAGTAATTGGTTTTGTTTTCACTACACACATTTCACATGTTGTCATTATATTTCTTCGTTACTCTTAAATATGACCAGAACAGAACAAAATCTACAAACAACCATCAATGTTTAACAACAGAACAGAACAAAACTAGTTTTTTTATGCATTCTTGTTTTATATTAAACAACACCACAACTTAAATATAAAAAACAAATCTTTCAAACAATCTAGCCTACTATAACTGTAAAAATAAAAACGAATAGAAATAAAAACAACATGACACCAATGATTTGACTCTTCTCAGATACCTTCTCTTCAACATTTACAGAAGATTCAGGCCAAGAATGGCTTGAATGTATGGAACGGTTACTTATTGCTTTATATGCTTCATTAGTTGAGTTAAACTTCTGGTAAGATGCTCCTGGAAAACCATTTACATGTGCATGACATTCAGGCCAAGAACTAAACACATCGGTTTTCCTTCCTTTGAAAACAATATAAACAGAATTCTTCCCTATTTCATACAACACACTTTACAAATATCTGTAAATCGAAAAAATCAAAAAAAAAAAAAGTATTTTGATTTTATGGGAGAAGGAGATGTTAGATTTGAAAACTTATATACAAATCAAAAAAGTGGCAAAACCCTCTCAGTCAACGAATAATCTAGACTACAAGTCTATATTTTAGATTTGAGAACCTGTATACAAAGCAAAATAGTGGCAAGGAATGTATAAATGATAAAGATTGTTTACCTGCAGATGTGGACGTGATGAGGAGTTGGGCTATGGGAGAAGCAAATAAGTTTGCTTTCAACTGGTATACAAAACAAAAAGTTTTTAGCTTCTCGGTTTGGGATCGAAAAAAAAAAGTATTTTGATTTTATAGGAGAAGGAGGTGTTATATTTGAGAACTTGTATACAAATCAAAAAAGTGGCAAAACCCTCTCAGTCAACGAATAATCTAAACTACAAGTGTATATTTTAGATCTAAGAACCTGTATATAAAGCAAAACAGTGGCAAGGAATGTATGAATGATGAAGATTGTTTACCTGCAGATGTGGGCGTGAGGAGGAGTTGGGGTATAGGAGAAGCAAATAAGTTTGCTTTCAACTTATATACAAAACAAGAAGTTTTTAGCTTCTCGGTTTGGGAACACGTGAAGAAAAAGAAGAAGAAGATGGGTTTGAGCGTTTGACTAAGGAAGAAGATGAAGATTTAGTGGGATCTAGGTTGTAAGGTTGTAATGAGAAGAAGAAGATTTAGTGGGATTTATCTATAATCCACTACCAATTGACGGCGTGGCGAGCAAATATGATGACGTGGTGAGCAAAAACCTCTAAGCCTAGGAAATATTTTACAGGCCTAGGTACAATTCTTTTAGACCTAGGTATGGTTCCCAGTTCTTTGAGGTTTCCTTCGTAGATGAAATTATGGAGGCCCCGTAATAATCTCCATGATCGGCACCGTTCTGCGATGAAGGGGGTATCAATGGAAATCTATACGTTAAGTTTCTAGATCATCGAACGGTCTAACATGTATGTCGCTACCCATTACACTAGAGATAGCAACCAAAATTTTAAATTATGAACCACTATATGCCTAAGAGTTCTTTCACAAACTTGTAACTTGTTGGAGTTGCTTGACTCGGTCTCCCGTATTAGCTATACGATTCTGAATTATACTCTGATGGATGCACACCGCTTTTTGAAAACATCCCGTGCAATCGGAAAAAAAATAAGAAAATTTTTAAAATATATATTTAATTCAAAATCCACCATAGACCTAGGCGTTATTCCTAGGCTTAATGTCCCAATTCCCAGACCTATAATATCCTGGGCTTAGTTCCTTCTTAACTCGTGTCAGAAATGATGACGTGGTGAGCAAAAACCCTTAAGCTCAGGAAATACTTTACAGGCCTAGGTAAAATTCGTTTTGGCCTAGGTATGGTTCCCAGTTCTTTGAATTTTCCTTCGTAGATAAAATTATGGGGGGCCTCGCAATAATCTCAATGATCGGCACTGTCCAGCGATGAAAGGGTATCAATGGAAATCTGTACGTTAAGTTTCGAGATCATCGAATAGTCCAACAAGGATGTCGCTACCCATTACACTAGAGATTGCAACCAAACCTTTAAATTATGAACCACTGTATGCCTAAGAGTTCTTTCACAAACTTATAACTTTTTGAAGTTGCTTGAATTGGTCTCCCGTATTAGTTATACGGTCCGAAATTTTACTCTGATAAGTGCACACCGCTTTTTGAAAACATCCCAATTAGTCGGAAAAAAAATAAGAAAATTATAAAAAAATATTTTTAATTCGAAATTAAATCTAGGGCTTAATGTACTGATTCACAGGCCTACAACATTCCTCTAGGGCTTAGTTCATCTTCTGTTCACAATTTCAAAATGATGATGTGGCAAATGTAACTCCTGAGCCCAGGAACAATTATCTTAGGCCTGGGTACAGTAATGTTAGGCCTAGGTATGATTCCCAGTTCCTTGAGTATTTCTTCCGTGCATGAAATTGGACGGGTCCCACAATAATCTGAATGATCGGGACTTAATGTACTTAATTCGAAATTAAATCCACCATGGGCCTAAGCATTATTCCAGGGCTTAATGTACCGATTCCCAGGCCTATAACATTTTTCCCGGGCTTAGTTCATCTTCTGTTTTCAAAATCAATAACAGCAACCAATAACAGCACTTGTTTTGGTTCAACCAACCAACACAACCAACACCATAAACCTAAACCTGTTTTGGTTCAACAGCGAGTCAACGATCAACACAAACAAATATATATACACCATAAACCATCACAAAAACACATACAAAATAACATTTCCAGTGAACACAAATGATACATAAACCTGTTAAGGTTCAGCAGTGTTTAACACAAACTAATATACATATACCATAAAACCTCACAAAAACACATACAAATTCCTTAAACCTTTTCCCCACCAAACCATACAACACCATAAATGTGCAAACAGATCATACAACATTATTCACCGGAGTTCAACAAAGGTTCTCCAGCGGCATTCTCTTCGTCTGTGTCAATCAAAGTAGGTTCAGGTGGCTTGTTTGGGCACTTCAGTCTGTTGTGTCATTCTTTCTTACAAATGTTACATGTTTGAGCTTTTTTGGCTGGTTTGCATGTGCTAGATGATGGTTCTGGGCAAGTTATTTTATTATGTCCTTTTTTCCACAATTTGAACACGATTGTAACTTTCTTTTCACCCCAGCAGATGGTACAATACAATTCCAAATTGCATCAGGAATGTCCAAAAATTCAGGATCCGGAACAAAGTTGACACCCATTTCATAAGCATGTTTAAGAAATACTGTTGTGTAAAGGTCAGAAGCCAGTGCGTTGATTGACACACCTTTGAACCTAGGCCATAACACACCAACAAACAGAAATTAAAGTTTGTAAAATCAACCACAACAGATCAATGTACAGAGTTAAAAGACTGGGAAGCATACCTAGCAACCGCCATTGCATGAGAATACGGAAACTCATCTAAATCCTATTGACAGCATGAGCAAGAACGTTCGTCAAGGTCGACGGTTGTTTCCTTCCATTTGTCATCTACGTTAATGTATTGAAGTGAATAGGGTGAATCTCACACCGATGCGCTGTTTCTGTCCTATCTTTGATGTGCTCGTCTGCAAACGTTGTCAAGTATGTAGACATTTCACGTGCATTTGTTCGATGATTGTAGAACCACATTTGCAACAAATCTCTAATAAATTTCGTCATTGCTGTGATATGTAATTTTTGAGCCGCAAGTAGACAAGAATTCATTGACTCAGCAATGTTGGTGGTCATCATAAAGTACCTCTTTTTAGGGCTATGTAGACGTGAAAACTTCTCTACCCCAGCGCCCAGAAGCTTATCGTAAACCTTACGGTAGGTTTCTTTCAACTCAGTCATTGCACGGTCAAACTCCCTCTACTTGCAAAATCTTTTAAGATTTTGTGCCAAGTGGTATGCACAAATCTCATGTGTTGCATCTAGGAATATGGCTTCCATTACATTAAATATACCATTGTGCCAATCCAAAACTAACATCACACGGTCGTGATATTGGATTAATTTACGGATTTTCTTCAAAAATCAAGTCCACGACTTTATGCATTCAGATTTTGCAAACCCAAATGCCAAAAGGTACATCATCTTGTTTCCGTCTTTGCACACCGCAACTAATAAAACACCCTAGTCCTAGCCGTTAAGTGGGCAGCATCGATATAGATAACCAACCTAATAACAGAATTGGACCCCTCTATAGAGGCTCAAATTGCCATGAATCTATATTTAAACCATTTGTTCGAGTCAGTCTTGATCTTTGTCACAGTCCCGGGGTTCAATTGTTCCAAAACATAAAAATAAGCCGGTAACCTCTGAAAGGATTCACACAGATCACTGAATACCTGATTCAAAGTGTGCTACTTCGATCTATAGGCTTTGTTGTACAATAGGTGTATGCCATGCTGGCCCCTCATCTTAGAAACTATATCTTTAGGACGGATGTTGCGTCCATGATTGCCAAATTTACTTGCAAAAAAATCCCCTATCACACAGGCACTTACACGTTTAAATTCAATGTTGTAGTTTTCATTTATGTCACATATATGCTCATTAACAAATGACTTCACATGCTAGTAAGTCCCCATATTCGACTTCCATGCCCAAAGAACCCATCAACAACTTCTTTGTGTATATTCAGCAGTGAATCGTGTATTAGAATATCGTGAAACCTTGTACTCAAACCTCTCTGCAAATGCATACGACTCTACAGCTCTCTTCAATGTTGGCTTGTCCTTGAACATCTGTCATTTGTATAATGGACCTTGGTCGGTCGATTTTTCAAACACATCCACTGATCGAACGGCTTTAATTGAGTAAAGCTCTAACTTTGATACTGTTCACTGTGTGTTCATGGAAGGTGAAGAATTGTTGGGTGTTCCACTCACCCCTCGTTCTTCTATTCCATCTTCTGTTGCCTTTTGCCCCCTATCATCATCACCACTCTCATCTTCTATATCTCTGGTTTTAGAACTATCAGACCTTCCATAAGTATCGATACTTTTGGAACTATCATTGTCATCCACAACTGCATGTTTAGTAGTAGATGCTGGCGTTGCCTAGTCATTGCCTCTTGATGTAAATCCGAATGAAGCCTGAGATACAAGCGGATTATTACTGTCACTAACTGATTTATAGTTTGGAATACCCGCCAGAGACCGCGGATTATCGGTCAGTTTAACGGAAAAGACTGTACATGCTGATTGGATTGGATTTGCTGGAGGTCGAAATTCATGTTTGATGACAAATTCAACATTAATTGCGGCTCAACCTTTTTCCTTATGAATAATCACAAACTCTACATCGTCATCACTCATAATAGACAATGTAAATGTATTATCCTCTATTTTCACATGCGAAGTTAGCTTTAACTCAGCTTTGTCTCTACTAACCCTGTCCGCTGGTATATCGTTTCCACCAATCCATCGTAGGTTCCGTTGTCATTTTTTGTTAGACATACTGAAAATGAAATGGGACTAGTAAACCAGTTACCCTTCCAATGCTCACCGTACTAAACTAACAGCCAAAAAAAAAAAAAAAACAGTCAATAACAGTATTATACCTAGGCTCAAAACATTTTTGTCGGGCTCAGTTCATCTTATTTCTAGGGCTTAAACAATTTTATAACATGGCTCAAGAAGTTCTTACCCAGGCTCAAGACATGAGTTTCATATAACAATTACAATATCAAACAACAATAACTGGAAATGGGGTTTGTGTATGTAGTATTGTTGAGTGTAGTTAAGGTGTTTGATGAAATAAGGTGCAATAGAGAAAAGTTCTAGAATGAGTTTAAGGATGGAACTATCCATAAAGACTACAAATTAACAATTGTCTAAGAAATGTTTTTCACCATGATTAGATGTGTAAGTGATTCCTTTCTCACGGATTAATTGTTGTTATCCACATGATCACTTGCTTTTGGCTATCTTCTTTTTTCAACAATGTATTTCCTATGGTCACTAGCAAATTATTTAAGTTTAGGTGAGTTCATTGGGGTATTTTATTTCTTCATAAACATATTTCTTAGTTTAGACACTAGCAAATTATTTAAGTTCTGTCTACTGCACATTTAAGTTCTATGGTCACTAGCAATGTGTTTCCTATACACTTTTGTCATTTCAATCTACTGCTGCCTCTTAACCCCTAAAGTATGTTGAATGGCTTTAGTTGCATTTCCAGTTATTCATGTGATAGTTTGAGCTATTGACAGAACAATGCTTATGACTATTCATTTACTTTAAGGGAAGTTCGGTCTAAAATAAAGAAAAGCTTGATGTGTAACAAGAATTTCATCAAATACCTTAACTACACCCAACAATACTACATACACAAACACCGATTCATGGTCAACAAATCTAAAACCTTCGATCCCTCATTCTATCCAAAACATTTCAAACTTAAATAACAATAAAAGACTGAGAGGACGATGGCATTTCAAACTTCAGTGTCATTTCAAGACTTACATTGACTGTGTATTCTCGTTTTCAAACTTGACAGTGTAAGCTCGATTGAAGGAGGTGGTGGCACTGTCAAGATTCTGGTCGCTGGTAAGATTCCGATCAGGAGCAAGATTCCAACAGAGAGGATGATTGGATTTGAACAGCAGTGGATTCCGGTCGAGAATGAGGATGATGTGATTTGAAATGGAAAGAATGAGTGACCGATTGGATGGATTTGTTGCAGGAGAACGATGGAGAAGATTAACTTAAGTCTGAATGTTTTGATTTTCTTCAGTCAACTGAAAGAGAAGAAGATAAGGGTAGTTTCATCCTTACACATTGTAAGAGGGTAATTTCAACATTTTTTAGGGTTTAATTGTAGAGGGTATTATTGTCTTACAAATGCTATTTCCAAGAAACTAAACATTAGGATATGCCATATTTGCAATTTTTTCACCAATGGGCTATTTCCTAGAAATTAAACATTGAGAAAGGCTAGATATGTAATCACCCCAAATAAATATTACTATAAACACCCATCATAATGTCAATGGCACCCTTATACATTTTATTTATAAACCCTCTTAAATTATAAACACGCCCAATTTATAAAATATATATATATATATTATTATTATTTTTGAAATTAAATCATCTTCTAATGATGGTCCAATTTACTTTTGGAAATGTCTCGAATGTAGGAGTTATATGAAAGAGAAGATGTAGAGCTGGATTGTATATGGGGTCAAGAGATTTTCAGTATGTAATTCTCTTATATATACAGCTAGAGTGGCGATATTTGCACCCCTCAAAAACTGTATGTACACCCCAAATTAGTATGTTTTTGAAAATCCAATAATACCATTTAGTAAAATTACCAATAAGACTATATTCACCAATAATTATTAATTAGTTTCCAATTTTAATATTTTGTGAAAAAAAAAAAAAAAGTATCCTTTTAATGATTTGATTTTAATATTAACATATATCATTAAAAATTCTTTCCATTTTCTTAAACCCTATATTCTCTTTTAAATATAATTTTAAATATATTTTCAATTTCTTTTAAGGAAATAAAAATTGGCTACTAGAGAATGAATCAAAATTTTCCAAAGTTGGTTGTAAAAAAAACAAGTTTTAAATTATTTTTATTAGAAGAACAAAATCATTATAAATTATTTTCTCTATAATGTTTGTATTTCTTAATTTCATTAAACACTTTTGTACTTCTAAATCAATTGGTACATTACATAAACCTTGCATCCCCACAACTTTCACAAATGGAAAATGGATCTTCAACCAAAAAACCTCAAATTGGAGTGATTTTGTTGATAGAAAACAATCATAAATAAATGGAGAGAGCTACTTGACATGAGGAGAGAGAAAAAAGAAAACAATCTCTTGATTTTGTTGATAGAAAACAATCATAAATAAACAATCTCTGGATTTTTCTCAGTCTACTTCTAATCTGCAACTTTCGTGATTCTATTGGAAGCTTTTATGGGGTCTTCGCCTGCCTTCAAAAATTAAAATCTTTTTATGGAAAGCTTCCTGTGAGTGGCTCCCGACACAGGTTAATCTTGCGAAAAGAAAGGTTCCAATCTGTGGGAGGTGTCTGATTTGTTTCAGCTCCTTCAAGACTACCATTCACACCTTATGGGGTTGCTCCAAATTGAAGAAAGTAAGGTCCAGGTATGGTTTTCTGAAAGGTTTTAATTTTTGGCAGCTCATTGTATTTCCAAGACTTTTTCTTCTACTGTTCTAGAAATCTAGGTAAAAATGAGTTGGAGCTTTTTTGTGTCATTCTATGGCGGGTGTGGTTCTTGAGGAACCAGGTGGTGCATGGTGGTGTCCATCAGGACGTGGAGAATATGGTATATTGGGTTGAGGATTTTCTTGCTGATTTCTATATGGCTAATTTAGTTCCTGATGTTCTGAGTGCTCATGTTAGTCCTTAAGTTGTTAAATGGAGACCTCCGGTCGTTGGGTTTTTGAAGCTCAATACTGATGTTGCTACTAGTGCTCAGGATCATTGTGTGGGACTGGGAATGGTTATTAAGGACTTACAGGGATCAGTTATGGCTTCCAGCGCCCAGAGAATTGAGGCGGATTTTACTTCTTCAGTTGCTGAAGCCGTGGCTATCTTGCGAGGATTGCAGTTTGCTCAAAATTCCGGTTTGGGGCCTTTGATTATTGAGTCAGATGCGTTGGAAGTGGTCAATTTGATCAATTCCTCTTCTCAGGTGCTGACTGACATAGGTTTGGTTGTTTATGATATCAGAGATCTCTTGAGGGATTTGAATGGTCCTTTAAGGGTCTTTGCTCGTAGGAATACAAATGTTGTTGCACATAATCTTTTTAGAATGGCATTGTCTATTTTGGAGGACCCTTTTTGGATGGATTCTTACTCTCCGTGTGTGGAGCGGTTTGTCCGGGACGATTGTCCTGAGTAGTTTGTTCTGTTTGTTTGTTTTAATGAATTCCTTCTTTAAAAAAAAAAAATAATAATAATACCTACCTCTGTATGATTTGTATCCTTTGAAAAATTGCTTTTCCACTACTTTATTTTATGATAATTATGTGATAATGAGAAAGTTTGATATCTTTGTAATTCAAAATTTTAATAAAATATGAGTGTACTAATTAGTTTTATGGCTGACAATATCAGCACCCATATTAGATATTTCAACTCATATCTCATCTTTTGTTCTAACTTGGGAGGTGTCAAGCATTCATATGTTGTGTCGAATGAAATAAATGATCATTGATGTGTATCTATTTTTTTAATGACTTTTTTTTTTTTTTTTTTAAGGAAAACACCATAAAACGAAACCACAAAAGGCTAACTTGGATGATCATCCTTAACGAACCTCTCCAAACATGGAGGGTAATTCCATCCAAAAATAATCCTCATCAACGAACAATGATTTTCAAGAGATTATGGGCTATAACATTAGCCAATCTAGGGACGAAAGGTATTGAATTACAAGCAACACTTTCAAGCCGATCTTTGATATCCAAACAAGCAAACCAATATCTGCAGTAGCAATACTATTCGCATTAACTAAATTCACCACTCCCAAGGCATCAGATTCAACAACCACCGGCAATAAAGCTTAATCGATTGCAACTCTGCCGTCTAAAGAGAATACGCTGCCACCACCTTTTGGGCACTAGAAGCCATCACCCACCCCATGTGATTTCGAATCACCATACCCAAACTCACCCGCCAATTACGCTCATCAAGAGGGGCATCCGTATTTAGTTTGTAAAAACATTCATTATGAGGCTGCCAGTGAGGGACATTAAGCATAGCCCGCCCACATCCCACTTTGATCACTACTAGGCATAATTGCCTCATGGAAACCATCTAGGTACTCTCTGGACCAGCAAACAACATTCTCCAAAACTTGCTTCCCATCCCTATGCACTACCTGGTTTCTAAGAAGCCAAACACACCACAAAATTATACAACAAGTTCAGCAATTGTTGATTAAGACTAGCAGCATAGGAACTGAAAAAAAAATCCTTAAAACTCAAACTCATCACAGCAAAAACCCTTCAAAAAACCATACTTGCGTCGCACTACCTTCAAAGCAGAACACCCCCATAACGCATGAACAGTAGTCTCAAAGGATTGGAGACATTTAGGACACAAACCATCCACTGAAACTTTCCTTCTGACGAGACTTACCATAGTTGGCAACCAATTATGACAAGCCCTCCACAAGAACACTTTAATTTTCATCGGTAAACCAAGCCCCCATAAATCAATTTACATCTCAAAAGTTGAGATGAATAGTATTACTCGTTCGAGATTAGGGATGGTCGTTTCCCATGGGGCCCCATGGGGTTTTGGGGGCAAATTTTGCCCCCAAGTAGGTTTTGTGGGTGGGGGTAAACTTAAGGTCTGTTTGATTTTTCGCTTAACAATTAATGGCACTTAATTTATTCCATTAAATTGTTTTGTTTGATTTTTTAAGTGAAAAAAATCACTTAAATAACTTTTAAAATCACTTATTAATAAAAGTGAAAATTTTCCATTTTTCACTTAACTAAACACAACTTAAATTTATAGCAATTTTATATTCCCAAAACTATCTTTACAAACAAAATATATTTCTAGTTTTTCATTCCCTCATGAACCTAACCACATTAATATTTTTTTCCTTCTCACCTTTAAAATTTGTTGTCAACCATAAAACCTAGTTGTTTCAAGACTCAAACAACTCTATTAGAATCCAGATTTCCATCTTTATTATGTTTATGGCTTTTTCTTATTTTTTTTTTTTTTTTTTCATAATTTGATTAATTTTATTTTAGAGTTTGATATTTCTTTTACTTGTACAATTTGGAATAAGATCAATCATTAAAATTATCAAAATCCCACACCGCAAAACTGAAGTGAGGTCCACAAACTATAAATGTTTTAAATAATATTTTTAAATTACTTGTTTTTTTTTAACTATTTAAATTATTTATTATATATTATCGTTTAATATATTAAAATGTAAATATATAACAAATAACTTTTGAAAATGTATAGATATAAAAGTATTTATTTTCAGATATTTGTAACTTAAAAAAACAAACATTTTGTTTTTTTAGTTTTCAATACAATTTAACACCGTTCAGTCTTCAAACAAAAAATCAAACGCTCCCCATTTTATTAATGGAGGAATGGGATGAGGGAATATATATATATATATATATATTATTTTTATTTTATATCTAAAGTCTAAACAATTAATATATATATATTTATATATATATATATTATACTAGGGTTAAACTAGAGATTGGGATGATCGGATTCTAAATTTAAAATTCCAATTTTCGGATTAAAAATGAAAAGAAATGGAAAAAATGAGGTTTGGGGTTTGGGGTGGGGATGGGGTAACCTTCCCCCAAACGCCCCCATACCCAGTAAAATTGAAAGTAAATCTCTATATTAACAAGTTATAACTTATAACGAATTAACGGTGAAAATTGACCAATTATCCAAGGATTTTAATGGATGATGACCCATTAACAACCCGTTCCGCTAAAGATGAAATCTCAAATGAGTTTGGATTATGTTAGTGGGTCACAGTTAGTGGATCGTGTGACGATTTACCAATCTACAAATTACTTGGAATACAAATGGCCAACTAGTATCATTACTCTTATCGAATCATAAGATACAGGGTGATGCCCTGAATGAGCACAAAATCAAGGTAGAATCGTAGAAATTGACAATAATAAGTAAAGTGACAATATTTGCACCCCTTAAAAATTGTATATACACCCTAAATTAATATATTTTAAAAAAATCCAATAATAACCTTGAGGATTAATTGTTTGTTAGTACACCCACCAATAATTATTAATTAATCTCCTATTTTAATCTTTTGTATTTTTTTTTTTTCCTATTAATGGTTTGATATTAATATATATCATAAAAACTCTTTCTATTTTAATAAACCCTAGATTCTCTTTTAAATATATTTTCAATCTCTTTTAAGGAAATACAAATTGGTTGCTAGGTATGAAAAATGAATCAAAATCATAAGACAAATTTGGGTGTGAAAAAGTAAAGTTTTAAATTATCTATATATTTTTTGATTTCTTTCAAACACACTTTAGACTTTTTTTAACTTATCAATATTATATGTTCTTTCTTGTTAAAAAAAAATAGATGTTTTTCAATTTCATCGAACACTTATCTTTTTTTTTTTTTTTTTAAATATCATTTAATACATATCTACTTCCACATCAATTGGAAAATGACACAAATCTTGCATTTTTACAACTCTTTTAAACAGAAAGTGGTTCTTCAATAAATAAATAAAAAATCTTAAAATTGATTTTTAATGAAAAATGGAGTTTGATTTTGAAAACCAAGAAGAGAAAAAAAGTTGGGAAGAAAAATAATAGTAAGAGAATTAAATGTAACAATTTTTTTTAAAATAATAATAAATTTGATTAAATAAAATAATAATAGTCATAGGTGGTGTGTACTTACAAAAATATAATAAGTATAATTAAAGAAAGGGTATTTTTGACATTAAGTGGGGTTTATTTACAAATTAGTGATTTTTTTTTTAAATTTTATGAGTGTAATTATAAAAGGGGTGTAGATACAGTTTTTAAAGAGTGTCATTATCGCCACTCTAATAAGTAATAACCATTTAAACATAAAGCCAAACTGAAATTTTAAAATAAAATAAAAATTAAAAAAAATAAAAATAAAAAAATAAAAAAATAAAAAACCCAAAAACTTGGTAAGAAACTTGCTTGTAAATTGGTGCAATAAAGAAAACAGGCAATAGTCAAGCGAGGTTGTCAATTACAAACAAAATATATAATGGCCCTACTGCTAAGCATTTTGCCTCCTCTCTCTTTCTCTTTAAAATTCTCTCATTCCACGCATGCACACAGTCACAAACACAAAAAACAGCATCAAACATTCAACCTAAACCAACCGTAGTGTGGATGAAAGGAAAAAAAGAAACTTCTCCCTATTTTTTTTTCTTTCTACATTTTTTGCTTATGAAAAGAACCTTGAATCTAGGAAAGAAACATGGGAAACAAGAGAATACACAGAACCTAACCGTACCTACAAAATATTTGGGAGCTGAGAATCCAATCTCTGCTGCAGTTCCTTGATCTTCATCGAGAACTCTGTCTTCTGCTCCTTGTAGCTCTGTAACAAGTACTCTTTCCCTTCTATCACTTCTTTCAACTCTCCAACTTCCCTCCTCAGCATCTCAATCCTCTCACCATCTACCTTTCCCTTTTCCAGAAACTCAAAATTGCTCTCGCCATCAATACACCCATTTGCGTGGCCATTTCTTGCCTCAGCTGGCCAACTTGTGACTGTCGAAGACTTATCGTTGATGCCTACATGTCCCACACAATGATCTGCAATTGCCTTTCTCAACTTCTGGATTTCTCTCTCAGAATCAAACAAGTCTCTATTTGCAGCATCCAACTGTGACTGCATATGCGTAGAATGCGCAAGCTGAGCATTTAGTGAATTTTGCAACTCCATGAGCTGATCTTGCATCTCAAGTATCATATCATCTCTTCTCTTTAATTGTTGCCTTAGCTTGTGTATTACTTCTCGCTTGCTGAAGATATCAGAACCAGATTCTGAGACACAAGGTGAATCCGAGCAATTTGAATGGTGGAATGGCTTTGGAGGCAACTCAAGACGATCAGGAGATGATGCCCACATAACTCCGTTCTCCCTGCTGAATTCTGGGGTAGGAACTGTCACCAGAGGGAGAGGAACATCAGTTTCAGACAGCATCTGGCCATTCGGCGGGTGCTTAATCTCCACCATGCCCTCAGTTCCTGTTTCAAAACCATTATTAAATGAGAATCAAAGGAAAGATACCATTATAATATATCCTACGCAAAGAACTATCTTGAGTACCATATGGAAAAGAGTTGGAAGAAAGGTTACATCCAGAGCTAACTCGTCATAAGCAAAAAATTCTAACAGAAAAATATATAACTGCCACTTCTCATAGATTCAAAATTTCAAGAAACTACTCTTTTTCTTTTGAGAGAGAGAGAGAGAGAGAGAGAGATCTATTGATTGTGGACTGTGAAAGTATAAAAGCTCAAGGTACAAAAATTAGTGAACCAGAAATCCACCAAAGCAAAAACATAGCAAATTAAAGGTTGCATACCTGAGGCCAGAAATTGATCCAAGAAACTACAATGCTGTTAAAAGAAGGGGATTCAAGCAGACTATCGCTAAGTTCCACAAGATGAAAACCAAGAGATTCATCTAACATAATCGAGTCTTGGCTTCTTCTCCTCTATCAGAAAACCTAATGATAGTATTTGTTTCAAATGGTGGTGAACTATGATCTTAGGCCAAAGAGTTCTTGCTGAACCACACTGACAACCATACAGGAAAGTATGGATGGGTAATACATCCACTTCAATAATGCAAGACTCTCCTGTTTCTCTTTCGTGTACTGTTTATAGCAATGTTAGCATTTAGGGCCAAAAATATCAAGTAATTCTAATTAGAAGACGAGGAATCAATCCTCAAGTATTACATAGTTACATGATGCCAAGAAGTTGGTTTAAAAAGTCCTGACCGGTTAAAACTTTAACCTCCTATTATCAAAAAGAAATTTTTAACCCAATTACAAATTCACATAATAAGGTAGTTGGTGAGCTGTATCAATTATCAACCATCATTGCTGGGAATGTCTTTCTGAATCTGTTGAGGCTGAACAAAAGATCTTGGAAACTCAGTCACAATCAATGAAGATGTGTATCAAAGGAATGGGGAAGATGGAGTATTTGGGTCTATACAACAGAATCTACATTCGCAGCATGGGATTTTGAAAACTCAATGGTAATGGCTTGGCTCATCAATTACATGGAGCTGGACATTGGTCAAGCTTATTTGTTCCTGCCAACAGCAAGGGAGATTTGGGTGGCAGTCACATGAACATATTTAAATGAGGACAATGGTTCCCAGGTGTAAGATCTGAAGTGTCGAATACTTGAGACTAAGCAGGGATCTCAAACTGCAAGTTTGTGGCAAGCTACTACAATACCTTGAATGGGTTGTGGTGGAAGTTTGATTTGTACTATGATGGAGAGTGGAAGTGTGTTGACGATGGAACTAAAAACATTTACAAGAACAAGAGTGAGTGTTTGATTTTCTTGCTAGATTAAATACAGAAATCGAGGAAGTTCGAGCTCAAGTGCTTGGCAAAAATCCCATTCCATCCACTAGAGAAATGTTTTCAAATGTAAGAAGGGAGGAGGATACTAGGAGACTTGTTATGATGGGACCACACAAACCACAAGGGAATTCTGAAGGTTCAGCCTTTGGTCTCGAGTGTACATGAGAAAGCACTAGTTGGTGAACAAAAGAACACATTGAAAAAGGGTGGTGAAAAGATAAACTGGACTGTGGTTACTGTCACAAACCGAGGATTTTGTTGAAAATTACATGGGAAACCCAAAAATATAGGAAAAGGAAACCGTTTTTAAAAAAGGGTGGAAGAGGATTTCATGTAGTAGCTGACTTAATCCCTAATCATTCTACAACAAACTCAAGGAATCAAGGTAAATTTTTCTTAATTCCTAATCATTCTACAATAAACCCAGGGAATCAAGAAGGTCAATTTTTTACCAAGGAACAACTGTACAGGTTCTTGAATAAGAATCAAACCTCTTTCAATCCTTCTTCTTTGGCACAAACAGGTATTTTTTATGCTGCCCTAAACGTTGGGTCGCTTGTCCCATAGCTTATCCTTGGATCATTGATTCAGGGGCTACTAATCATATGACCAGTCACTCTAAATTGTCTGTTTCTTATATGCTTGCTCGGGTAAACAAAAGTCAAAATAGTTGATGGCTCTTTATCTTCTGTAGCTGGAAAAGGTTGTATTCCCATTTCACAAAATTTATCAATTGATTATATATTACATGTTCCAAACATCTCGTGTAATCTTTCTTTAATTAGTAAACTAACTAAAGTTGTTGCTCATTTTTTTTTCCTTGACATGAATTCAAGACGTGCACGGGGAGGATGATTGGAAGTGCTAAGGAGGTTGATGGACTTTATTACTTTGAAAGTGAACCTATGACTTTAGGAAATTTATCTCAAGCAATCCTAAGTTCTTCCAATCTGTCGCCTAGCCAAGAAATTGAGCTTTGGCACAATAGATTAGGTCATCCAATACAATGCATCCTATTTCTCAATTTGTGTCACAGCCTTTGCTCCTAACCAATCTTCTTGTGATTCTACTCCAAGTACTATGCAAAAGGCACTTGCTGTTCCAAAGTGGAAAGAGGTTATTCATGAGGAAATCGGGGCATTGAAAATAATAATACATAGCAACTTGTTGATCTTCCACCATGGAAGCAGCTAGTGGGATGCAAATGGGTATTTACAATAAAACACAAGGCTGATGGGACAATTGAAAGATATAAGGCAAGACTTGTTACAAATAGATTCACACATACTTATGGAATTAACTACCAAGAAACTTTTACTCTAGTGGCAAAGATGAACTCAATCAGAGTTCTTTTATCTCTTACAGCAAATTTGGATAGGCATCTTCAACAACCTGACGTAAAAAATGTTTTCCTTATGGTAAATAGTTGACTGCATTAATTTCTTGTTACCTTTCATGTATAGGCTGCTTTATAGGAGAAAATTAGGATAGTTTACTTTTTAGTTTTTTCCATTTATGGTGTATGTAGGTTATATATATATGTGTAACTTTCTCAATTAATGAATGAATCAATTATTCACCAATTTGCAAAAATAAAATCTGAATTTTCTTTCAAGAGTTAATATAATTTTATAAATTCTAGTTTGCTATGAGATGGCTCTCAGTCTCTCACTACAGATTCTTGAACTTTATGAGATATTTTGATGGTAAATATTTCATATTTATGCATAAATTCGCAGTGGAAGGAGTCTATATAGACATGGTTACATTATATCTCATTTTGTGTGCAAATAATAACGGGTTCAAAAGTTTTGCAGCTATTTCTGGGGGTGTGGGTACCTTCTTTCTAGGCATGATTTTCTAGGCCTTGATTATTCTTCCTCCTCTTTGTTCATTGATCTTTCGAACACAAATCTGATTGCGATTTATTTACTGCACTTACCTACCAAATCAAACCATAAACACCACACCACTTAATTACTCTTACCAAACCTTAAAATGCCATACTATAAAGCCTAATTTAGTCTAATCTCAATTTCAATCCTAGATCTCTGAAAAAATCCTTCTGGCCATTGTTTTTTAGTTCTGGTTATCTGATAGCTTACCAACAGTCATCAAAAGTTATTTTTACTCCAGCCCCATTCAAACCATAAATGTTAAACCCCAATTACACCTCACAAACCCCAAAAATCCCAAACCCCAAATTTTAATTCGGCTACATGCCTGAATTACTAGAAATCCTGTATCAACAAGCAAAAGCATAACGTATCGTATTAACTAGATTTCATTTTTATACAGATATTTATTACCTTACAACTAAACAGATAGTAATTTTGCAGCTATCATGAATGACAAACATTCAATGCAGGTATGAACTCAGTTATTTTATTTTTTCCATCCCTTCTATTGAGCAAAACGCCACTTGCACATCTAGGTAGGGCTTTCACACATATAACTATGAATCCAATCAAGTGTTGAGATCAAAACTTGACTTTTAGAGTTTTTCATATGCCTTCACACTTTTAATACCCACTTTCCTTATCATTTGGACATACCTTTTTCCTAATAAACTTATCCTAAGCATCAGAAGTTGCAATGAATATCAATACAAAACAAAATTCTTAAAAGCAGCTAGTAACCACTCGTTAAAAATAAATAAATAAATAAATAAAAATAAAAATAAAAATAAGAAACTGGCTGGCATCCCACCACCCCTGTAAACCAGAAGACATAAAAAATAAAAAAAATAAAAAAATAAAAAAATAAAAAAATAAATAAAATAAAAAAAGATGTAAAAATATAACTATGAAAGTGAATAGAAGTATCAATCGGGCACTACCAAAAGTTTGCTTCAAAGCTTAAAACTAGCTCCTCTCTAAACCAGTACAGTTCAATGACAAATAATGCAGAAGGAATTTCATACCTGCAACGTAGTTGAAACAACCATCATCATCTTGCGCAAAGGGATACATGTTTGTATGCATATGGAGACCTGGGGACCTCCTCCTCTCGGAGTGTTTTACGTTCCCTGAATTGAGTAGAAGTTTTAAACGTTAGAAAAACATGCATATCAAAGACAACTCAATGATGCAATAAATTACAAGAGCTTGCAGAGCATCATTTATAAGATAGAACCTTTCGGAGCATTATTAGCATTTGCTTGTTGCTTTGTGTCTAGTGTCTGCTTCAGCTTGAAACCAAGGCGAATTGACAGTGTACTTAATAAGGCGCAACCTGCAATAAGAATCCAATTTGGGCCCTGACCCTGACCCAGAATATTCTTAGCCTTCTGACCTCTAGATACCCCATCAGTTCTTTGTTTCATTTTAAGCGAGAGCTAAGTGCTGGAGGGAAGTATTCTGAATAATCCAAATATGACCTACATCGACAATGCACCAAAATTCCATTGCTATCTATACGGCAGAAAAATTAGATTATAAAAAAAAAAAAAAAAAGCATCAGAAAAAGAACCATTTTTAATGACTTCACATGTCTTTGACAAAAAAAGGTTTTACTAATTTGAAAGGCATTGACCCCAAAGAAGCATATCAGACATGCTCCTAACGCTGGCTGTCTTCAACAGTATGATTCTTGAGATGATGGCCCATGCTTTAGACACTCCGTATTCCATAACAAGTCCATTATTCTATTCAAATTTAGACATCAGAACTCAACATATTATTGACAGACACAAACACAACAAGTAGCAGATGGATTAATAAAGAAATATTTTTCACCTTATATTTTACCAACAAAATACATACTGGTCGAAATAGTTCTAAATTTCTCAAACAGTATCTCCCAATAGTCTGGAAACCAAAAATAAAAATAAAAAGATAATAGCCTGGAATATGTTAAAAGCCTCCCCTAAAATTCTTCGGATGCTCCCCTTACACGAGAGATCGTCAGCGAACAAAATAAATCCCTTATCTTAACATATTTCTGTTGATTTTTCACTAGGATTACATTTGACTCTACTAAAATTTCTTCAAAAATCATTAGCATTCAAAAAGCAACTCACCTTTCCCACACCAATTTTCTAAAATTTGACTGCCCAAGAAAGATATGAAACAATGAATAGCACCAATCGGTGGTGAATAGAATCAATCAAAACACAACTGAAGATGGTATAGGTTGTTTAATTCTCCTTTTTTTTTTTTTTTTTTTGGCTATGACAAGATACTCCAGCACCACACTGTCTTGAATGCCTTCATGACACACTCACTTATATGGATGTGTAACATTATTTCTCAAGTCAAACTCGATGTGTAACATTTTAATTTTTCAAATTTTCAATTACAAAATCATTTTTGCAAACATTTCATCACACACCAAGTCTCGGACCCATAATTCCTACACGGCTACACCCAATAAAATTTCCCACGTACTTACACTTCAACATCACAAAACTCTCTTTTTAACAAATTCACAAAGAACACAGCTTACATTAACTAACATCAAAATTGAAAAAATATATATATCAATCATTAATTATAATCGAACAACATATACACTGGGCTAAGCCTTATTTATTCCAATTAAAATGCACAAATAAAACCATTAATTCATGAAAAATCTACTCATCGTACCCTCAGAAGAACAAATCAGAATCAACAAATACCGATTACACAAAAACCGGTATGTAAGCGAAAATCGATGAAAACGAAGAAGCATTTTCACAAGAGAAGTTAAAAAAAAAAAAGGAAAAGACGAACCTCATTCAATAGTTACGAAATCGATTCTCTCACTCTGAAAATCTTTGACACGACGTCGTTTTAACATGAAATTTCTCTCTCTAAAACTGCCTTCCTATTCTCTCTCTAGAACTCACTCGCTTCCTCAATCTAGAAATTGCGCAGGGTAAATACACCTGAGAGATGGGAGAGGTTTTTTGAAATGACGGCTTTTGGCTTAGACCTTTTTTATTATATTATTATTTTTTATATATATATAGGAATATTATCATTATTCCTATGAGATTTCAAAATACGTCAATTTACCCCCTCACGTAAGTGTATGCTTTCGTTTTCTATTTTATCAATTTTCGTTTTATTTTCATATTTTAAGGATTTAAAAACCGTGTCTAATAACAATAACTAAAAAAATTTATAAAAAATATGAAATAATAATATTATCATAGTTAATATAATTGTTTTGAAAAAATATTTTTAACATGTCGTAAGAGTATAAATAATATTGTGCGTTCTTAAATTAATTAAAAATATTTTTCTTATATTTTTTATTAATAAAATAAATTTGAGGTGATTTTAAATTGATTGATGTCTTTTCATATTTTTTTAAATTATGATAAAAATATATATATATTTAAATTATGAATCATTTATATAATCCATATATATGATATAAATTTAATTTCTATAAGCTTCAATAAAAATAATAATAAATAAAACACATTCATTTAATAGGTTTCACATGTCATTTTTCCAACTTGTAAAAATAAAAACAAAACCGTAAATTATTGAAAACATCAAAAATGATGTTTCTAGTTTTTGTTTGATTACGATGGTGATTAAGAGCAAAAATAACTTTTACCTTTTTCAATCTTATCTTTAATTTTTTTAATTTTATCTTTAATTTTTAATTTATATTTATATTTAGTTTGAATTTAATATTTTATTACATACTTTTCAAATTTTAATTTTATTAAAATTGCCTATTTACACTTGATGTGGAATTCCGAAAGGTTAGGGTATAAACTGCTGTTCAATTACCAATTTGGCCATCAAACTTAACATCTAGTAAAAAACTTAACAAAAAAGTAAAGTGAGGGGGAAACAGGAAATACTGAACCTTGAAGGGATAAATCGATGTATTTTCAAACCGTGGGGAAGGAAATTATAATATTCCTTTTTATACGACCACGCCAGAAGACATCTTGTGAAGCTATTGTCCTAGTGTTGAAAATCACACCATGACTTAAAAATATAAGATTTTAAAATGTATGAATATATGATACAGACTAAAAGGCCTCCTGTAAGTGTTTTTCATTTACTGTTTTTCAAAAAGAAAAATGAAAATAAAAACAATCATTTTAGTTTCAGTTTCGAAATCCGAAAACACGTCTAGTTACTCTGGTAGCATAAGCTGAAATCCATATTTTCAAAATAAAAATGGGGGAAACGCGTCTAGTAGGTTAACCCAAAAAAAAAATTGAAATATCAATTTTTAGATTTTGTTTAATATTATAACGATTATAAACATATTGATTAAATAATTAACCGATAAAATTTGTGTTTTGTAATTTATAAATTAAACAAAAGTAACACATCACAAATTACTTTAAAAAAATCATATCACAAATAATAATCAATTAACCAATAGTTTGCACATCACAAATTACTTAAAAAAAAAAAAAAAAAAAAACATATCACAATTAATATTCAATTAATCAAAACTAACTCTAAAATTATAAATAAGTACTCATTTAATAAATATAAAATAACTGTAAAAAAATATATATAAAAAAGAGAAGGAAAAGAAGAGGAAGAGGATCAGATCAGCTAAAGAAGAAGAGAAGCATATTGGTGGCGAAGAAGAGCAGATCGGCAGTGAAAAATGGCAAATCGGCAGCGAAGAAGGGCAGATCGACGGCGAATAAGAGCAGATCAACATGCCAGAATGAGGAGGAGCTTTCATCAAAGAAAATAAATTGAAGGAAGAAGAAGAAAATAATTTGAAGATGAGAAGAAGAAGAAGAGCTATATCTATCGAACAAGGAAGAAAAAAAAATTGTGAGAATTTTTTTTTATTTTTTTTTTTTTTATGAAAAACATGTTTAACTTGTTGAATTTTCACTTCTTACACTGGTTTCGTATTTCAATTTATTTTTGTTTTATGAAAACAAAATGAAAAACGATTATCGAACACGAATTCGAAATTGTTTTCGAAAATCAAAAACAAAAACAACTACAGGCCCTAAGTTTCAAATGCATTATCATACATGTACATTATATATATATATATATATATATGTGGGTAAAGCTAGGATTTTGGCTTTGGGGGAGCCAAGAAAAATATACGAATATTTAAAAACTCAAGTTATTAAAAAAAATCTGTAATATCATTTAGTCTCATGTGTAATAGTATGGTTATGGTTTTTTCCTATAGGAATTAAAAACGCACAATTGCTGACATCATTAACCGTTTTCTAACTTTTAAATTCATTAGTAGTGAAATCAGTCACCGCAACAATGTCTAGTTGGCTTACTAAAGAGATAATATGGTTGACATAAAGTTATGTTTTGTAGGATAATATTCTACAATGTAGAAAATAAATGAAACCAAGTATACTAGAAGCTACTTGGTTTAATATAAGCTCAACAAATTTTATCACATTCATTGACGAGCTCCACACACAAATCATGAATTAAAGTCTTGTTGGAAAAAGAACTATCCCCCTTCCCATAAAAGGAATTAAGTTCTTTTTCCGGATTCCCTTTTCATGGAATTTGATTCCCTTTTATTTCATTATCCATTAGTAACTGCACTAAAAATTGAAATCCTTGAAATTAGGGATCTTGATCCCCTTCTCACCTCACATTGTCCTCACCTAAATCAATGTTCTTTATTAATTTTATCTTTTGTTAGAGTAAAATCATAAAAATTAATAGAAATAATTTATACCATTGATTTACTATATTAGACATGTAGCAATAGATTATGAAGGTAAGGAAAATATGAGGACAATTAGGGTGAGAAGAGGATCAAAATCCTGAAATTAGATATAATTGGTTGGATTTGGATCCTCTCCTCACTTTAAGTATTATCAACTTCATAATCTATTTTCTCGTGTCTAATATAACAGATTAATGGTTGGGATTATTTCTATTAATTTTTATGTCTTTACCAAACAAAAGATAGAATTAATTCAAACCATTAATTTTTAAACGATAACAAGTTAAGGACAGCTAAATGTGATGAGGAGGGGATTTAAATCCTAATTTTGGTGAAGCATGATTTTTTCTTTATTTGGTGTAATATAAATGTTTTTAATTAAAATATAATAAGGGGTCATGCCGTTTATTAGATATATTATATAGGATACATGCATACAACACTATTTGAATAACCACTTTTATATTATATTGGCATTATTAGTGGTCGTTTGTTTTTTTTACTAAAAATTTAATGGATCCGAATCATAATTATTAAGTTATTTTGTTTGTTTTTTAAAATAGTCAAACAACTTAAAAAAAAAAAAAAAAAAAAAAAAAAACATGTTATTCAAATTCAGATTTCAATTCCTATTCAGTCTTTAGAAAAATTCAGGACTATTCAGCCTTTAGACAAAAAAACAAAGGATCTCCTAATGTACTTATATACTTATATTATATATTTATATAGAATGTAAAATATTTTTTTTTTGTCCCCACTCCCCACCCGCCAACCTACACCTACACAGATATATTATATTATATTGGTATACTAACATATTTATATTATATAGAATGTAAAATATATTTTTTTTTGTTTCCAACCGCCTCACCCCACGACAGAGTTATATTATATTATATTGTCATTATTAGTACCCACTCACCCCACAGAGTTATATTATACTGGCATTATGCCCTGTTTGTGGCTTTGGACTAGGATATAATTGGATTACATTAATTTTAATCCCATGTTTGACAACTGTACGAGACTAATACTGTATGGGACATTATCCCCCATCTGTACCCAATAATCTCATCAACATTAGACTAAATAAATCCATCCCTCTACATGAGTTTAGTTGTCTTGGGACTAATCTTCTCATTTCCTTTTTTCCTCTTTCATCACCGATCAAAATCTTCTCTTCTCTCTCTTCAACCAAAATCTTCTCCTCTCTCTTTCATCATCCTTCAATTTTCTCTGGATTTATTTTTTTAATTTGTAGATCTCTCTCTTCAACCAAAATATTTTCTTCTCTCTCTTTATCATCATTCAATCTTCTCTAGATTTTTTTTTTAAAAAAAATTAATTTTTTTAAATGAAAAAAAAAAAATTTGCATTTTTTTTGAACAACTGGAATATACAAGAACAACTGGATTTTTTTGAGCCAAAAAGGTGGGTTTTTAATGGGTTTTAGGGAAGATAGAGAGAGAGATTTTCTAGGTTGGTTTCTGGTTTGAAGAGAGAGGACATATGTTGATGGTGGTGGCAGCCATTAACGAGTCCCTGCGTATGTTTTGTGGAGAGAGACGGTGGTGAGAGACACAACACAAAGACAGAAAAACTTGAAAAATATAAACAGCTGGATTGATTTAAACTAGACGAAATAAAAAGCAACATACCCAACCAAGAACTGGATTAATTTTGAGTTTTGGTTGAGTAGGCCAGAAGCCAACAAGAAGCAACCACAAAAACACACAGCACCATAAAAACAAAAATCTGGATTTATTTTGAAATTCAGCAAATGAATGGTAAGAATTTCAATTCAAGAACCCTTTAAATTTCGACACACCATTTTCACTAACTTCTAACTAGCACTACCCACTACAACCAACACCAAACCACCCATCAACATCTCTTCTTCTTCTTCATCATTTACGTGTTCTTCTCCTTCTTCTTCCAAATCTTCCCTAATTATTTTTTTCCTTGATTATTTTCGATTTTTTTACATATTAATATTAAAATTAAAACGTTATCAAAATCCTTTTTTTCTTGATTATTTCCCAAATTAAAATTCTATTTTCTTGATAACTTATTATTTAATTTTAAAATATTATCAAATTAAAAATATTATTATATTTAGTCCGATCCCATGTTCACCAAACAAAATGTGGTATTAATTCAGTTCAATCTCATATTTCCCCAAACATAGTATAATATTAATTTAGTCCAATCTAGTCCAGTCCAATCTCATCTAATCGCATTCTCATCTTAATCCAATCCTATCCCATAAAGTAGTCTAATCCAATCCCGCGCACCAAACGAGGCATATTAGTATACTTACATATTTATATTATGTAATATATATAAATAAAAATATTCAAGTCAGTGCACACTAATATAACTTTATCAATGCGTTAAATGTGAACCATTAGATTTACATAATTTGACTCAAAGTGTATGCATGTCAAAACTGCTTCATAATCAGTGGTCCACATGCATTAGTACTTATGTAGTTACATCGATGTGCATTAATGTGAATGTGACCGTATATATATATATATATATATATATATAGCTCCCCTCTATATATATAGTTTTTCTCTTCTCATGACCAAACTGAAGGTTTAAGATCAGGACCAGACTTGTGAATCATTGATTAAGTTTAAAAATATTTTGACTAAACTAAAGTATGTGAATCTAATGGTTGATATTTGTGTAACTAATATAAATAAAATCAGTTTGTCATGAGGAGGAAAAGACTATGAAACAAATTAACGGTATGTTCAATATTAATCTAGAGGGGGGTGAATAGATTTTATCCGATATTACCCAATTTTCATGATTAATCAATATTTCGAAAATACCCCTAACTAGTCAATTTATATATCAAGTGTATAAAGTGCGGAAATGTAAAGAACACAAGATATTTACATGGAAACCCTCACGGGAAAAACCACGGGTTGTTATGTGAGCCACACACGAATCTCGAATCCACTAAATATGATAAAGATTACAACCTAATCCCAAAAGTAATCACACACTTACCTAATCCCAGTATAAGTGGACCTAGTTCAATTGCTTGCGATTTACGCAACCTACTCCCAGAAGCTACACACAAAACTTACTTCTCAATGAAGAGATAAAATGGCCTGAGTGAATATATGATGATATTCAATGAATAAACAAGGCTAGAAAACCGTAGATGCTTATCTATGATGATGAATATGCAATAAAAACAATCCTAAATATCAATAGCTAAATGACATGTCAAATAGCTTAGTAATCAAGATTAAACACAACCTAGAAAGCTATCACAATACAAGACTCAATCATTTCATCGCAAACAATCTCTATCTTGTATCTATCATGTGTTCCAAAAACATACAAGTGAATAAGGAGAAGACTTGTTAAGAAAGACACTAAAATTAGATGAAGTTAGTGAGATTCTTACCAAGCAAAATGTGATGATGCAAAACCATGCATGGATGCATTCTATGTGAGTATAGATGATGCAATATGAAGTTTGATGCAAAAAGGAAAAGCTTTGAGTGATTAAAGGTGAGTTATTGAGGATTTTTGGCTCTTAAAAAATGTTCTAAGAGAAAAATATGCTTTTGGAACTCTTGGGGCCAACCTAAAATGAAAGTGGGATATTTATAGGCTCCAAACAAAACTGCATCGTTTTGGACTTTCACGCAAGGCTGACTGCCGCGGTCATCGACTGCCGCGGTTGGGTCAATCGCGGCACTTCAACCGCAGTACAAAGAATGTATCTCTGTCTCCTGTATGGCCCGGTTGATCCAACCGCGGCACTTCAACCACGACAAAGAAGGGACATCTCTGTCGCTAGCATGCCACGGTTATCCAACCGCGGCAGAGAAGGTCAATGCCTTCTCATGCACACAAGATCATGCCATGGGTGCAAGTGAGTGAGTAAAGTGAATGCATCATAATGCCTAACATGTTATGGCATATAACTAGCAAGATGCAAACAATTAAACATGCATGAAGAGAGATTAATGAACATTAATGCACACAATATAAACACACACAACATACAACAAAAGACATATGCATGGGTTTTGGGTGTGTGCAACTATCTCTTCAAAGCAAATAAGCACTTAGAAATTTACCTTTGAAGTGTTTGATCTCTTGAGGTCTTGAAAGGGATTTTGAGCTTAAATCTCAATCACCTAAACTACCCTTACATTCAAACCCCAATATGTGGTTTGTCTATGAAATAAGCCAATCAAAATATGGGAATTCTTACAGACTATATATATACATATATATATTAGTTTTTTTCTCCTCAGTACGCACTGATATATATATATATATATATATATTTGTCATTTTCTTAAATATTAGCCATTAGATACAACTACTTTGTATATGTCTACATTCGTTTATGCTTAATCAATGGCTAACATACAATGTATTGATATAAATACATCAGTATGCACTGATAGGAAAACCTCCAAGATATATATATATATATATATATATATATAATATTTAAAATATTACAGTAATTCAAGATTTAGGGATGAAATAGACTCGAACCCACAATTTCATGGTATATGTGTAAGGGACAAATTACTAAATCAATCCATCTTATCATGCACATTATATTTTTAATTCATGTCAATTGTCATATGACAAATAAACAATTTTAATCGGTTAATCATTATTGCATGATAATTTGAGTTTGATATTGAATCCGATACATCTAGCTGCTTGAAATCATGATTATATTTGATGTAATTTTTTTAAAAACTATTAAAGCATCTTCAATGCTATTATGCATTTAAAGAAAACTTAGTGACATATAAGATAGATAGATACTGAGTTAGAAAAAATATTTTTAATGAAATTATTTAACTTCAATATGGAGATAATGTGGCAAAAAAAAAAAAGATAGAGAATCATGGTAATGAGTTTCTAACTTTAGAAACTCTCATAAAAATGTTGACAATGATTTCTAACTATTTTTTTGTTTTTTTAATAATATTTATTAATCCGGGACCAGATTTTTTTTGAAAGCTTTCGTCATTGATAGGGTTTGAGCCACTAACCTGTCAGTCATTTGTTAAAACCTCAAGCTCGTTCATCTACCAACTAAGCTATGCTCATGCCCATGTTGGCGATTTCCAACTATTTCTACTAATCATATTACGGTCCATTTAATTTTAAAATAAAATAGGAGAGAGAGAGAGATTGAAATAAATGTTTTATGAAGATTGGTCATAAAATGGACGGGATGAGGTTGGTCCGGTGGTAAAACTCCTCACACCTGTACTATGAAGTTACGGGTTTGAGCCTCTCCCTCCCCAGAAAAACCCTCAATTTATGTAATAGTGTAATACTTCAGAAAAAAAAAAAAGATTGGTCATAAAATAAATACATATTTGATTTTAGATAATTGCATTGGAGATGATAATTTGCATTTCATTATTATTATTATTTTTGTCAAAGTGGATCTATATTCAATAGAAAATATTGATATGTTACCACTTAGAAACTCAAAAATGCATATTAGCATTGAAGATGTTCGTCTATCACAATTTAAGTTTCGGGATTTTGGGATGAAACATAATTCGAACTCACAATTTCATTGATATGAATGTGTGAAACATAAATCACGAAATCAACATCTTCTTGTCTTTATTTATTTTTTCTCACTTTGATTGTTTACAAGAATTTCTTTTCCTTTTTATCCTTTTATTTTTATTTTTTCTCTTTTTTGACTTTCTCTTTGCAATATAAGAGGAATGCACTTTGCACATAACAGGGTAGCAAGATTTGTCCGCTTTATAGGAAAAGGAAAAGCTTCATGTGAGTATAGTTTACTCCCGAAATAAACCTTTGAGAAGCAAGTAGAAGATTTTTGAATGACCACAAACTTTAAAAAATTAATAATTAAGTGGGAATTGCAAAAAATAAAAGGACTAATTGCACAAATGGCCCCTAAGTTTAGACATAATTGTATGAATATGGAACTTTTACCCATAATTACATAAACGGCCCCTGATGTTAGTTGACTTCCGTTAACTCTAACCATTGACCACAATTTTAACCCACAATGACTAAAGTGCCCATAGTTGCCTATTTTATTATTTAAATTAATAATTAAAAAATTAACTTCAACAACCAGTTAACCACATTTATTTAGAAAAAAAAAAATTAGAATTTCAACCTAGAAAGTTAAAAATTCACCGTTGAAGTTATAATTTTTTAATTTTTTTTAAATGGACGTTGTTAACTGGTTATGGAATTGATGGATTTAGGTTTTTATTTATGGATTTGATTTTTGGTTGTTGTTTGGGATTGAGTTTTGGTTTTTGTTTATTAAGTTTATTTTTGGATTGTATTTGGAGGTTGAGAAAATGAAAGAGAGAAAAAAAATGATTGATTTTGTTTTCTTTGTCTTTTCTGTTTCATTTTTTAATTATTAATTTAAATAATAAAATAGGTAACTAGAGACACTTTAGTCATTGTGTGTTAAAATTGTGATCAACGGTTAGAGTTAACGGAAGTCAACTAACGGCATGAGATGTTTATACAATTATGGGTAAAAGTTCCATATGCATGCAATTATACCTAAACTTAGGGGACATTTGTGCAATTAGTCTAAAATAAAAATAAAATAGCAACATTGTTTTTACAAAAATCACTTATAGCAAAATATTAAAAACAATCTTTTATAACAAAACTTGATTTTACATTTGCACTCGATAATAATAAAAGTCCAAAATACCCATAGCACCTAGGGGAGGATTGGACTATTTTTAGTTCTGCTTGCCCATGTCCAGTGTTTGGGGTACAACTGGAATGGACTCTTCAATCCAGTTGGACCCACCACAAACCCATTCTAGTGAGATTTTTGGTTGGTTTATATAGTCCCACATGGTGCGACTAAAATAAATTTATTTAGTTTTTAGTTTTAGTTTTTTTTATCTATTTTTAAATTCTAATAATAAATTATTTTTATTGAATAATAATATGAAACTATAAATTTTTTTTAAAGTTTTAAATATTTTAATTTAATAATATATAAATTAAATAATTATTTCATTTAAGAAATTATTGCAATAGTTTGTTATTCAATTTTCACCGGATTACAATGAATTAAGATTATTTAAATCATAATCCCTCCTAATGAGATTAGAGAATCTAAACACGTTGGACCTACCATAATTCCCACCTATATTTTTATTTATTTTTTATTAAATAAATAAATTATAAAATTGAATTTTTTAATTTATTAAAAATAATATAAAATCTATATTTTAGAAATATTCATGGCTATTGTTACTTTAATAATATATAAATTAAGACAATGGCTTTTGTTTAATGAAGTTCAAATCGACTTCGTTTTGGCTTTTTTGTTTCTGCCCTAGCAACCTTCTTCTTCGTTTTAGGGAAACATCACATCGGCCTCCTTATTGTTTTTCAAAAAAAAACATTGGAGCTGCCATTGACAAGGTTCCCAACCATCTAAAAAGGCCGATTTGGCATTATTCGCGGCGGTTGGAGGCTGACTAGTGATTCGGCGGCACCTAGGCGGTCGTCGAATCCGACTTTTCGAACACCGTATTTAATTCAATCTCATGTTTTTCTAGACAAAACGTATTATTAATTCAGTTCAGTCTCATGTTTCTCTAAACACAGCATAATATTAATTTAGTCCAATCTAGTTCAAACCAATCCAATCCAATCTTAACCTCATATCAATCTAAACCTATGAAATAGTCAAATCCAATCTCGCGCACCAAATGAGATATTTAGCTATAAATCTAACTATATCAAATCACTTTCCATCTTCAATTCCTTGTAAAATACAAGTTATCAACTCACGAAGTGGTGATAAACTGAATCTAAACAATATTTGCTTCATTGGTGACCCAACAACACTTTTGATCTGTCGTAATTTGAAGTTTATGGGCTCGTTTGGTGCGCGAGATTGGTTATAATTATTTTCATGGGATTAGATTGGATATGATATTATGATATGATTGGACTAAATAGTGTTGTGATGTGTTTGGTGGTGTATGAGATTCGATTAAAAAACCATCTATCTTGCTTGGTGTGATATGATATTTGATAAAAAAAAAATGATTTTATCATATATTTAATAAGTGTGAAATTGATTGATATAAAATTATTTTTAAATTAATTAATTTTTTAATTTTTTCTTAAAATTAAAATATTTAAAATTAATATTAAAGAAATAACATTTTTAATTAATATTTAATATTTTTAAATATTATAAAAAGGGGTGAGTCAGTCATAAGTTATAAGGGATCCCTTATTTTAATTCCAGTAAGGACCTTGATGAAATTATATCGATTTTTATGAATTTTGATTTGAATTTTTTTTGTGAATAATAAGTTTGTTAAAATTTACCTATGAATAAATTTTGAGAATTTTTCAAAAACTATAACTATTTTTCTTGAATTTTCTAATTTCACCCGTTTTTCCGATGCTTTCATATTTTAAAAAAAAAAATCAGGATTAATAGTTCAAGTGGTTGAAATTTTTTCAAATTTTATTCATAGGTACATTCCATTGAACTTATCATCCTCAAAAAAATTCAGATCAAAATTCATAAAAAACGATTTGATTTCATCAATGTCCTTACCGAAATTAAAATAAGAGTTCCTTTATGAGACACTCACTCATATAAAAAGATATATTACATAAATATAGCATTTTATAATTAAAGAAAAGAAGAAGAATTTTTTTAAAAAAACATGGGACTAAATAGCCCCACCTCACCTGGATAAAAAGGTTGCGTAAAATTAGACTGGTTAAAATAATTATTTAAATTCAATTTTGAAAAAAAAAATTAAAAAATTAAAATTGTTTATTCAATTTCATTAAAAACAATTTAATAAAATTGAGTTACTGATTTATGGATTCCTGCATCTCTTTTTTGCTTAGATTTCTATAATGGTCAAAATTGGACCTCCAGCCCAATTAAACAAGATGAGCCGTTTATCATTACGATAGGTGTCAAGTGGAAGTGCAGTGATGTATGCAGCTGAGGCATCCTAACAGACCGGTAGACTTGAACCTTGTTCCTACATGACCCGATCAATTCGATCAGGCACTCGCCATCTATTTTCATTGTTCAACTCTTTGACAACATGAAAAAACCAAAAGCCCTGCCCTCCCTCTCTATCGGATGGAAGGGCAGAGGCCTTTGGCGTCCCCTCCAGTCAAGAATTGGGGCCTCACAATCACTAGCCAATATGCTTTTCTCGCATGCCTTTCTTCGTTCATGGTTCGATATTCTGGTGTCCTAGGCGTAGAGGAACCACACCAATCCATCCCGAACTTGGTGGTTAAACTCTACTGTCAAATGGGTAAATATTTCAAAGAACCCATCAGAAACAGGCCTAAGAAGCCCAAAAATTGGCCCACAAACCATCAGACCAAGTCAAAACACGTGTTCAAAATCAAACAATCATGAAGGGGCGGTACACACATCCTAACGTCTGAACTAATTGTTAGGTTCAAAGGAACCATAATGGGCAATTAAAACTCCTTGATCCATGCTCCCACTTAAAGGATCGAGATGTTGGAGACCCATTGTCTTCACTATAAATAAGAAGCCTCTTCTTAATGAAAGGGATCCTGAAATTCTAACTACTACGCGAAAGCTCTCAAAATCTCTCAAATCTCTTCGAAGCTTGTTTCTTGCATTTACTATGGTGGTTCTCCTTCGGCATTTATGGCTGGTACATCACTTGGTCGATTCGAGATCACCAACATCGAATAAAGACGAACTCGACCCTTCATCAATCGTAGTCGAACAAAGTGATTCACTAAATCCTTCAAGCAACTAATTTGCTTGACTATCAACATCGACCAAATATTCGATCGACTACCGCTTGATTCTACCATATCGAACTAATACAGTTTGCTATTCTTTATCCCTTATTTTATTAGTATCGAACAAAATACTGACTTGAGTGTCGGAGAGTCCCCCAAAGGGAACACCCCCTCCTGTGGCTCGTCACTGCTCTATTTGCGATCTCAAGGAACCCACATTGGCGATAGAAGCAAATGCCATACCAGCTAATCTGTCGACCTCGATTGAGACATAAAAGGATTCGAACCAACAAAACAACTATTTGGTAAGATCAAACTTGCTCTATTCTGACCCTGAAGTTGCTCGTAGGTTCGCTAAGATGGAGGCAATGATCCAAAGGATCCATGGAATGCCAACTCCAATCAAACGAAGTGCAGCGAACAACTTTGCAGATTCTTTGTTCGTGGATGATATTGCACTCATGGACATGCCAAATAAGTTAAATTTCCTAAACATGAAGCAGTAAGATGGGATAACAGATCTGGATGAACATATGTTCACAGCTTCAATCTTAAGAGATCAAAGGGAGTTGTGCATGTGCAAAGGGTTCGGATTGAGTCTCACCGGACCAGCGCTCCAATGATATACGAATTTACCGAACGTGTTGATCAGCTCGTTTGTGCAACTAATAAACACTTTTGTCGAACAATTTACGAGCAGCAGAAAGCTAGAGAAGTTGTCTGACAACCTATACACAGTTACCTAACGAAGAGGAGAGTGACTTCGAGAGTATGTAGGTAGGTTCAACAGAGAAAATGTATCAATCCCTAACTGTAACTCTGTTACTACGATTTTTGCTTTCAGGAAATAGCTACAACACGACTCAAACCTTTACAAGGAGTTGACCAAATATTCATGTCACACGATGGAAGACATGTTAGCAAAGGCTTGAGCCCAGATTAACTGAGAAAAAGATGAGGCAAACTATCGACCTACGATTCAATCTCAGAAAGATTACATGCGCGACCAATGAGTATATAGAAGGTTGGATGATCGACAAAGTGGTAACGATCCAGGTAGGACAGACGAAAGGAGATGACCCTACGATAATCCACATCAAGTCGACAATAGGCAAATAGATAGAAGGACGCGAATCCCCGAGTACACCCTAGGCATCAAACCATCGGAGGCAGTGAATGTCCTAAGGAGCATGGGTAATTCGATAAGGTGGCCAATCGAGATGACCTCACATACGAACCATAGAGACTCGAATAGATGGTGTGAGTTCCATAGGGATCAAGGACATCGAACGGATGAATGCATCACTCTGAAACTCGAAGTTGCTGAACTATTGAAGTAAGGAAGGCTCAAAGAGTTCTTGATTGACAAAAGAAAGCCATACTAGCGCAACGCGACGATTGACTAAAGGGTAAAGAAAAAGATTCACCATTAGCTCCACCACCAGCTTTACCACAGCCAGATTGCACTGTAAACTTTATATCGGGTGGATTCGAGGTAAGTGGGATATTGCATTCTGCAGCTAAAAGGCATACTCGATAGGTGTTGAACTTTGAAGTGAGACCTTCCAATATTAGTGACCCATTAGTCGACATGATAATTTCTTTTAATGTAATCGATAGCTATAATCTATTTTCACCCCATCATGACATATTTGTTATTTCGTTGTATATAGCCAATTGTCTAATCAAACGTTGTTTGGTCGACAATGGTAGTTCTACTAACATCCTTTTCTTGAGTGCTTTAAGAGAAATGCATATCGATGAATGAGGGATCACTCGCCATTCAACGACATAGATAGGTTTCAGCGGGGAAGCAAAGAGAACGATCGGGGAAATCGTTATATCCGTATACGCAGAAGGAATAAATGTGCGAACCAAGTTCCTCGTGCTCAACTGCCCATTAGCCTATAATGTGATAGTGGGTCAACCATGGATCCACGAGCTACTATCAGTCCCGTTGACCCTCAATCAAACCATACGTTTTCCTATAAAGTGGGGGATTCGAGAAATCTAAGGAGAGCAAAAAACATCCAAGGAATGCTATCAAACTAGTCTTAAAAAGAAAAAGCACAAGTTGTAGCAATTACAGAAGCCCGGACCAGAGCTTGATCCGGACAAGCCCTCGGTAGAAGAACTCAATGAGATCCAGAAAAATCCAAACATCCTAGGACACAAGGTCTAAATAGGGTTAAGGCTCGAACCAGTAATTAAAAAAAAAAGCTAATCGAGTTCCTGAAGCAACATCACGACTCATTTGCATGGTCATATGTTGACATGGTTGGAATCGACCTCGAGGTCATGGTCCACCCACTCCAAGTTGGTCTAGAGCATCGACTAGTAAAAAAAAAACAAAAACAAAAATTTGCCCTTGAGCTAAACAAGGTAATAAACGATGAAATCCAGAATCTGATCGATATTGGGTCAGTGAGGGAGGTCAATTATCTTGATTGGCTAGCCAACGTGGTCGTAGAAGAAAAACGGGAGGTGGAGAGTCTGCGTCGACTTCATCGACTTGAACAAAGCATTCCGAAGGATTTCTTCCCTTTCCCCCACATAGATATGTTGGTCAACACCATGGCAGGTCATGAGCTATTGAGTTTCATGAATACTTTCTCAGGTTACAACAAGATTCTCATGCATCCAGACGATCAAGAAAAAACGGCGTTCATAACCGAGCAAGGTATATTTTGCTACAAGGTAATGCTATTTAGCCTTAAAAATGCAGGTGCGACATATGTGAACAAGATGTTCGTAGAAATGCTCAAAGATACGATTGAGGCATACATCGATGACATGTTGATCAAGTCACTCATTGCAGATCAACACCTCAAACATTTGAGGTAATCCTTCAAAGTACTTGACAGGTATCACATACAACTTAACCCTACTAAATGTGCTTTTGGTGTTTCATTAGGGAAGTTCCTAAGCTAATTGGTCACACAGAGGGGAATCGAATTGAACTCTCAACAATTCCAATCGATTTTGGGGATTGAATCCCCCAAATTCATCAAAGATGTACAAAAGTTGTCAGGACATGTAGAGGCCTTGGGCCAATTTATCTCTAAGTCCTTCAAGAGATGCCACAGTTTTTTCAAAAAATTGAAAAAGAAAAAAAAAATCGAATGGATGGAGGAATGCAAGAGTACTTTACAAGAATTGAAAGTCTACCTCACCACACCACCATTACTTTCGAAACCGGTCGATAAGGATGAACTCTACGTTTTTTTAGCAGTGTCACAGATGGCAGTTAGTGCAGTGCTCGTAAGGGAAGATAAAGGTAAACAATTTCCTTTCTATTATGTGAGCAGGTCTCTACTTGATGCAGATACTCGATACAACTAGCTCGAGAAACTAGCACTTACTCTTATCATAGCGGCGAGGAAGCTACGACCCTATTTCCAATGTCACCTGATAGTCATTCTAATGACATTCGCTAAAAAATATTCTCCACAAGCTAGAGTTGTTCGGTCGATTGACCAAATGGGCAGTAGAATTGAGCGAGCACGACATCTCGTATCGACCAAGAACTACCAAAAAAATCTAGGTATTAGCTGATTTTGTAAATGACTTTTCTCCTAACTTGTTAGAATAGGTTGAAAAAGAGACAATAACCATGGTCGACAACAAACCCACGGGAACATGGGAACTGATGGTCGATGGATCAAGTAATGTCAGAGGAAGCAGACTAGGAATCGTCCTCTGATTTCCAGAAGGGGTTGTAGTCGAGCAAGTGATAAGCTATAGATTTAAGGCGACCAACAACGAAGCTGAATACGAGGCCCTTATTGCAGGACTTGTACTAGCCAGAAGCTTAGCCGTTAAGCGACTCAGGGTTAGAAGTGATTCACAATTAGTTGTGCGATAGATACAGGGATTGTACGAAGCAAGAGACCCTAAAATGACAGCGTATCTTGACCTCGTTCAAGAAATCAAGTCTAGTTTCGAGGAATTCCAAATCAACCAAATACTTCGAGCAAAAAATGCATGAGCAGACTCCCTAGCTAACCTTGGCTCGACGATCCGGGCAACCATGAGCAGGAGATCCCAATAGTATATTTACAATGGCTAGCAGTGTGGAAAGAAAAGTCACAAGTGGAAGTGTCGACTATCGACCCAAGCCCAAACTGGACTAATCTGATAGTCGAGTACCTTGAGCATAATAATCTTCAGACGGACAAAAATGAAGCCAAAAAAGTTCGTGCTAAAGCTGCCAAATTCAGCGTAATACTAGGTAAATTATACAAACAATCTTTTTCAGGACCATATCTTTCATGCGTAAATGCTTTAGAGGCTAAATCGATCCTAGTCTATTTGTATGCCGGTAATTGCGAAAACCACTCTAAGTCGAGAAGTTTAGCACATTGAGCAATTACAGTTGGGTATTACTAGCCAACCATGAGATTTGATACGTTCGAGTTTGTGAGAAAATGCGACAAGTTTTAGCGACACACACAAGTATCCCATCTACACCCAGAGAAGCTCAACTCTATATTGTCTCCATAGCCATTCATGAAATGGGGGATGGATATCGTGGGGAATCTTCCACCTTCGACAAAAGGAGGTAAAGTCTATGTTCTTGCAATGACAGATTACTTCATGAAATGGGTTGAGGCAGAATCGTATAGAAGCATCAAAGATACCGAGATAAAGAATTTTCTTTGGAAAAATATCATATGTAGGTATGGAGTACCGAAGGAGATTGTGACTGATAATGGCTCCTAGTCTATTTCTTTCGATTTCCAAAGTTTTTACAAGGAATGGGGGATCAAGATCTATTTTTCCACTCCTCGATACCCACAGTCGAACGGTCAAGCTGAATCAACGAACAAAATGATCATGGGCACACTAAAAAAGAAGCTCGAATCAGCTAAGGGATTCTGGGCAGATAAACTGCCGGAATTACTCTGGTCATATCGCACAACAGTTTGAACTTCGATTGGGGCAATCGCTTTTTTACTCGCTTTTGGTGCAAAAGCAATGATTTCGATCGAGCAGACAGTAAACACAGCGAGAATCAAACATCTAGATGAAGATCAAAATAATTCTTTACTAACTCTTGAGCTCGATTTGCTTAACGAATCAGATTAGCAGAGTACCAGCAATGAGTAGCTCGACATTACAACAAAGATTTTCGAGCTCGAGTATTCACAGAAGGTGATTGGGTTCTACGAAGGGTATTCCAAAATACGATGGAACCTGGCACAAGGAAGTTTGGCTCGACTTGGGAAGGCACTTATCAGATTACAAAGGCACTCGACCGATGAGCATACAAAATTCAAACACAAGACGGACGAGAAATCAATAACGGCTGGAACACAATCCACCTAAAAAAGTACTATTTCTAGTTCCCTTTTTTTTCTCTCAATTTTTTCAAAACCAAAATAAAAATTGTCTCCAAGAGCAATGATGATAATCGAGCGCAAATGAGTGCGATCTGAACTCAATAAAATAAAATCTTCACATAGGCTGTCGATTACAAAGCTTAAGCAGCTTGTAGAAACCGGTGTTGGATGTGTTAATCTGCATGTCTTACAAATCGAATCAAAGAAGCTATCTCGCATTCAAAGATCGCTCGATTCATAAAGTTCAAGTATCCTCGATTAGTCAAGCACACTTGCACAAGGGAAAGATGGATAACTCACCAACAAACAATTTAAACAAAAAAGCTTTATGTCGAGCAAATGAATTATCGAAACTCCTGTAAAAAGCTCTATGTCAAGCTAACGCTATTTCTGAAACCTTCAAATCGATTACTGAATTAGGATTATTCGATTATCGATCGATTTTGTTGGATTATCTTATTATTTGATTTGTATGACTTCATTTGACTAGAATTACTAATTTGAGATTGTTTGACTATTTATTTCGGTTTACCTATTATTCGATTGAATGGAGTTGTTCGATTATTTTCAATGTCCATAGTATCAAAATTGTGACTATTATAGCTCTAAGTCGAGCGAGCGCTAGAAATAAGTCACCCAGATCTGGAATCGAACCCACCCAAACCCACACCCAAATGACCACCACCCAGTCCACCCCCACCTGAAATCACAACCATCGGTGCCCCACAACGACGCCTACACCAACACCCTACTAGAACCAACACACCAGTATACCCACACCTTTGGTGTGTTGGTGAGAGAGAGAGAGAGAGAGAGAGAGAGAGAGAGAGAGAGAATAAGATTGATTTAATTTTGTTTTTAATTTTTTAAGAGAGAAAGAGGGACATGCGTGGAGTCGGTCGGTGGTGAGTGGTGGGGACGATGGCTGGGTGGTTAGAGATTATAATTTTGTATTTTAATTGTTTTTTTATTTTATCTAATAATCTTTATTAATTTTACCACTTCATTTACCATTATACCTTTACTGACTTAATAGAAAAATAAAAATTTTAACGGAATAGTAACGGTAGGGTGCATTTTGACTATTAACCAAAATTAGAAGGTGAATTTTGGCCATTACTCAAACTACAGGGTGCAAAATGACCAATACCTCGTGTGTGTGTGTGTGTGTGTGTGTGTGTGTGTGTGTGTGTGTGTGTGTGTGGCGTGGCGTGGAGTCGGTCGGTGGTGAGTGGTGGGGACGATGACTGGGTGGTTAGAGATTATAATTTTGTATTTTAATTGTTTTTTTATTTTATCTAATAATCTTTATTAATTTTACCACTTCATTTACCATTATACCTTTACTGACTTAATAGAAAAATAAAAATTTTAACGGAATGGTAACGGTAGGGTGCATTTTGACTATTAACCAAAATTAGAGGGTGAATTTTGGCCATTACTCAAACTACAGGGTGCAAAATGACCAATACCTCATAAGTGTGTGTGTGTGTGTGTGTGTGTGTGTGTGTGTGTGTTTGTGTGTGTGTGGCGTGGAGTCGGTCGGTGGTGAGTGGTGGGGACGATGACTGGGTGGTTAGAGATTATAATTTTGTATTTTAATTGTTTTTTTATTTTATCTAATAATCTTTATTAATTTTACCACTTCATTTACCATTATACCTTTACTGACTTAATAGAAAAATAAAAATTTTAACAGAATAGTAACGGTAGGGTGCATTTTGACTATTAACCAAAATTAGAGGGTGAATTTTGACCATTACTCAAACTACAGGGTGCAAAATGACCAATACCTCATAAGTGTGTGTGGGTGCAAAATGACCAATACCTCGTGTGTGTGGGTGCAAAATGACCAATACCTCGTGTGTGTGTGTGTGTGGTATAATTAGAACCTATTTAGATTTCACCCAAAATAACAAGTATAATTAGAACCTATTTAGATTTCACCCAAAATAACAAGCGGTAGCGGTGGTGGTGGTGGTGGTATAATTAGAACCTATTTAGATTTCACCCAAAATAACAAACAAAAGCGGTGGTGGTGGTGGTGGTGGTGGTGGTGGTGAGATTTCAGTATAATTAGTGTGTGTGTGTGTGTGGTGGTATAATTAGAACCTATTTAGATTTCATCCAAAATAACAAACAGTAGCGGTGGTGGTGAGATTTCAGTACAATTAGTGTGTGTGAGATTTCAGTATAATTAGTGTGTGTGTGTGTGTGATGGTATAATTAGAACCTATTTAGATTTCACCCAAAATAACAAACGGTAGCGGTGGTGGTGGTGATGGTGAGATTTCAGTATAATTAGAACCTATTTAGATTTCACCCAAAATAACAAACAATGGTTTGTGTGTGTTTGTGTGGTGGTATAATTAGAACCTATTTAGATTTCACCCAAAATAACAAACAGTAGCGGTGGTGGTGGTTGTGATGGTGAGATTTCAGTATAATTAGAACCTATTTAGATATCACCCAAAATAACAAACAATGGTTAGAATTTAAGATCCATTGACATATAGCAATCGGAAACATTGATGGTTATACTGTAATTTTTTAAGTCTATTTTATTTTATTTTTTCTTCGGAAAAAGACACCATTCTAACTTCATCCATCTTGTTAGATTTTATTTTTTTAAGTCTATTTTATTTTATTTTTTATTCGGCAAATGACACCCACCATTCTAACTTCATCCATCTTTTTAACTTCTTTGTGAAGAAAACTGGCCAAAAATTCATTTCCTTCCACTATTATTAGTTTATTACTATTTTATTTTTATTTTTTCTAGTAAAAACAACTCATTTAATTCTTGGCCATTTATGTTTCAAATAGACTTAAAAAAATAAATTCTGACCATTGAGGTTTTCAATTACCACATGTAAATGGATCTTTAAAAGCTTAATTTAGGAGTTGATCCAAATCTGTTATGAAGAATCAAAAAGTAGGAAAGAGCGAGAACACGAGAAACTATACAAATGAGTTTATGTCTTGGATGAAAAAAATTAATGTTTTCAGTATTTTTGTTTCCCTCCCATTTCTTTCCCAATATTTCATATTTAATTATTAAATTGTGTAAATTATTTTAGTTATATAAATTTTAGAATTGATTCAATTATTAAACAATAAGTAATGCGAGCCGACATTGACACCCATAAATATGATAAGTGCACCTATATTTTAATAAAAATTTTAGTTACAAAAATATCACAATAGGAATTTACCAATAAGGACAAATTAGTTTAATTAAAAATAAACAAAATGCTATTTACACCCATTAATTACACCCATATTTTCAACTATATTACTTTATTAAAAATAAAATAAAAAACCCTAATTAAACCTTAATTATATATATATTTTTAAGAACGAGAAAAATAGAAGTCCAACGGAACCAAAAATTCACAGAGCAGTCTCCAAGATCGAGTTACCACCAAAATTGGTGGTGTATATATAAAAAGGAAATTTAGAAGAAAAAAGGAAATTAAATTTGAATATTTTTAGTAAAAGAGGCATGGAATAAAAAGGACATTGCAGGTGGGAAGAGCATGAAGACACGAATGAATAGATAATGGAACACAGTGTAAGGTATTGGAATTGCCATGGGTCATAATCTTCTCTCCATCCAATAATATTAGTGCATGTAAAAATTAAAGTTTGTCTATTTCCATACCTCTTTTGGCCTCTACGATCATGTGCTCATAAGAATCCCATTGAATATTACTTAAACCATAATCTAACCTAGAGACCACCACATACATTCTGGATAAAGTGATGACTTCCTCAATTTTGATTTGTATCAATTGCTATAACTTCTCACTACCAGTCGAATTCAAAAATCAATATACTGGACGACTGACCAATTCCATTCGAACTTATAACAAGTTTAAGAGGGTTTAGCTATAATTTCTATTAACATGGTACCAGAAAAATATAATTTTTAAAATTGGGTATTCACAGGACTTGGAATTGGAAAGCTTAAAAATTTATCATTTATAAAATTAGGTGTGTTAATAACTTATGAGGGTTTATAAATAGATCGTATTAAAATGAAAACATTCATTTAAATAAGGATACTATTGTCATTAAGATTAGTGTTTATAGTAATGTTTTAATTTTAAATTTTAGACATTGGTGTACTTATAAATATATGTGCGCTTATCATATTTATAGGTGTCAATACCCCGTATCCATAAGTAATATATCATTAAATTATCAACAACTAATAACAACTACTTAATTAATTAATATTTATAATTATACAATGATGAAAAATTGTTTTTATTATATTTTTTAGAAAAAAAAAAAACGCATATCAATTGTAAATCAATTTTTAATTAATTTTGTTAATATAGTAGAACCCCTCTAAATTAATATTCTTGGGACCCAACCTTGAGTATTAATTTAGAGGGGTTACCAATTTGAAGGGTTTTACCTTATTAAGTGTCATTTTATATTTAAAAAATGTGTAGAAGTCAATTTTCATATTTAGGGAAGGTTCATTTTCATGATTCATTGTTTTGTCATTTTTATTCTTTAGGGAAAGTTCATTTTTTTTGTTCAGGAAATATTTATTGAGAAAATTTCATGTTGAAATGTTAAATTTAGTTGAAATCTTTTTGCTACAATAAAAAGTTGATCATAATAACTTTTTTAGGAAAATTCAAAAGTTGAAAGATGAAATCAAAAATATCATACATGGTGTCATTGTGCAAACTAGCATCTTAAATCATTTTTCTAGTTCTTGAATAATATGTAATATATTTTGTAATTTTATGAAATTATTAATTTATGTGATAATTAGGGCAGAAATTTTACACTAGGTTTTAAAAAAAATTATTAATTATTACTATAGAGAGGTTTATTAATTTTTTATACTGACCTGAATCGGGACCATGATTTTTTATTAATATAGAGAGTTTATTAATTTATAGGAGATTAATTTACCGGGGTTCTACTGTAATATATAACTAATAAATGTATATATAAATTAAATATATTGAAAAATACATTTTAAAAACGATTTTACTAAATACATATTACAATATTAGATATATATTTTTTTAGAATACTATTTTCAATTTTTACCACCGAGCCTGTTTTAAGCTTTTAAAAATATGAAAATCAATGTCTTATTTTCAAATGAAAATATATAAAACAGAAAACAAAAACAAAAAACATTATCGAATAGGCCTTAGTTTTCTTAAAAGAATTTTGTTTCACTTTTTCTAATTGAAGAACATGAAAATTACTTTCAAAAATCAAAATTCAAAATTCAAAACACTACCAAAAAAAAGGGTAATAGAAACTAATTCTTTAACAACAATGTAGTTTATGTCGCCAAAGATCACTTTTAGTGAGGAAAATTAAATTTCATTACTAAAGAATTTCAGCGACAATATCTTTAACAACAATCAAATATTTGTCGATGGAAAGCACTTATAGTGACAAAACATAAATTTCGTTACAACATAAAATATACATTTCGTTACTATATATCATTTTAGCAACAAAAAATATCGTTGCTATAACATATTTATGGTGACGTCAAATTATTCGTTGTCACAACATATGTTCTAGTCACGAAAACAAGATTTGTCGTTAAAGATGTATTCTAACGACAAATATAATTCGTTACTTAAGGTTTTAATAAAAATTTTAAAATTAACATTACAAGAAAATTGAGATACATGGACAACAAGATTTAGGGGTATTATTATTTCCCCCATAACTTTTGAGGTTATTGGTCATTTTGCTCCCTCTTATTTTAGTATTGGCCATTTTCCACTCGAAAGCTTCTTTTGATAATCTAATTTTTTTTTTCTTTTTACACTTCTTTTCTAAAAACACTTCATTCTCAAAATTTAAATTTAAAAAAAATTCTAAAGACACTTCATTTTATTACAAGATTATCATTTTGATCTTTTTTGAATTAAATTATTAAATAAAAAAATTATCTCTCATAAATCATTAAATTAATTATTATATATTAAATACTCTCTCTTAAATTTTTAATTACCATATTAAATTATCTCATTTAATACATATCTATAATTTTCTATCTCTATTATTTCTCAAGCAAGACTAACAATTAAGAAAAAAAAAAATCTACTAATAAACTTGATTTTTAGGAACCATACGTACGTATATATTAAAAAAAAAAGTACCTCTAAAAAAAAATTGAAATATGAAAATGATTTTTATTGCTTTTGTAGGTATGTGATTATCTAGAGAACTTTAATTCTTTCATTAGTCTTAGAAATTCTGAGTTTAATCGAATCTAGTTGAAACAATTCAAGCTTTCATTTATCTTTTTTTTTATTTTTAAAATTGACTTTTTAATATATATATATATATTCTATTAGTAAAAAACTAAAATATTCTTAATTTTTTTTTCTTTAACTATTAATCAGAGATTGATAGAAAAAGTATGGAAATATGATTTTTTTTTTGTTAATTTTTTAAATGGAGAGAGATTAATTAGGAGAGTGTGTTTAAAATGGTAATAACAGATTTAGGAAGGAGAGTTTAACACGTAATATTTAATCTAATGATTTGGGAGAGAGAAATTTTTTTTAATAATTTAATTAGATTGGAATGTCTTTAATTTTTTTTTTGTCTTGTTTAGTAATTTTAATTTAGGTTAAAATTGTCATTAATAAAAAAAAAAAAATTGGAGTGTGAATAGATAATTTATGGATTGTAAGGAGAAGCTCTCTTTCCACCCTTTGTTAACATCTGTTAACATTTTCATTAAATACTATTTTACCCTTTCTATTTAATAGAAAACAATTAAACAATTTTAAAATGAAATAATAATAAAATAAAAAAACAGCGGAGATCTTGTTCATAGGATACTCCAGTTAATTTGGTAAAGATTTATTATGTGCAAGAACAAACACCAAATCTTTAACAACAATCAAATATTTGTCGCTAGAGAGTACTTGTAGTGACAAATCGAAAATTTCGTTACAACAGATATAAGTTTTTGCGACAATATATAAATTTCGTTACCGTATACCATTTTAGTGACAAAAATATCTTTGCTATAATATATTTATGGTGACGTTAAATTATTCGTTGCCACAACATGTGTTTTAGCCACGAAAACAAGATTTGTTGTTAAAGATATATTCTAGAGACAAATATAATACAAATATTATCAAGTGTGGGTTGGCCCACCGGAGGTGGCGAGGCCGACCGGTGGTTAGCCGGCGTCGGACGATGGTAAGAATAATTTTTACCTATTGTCACTAAAACTCTTTTTGCAACAATATATATAGTTATAAAAACATATTCCTGACAACAATAAAGTTTCGTGGGTAAAAATATAGTTTTTGCCAACTAACTAGTTCATGGGTAGATATATACCTTTTGTAACGAAACCACATTTTGTTGCAATAGCCGGAGCTATTGTAACAATATTTACTGTGTCGCTAAAACCTATCTTTTTACGACAATATATATCGTTGTAAAAAATATTCATAGCGACAATAAAGTTTCATTGCCTTAACATAGTTTTAGCCACGAAACTATTTTGTAGGTAAATATACCTGTTGTAACGAAACCAAATTTTGTTTCAATTGCTCTACCTATTGTAACGACGTATGCAACAAAAAAATTTTGTTGCCTAAGATCTTTTGTGACAAATTTAATGCTTTTGTAACAATTTTGATTTGTTGCTATTACCCTTTTTTCTTGAAGTGAAAATTCACAGAAAAATCAAACAGGATAACATGAGAAATTGCTACACGAAAACAACAAAATGTGGCCAGGCTCACAACATGGTCTCGGTTCTCATCACTATAGCAGTGAAGACAACTGTTGTGAGTGGTGAGCTCTTGTCTCTCATCGCTAGGGTGATGAGAGAACCACTGCTAGGAGTAGTGAGCTCTTGGCTCTCACCGCTTCGGCGATGAAGACAACAGTTGGGAGAGCCTGGGAGCGATAATTTTCATCACTAACAGTGAGACCATCGTTGGTCACGCTCTTGTGCTTTCTTTGAGCAATCCAAAACCCCATCAATTGAAATATTGTTTTTTTTTTTGTATGATATATTGTTGGAAAAGCATGAGAGTCTACTTTCTATAGAATTTGACAAAACATGGTATGAAATTTTGTAAAAAAAGTTATGGCCACTTAAACAATGAAATGTTTAATTTCGGAGAAACTCAAGGTTTCCATAATTGTGAACCAAAACTTGATGAAACTCAAGGTCTCCATAATTGTGAACCCGAAATTATCAAACAACACATTCCAAATGCATTCCTAAATATTTGAACCATGTAAAAATTCAAATCAAGACATGTAAAATGAAATGTTATGTTTTCCTATTTTTTTCTCTCAAGAGTCAAAAACTTGTTTTAACAAAATTATACGTCTTTAAATCTGTTAAAGTTGATGATGCTTCTCACATTTGCTTGAGAGTTGAGTCCAATATATTCTCGAGACAGGTGTCGCTCCAATGCCCGTTCGAGCGACTGTCTAGTGGCAGTTAGCACAGCTCATAGTCATAAATATAATCACAGGATTTCAAGAAAGTTGTTCAACTGAAATGTAGAAGATAATTAGCTGATATAAAGGAGAATTGCAAGCAAGCAAAATCAATAATGAAAATTGAAGCAATTAACTAGGATCATTAAACAAAAACATCATTGCTACTGTTTCTTTCCCCAATCCCCAGAATCTCTGAAGAGAACAACAATGTCATTTATTGGGAAAACCAATTTATAATCCTAAACCCGGCTAATTTTACTTCCCTCACTTACCGTGGCTTTCTACATGTAATGATAGAAAACTTGATAAGGTCCTTCTTGTATCCTTCAATCATCAACGGCATTGCGAATGCTCCTTTTATGGTTTTTAATCCTGATTATCACAACATTCAAATCTAATCAAGAAATTGCCAAGAAGCAGCCTTATCAAAAGAACGAATTCTAATAAGGAGGGCTAAGCTTACCACTGCGAAGAAGAGATGTAAGGCCCTTCCATGTCAACGCTGAGCGTATCACTGCTGGCCAGAATGGGGCAACATACTGAGACCAATCTGCTGCTTTTATATCCTGCCACAGTAATTTGCAAATCCCATTAAGAGTTACAAAGTTGTTAATACACCAATTTGGCACTTAAGCCCTGAGGCTAAGCTGTCTCGTGTTGAATCCAGATATTGATCGGTCAGTAACGATCAATATCTATTATATCAAATAGTGATCATGGATGTTTGACACTGTTTTAAGAATGTTGAATTTAACTATTGGAAGTATTACCCGGAGAGAAAGGGATTGAAGTAATTCTACATAATCAGCAGTAGAACACCAAGCAGGAAGATAATAAGCATCACATATCTTATTCAAGAGCTCCTTTTCCCATTGCTGCAAGGACTGTTCGGAAGGAGCAAGATCTCTATGGCACCATGTTACTATTATTATCGTAGCTCCTGGGGCGGCAACTCGAGCCAACTCACTAACAAACTGTCAGGTTGAAAGAGTTAATTGAAATAATCATGCCATATGAATACAATGACAAATTTCAGGAATGCACTGCAAAACCAAACTAGAATAAGTAGGGCTTTATTAAACCTTCTTTTTATCGGGCATGTGTTCTCCACTCTCCATTGACCAAACTAGATCAAATTGTCCATCAGGAAATGGTTGCTCCAAAGCATCTGCAACTTGAAAGGAAACCTGCTAATTGTTCACATCGTTACATCCAAAAATCTATCCCTCATACTTCTCAGTTAAGACTACGTCAAAGGTGATGCAATCATTAGGTAGATTAAATTCTCTTGCAAGAGACCGGACGTATTTTTGCCAACATGTTCCATTAAAAAAAATCAAACAAACATGAACCATTGAAATACAATTACCATTGATGCAGACAGCCTAATCTAAAATTCGAAAAAAGGGAACAGGAAGTACAAATTTTACGTTAGAGGCACATTCCACCAAGAGTATATCTACTAGAACTGAGTACATAATCTTCAAGTAATAACTCTAAACCATATCTCAAGTAAATAATGACGTATGAAAGCAAAACCGAAAAGTTAAAACAAACCCGGTCAGCTAAGCCTTGAGCGGCAGCAAGAGCATTGGCCCTTTGTGCTTGAACAGGACTGAGGGTGATTCCTTGGCATATAGCCCCAAATTTCCGAGATAAATATCTAGAGCTGCCTCCTATTCCACACCCAACATCAACTACTCTCTCAGGCTTCTCTGTTGGCTCTTCTGAATAACAATTCACAAATATAATCACTTGTCATATACTCATCTTCCTTCACATATGTAGAAACAAACTAACATATATATATATATATACACACACATTCATTCATGGGTTTTGCTATTATAAAGATTCTGCATATTATAGTTATAAGGTTAGTTGTTAGTCAGATTCCGCATAGCTATATGGTTAGTTGTAAGTCGTTGGATTTCAATCCGATGGACTACAAAAATCAAAGATTTGAATAACCGGCATCTTATTAAGTTGTCTGCAGATGAAAAATTCACATATATACATTTAGTACTTGAAATAAACTACACATACTGAGACATACATGATACATAAGTTAGCATTGATTGAATGATTCGATTATTATAGATTTTTTTTTTTTTTTTTTTTGATTTTGAGATGGTTAAAGATGAATAATTTGATATTTAAAATATATGTATATATGTATATATAAATAAATCCTGCACTATTTTCTACTATTTGAGTATTTTCTACTATTTTCCTTTTCTTCTTTCAATATTACCAAGAGAGAAACGGAGGGCCTCTTCGATCATTCGGACCTGGGCAGCACGGTGATCGGAGACGGAAACGGAGGAATCCGGGTCGTAGTAGCCGTGGTGCATGTGGTCTCCCCATATATCCTCCCAGAGACTGGACGACTCATCGTAGAACTCAACGATTCCCTCCCGCAACACACGCGCGTCGTTGGTGGTGGTGGTGGTGGTGGTGGTGGCGGCGGCGGCATTAGGCGCCGCCAGCAGCCTCTTGGTGGAGAAAAGAGTAGGAGATTGCAGTGGCCGCCATGTGGAAGGAGAGAGAAAATGAGGAATGGTATGGCGCGTGCGGGAGTGGAGAAGGAGAGGAGTGTGGTGACACGCGCGGAGGCAATTGGTCTTCATTGAGAGAGAGAAAGAGAGTACAAACTTGCGTCTACAGTCTCCGTACTCTGTACAAACAGCTAGTTGCTACTTTCGACTCTCACTTACCGTTTACCTATGTTGTTTTTTATATCATTGAATCATGACACGTTGCCTTTACATTTCTAAAAGTAAATAGTACGTGCCCAATATGATACCCACAAATTTTAGATAGAATCCCGTTCTAAAAGTAAATAGTACGTGCCCAATATGATTCCCACCAATTTTAGATAGATTCCCGACCGTTAAATGAAAAAAAAATAAAAAAATAATATAAAAAAAATTCTAAGGGCCACTTTGTTGTGAGTAAGGACTAAGGAGTGAATATAAGAAAATAACGAAAATGGAAAGAATGTCTTAGGTTTTCAATCACTCAAATTAAGGCTCGAAATTGATCTTAGATAGCATTTTAAGAGAATTAGGCGTTGTTTGCATATGTTTTTAAAAATGGATTTTTTTTTTATATATATTTTATATATATTTTATATATTTTTTTAAAAACAACTTTAATATTGTTTGGTTACACGTTTTACAAAATTATTTTAAAAATGAAAAAAAAAAAAAACCATTTTGAAAGTTACAACTTTTTATTGTTTTTTAATAATTTCAAAATAGGGGTATTATCACTAAAGTCTCTATTTTTTCATAAATTGTCACATATTTAAATGTGTCAATAATTGCTGGTCAACCCCTAAAATAATTAAAATGCATCCATCGGTGATCGAACCTTCAACCTTAAGGTTAAAAGTCACAACATTAACCTGCTGAGTTACTCTAGCTTATAATTGAAAATTTGTTGATTTAAATATATATATACTTATATAATTAGTTTAAACTAATTTAAATCTGTTTATATAATTTAAAATAAACTCACATATAATAATAGTATATAAAAACATATTTATGAAAATAAAAAAGAAAATAACAAAACAAAAGGAAACCCAAAAAATCAAAGCCCGTAATTTTGTTTTTCTTTCTTTATTTGGATTTTTCTTTTTAAGAAATATATTTTTTCAATTTGATAAAAAAAAAAAAAAACAGAAAATAAAATCCCATAAATTGAAAATTTCCTTTTTTTTTTTTCCTTTTGTTTTATTATTTTCTTTTCCATTCTCATAAATATGTTTTATATATTATTATTATATATGAGTTTATTTTTGATTATATAAATATGAGTTATTATTATTATTATATATGAGTTTATTTTAAATTATGTTTTTATATATTATTATTATATATGATTTTTTTTCCCTTTTCAATTCATGGGCTTTGATTTTCTAGGTTTTTATTTTATTTTATTTTTTTTATTTTTTTATTTTTTTATTTTTATCAAATTGAAATAATATATTTTTTAAAAAGAAAAAAAATCCAAAAAAGAAAGAAAGAAAAAAAAATTATGAGCTTTGATTTTAAATTATATAAACAGATTTAAATATACATTTAAATCAAAACTTTAAACAATGAGCTAGAGTAGCTTAGCTGGTTAAAGCTTGTGGTTTTTAACCTTAAGGTTGAAGGTTCGATCCCCAATGGAAGCATTTTAATTTTTTTTTTCAGGGGTTGGTCAGCTATTATTGAAACTAGAGGGACTAAAAGAAAAAAATTAAAAAATAACAATAAATAGTAAAATTGTATTTTTACACATTCCATTATAGTTGACCGTTAGTTTTTTAGTCAAATGGACTAAAGTGATGTATTTTGAAAAAATAAGGAACTAAAATGACTAATATGACAAAGACGTTTAAATAGATGACAATTTCATTTAAATAGGTGACAATTTCATGAAAAAGTAGGGACATTAGTGATAATACCCCTTTAAAATATCATTTCAAAACAAACCGCGACTTTTCCTCTAAACACCTACTTTACTCATTTTAAAAACAATACTAAACACATTTATATCGTTTTCCATTTTTGAAAACTATTTTTAAAAAATACTGCTAAACACATTACATTTTAAAAACATAATTATCATTTTTAAAAATAGTTTTCAAAAACACAATTTTAAAAACGATACCAAACGGCAACCACACCCTTAGTTTATTTTAATTTTAGTTTTTTTTTTTTTAAATCTTTGATTTTTGATTGAAATTTAAAGACTAGAAACTAACACGACAACTATTGCGTAACCTTTTTTATAAAACATCCAAACAAACAACTTGAAAGACACTTTTAGGCTTCAAAAGAGCTTTTAAGCTCTCTAAAAGCTATGTCAAACAAGTCTTATGTCCATAATTGTCCTATCATAGACAAGATGAGGCTGGCTTAGTGGTTTACCCCTCACGCCTATGCTCAAAGATCGTGGGTTCGAGTCTGTCCCTCTCCCTTAGAAATCCCGAATAATTGTAATATTTCAAAAAAAAAAAAAAAAACAAAAAAAAAAAAAAACTGTCCTATCATACTTGGCCCGTGTGCATAACCTATAGCTTGCGTGGGCCTTTAAAACGTGGGTCGAATCGACCTAGCTCAACCCATCTTACATTCCTATTTATAATTATAGATGAAACTCTTTTGGATCCCGTCCATTTTTTTTCTTTTCTTTTGGGTTTAGGGCAAAAAAAAAAAAAAAACCTAAGAACTATTTGAGTGGCGATATTTACACCCCTTGAAATTTGGATATGCACCCCAAATTGATATATTTTTAAAATTTTAACATTACCCTTAAAAAAATTATGGGAGAATTGTAAATAACCCATATGACTTTTGATCAAATGCTAAATAAAACCTTCTGGTTTGAATAATCAACTAAAAAACACATACCATTAGTTGACCTCCCCTGCCATTAGTTAAACTTGATCGAACTTAACCGTTGGCCTATTTTGACCATCAAAACCAAAGGTGTTTTCTTCACTTTAGCATATTTTAAAAAATAAAAAAAATTTAATAATTCCTTTTAAAAAAGAAATTAAAAAATCAAATAAAAAATTACAAATAAAAATAGTTTTTAAAATAGATTGATTGATCTCCACCGTCCATATTTAAGATAGACGGTAGAGAGAGAATTACAACGAAAAAAATTAAAAAATGAAATTAAAAAAAAAAAAGAAGATGAACCGATGGAGATCCATCAAATCTCTATCAGTGGAGATTTTAATTTCCATTAATGGAGAGAACATAAAGTGTGAATCGGAAATGAAACCCAGTTTGTCATTTGAAAGATCAAATCAAAGACTTAGTGTTCTGTCAGACGATGATAGCAGTATAAAAGCAGAGTATTTTGGTCTCAAAGAAGACACCAATCTTTAAACGACGACCATGGTGGAACTTACTGAGAGTTCCCTCACATCACTAGATCAAGATTGGGGCAATTGTGAGACTGACAGTTTCTTCGATCAATCTAGTAGTGGATATCAGTGGTGGGACTTCTGGTCTTGAATCATTTTTATAAATAACAAATAATCTTCGATTGTGTAGATAAACTAGAGGTGGTTGTGAGCCAAAATATATGAAATTGAAAGAGATCAAGATTCAATCTATGAGACTGTTTTTTTTTTTTTTTTCTAAAGTTTTATAAGACCTTAATTTGTTAGACATATAGATAAGTTTTACAAATTAAGATACTATGATATGTTTGTTTTTTCATTTTGGATGACTTATTACAAATGTAATTTTTTTTTAACTTTTTCCATTTATAACCTTTCAATATCCTTTGATATTTGTAACAAAATAATTTTTTTTTAAATTGATAATAAAAAATAAAAAATAAAAATATATATATTAGAGATCTATGATTGCTGCTAGGGTTTCAGTTTCTCTACAAATCACATTGGGTTTAGATCTCTCTTTACCATGGTTCACCCATGGTTGAACCAGAATACTAGATCTCCAACAAATTGATTTCTGTCACATCTTTCCCGTCTATGTCTCTCCCACCACCGCCGCCACCACCTCAAGGCTGAATCAACCGAAATCGTCTCTTCCTCCATCGCCTTCGCCACCTTAGTTGGTTAGGTTATGTTAGGGTTTCTTAAAAATTGGAAATTTTTGGAAAATTGAATTTTATAGTTTTATTTTTTGTGAATAAAATTGTAAATGTATAAATTGTTATAGGACATTTGTGGAAATTTATTATTGGGTTTATAGCAAAATTGCCCTATTTTAGGGGCTGAATTACAAATCTACCCTAAAACCCAAATCAATTGCAAAACTACCTTGAAATGACCTCAATACCCTTGGTTTTTTTTTTTTTTTAAAAATCCAATTTCACTAATTGCCCTAACCATCCCAAACCCTCAGCCTAACTTGACCGATACCACCATATCCCAACCAATTTCAGTCATCGTCTAGTTCACCATCAAGTTCTAGCGAGTGTCGTCGACTTCGCCGTCGAGTTTCCCTTCCCGGTCGAGTTTCCCTTCCTGCCAACCGCCCGCCGTTGACTTCCCCAACTAGCAATAGGATCGATGATCAACAACTTCTTCATCGGTGAGAATTGACACCATCGTCTCCTTCAAAACGTCAATAGGACACCGATGACGTTGCCCGCCTCCTTCTCATTCCGTCTCAACCGTCATTCTGACATTGTCCTACATCGTCGATTTAGTTGGTGTTTGAATACAAAGTTTTCCTTTTTGTATTGAAAGAATAATATTTGATTGGGAGTTTTGAAGTGTTTTGGGTGAAATTGGTTGTGTTGATTCGAAATGGCGATTGCATGTATGTTTAATTGTTTTGTACATAAGATTCGAGTAAAAACCCCTCTCCAATCCTCTCTTTTGATTGAAATTTGATAGTTATGGTTGAGGGATTTTGATTTTGTGCCTAAAGTGATGAACTTGACTTGATTGATGCTTTGCATGTGCAATTTAATGTTAGATTCAGGTTTCTAAAATGCAAATGATGTTGGGTCATGTGTTAATTGAAAGAAACAGTGGAACTTGTGAAGAGATTCAAATTTTAAAGTGTTGTTGGTAATCAATTTCGAGTTACATTACTTTAATTGTGCTTAATTGATAATGCAAGCTGTTTATAAGTTAAATTTACCCTTGCATGTGATGCATTTGTAGAAATTAAGAAAGCTTGTGGGTTTTAACACTTAGAAATTAAGTTGATATTTGCATAAATTCTTTTGATTAAGTGCAATGTGGGTGGAATAGGATGTGTTAAAATGGAAATGAATTCTGATTGGCTGTTTTTGTTGCTTGCATTTGCATATGTGTGTGTGTGTGTGTGTGTGTGTGTGTGTGTGTGTACACACATGCTACTGATATGAGTGTTTGAAGTTCAGAATGTGCTGCTGCATGACAATTTTATTGATCTTGTTTTGGACTTGAAATTATTCTTGCTCCAGTCAAGCGAAATAAGTTAAATTAAAAGTAAATAAACTGAGTATATAATGAGAAATGTAATCTTCTATTTTTTTTTTCCATATTTTTCACCCTTTTCCTTTACATTTTTATACTTTAGTTCATATCTGAATGTTATATGGAAAGTCTTTAGGTTGATAATCATGGGTGGGAACAAATTACTTGAATCGCTCAAGATTAAGGAATGTGATCGTTTTCTTTCTCGAGTTATAGGGCATTGTAATTGGAAGAGTATAAGACTTATTAAGTTGCATCTCACACCAAAAAAACTCAAGTTGTTTAGGGACATGTTTCGGTCATTTTTGGATGTGAGCAATATGGTGTTGTCTGGGCAATTTTGTCACCATATCTTGCTTAGGGAGTGTCATGTTAAGAATGCCGATGATAATGCATCTTCTTTATGGTACAATGTTGGCAACGGGTTGATAAGGTTTAGTCCGATGGAATTTTGTTTGGTTAGTGGGCTAGCCTTTGTAGAATACTTTGAATCTACTTTAGAGCTTTTCAAACAAATGAATAGTAGACTTTGTCAAATCTACTTCCAAGCTAGTAAAGTGAAGGTTAAAATGATTGTTGATTGGTTTAGGAATTTGGGTTCTAATAATAACATTAGTGATGATGATGTTGTGAAGTTGATGTTTATACTTTTTTTGGAAATGACATTGGTTAGGAAGGACGATATGACTAGCATTCTATATTGGGCATTAGAATTAGTTGATGACTTAGAGGCTTTTAATAAGTTTTCATGGGGGACATTCATATACACGAGGACATTTAACTCCTTTTCTACTTGTTTTCTTGGTCGTGGTGATAAATTCAAGATTAAGTTCACTGATTATAAGTTGGAGGAGAATATCGATGCTCTAGTTATACGGAAAGTGGAAAGGTACAATGTTTATGGGTTTCTGACGGCCTTTTAGGTGATGCGTGTTAATTGATGAACTTTAATAAAATACATTTTAGGCAATATGCATGTTTCCATGCAATAACTAAACTATCAATTTTTTTCTTCATTTTCAGGTGTGGGCAGTCGAAGCAATACCAAAATGGGTCACACTTGGCTATGCCACTAGAGTGAACAATGTCGCCTCCATAATTTTGAATTGGCAATGCACGGGAACTTCTCCATATGCAGATATTCAGAAAACCATATTTAAATTTAGAAATGTAAGAATTGAATATTGTTGTTTTAGTTAAAATTATTTTGATTTGTTATATTTTAGGGATTACACCGTAATAATATATTTTGAAAAAAAAAAATTCAAATAACCATATATATAACTTTTGGCCCTACTGATGAAGAAACAAGGATACCGTATTAGACGGGTATGGATAAACTGATGTATCACCTGATGTGGATGGTTGTGTCAGTGAGGATGATGCTCAAGATGATGTTCAGGATGACATTGATGATGTTCAGGATGACATTGATGATGCTATTCATGATGATATCGATGGAGATCATCCAATCAAAACATTTAAAAAGGTAGAAGTTGGAGGAAAGAAGAAATGACTGATTACAATTGAGCAGGTTGTCAAAAGGTTGGATGCTATGCAAACACAACAAAAAGCTATACAAGATCAGATGACCTCCATGCAAAATTCAGTGATGGACGAGATGTGAATGGGATTCCTTTACTTGACAGAGCTTATATATTTGAACAAAATGGTTGAAAAGGTACATGTTGGTTTAATTTGTAAATTCCTAAAATACATAATTGGTTCTAACAAATATGATTTATATTTGATGTAGTTAAATGAATAAAATACCACTGATTTTAGCCACGATGATTACATCTAAGACTATGAACCTTCGGTTCCCTATGGTGTTAAGTCTTATGAATTTGTCGTCTTGTCTAAGACAAGTGCAGATGTTAAGTAGTTGACAAGACCACCGAAGCTGACCATAATAGTGCCTAGAGATCGTAAGTGGTATGCCTTTACCATGAGCCCTTATATTGATCCCACGATGAAGAGGCCTCGAAAACCGAAAATGCCCGAATTCGGAAGTGATAGCAAAGTGGATGATGAAATTGTACGTTCAATGCAAACATGGATAAGTGACAACAAGAATACTTGGTAAGTTAAATAAGTTATTATTATTGTAATCACCACTCCGATTTCTTTAACAAACTTTTAATTGTTGAACCTCTATAGCATAAACACGGGTTTGGTCGAAGCTAAGCCTGCTTGGTTTGAACTGTTGCTATATGCAGACAGGTGGCTAGAAGGAGATGTAAGTTGTACATCGTATATTGCAGTTATTTACTCTACTTTATTCATTTTTTGGTAACACATATTTGTTTCATGACAGCATATGGAGACATATTGTCGTTTAACACGGCGATATGCCTATTACTATGATAAGTTATACAAGCAGAACATTGTGTTATTGGAATACACATTTATGGTATTGAAATATATTTTTGACAACAACAAGGTTTATCATTTCTTTTTCGCATTTACCTATTTGATCTTATATGTTTTGTAGATTAAAATTCAAGGAAGGTGGTCAACTGTAGCAAAGGGTAAAAAACAATTCAAGCATGAAATTATTGGAAAATACCCTTTGCATGCTTCCGAACATTGGCGGATAGCCAACATTGTAAGTAATTTTCAAATTAATATGTTGTTATTCAACCGTTTGTACACATTCATCCGACTGTTTCTTGACTTCTCAGATTTTGTTTCCTACGAATGTGAATCAAAATCATAGGGTCGCAGTAGAGGTGGACTTGAATAAGCGGGTCATCAAAGTATATGATTCAAAGCCAGAAGCATATAATGTTAATCAAATACTAAAGTGGCCAATTTGTCTTAGAAAGATGTTGTCATCTTTGTTGGTGCATGTGATGCTAGATACTTATACCAATCCTTCTTCATTTACAGTCGAAAGACCTGAAGAAGAGGTTTCATATCAAGGAAATCGGTATGTCTTTGTTTATGTTTTGATGGTTATTGTTTGTCTTATATGATTGTTGCTAATAATAAATGTTGCTAATAATAAATATTTTTATTGAAATAGGTCCGATTGTGGGGTTTTTACGCTCAAATTCTTGGAGTACCTATGGGTAAGAAAACAATTCGACTTTGATGAAAAGGACAGAGAAGTTAAAATAGCAATAGAAATATTCCAGAATTCAAAAGAAGTTCCTTATGCAAATGATAGACCTTTATATGTAAATGATGAAGGATCTGTACAAGTATAATTTATAACCATTTGGGACATGACTTTCTATATCGTGTGGTTGTGATTTGTGTGAATGGTGTAGAGACTTGTGTGGCTACTAGAAGTGTTAAATTTGCAGGAATTGAAAAAAGATATGGATTTGTTGAAATTTCAAATGAAACTCTATCAAAATTTTGTAAATAATGTACTAAGTCTTAATTTTTTAGAAAGATATCCCATAGAATTTGACAGTATCAACTTGCAACAATATTTTTGAGAATACCAATATACATACCATGTAAATACTACCATTTAAGTACTACCCGTTACTAACCACAATATAGTACAATAAGTTCACATTACATGTACACTTGATACATGTAAATGCCATGTAAATACTACCATTTCAATACTACACATGATATAACAAATAGAATAACAAAAGTTCATATGTTAAAATAAAATATAGTAATACATGTTCATAACACATGTTAAAATAAAAGATAATTCAAGTACATTAGTTATGCAACAACATCATGTGATTCGCTTGCCTCACCAATTTCACTAGTACTTCCAATACCACTTGATGGTCTACTTGACTTCAGATAGGTGCATGTATGGCTATTGTGACCAACACGATGACAAGTGGTGCATCTCCTTTGAGTTACTTCCTTGCCAAATGATGGAGTGCAATTCTTTTTAAGTCTTATAGGATCACAACGACCTGTTGGTGGGTGAACAAGTTTTGATGCAATATCCTCAGGAACCAACCATTCACTGGGTTGTCCAACGGGATGTATTTCCCCACTGTATGATGTAACCAATAATGCACTAGAGTAATAAGGAGAATAGTAATCAACAAATGAAAATCCCCGTAGCCTAATACAAGCTAATGCATGTGCACATGGAAGTTGGTCAACATCAAATTCTTTACATGTACAGGTTTTTGCTATCAAATCCACATTTCCATCTAAACCCCCATCTTTAACAAGGAATGTGTAAAATGTGATGGGGGTAGATCCGCATATATCGTGCTTCCTCATCCTTGACACTGATGGCTACATCCACGGCTGTTGTCAACTAAGTTGTAAGTTTAAGTGCAGTTGTGCGTCGATCATAGAACCAAGACTGAAAGACCCCTCTGATGTAATCAATCACTCCAGTAATAGGCAATTCCTTGCATTCTTTAATTGTATTATTCATGGCCTCTGCAATGTTGGTTGACATTATGTTGTACTTTTTCTTGGACTGTATGCTCACGCCCAATGCTCAATTCCGACATTTGTGACATACCGAGCTGCTTTGGGATTAATATTTGTCAGTTATTCCATATGCTGCAAGAATTGACGTTCCCGATACACTCTGACTGCTCGTTTGAAGTATTGTTTAAGTGCCTTATTCCTACCATAGTGACCAACCATGTTCCATTCTAACTGTACCGCATATGCCCTGTGGAATGAATTTGGGAACACTTTTTCTAAACCGGTAGTGATATTGCCTTTTCTATCGGAAACGATAACCAAATCATCAACTTCGTCAACGATATTATGCAACCTAGTTAAAAACCATTCCCAAGCTTCATTTGTCTCCAAATCACCAACATTAAAAGCTAGAGGAAATATTTGATTATTGCCATCCATACACACAACAACAATAAGACCCTTCTATGAGGATCTTTCAAAAACGTCCCATCAATAGCAATGACCGGTCTAATTGAAGACAGAAAACCATTTATACAATAATTTAAGCAAAAGAACATATACATGAACCTGTTAGACGAATGTGTGTGGAGGTCTATAACAGTCCCATGATTTTCTTGCTCCAACATGTATAAGTATGATGGCTTAACCAGTGTTCCTTGAACCTCTTCTAAGGCAATATGTCTAGCATGATACCTTTTGTAGTTACAAGAGATGCCAAACTCCTTTTGCATGTCGTGTATAATTTCTTTGGGCTTGTATAAACGATGATCATGGAATTTCTCCTGTAAGTATTCCCCTATAACTCGTGCACTTGTTTGCCTTTGATGCGGAAATCGTGCTTCTGTTAAGCATGTATGCTGATTGTTAAATTTTCTAATATGAAAATAATATGAATTGTGAACCTTAGCTGGACGCAGTCTCCAATTGCAATCCTCAACAATGCATTGAACTTGATACCGTGTTATATCGGACTTGAACACCCTAATCTGGAACCGGTTGTTAAGGACATAACTACCTACTTGTGATTGTAACTGTTCTTACTTGGAAACAATTCACCCACTTCAAGATGCATAGTAACCGGTTTGGTTGCAACTTCACCATAGTTAATAGAATAAAGTGCACATGGAAGTGGAACAAACCTTTGGACATGGGCAAATTGCTCGTCATACCGATTGGGGCTTCCTCACGATTGTAATAAAACTGTGGTTCTGTTTCATCAAGCTCAAGAATATGTTGGTTACCCGTAGTATCTTGAAAACTAAAATGACGAGGAGGATATGTATTAATATTGGAAATTGGTGTGAATCCCTCTCCAATATCATCCAAATGGGCAGTCATATTAGGTACATCCGACCTTTGAAACTCATCCATTGTACTGACATTGCTTTTGTGTGTATGATGAAATTCATGGTGATGAGTTGTATGGTGTAGGTTGTAAGACGACTCTGGTGGTTTATGTTTCATTTATGGAGACTCATGACCAATTTTCTCAACATTGATGCAAACTAATGGGTCAACATTCTCTTGACGAAACAATAATGCAACGTCTTCATCATCAACAATCTCAATTGGCATGCTAGGACGAAAAGTTTGTGGAAGAGTCGTCATACTAACTTGATAATGATCTCTATCAATTCCGGTTACATTGTACACTTTATCTAACAATTGATCATAATTTGAATCCTTTGAAAAAGCAAACGCCTTCGCTCTTCAACCATCATACCAATACTTACCATGATGATTTTTCCATTCTCCACCCCAATTCAAAACCAAATGCACATTCTTCATCGTCAATCCTGAAAAATAATTAAAAAATATTATCAATCATTAAAATATTCATTATTTCAAAGAACATAAATGGAAAAAAAATTATCCATAAAAAAAAATTTCGGACAAATGAAAAAATCATCGGGTCGGCTTGACCCGATGGTTTTTTTCCTTGGACTAGGGTGGCCTAATGTCAGGCCACCTTGACCCGATGGTTTTTCTAACATATTTAAAAAACCATCAGGTTAGGGTGGCTCGACATCGGGCCACCCTAGACCGAGGAAAAAGACCTTCGGGTCAGGCCGACCTAATGTCGGGCCACCCTAACCCGATGGTTTTTTAACCTATTTGAAAAACTGTCAGGTCAAGGTGACTTGATGTCGAGCCACCCTAATCTGAGGAAAAAAACCATCGGGTCAGGGTGGCTCGACATAAGGCCACCCTAGTCTGAGTAAACACACCATCGGGTCAGGTGGCCCGATATTAGGTTAGCCTGACCTGATGGTTTTTTTCCTCAGACCAGGGTGACCCGACATTGGGTCACACTAACCCGGTGGTTTTACTCATGGGTTTGAAAAATCATCGGGTCAGGGTGAACTGATTTCGGGCCACCCTAGATCGAGGAAAAAACCATCGGGTCGGCCTGACCCGATGATTTTTCAAACTTGACAAAAATCATCGGGTCAGGGTGGCCCAATGTCTTGTCACCTTGGTCCGAGGAAAAAACAATCGGGTCAGGCCGACCCGATGTTGGGCCACCCGACCCGATGATTTTTTCCATAAGTTTTAAACCTTATTCGAATTTTTTTAAAAAAAATTGGGAGGTTGGAAAAATAATTTTACAAAGTAGTACTTACCCTTTCAAACCATTCCCCAATGTTTTTAAAACTTCAAATATGATATATAGAGAAAAAAAAAAAAGATGTTAGATGATGTAGAGAAAAAAAAAAAAGATTAGATGTTGTTTAGTTAATGATGAGTTTGTTCGTAAATTGTTAGTTTTTTTTAAGGGTTGGTAAATTGTTGGTTGGTGGTTAGTAAATGTAATTAATATAGTTAGTAAATGGGGTGAAGTTATGATAAAGGGTATTGAAGTCATTTTAGGGTATTTTTGCAATTAATTTGGATTTTATGGTAGATTTGCAATTCAACCTCTAAAATAGGGCAATTTTGCTAAAAATACCTTTTATTAAAAGACTATCCTGTAGCACTTTTTAATAAGATAAAAGTCAAAAAAATTACTTTTTCTAAAAGATATATATATATTTCTTTAAATAAGATATAAGTTGGAAAAACTAACAAACTAATTTATCTTAATTTAAGATACAAGAGACAATAAGTCTTATAATGAAAAAAACAAATAACCCATAAATCTTGTTGGTGCCACTACAAGAGATCGTGTCAATGTAAATCCAACTTCAAGGGATTTGGTATGAATTTACAATAAAATCTGATTTGGGTCGGAAAAAAAAAAACGGAGATCTGTGAAATTGATGTCCATTTGATTTGGGTAACAAAAATATAAATAAAATTTGAATAAGCTTTTAAAAAATTTGTGGGCTTGGGGGCCATGACTTCCGCACCTCAAGGTGACTTTACCACCGATTATATATTTATATTTATATTTATGCACTTATGGAAATAATTGTCATTTGAATATTTATTTTTAATTTTTTTTTGGTATCCGTGGGTGTCAGGGTCAGCTTGCGCGCACCTTGACTAATCTCACGAGGCCCTGAAGTTAAACCTCCAATGGTTTCAAAAGAAACGTGGATGTCAGGGATCGAACCCAGGACATTCAAGTTTACGACTCACCCCAGTGACCAATGGCACCACCCCTTGGGTTCATTTCAATATTTCTTACTTCGAAACAAGTTAATATTTTTTTACGGACTTTTATAGGAATGAAATGTATTTTCGCCGGTGTAATTCGTTATTGTGAACAATTTTATTTGAAGAATTTAAGAGGACTCGGTGAGTGATTGTGTTTAGTGAAATTGAGATATTTTGTGTTGGATATATACATTTATTCAAGTCCTTCCTGGTAAAAATAGACGATTTGTGAGTTCCATATATTTGTGTACATTTTTCACTAAAAATGATGATCGTTCTATTTTATTAATCAATTTGTATCCATACAATTTTCATTTTACGTTTCAATATAAATAGTGTCCCCACAACATTATTTGCATTTCTTGCTCAAATAAATTTTATGCTTTGAAGCTTCACCCCAAATCAATATGGTATATTGAATTTGGATACAATATTAAGTTTGAACTCAACGAATGCTTGAAACATTTTCGGACCCTCAACTATGTATTCATAGGTGCATTTTTTTATTTTTAATTTTTCAACCACATTATTAAGCAACTTTTATAATATATATATATATATATATATATATAACATGGCTTATCCATTAATCTGCAAAGAGAGCAATTAATCATATTATATTTGGTTTAATAAATTAAAGATTTGCAAATTGAAGTATTCTCAAATTTATATTTTACGATGCTCACACTTTGTGCAAGCTGCAAACTAGTAATATAGTAAACCCGAGTCAAAACTCACCATGTGTCATCGTGACAGAGCTTTGGCTTTAAATTTTATTATAGTTTCATTTAACTCCTCTACATATAATGCTGTCAATATGGCTCGGACCTGGCGTGCTCAGCCCGGCAAGGAAGGCAGGTCGTGCCCGACATGGCACGCTTGTGGTGTGTGCCTGTCATGGCCTAGCCACAAGGCATGGGCCGTGCTGGGCCTTGGGTCAGGGGCACGCGTGCTGGCACGACTCGGCACGTCAGGCTGTCGTTCCATACCCAACGGTAGGCATGGCGAGCCAACACGTCGTACCAACCGTTGGCCCCCCTAAATTATTATTATTATTATTTTGCCAAACGGTAACATAATTTTTTAATATTTTGTTTTTCAAAATTTTGACCGTTGGCTGACATCAGCCAACAGTTGAAACTTCAAAATTAACATATCCCCCAAAAATTACCATATGCCTCCCTCATCTCTTCTATTATATATTTTTACCCTATTTCAAATTTTTCTATAAATACCCCCATCCATTCCTATTTTCATACACTTTATCTCAATCTCTCATTCTCTTCATTCTCCAATTCTCCATTAATCTCTCTAATCTCTTCACCATTTCATATTTTCATAATTTCATTCTCTCTCTCTCTCTCTCTCTCTCTCTCTCTCTCTCTCTCTATTCTCTATTCTCTACACTACTAATCTACTATTCTAATTCTAATAATATATTACTATCATCTAACTATTATTAATTATTCTCTAATCTCTCCACCAAAGCACCAAGACACCAAAGTACAAAGGTGCTTTTTTTCTTTAAGTGTTATTATTTAATGTTATGTTTTAGTTTTAAAATTTTATATTTATACTTAATAATTTATGCTTAGTTATTATTTTTTATATTTATTCTTAGGTCTTATGAATATTTAATATTTATGGCTTTATGCTTAGTATATTTTTGTGTTTATATTTATATGCTTTGTTATAAATTTTAATATTTATTCTTAGAATATTAGATTTTAGTAAATTTATCATTTTATGAATTTATGTCTAATAATTAATTTAAATATTTTTAGTTAGAAAATTTATCATTTTATGTTTAGTAATTAATCTTAATATTTTTGGATAGTAAATTTATCATTTTATGTTTAGTAGTTAATCTTAATATTTTTTGTTAGTAAATTTATCATTTTATGTTTAGTAGTTAATTTTAATATATTTGGTTAGTAAATTTTTCATTTTATGTTTAGTAATTAATTTTAATATATTTGGTTAGTAAATTTATCATTTTATGTTTAGTAATTAATTTTAATATATTTGGTTAGTAAATTTATCATTTTAATTTTTGTAATTAATTTTAATATTTTTGGTTAGTAAATTTATCATTTTTTGTTTAGTAGTTAATGTTAATATTTTTGGTTAGTAAATTTATCATTTTATGTTTAGTTATTAATTTTTATATTTTTGTCTAGTAAATTTATCATTTTATGTTTAGTTATTAATTTTAATATTTTTGGTTAGAAAATTTATCATTTTTTATTTAGTAATTAATTTTAATATTTTTGGTTAGTAAATCTATCATTTTATGTTTAGTTATTAATTTTTATATTTTTTATTAGTAAATTTATCATTTTATGTTTAGTTATTAGTTTTAATATTTTTTCTTAGTAATTTATCATTTTGTATTTAGTAGTTAATTTTAATATTTTTTGTTTGCAAATTTGTAATTTTATGTTTATTAATTTTAATATTTTTGTTTAGTTAGCATATTTATCATTTTATGATTTTATGCTTAGTTTTTTTATTTTTTAATGACTAATGAGTTAATATTTGTATTGTAAGAAATTGATCATAATCATCCGGTTCATCCTTATTTTCTGGATGGTCTTAACATGGACAACGATGATTTTGACCTTTCTGAACTGGTGAAAACGGCAGCGGGACCTTCCGGTTTCGATGCCACACCAACATCACATCCCAAATATCAAAAGTGTGGCAGTGTTTTGACCCAACACAAATACCAAACCCAAACGGTACGTCTACAAAAACGCTAAATGTAAGTTTTGTCACAACATATATTCCTCTACTAGGGGGGAACTGGTTATTTGAAAAGTCATATGGACAAATGCATGACTACACACAGACAAGTAAACATTATAACCCAGACACAACTACAATGAAACCCAGCCGGGTCCGTTACGACGTGGTGTTACGACCCCACGTATGATAGAGATTGCATGGCATGTTACGTTGCACAAATTGATCAATCGATTAATTTCGATGGCAATGTTTTTTATGAAGAATCTATCCAAAATGCATACAACCCTCAATTTAAAGCTGTTTCTAGAAACACCACTAGGAGTGATTTGTTAAAATGTTTTAAAACCCAACGAGATGAATTACAGCATCTAAATGTCTCTATTGCATTAACTTATGATATTTCGAATGTATGTTTCAAACTGGACTATTTATGTGTCATAGGACACTATTTAGACTCTGATTGGAAGTTCCAAAAAAAAAAAAAATCTTGGTTTTCGTACTATGGATTTTCAACATATTGTACAAAATATTTTTAATGTCATTCTTTCTATTTTAGAAACTTATGAAATAACTCAACGCATCCTTTCTATCACATTAGATAATGCATTGACAAATACTAGCTCTATTACATTATTTTTTTGAAAGAAATATCTCGCGAGATGGGGGTTATTTCTTCCACCAATGGTGTGCATGTCATATCATAAATTTAGTTGTACAATTTGATATGAAGGAAGTAAGTGATCATATAGATCGCATCAGAGATGCCGTTTCTTGGATCAGTAGATCTAATCTAAGATTGCGAGATTTCAGCAGATGCTGTCAAACTATCGATCTACAACCCCGACGATTCTAAGCAGATATGCCGGTAAGATGGATCACTACTTACTTAATGCTTCAAAAATTTATGGATTATGCTACAACTATTTCAGGTTTTTATAACATGAAAATGGCCGAAATTGGCCATCCACTACTGACCACAGACGATTGGCATGTGGCAAGGATTTTTGTTGAATTTTTAAAGGTTTTTTACGATGCCACTTTAACTTTTTATGGGGTTTATCACCCCATATCTTTCCAAGCAATCCATCAGATTGTGGAAATGTCTAAACTATTAAACACTTATAGGAAACATAATATCTTAGGCATTGCAGTTGTTTCCATAAAAACCAAGTTTAAAAAATATTGGTATACAATTCCTTTTCTTTATGCCTTAGGTGTTATAGTAGATCTTAGGGTTAAATTATTTGGTTTGGAAACTTTGCTTGAGTATATTGGTTCTAATTTGACCATAGATTATTCCGCACAAATTACTGACATTCGAACCAAGTTGTTCGAAGTTTTTAGTATTTATGAGTGTAGGTTTGGCGGCGTTGACACGCAACCATCAATAGAATCGGACACACTCTCATTGAAGAAAAGTTGGAGCATTCTCAAACAACGAAAAAAAGAAGGCTTATCAAGTTCTTCTCCTTCATCCCAAGCTCTAAAAGTTGCTGTAACTGGAGGTGTCGAACTAAACAAGTTCCTTAAAGCTCAGTTCGATTCAGTCGAAAACATGGAGGAATTTGATCTGCTGTTATGGTGGAAGAACTATAGTTACAGATATCTGATCTTGTCACATTTAGCACGTGACGTACTTGTTATCTCCGTGTCCACTGTTTCTTCAGAATCGGCATTCGACACGAGTGGTCGTATAATTGAACCAAGAAGTAGTTCTTTGTCTCCTAAGATGGTGGAGGTATTAACTTGCCTTCGGGATTGGGAGTATGTTCGAAAGAGGATGCAAAATGAAATGGAAGACCAAGAACTTATTCAAAATTTCTCCAATTAATATGTCGATGAAGGTTCTAGCAGTAACCAAGTCCAAGACTAGGAGTGAAGACTGAAGAGTTATTGATTGCATTGCACTCTTTTTTTTAATTATACATGTACATTTACATTTACTTGACTATTTGTAAGTTTTAATATAATTACACTCTTTTTCCCTTACTAAGTTTTTATCCTACTGGGTTTTTCTTGGTAAGGTTTTTAATGAGGCAATCGTGTAATACTGAAAGTCTGAAATAAATAAATAATTTTTCATTTCATATTTTAATAATTTCATCTATTTTTTATTTTCTTTAATCTTTTTATCTTTATTTATTCTTGAATTATTTTACTAAATAAAATAATAAATCTATCTATTTTCTACGTTTTTTTTTATCAAACTAAAATAATAAATAAGATAAACAAATTACAATTAAACATACATAAGTGAAATTGTTAAAACAATATTATAACAAATAAATTTAATACTTAAAAATTTTAATTTTAATGTTTTTTAAATGGGCTTGGGAGCTGGCCCCTTTAGGCCTGCCTGAGCCGACACACGAGCCGGCACGGCACAGCCCTTATGGGCTGCGCCGTGCCCCCCCTTTTCCTAAACGTGATAGGCCTAAAGGGGCTATGCCGACCCATATTGACAGCATTATCTGCATATGCATATACATATATATATATATATATAAATATATAGACGAAAATTTTCCTATGAGGATACCCTAATAGAATTATATAAGGACATTGAATGTGAGCCACTCGTTTTACATACTTTGACTTGGTATGTATGCACTTGTCAAATTACATTTATAAATGAGTGGCTCACATCCAATATCCTGATAAAGTTATACAATGATGCCCTGATAAGAACGAGACCGTATATATATATATATATATTAAGCTGATTTGTTTGATCCATAAATCACAAATGAAGAGACAATCTAATAATCAAGATGCAATCTTATCATAATTGGGATATATAATTAAACAATAATACTACTTTGTCCAAATGATGTGGCAACACTACAATCCATTCATTTAAATTTGATCAGATTAATTTGTATGATTTAAATAAATAGATTGTAGTGTTGCCACATCATTTGGATACCAGATTTAGATATTAAATTTGGACAAAGTAGCATTACTGATAATTAAAAATGTGATAATGTAAAGAGGCAATCCTATCCCGTTGTAATAATGAATTGATGGAGTTATATGGATTGAACTAATTTGTTGTATTGTTTCAATGTGGTATTTTAATTTTACTTTTGGTGCAGATTTTTGCATGCTTCGTATGTTGAGTTTAGGATTTACTTAACCCAAGATATGAAACATACAAATCTGCACCAAAAGTGGGAGTAATTTTTATTTTATTTTATTTTATTTTTTAAATACCACATTGAAATAATACAACAAATTAGTTGGATACGAAAGCTACCATTATAACTTAACCTAGTATATGAAGCATGCAAATCTATTTTTTTTTTTTATAAATAATTAATTATGGACCATATGAAATGTTAGCGTTATTATTAGAGCAACTTCAACAGACTCGTTAATTGAGATTGTTGGAAAAATTAGATGAGCCATATCAGCAGATATGACTCCAACAAACTGATCAAATTGTATTCTTTAATTGAAAAAATCTTTCTTACTCTTCAATATTGCCGAGTGATTTCTCACTCTTCAAATATTATTTTATTATTTTTTATAACCATCATTAATTACTATACAAACTGTCTTTAACAACTTCGTCTGATTTTAAATTTAAACAACTATTTCTAATTTAAACAATTTCAAACGGCTCAATTTTAAGAACAACCTTTAACAACAAACAGTTATATTTTATCGGTTTTATGAAATTTTTTCACCCAATAAATATCATTAAATATGACTAGAAATTTTTACCATAATTTTTATTATTTCAAATTTACTCATTTTTTTTCACTCATCCAGGATTTTCTACACAATATCCAAATGAATGAGATTTGATCTGGTTGGTAATAGCATTTAATAATTAGCATAATATGTATATGTTTTGATACAATGAATGATTTAATTAAGTAATTAACACAAAGAAAAACAAAAACAAAAAACTTTCATAAAAACAAGTTATAAATAAATTTTAATCTTGTTTTTTTTATTGAATTTGCAAGTTGTTGTTTCAAATTCTATATATGATTTAGTTGTTTTATTGATTAAGATTCTTTCAAATCTTTTATTTGAAAAATCTTTTTAAATTTTTGTTTTGAAAAATCTTTTTAAATTTTTTCTCTTGAAGCATGTGCACATCCACTACCACTAGTACTCTAAAACAAAACAAAAAATTAAACTGATTTTGTTTGCAGAATTTAGCTTTCGTAAATTAAATTGAGTTTATTATTATTATTATTATTATAGATTATGAATGCAAAGTCATTGTACAAAGAAATTGTCAAGTTAAAATTTATATTTGAACATTGTTGGAATGTATTGAGGCATCATTCAAGTTTGAATGATGTCCAAGCAGAAAAAAAAAAAAAAACAAAAAACAAAAAACAAAAACAAACAAACAAACAAAAGTTTAATTAAATTTGTTGGAGAGAAAAAATTAAATGCTTTCATTAAAATAATATAAGACTATTTCTATTTGAAGAGTGTTTTCAAATGAGTTTTTTTTTTTTTTTTTTTTTTTTTTTTACTCTTCAAATTGCCATATATGTAAGTAAATTGATATTTGAAGAGTGAAATTAGAAGAGGCTTTTGGGGTTTCTCTAAGTAATAATGGTAATTTTATAAAAATAATAATAAGAATAATAATAAACTTTTCCTATCCGATAGATGATATTAAATTCATTAATTATTGATTATTAATATTAATTTTTTTCCATTTTTCCTTTAAAATCTTTTTTGCATTCCTCCCTTCCGGCTTATATATAAATATAATCTACTCAATCGATCTGTTGATATTGTTCCTAAAACTCCATCAAACCATTCATCCAACTATACATTCTTTTGGCCTTATTTTATTTTATTTTTTGGTCATTTTTATATGTTCATACCTATATAATTGTTGTTTAATTTTTTTGAATAGGTACCGTATTTTGTATGAAATTGAGGTCCATAGACTACCAAAGCTCACCAATGGAAATGGTAAGGGTATGTGAAAAGTATTTTGTTTTTCTTTATAATACATGGTATCTTTTTAAAACTAAACCAAGTTTCATTACAAGGATCATGGATTGACCATTTTTATCTTTGTTAATTTGATTGCCTGCAACACATTTGCTTAGGTAAAATATAGTTCATTCGTATAACGTAAATGCCCTTCTAATCAGTTTAACTATGACCGCAAGTATTTTGTTCGTTCGTGTGTACTATTTCTAGCACACTGATCTCTTATTTGCAGACATACTATTGCTTCCATTACTTAGGATTTCAAGATGAGAGTGGGATAATATGCAACACCTGAAATTCAAGGATTTCAATTTTCAAAATCATATTGACTCTTCGATGGATAGAAGCAGATTTTCTCTCTCTCTCCTTTTTTATGTAAAAAATGTACACTTGGAATCCATGGCCAAAAGTTATTAGGGACGATCGACGCTATGTATAAAAGATAATATTCATAAACCAACTTCAGTGTTAATGTGTTTTTTTTTTATAAAAAAAAAATTGATAAGTGATTAAACAAAATTATTTTTTCTTTTTAAAAATAATAGTGGCGTGATAAGCTCAACCATTTTCTCAGTCTTCTAGGTACTTTAAAGAATTTTATAGGAATTAAATGGAGTTCGTTGATGAATATAAAGGATCATGATCCTCTACTATGCTGATTTTTTTCATGATCTAAATCACTTGAGAATAGGACTTTATATTTAAATAAAAATAAATAAATAAATAAATGATTACACATATCAATAGATTTATCTAAGAGAGGACAAAAATCAGCTCAACAAAGGATCCAATTTAGTATATATACTATTATTCTTAATGAGTGATTGTCTACAAGAAGACAGTTGTAGAAGTGGGTTAGATATTATAATTCAGGAATATTTTTAAATTATTTTAACTCTAATTTTTTATTCAGAAGAAAAACTCAATAGATGTGATTTTTCAATGCTCGGACATCATGCGGACCATAAGCTAGTTTTATTTTAGAGTGGCTTTATTACCACCTACAAAATATCTTTCTATACTCATATTTTATTGAAACATTTTTATTTCTAAAATACTTTTACATTTAATTACTTAAAATATATAGCTTTATAATTGAAAATTAAACTTACTTCCTACACTCATAAGTTGAACACTTAATCTATCATAAACTCTAATAATATATACTTAATCAAACCCAATATCCAGGAAATATAATTTTTTTTTTCTTCACAAATAGTCAATGAATGGATGAACAAATAATTGATTTTATAGATTTCGAATACATCCTGGCATGTTTACTTTCATTTTTATTATTGTTTTGTGATTGAATTTGTTTTTTTCATTTTTATTATTATTTTGTGATTGAATAAAAAATTATTACAGCCGTAGTCTTGTAGAACCTTTTTTTTTTAAAGCAGTTGTAGTCTTGTAGACCTCGATCAAGTCTACACGGTTCTCAAACACAACACTTTACTTTAATTCAACTACAAATTCTTATTAATTTAATTGGTTTGTAAACCCAAAAACTTGGTGGATGAATTAAAAAAAAAAAACGAAATTTTTAAATGAAAAAATTGATTTGTTTGGTGATTGAAAAAATAGTTATTTATTTATTTATTATTTTTTTAAAAGAAAAAATAAGTTGCATGTTGTTGTTTGTTTAATTATTATTGTTGTTGTTTTTAATAATGATGATTGAGTGTGTACATCATAATAATTTCATGGTTTTTTTTAGATAATTCAACACATTGATTCGGCAAGTAACAAGGAAAAAATAATAATAACTAGTTTTAGAATTGAATTTGTATTTTATTTTTATCCAAGTACAATCTTAGTTATAGAGTTTTATTTGAATATGATATTTTCTATATGAGTAAATTCTATAATATTTGTAAAAGGGAATAAAGAAACTATAAGTAGTTATTTATTTATTTAAATTTTTTTTATTTACGATGGTAGAAGCAAACGAAGAGAAATTGGTGTAATGAGAAAAAAATATATGTTTAAAATTAATATTTTAATTTTTTAATATGGGTTTAGTAAAAAAAAAAAAGTGTAGAAAGATATTTTGTGGGTGTCTGGCAATAGAGCCACCATTTATTTTATTATGCAAAAAAAAATATATATATATATATATATATATATATAGTAATAGTAGTAATTGCACATATGAACTTTACATTAGCCAGCCCTACCCAAAAAAATAATTTTAGCTACGCCCCTACTTATATCTCATAGAAAATTCATCGTTAGCCTTATAACTCCTTTTGCAAAACTCTCTCAAATTCAACTTTTCATTATGTGAAGAATCTTGGCAAATCTTTTTATCTTGTTGATAAATTTATACATCTCATCTATTGATCGGGATCCTTACCTCACCTTACCTCATCCTCATCTTTTTAAAGCATGTGATTGATTGTTAATAAAATGTCAATCACATCTTAACCATTCATTTATTGCAATGCTTATGTGTCATAAGATAATGTGAGGTAGAGACGATGTGAGGTGAGATGAGAATCTTTGTCCCTAATCTATACATTTCACAAACTGGTCTTAACAACTCATCTTTGGATCTTCAAATGTCCATTTTTATATCAATTATGATTTTCATATCTTCACTGGATATCATATTCATCTACCTCATAAAGATCTAATCTAAAGTTCTTGATCGTTAGGCTATACAGAGGCTAAGCTAGGATTTTGGCTTTAGGAGAACCAAAACAAAAACTAATATCATAGGTCACGTAATCTTCAAATAAGATTAGTAGGAATCTCGCACATGAAAAAGTACAGAATCCCGCACCTGATACTTTAATTTTCAACAAAATATGATATCATTTTGTATTAAAAGTAATGATACAAATAAATAAATAAAATAAACATTAACTAATTAAAATGTAACATGTCTATTTTATATCTAGAAAATTATTTATAACCAAATCAATCTAATTTTCTTTCTAATTTTCATTTTAATTACATAATCAAAGAGTGTATAAGAAAACATCTTTTATTTTGTTGCAAAACCTATGCCTATTCTTAACGGTGCAAATAATATTTTAATAGTTCATGGCTTATAAAAGATAAATTTAAAATATCATTATACCATTGGTATATATTTAAATCACAATTATTTACATACTTGTAACATAATTTTATAATATTCATGTCAAACTATATTAACTTATAATAATTTTGAACAAAATTTAAATAATAAACTAATAAAATAAATTTATCAAAATCATATTACTAATTAACCTAATAAATAAATAATAAAGATAGTCGCTATAAGAGTTCAATATTTACTTAGTTTATTCTAGTGAAATCTATAAAATAATAATAAATAAATAAATTATATATAATACACACTAAATTAGGTAATAATGTATGAAATAATAGGAAACTGAAATATTAAAATGGATTGATTTTATCTCCTATTTTCATGGTCAATAGAATTATGGAAATAAAAATTATTAGTTTATTTATATTATTAAAATAATAGAGGGACAGGGTATTAGTTAATTACAATAATTTTGATTGGCTCACATTGGGGGCATGGCCTCTATGAGCCCCCCACCCTACATTCGCCCCTGAGGTTATATTTAGGGTTGTTTTTACTTGAGAAATAATCATTTATTTTTCAAGTTTTGAACAAATAGATGTTTGGTAAACTTTAAAAAAACAACTTATTTTATAATCGGCTCCTCTAATAATTAGCTTTTGAGAAGTTGGTTGGGGGTTCCTTTTGAAAACCGATTACTAGAAAAGCTGAATTTTTGTTTAAGAAATGTCCAAAATATCATCATTATTTTATTAAAAGACAATATTACCCCTATATTAATAAAAATTAAAAAAAAATAAAATATAAAAAGTTTCACGGATGGGATGGTGGTCATTGCCAGACAGAGGAGGACTGGCATTCTTCGGCGACAACATCCCCGAAGTAAGCCTGCTCCTACTCTGCTGTTGGAGGAGGCAAACCTCATCCAAATGTTTTTAAATATTGTCATAAGTCAATTTTATTAGTTTTGAAATTAGTTTAGAGACGAAGATGAATGTATTGTAATATGCAGGTTTATATTTGAGTATTCCGCTTTTTGTTTTTTCAAACAACTTTATATACATACATAAATATATATATATATATATATATATATAATATGCAGGTTTATATTTGAGTATTCCGCTTTTTTTTTTTTTTTTTTCAAACAAATTTATATACATACATAAATATATATATATATATATATATATATACATATACGGTTCTATAAGGATACCCTGATAGAATTATATAAGGACATTAAATATGAGCCATTCGTTTTACATATTTTGACTTGGTATGTATGCACTTGTCAAATCACTTTTATAAATGAGTGATTTACATTCAATATCCTGATAAAGTTATATAAGAATGTCCTGATAGAAATGGAACCGTATATATATATGAGTAATTACTAACGCCCCCCCCCAATTTTGCATGTTGCCCTCTGAATTTGTTCCCCTTATTATATATGTAATTGCATCAAACTGGAAAAAATATAATAATATGACATAAATACCACTCTGACCAAATTTTAAAAATCAATTTTTAAAATAAAAATTTAAAATTTAAAATTGAAATAATGGTTGAACAATAATAAATTTCTGAACTTTTTGATAAAGAAAATTAAATAAATAGAGAAATGAAAAAATTAAATTAATGAACAATTATTTAAGTTATCTTTTTTATTTAAATATCTCTAAATATAAAACCCAGATGAATATTTAAATTATTTAAGGTGAATTATCATTTAAATTATCTTTTTATTTAAATATCCATAAATATCACTTGTTCATTTATAATAACCAGTTTATTAATAATGTCAAAAAAATAATAATTATATAATAATAATAATAATAATAATAATAATAATAATAATAATAATAATAATAATAATAATAAAAATAAAATCATATAATAAAACTAATAAAACTAATAAAATAATAAAATAATAATGATAATAATTTAAATATCCTATACCTTTTTTCACCATTATCATTTAATTTAATTTTTTTTTTTTAAATATCCCTAAATATTACTTGTTCATTTACAATAACCAGTGTATTAATAATATCAAAAAAAGAAAATAATAATAATAATGATAAAATAATTAAATAATAATAATAATGATAATAATAATAATAATTTTAAATACCCTATACTTTTTTTTCGTCATTATCATTTAAATTATATTTTTTATTTAAATATCCCTAAATATCTTTGCACCTTACCCCATATACTTTTTTATCGTCATTAAACCACCCGAACTTTCATAAGAAGGGATATTTAAATTATTGTAAATGAACAAGTGATATTTAGGGATATTTAAAAAATAAACTAAATGATAATGGCGAAAAAAATTATAGGGTATTTAAATTATTATTAATATTATTATTTTAGTATTTATTATTTTATTAGTTTATTATGTTATTTTATTATTACTATTATTATCATTATTATAATATTTTTATTATATATATTTTTGACATTATTAATACAATGGTTATTGTAAATGAACAAGTGATATTTAGGGATATTTAAAAAAAATAATAAATAAATGATAATTTTGAAAAGAAGTATAGGATATTTAAATTATTATTATCATCATCATCATTATTACTATTTTATTATTTGATTGTTTTATTAGTTTTATTATATTGTTTTATTATTTCATTATTATTATTATTATTATTATTATTATTATTATTATATAATTTTTTGTTTTTGTTTTTGACATTATTAATATATTGGTTATTATAAATGAACATGTGATATTTATGGATATTTAAATAAAATGATAATTTGCCTTAAATAATTTAAATATTCATCCGGGTTTTATATTTAGGGATATTTAATTAAAAAAGATAATTTAAATAATTGTTAAATTAATTTAATTTTTTCATTTCTCTATTTATTTAGTTTTCTTTATCAAAAAGTTTAGAAATTTATTATTATTCAACTATTATTTAAATTTTAAATTTTTAATTTTAAAAATTGATTTTTAAAATTTGGTCAAAGGGGTATTTAGGTCATATTATTATATTTTTTTTTCGGTTTAATGCATTTATGTATATAACAAGGGGAACTTAGTGTAATTTGTCATGACAGAAAAATTGATGGCGTTACTATTCCTTCATATATTGCCAATTTTCTGATTGTTCAGGGGGTTTAGTGCCTTAAAAAAAAAAAAAAAAAAAAATTCAGGAGACATGCGAATTCGGGTAGGGGGGGGGGGATGGGTTTGTAATGCCAATTACTATTTACTATATATATATACAGTCCCGTTCTGGTCAGTGCGCACTGATGTAACTACAGCAGTACCAATGCATATAGATCACTAATTATTGGGGGGTGGGTGGTAGTAGTGCCAATTACTATTTACTATATATATATACGATCCCGTTCTGGTCAGTATGTATTGATGTAACTATATCAATACCGATGCATGTGGATCATAGATTATGGAGAAACTTTGACAAGTGCATACACTTATCTAATGATTCACATCCAACTCACCGATGAAATTATATTAGTGCGCACTGACTTGAACATTTCTGTATATATATGTATATATATATATATATATAGAGAGAGAGAGAGAGAGAGAGAGAGAGAGAGAGAGATGTTCTAATAAGGAATCCCACATATAGAATTTATAACCAAGAATGAGTTTTGGTAGCTGGATTGATCCAACAACCAAAAGCAACTCCTCAATTTTGATATTAAAGAAAAAAAAAAAAAAGAACTTCTCTTGCTTCCCTCAAACACAAATGCTCAGATTCTTTCTTCTTTTGTTGCCTCTCTCTTCCCTCACAATCTTTATGGTCATTTCTTTATCAAAGCAAGAAGCTCTTCATCTTCATTTTTCACTCGACTTCTCCCAAACATTCTCGGAAACTATCATTAAATTTAAGAATAAATTATCAATGATATTTATGGTTCAAGTCCCTTTTTTCATGACATTGGTGTTAGGATTTGGCTTGTATTTCCATCTCTACCAAACATATTCAACTAATACAAAAACCCATTTTCCATTCTTGGCTCATTCATCATCTAGCATCTTCTAGGTATGATTTTTCGTGGGTTTTTATGTTTGCTCACATGACTTGTAGTTTGAACATTATATTCATGTTTCACATGTCCTTGCTCTTCAAGATTGTTTTTTTATGACTTGACTAGTTTCATGATTGCTTTTTTATGACTTGACCAGTTTCAAGATTGCATCTTTATTGTGTTTGTGAGTTGTTTGTGATAGCTATAACATATATGGTTTGATTTGCTCATATAGCTAAGTTGTATGCATGCCATATAGCTTTATGATATCTAGGAATGCTTAACATGTCCATCCATGCGTAGATAAACTTAAATGTTTGACCTTGCATTTTTGCATCTTGAATATTGCACATATTCACTTTAGATTGTTAATCTCTTCTCTTAGAGAGTCAAGTCTTGTAGTTACCTATTGGTAGTTTGCAAACATATGACTAAGTTCACTTTTAAAGGTCTGCGGGTAGTAGTGTGGATTAGTAACCGTGTAAGGCTTGACGTGGTCAACCTAGGTTGTAATCGCATTATAATTAGTGGATTGAGGTTCGTGTGTGGCGCACATAACAGCCCGTGGTTTTTCTCGTGAGGGTTTCCACGTAAATATCTTGTGTCTTTTATAATTCCGCACTTTGTACACTTGATATATTTTTAACTAGATAGGGGCATTTTTAGAATATTGATTAATATCGAAGATTGGGTAAAATCCGATAAAATCTATTCACCCCCCTTTAGATTATTAGGACACGTTTTATATTTATTTTCAATTGGTATCAAAATGGTTCCTTAACAAACTTAGGAGATCCTTGCTTTTCTTAGAGTCTATTGCATTGTTGCATTTGTTGCATTTTTTTTGTGTCTTATGTGCTTTGCTTGTTTGTTTGCATTCATATCATTCTTACTCAAACACAATGAGTGGAAATGGGATTGGAGGCGAGGGTGTTTCTAGTACAAGACCTCCCTTGCTCACCGGAGTGAATTATGCATCTTGGAAGGGCAAAATGGAAGCATATGTGTGCCAAATTCACGACCGTGCGTGGATGACAATTGAAGATGGGTACATGCCACCTATGATGACTCTTACGAGAGGTGGAAACGAAGTTCCCAAGCCAAAGGCACAATGGAGTCCCCAAGAATTTGAGGCTTTAAAATGGAACAATAAAGCCATGCACGCAATCCTATATGTCATGGATGATAACCAATACAAACTCATTCAAACTACAAGGATAGCAAATGAAGCTCGGGACATATTAGAGACGGCTCATGAAGGAACGGAAGTGGTTAAGGACTCCAAACTCCAAGTCCTCTAAACACGATTTGAGACCATAAGGATGGATGAGGATGGGTGCTTCAATGGCTTCCAAGTGAATCTTATGGATATTGTTAATCAAAGTCACCAGTTTGGTGATCCTTACTCGGATAGATGGATCAAACAAAAGATAATGAGATCGCTTCCCGAGAGATTCGAATCCAAAATGACGGCCTTGGAGGAAAATAGTGACTACTCAAAAATTAAGCCAAGTGAAGTGATAAGAAGGCTCTTGGCCTATGAATCAAGAAAGGGTCCAACAACTTCACCTCCAAAGAAGCAAAAAAGCTTGGCTTTGAAGAGCATTAAAGTGGAAAAAGAGGAAGAGACTCGGATGAAGAAATTGGTTTGATGGCAAAGAAGTTCAAGCAATTTGTGAGATTTGAGAAGAAGGGTTTTGGCTCTAAGGGAAAGTTTGTGAAGAAGAAGATTCCTTTCAAGAAAGTGGAGCAAACTTAAAAGAAAGATCACAAGAAAGGTATCCAATGCTATGAGTGTAGTGGCTTTAGACATGTTGCTCCAGAATGTAAAAACTTGAAGAAAAAGAGAGGAAAGGCCATGGCGGTCACTTGGAGTGATAGTGATGACCTAGAAGAGGAAGATAAGTCTTCAGATGATAATGAAGACCAAGTTGCCAACTTCATTGCTTTCTCGTCCTCTCACAAGAGTAATGAAAGTGTGAGTGACAAATAAGAGAGTGACTCAAATGGTGAGAGCAACTCTTCAAACTCCAATTTTGAGATTGATGAAGAGATGGACTATGGTGACTTCATGAGGTTCTTTAAGAACTCTAGATTGAAGAAGAAGAAAGAGATACAAAAGCTAAAAGGGGAGAAACTTGAGTTGACTTCCAAAGTTACACATTTAAGTATGGAAATGAGTAAAGCAAAAGAGATGAAAGAAGGATTGAAGATGGAGTTAGTCTTGGCCAAGAAGAATGAAGAGAGCTTAAGGAAAAAGCTTATGGAGCAAGAGAGTTGATTGCTAAGATGACCTCCGGAACCGAGAAGCTTGACAAAATGCTTTATTGTGGAAAGATTCCTAGTGACAAGAAGGGGTTAGGTTATGTGGAAGAAATGAAGACCACATCCTTGAGAAAGACAACCTTTGTCAAAAGCAAAGAGGTTAAAAATACTCAAACCCCTCAACAACCAACCAAATGGGTTGAAGTTGGTGAATCCTCAAGGCAAGCTCAAGTAAGGGTTCCAACAAGAGCTCTACCACAAACAAGACCTCCAACACAACAAAAACCTCTACAACCAAGACTTCCTCAACCAAGGATCCCACAAGCTCAACATAAGGTTCTTTATGCTCAACCAAGAAGACATGCTAACTTGGCTCAACCTCAAAGAAGATAGTTGCCTCAACATCAAAGAGCAACCCAAAATGGAAGGAGGCTACAAATGCTTGCACAAGGCTATGGTATGAACTCCTTTTTTACTCTTACTTGCCATTTTTATGGAATTGAAGGTCACATTAGACCTAATTGCTTTAAGTATATTAAATTGTGTAGAAGAGAAAACATGATTAAGAAAAATATGCTTAAAAGAACCACAATGCATGCACCTAGGAAAATTAGAGCTAATTGACAAATGGCTCCTAGGAATGACTATGTTTCACCTAGGATGAATAGAAATGATGAATATTATTGATATATGGCCCAAGTTGCCTTGAAAGCAAATGCCTCCAACACTTAGTACCTTGATAGTGGGTGTTCTACGCATATGACCGGAAACAAGAGTTTCTTTAAAACTCTTGTGATAGAGGATGGTGGATTCGTCACCTTTGGAGATGGATCTAAGAAAAAGGTCATATGGAAAGGTAATATATCCATTTCCGGTTTACCCTCCTTGCCCAATGCTCTTTATATGGTTAGCTTGCAAGCCAATCTCATTAGCATATCACACTTGAGTGATGAAGGGCTCTCGGTTATGTTTGGCAAGGTTGATTGCTCTATTCTTAAGGAAAATGGGCAAGTTTTGTTGAAAGGCAAGAGATTAAGTGACAATTGCTATTGTCTTAAGTCTAATCTCATCTCTTGTAACTTGTTCACTAGTGAGCAAGTTGAGGTGTGGCACCAAAAATTTGGCCACATGAACTATAGGGAGTTGAAAGTTCTAGATAGGTTGAATGTAGTTAAAGGCCTTCCTAAGCTTGGGAAAAAGGTTAAAGGTATTTATGGACCTTATCTACAGGGGAAGCAAACCAAGAGTGTACACAAGAAAGGGAAATATCTTTCCACCAAATAGCCATTGGAGCTTCTTCATATGGACCTTATGAGTCCCATCCAAACTGAAAGCTTAAGTGGTAGAAGATACATTCTTGTGGTTGTTAATGACTTCTCTAGGTTCACATGGACTTACTTCCTTAGAGAGAAGTCTAAAACCTTTAAGAAATTCAAATTGCTTTGTGTAAAAATTCAAAATGAGAAAACTTCCCACATCAGAAGCATTATGAAAATTAGGAGTGATCATGGGAAAGAATTTGAAAATGCTAGCTTTGATAACTTTTACAATAGCCTAGGCATTTCCTATGAATTTTCGGCCACTAGGACTCCTCAACAAAATGGTGTTGTTGAGAGAAAGAATAGAGTCCTCTAAGAGATGGCCCAAGTGATGTTGCTTAGCAACAAAATCCCTAGACATCTTTGGGCTAAAGCCAGTAATATAGCTTGTTACATAGAGAATAGAGTGTTCCTTAAGCCTGAAACAAACATCCTATGAGTTATGGAAGGGTAGAAAACCCAATGTTAGCTACTTCCACATCTTTGGAAGCAATTGTTATATATTTAATGATCGTGATCAACTTGGCAAGTTTGATGCCAAGAGTGATGAAGGTATTTTTCTTAGACATGCACTAAATAGCAAGGCCTATAGAGTTTTTAATCTAAAGACTCGAAGTGTCATGGAATCATCAAATGTTGTCTTTGATGATTGTAGGCCCAAACATGATAACCATGAGGAGGATGTTTGTGACATTGATGACCTTCATTTGAAGGAGAATGGTGAGACTTCAAGTGGTGTGAAGTCTAACCAAGATGAAGAGGATCATTTACCTTTTAATAAAGTTCCTCATTTGGACTCTAATGAACCCGCTCCTTGGGTTAGGATACTCCATGATAAAGATGATATCATTGGAGATGTTAGAGAGGGTGTAAGGACTAGGCGTCAAATAGCTAATCAAAGTAGCTACACTTGTTACAACTCTCAAATAGAACCCAAGAAGGTTGATGAAGCCTTGGAGGATGAGTTTTGGGTTCTTGCCATGTAAGAAGAGCTAAACCAATTTGAGAGAAATGAGGTTTGGACTCTTGTTCCTAGACCTAGAAACACTAATGTCAAACATTAAATGGGTGTTTAGGAACAAATCCGATGAGGATAGCAATGTTGTGCGAAACAAGGTAAGGCTTGTTACACAAGGATACTCTCAAATTGAGAGTATTGACTTTGAGGAGACTTTTGCTCCTGTTGCTCGTTTAGAATCTATTAGGCTTCTCTTGTCCATTTCTTGTTTGCACAAGTTTAAGTTGCACCAAATGGATGTGAAAAGTACCTTTATCAATGGCTTCTTGCAAGAGGAAGTGTTTGTTGAGCAACCCAAGGGGTTTGTGGATACACACCACCCCAACCATGTCTATCACCTCAAGAAGGCTCTATGTGGGTTGAAACAAGCACTGAGAGCTTGGTATGAGTGCCTCACTCTTTATCTTATTGACAATGGCTACTCTGGAGGTAGTGTTGACAAGACATTGTTCATCAAGTGCACTAAAGATGAGCTATTCATAGCTCAAATTTATGTTGAGGACATTGTTTTTGGTTCCACCAATCAATCCAAAGTCCAACAATTTGTTGATGTCATGTCTCATGAATTTGAAATGAGCATGGTCGGTGAACTAAATTACTTCCTAGACTTGCAAATCAAGCAAATGCATGATGAAATCTTCGTATCCCAAGCTAAATATGCCAAGAGCCTAGTGAAGAAGTTTGGCCTTGAAAATGCCAAACATTGTGACACACCCATGAGCACCACCTTAAAACTTAGCAAAGATGCAAGTGGAAAGGATGTTGAGCAAAGTCTATATCGTGGTATGATAGGTAGCTTGCTTTACTTGACCGCAAATGTGCCCGATATTTGTTTTAGTGTGGGTGTGTGTGCTAGGTACTAAACTAGTCCCAAAGAGTCTCACCTTGTTATGGTGAAGAGAATCATTCAGTTTGTGAATGGTACCTCAAATCATGGGATTTGGTGCTCCTTTGACACTAATCCAAGTCTTGTTGGATTTACTAATGCCGATTCGGAAAATTGTGAAGATAGGAAGAGTACATTGGGCGGTTACTTTTTCCTAGGGAACAATTTGGTTTCTTGGTTTTGTAAGAAGTAAAACTCAATTTCCCTATCCAAGACCGAGGCAGAATACATTGCCACCGGTAGTGCTTGCATTCAATTGATGTGGATGAAACAAATGCTAGCCGATTATGGCTTAGAGCAAGGTACTCTTACTTTATTTTGTGATAACATGAGTGTCTTAACATTTCCAAAAATCACGTCCAACATTCTAGGACTAAGCACATTAACATTAGATACCATTTCAGAAGAGAGCTAGTTGAGGGCAAAATCATTGCATTGGAACATGTGGGAACAAATGACTAACTAGCGGATTTGTCCACAAAACCCTTAGACACTATTAGATTTGGAAACCTTAGCAAGTCTATTGGGGTTTATCACTTGGGTTGGAATGATTTGTCTTGACCGCATATGGGGAGCTCAAGCAAAGAGAGCAAAGTTGCATGATCATGCAGTGTACTACATTGATATTTTATGCCTCTTATTTAATTACTTAAGATGATTGGTTTTGCTTGCCTTTATATATATATATAAGTGTGCTACATTGCTTTGCTTGCAATTCATGTCATATTTATGTTCAAACATGCATTTTTGGAATAGGAGATGTATTTTGGAAGTGCTTTTTGAACGACCTATAATTGATCTCCATGACATGATGGTTCTTGTTAATGACATGCTTAAGATGAAAAGTGTGAGTTGAAAAATGTGAATTTTTTATTGCTAAATCTTGAATGCAAATATGTGTGCAAAAATCAATATTGAGACCTAAATAAATGGGGATCTTAAAATCCAAAGTCTCTCTTTCTTTATTAGTAGAACAAGACTACAATCATACGGGTATCTCACTCGGAAAAATCAAATAAGGTGCAAAGTCGCTCATGTCTTGTTTTGCTTATAAAGTTGGATATAGTCGCTCTTTAAATTGAAATGCTTAAACTCTATATCCTTGCTTTTCCCATGACAAAGTGTGAAATTGATTTGAATTCTATTAGGAAACCTTTGTTGTTTGATTTGCCAAATACCATTGCTTTTGAACTAGAATGCAACATGTCTTGCATGCAAAGCTTCTCTAACACACATATTTCTTAAAATAAAACTTATTGAATCTCTCTTACTTAATTGAGGTGCATAAAATTGCTTACATGATTATGCACATGTGTTTGTGCTACGAACTCTCTTTGCTAATGCTTACCCATTAGGGGAGACTCTCTTTGCCTATCTCATGACAAAAATGGGGAGTAAGGTTGGGGAGTACTTGTGCTTTTCTTGGCATTGCATTTAGGGGCAGTTGAGAGAGAGTAACCCATGTTGGAAGATATTGCATCTAAGGGGAGTGGCATCGCATTGCAATGATTACATTTTTTTCTTGATCGTATTAATTTTTTTTTTTTGGCAATTACAGTTTCTCTTGTTTTAAGCACCTCTCTCTCACACTTGCTCTTGGAAGGTATCCTTCTTGTTGATTAAGTGTAGGTTGAATTTTTCTACAAGCTTGGAATTAACTTGAAGATGATCAAGACTTAGTTTAGGAGCTTCTTTTGTAATGTAGAAAAATTTGGTTGACCAACCAATTTTTGTTTTTGTGAGGTTGCTATGTGAGTGTTGGTTTTGTCACGAAATAGCCAAAGGGGAAGATTGTAAGTTTCTCACTTTTGATTGGCTTATTTCGGTTACAAAACCACTACGAGGTTCATATATGTAAGGGTAGCTTAGGGTTGAAGAAATCCTCATCAATTGTCATGAATCTCATTGTGGACATCAAGATCTTCAAGGAAGGTAGTTTACTTGACTTAATTCTCAATTGAAGAGATTTAGAATTCACACACTCACATCTCGTTCATCTTCATGATTTGCATATCCTTGTGTGTTTCTTGGTTGATTCTTACATGACATGCACTCACTTCACACTTGCACATATTGTATATTAGTCTAAGTGTGAACTGCTCTTTGAAAAGTGAAAATCTCTCTTTACCGCCACCCGTACCACCCCTGGTGCAAGTGCATGGGCAGCGGTCTACTCAGCACTCAAGTTTAAAGCGTGTACGCTTGGAGTACCGCCGCCTAGGCACACTGCCTCGGCAGCAATCCTCCACGGCGATCAACATCAGTGTGTTCACTTTTGTTGTACCGCTGCCCAAACACTTGCACGTATAGCGGTACGAGCAGTGGTCTGTGACAATCTTAGACTTCAAGTTACCAAATTGACCTCACTTCATTTTGGTTCTCTATATATATGTTGTTTTCTCTTCATAGAAGACTTAGAGCTGATAACTTGTGTTTCGAAAAGCAAAAAGCGTGACTTTCACATAAGAGAGAAAGGATTGATTTTTATCATTCAAAACACAAAAACCCATTTTCCATTCTTGGCTCATTCATCATCTAGCATCTTCTAGGTATGATTTTTCGTGGGTTTTTATGTTTGCTCACATGACTTGTAGTTAGAACATTATATTCATGTTTCACATGTCCTTGCTTTTCAAGATTGTTTTTTTATGACTTGACTAGTTTCATGATTGCTTTTTTATGACTTGACCAGTTTCAAGATTGCATCTTTATTGTGTTTGTGAGTTGTTTGTGATAGCTATAGCATATATGGTTTGATTTGCTCATATAGCTAAGTTGTATGCATGCCATATAGCTTCATGATATCTAAGAATGCTTAACATGTCCATCCATGCCTAGATAAACTTAAATGTTTGCCCTTGCATGTTTGCATCTTGAATATTGCACATATTCACTTTAGGTTGTTAATCTCTTCTCTTAGAGAGTCAAGTTTTGTATTTACCTTTTGGTAGTTTGCAAGCATAGGACTAAGTTTACTTTTAAAGGCCTGCAGGTAGTAGTGTGGATTAGCAACCGTGTAAGGCTTGACGTGGTTAACCTAGGTTGTAATTGCATTACAGTTAGTGGATTGAGGTTCGTGTGTGGCACACATAACAACCTGTGGTTTTTCCCGTGAGGGTTTCCACGTAAATATCTTGTGTCTTTTATAATTCCGCACTTTGTACACTTGATATGTTTTTAACTAGATAGGGGCATTTTCAGAATATTGATTAATATCGAAAATTGGGTAAAATCCAATAAAATATATTCACCCCCTCCCTCTAAATTAGTAGGACATGTTTTATATTTTTTTTCAATTTTCTTTATGCTTGATTATCGGGCATTTCCCCGTGTTTTAACGTCGTTAATCAAGTGTTTCAGAATTATTTATGCCACAATAACATTTGTGAAGAAGATGAGGAATTTGATGCAAAAGGTGCATAAAGTGGAGAAACAAGGCATTGTCGCCATTTGAAGGTGTTGCCTTTGACACACAGAGACAAAAGACAAATTGCGATGAAGAATCTAGCCAAAGGTTGACGCGGTATCGTCACTATGACAACCAAGAAGTGACAGAGAAGATTAAATAAAAAAAAAACAATCAGGTGTGGTGCCGCAGGGAGATGTTGCTCTTTTGACATACTGCAACAGAGATGATTAATTCCTGAAAATCAATCAGGTGTGGCACTATTGTGAGATGCCGTCCTTTTGACATACCACGACAGAGAGGATGAAAACCAAGAAAACCATCAAGTGTGGCGTCGCTGTGTTGTGTCGTCCTGAGACCAAACAGGCGACCACTCTCAAAATCCCAGATCTTCCTATCGCCTTTCCAATGTTGCTGTTGTGACCACCGCGAAAAAGATCAAAATCGCTGCGATAATCAAATCGAAGAATCTATAACCGTTTGCCACAGTGGTGTCGCCAAGGCGACAAAAACCTTGAAACCCTGCCACATTAGTATTTCTGGCAGTTAAACAGTACAAATCCGAGGCCTCTATAAATATTCTTCTTCTCCAATAAGCAAAAGAGACACCAAACATTATAAAGCATGAATTTCATATTTGAGCTTAGTGTTCCCTCCTCCATAATTCCCTTCTCAACATCCTCTATTTCTCAACTTGAACTAAACTTTTCCATCCCAAACTCAACATCAAAATCTTGATTACTTTAGTAAATCAGTCCTCTCTTCCCATTCTCTACATCTAAATACATTTGTCACTAGCCATTAGACATCCAATCATCTAGACACACTCTTATCTTCCACTCTTTGCACTAGGAGCATCTAACGAAATGGAGGAGCAAGCATTAAAGAAGAAGGCCCAAGGGTGATTTCCTTATCTATTACTTCCTTGCTTTTGATTGTAACTATGTGTAACTAAACCCCCTTTCTAGGGAATAGATGTGAGGAATATTTGGATTTGGGTTTTGCTTAAGCTTTAATATATTTGAATCTCTATTTATGTTATATTCATTTTATAACTAGATCTTATTCGTTATATGATTGTCATTGTATACTGAAACAAATATGGTGTGCCTAATTATATCTAAAGAGAGGGGGGGGGGGGGGGTGAATAGATTTTAACAAGTCATATTATCAAATTTTCTTGATTAGTCAATATTCAATAAAAATCCCCAATCTAGTCAAAAACTAAATCAAGTGTAATAGTGCGGAAAATAAATGACACTTGATTTTTTACGTGAAAACCTTCAACAAGGAAAAACCACAAGCTAATATGTGCACCACACACGATCATTGAATCCACTATTTATAATGATGTTTACAACATAGGTTGACAGCGTCATACCCTACACGGTCACTAACCCACCACTACTACCCAACAAGGCCTTTAATAGCAAACCTAGATCAATTTGCTTGCGAACTAAGCAACCTTAGCCACAAGACTTAGTTCTCACTAAAGAGATCAACAACCTAAGTGAATATCATGATATTCAAATATGCAATTAATGCTAGGTTACCCTAAAAGCTTATCTAGGATGAAAGATGACAATAATCACAATCCTAGTTATCAATATTGCTATATAACATAGCATACAACATAGCTATCAAAGATAAAATAATCCTAGATGTTATAGCTATCAAAATACAACTCACAATCAAACAACACAATAATCTCAATCTTGTATTTAGAATATGATCTAAAAGCATACAAGTTATAAAAGAGATTAATTGCTAAGTAAAAGCACTAAAATGAATGAAGACAATGTTCAACTCACCAAACTATGTATGTTAAAGAAGACTCATGCTTAGATGCATCCTAGATGATCTTAGAAGATGCTTTGATGAAGTTTCATGAACATGGAAATGAGTTTAGAGAATTACAGGGAGTTAATTTTGGGTGGAAAAGGGAGTTAATTTGAAGGAGTTGGAGAACACTCCCATCCCAGCGACAATGAGTAATAGGGGATGTGGTGAATTGGTAGTTACGCCTTCTAGGTACAGTGAAAGGCTTATGAGGGAGTTCTATGCAGAGATGAACCCCGGGGAGTTCATGACTGGGGGACCAGTTTTGGTTAGAAGGGTTCCTGTTCACATGAACGTCGTGGACATAAACTTCTATTTTGGGACCACCCTTCTAGATTTTGAGGAGATACGGGAGTGCATGGTAGAAGGGATCACCTCAAACCCGTTGTTTGAGAGAGGTTCGGTAGACTTCGCCAACACATTGGTGATCACCTTGATGTTGTTTTAGATTGCTAGAGGACATGCTCTCAAGCAATCCAACTTGAAAACTGAGCTCACAATTTATCACATTTTCATGACATACTCGCTTAGGCCGATTTCCCACAGGACTACCTGATCAAGCCAAATTTGCAAGCCAAAATTGGTTTGATTTTGACCCTCATTTTCGTCTCTTTATGCTTAATTCTCAGACGTTTCCCCGTATTTAATGTTATTAAATCAAGTGTTTTAGGTTTACTTAGGCCTCAAGGGCATTTGTGAAGAAGGTGAGGACTTTGGTGCAAAAAGGAGCTCAAGTTGGCAAAACAGGGCATTGCCGCCTCTTTGGTGAGGATGTGGTTGCCACTAACGACATGAAGGCACAAGTGGCGACAACGTAGGAATTCCAGAGTTGGCATTCCTACGTTGTCACCATTTGGCGACATAATGGCGAAACAATCAGGTGTGATGTTGCCACTTTATGTCGCTATGGCGATAAAGTGGTGAAACGTCCAGTATAGGAATTCCTGTGTTGGAATGTCAGCCATTCAATATGGGTATTCTTGTCCTTTCATGCCCTTTTCATACCCTAGCTTTCTAAACCTATAAATACATCACATTTTATCCTTTGAAAAATACTTGTTCAGTCAAGAAAATCCCTTCTCCACCATTCTTAATCCCACGATTTCTCCTTTCCAATCTCTCAACAAACTACTAGAGTACCTCACTTAAATCATTCCTCTCTTCCTATTCTCTACATCCCATTACCTTTGTCACTTACCATTAGATACCCACCTATCTAGACACATCTTCTTCTCTCACTCTTTGCATTTGGATCATCGAAGGAAAGGAATGAGCAAGTATTAAAGAAGGAGGCATATGGGTCATTTCCTTATCTATTACTTGTTTTCGATTTTTTTGTAACTATGCGTAATTAAACCCCTAATTTAGGGGATGGATGTGAGGAGCATTTGATTGTGGGTATTTGCTTAAGCTTTTATTGAATCTCTTTATGTGTTCTATTTATTTTATCATTAGATTCTATTTACTATGTGATTGACTTGTATACCAACTTGTTAATTATAATCTTGTTTAGAATAATATATTATGCAATCATCCTTGGATTGACACCCTTGTGTGATTAAAGAATCCAATAAATAAGATAGATTAGTGGAGGGTATATCAACCCCACTAATCTAAACCTTTATTTGTAACTGTTGATGGAAAATTATCACTGGGGTAAATCTCTAAATAACAACTTTAAGGACCAAGATCGAGATAGATCCCGGTTGGAGGGGTATCACGTAGTTCGATACCAACAAGATTTCTGTCAAACCGAACTAAAAACTCATACAATAAAAGATTGACAAGTACGATTTATTGATAAAAATGTGTATACAACTGATGAAATTTTAGGGATATGGTGATCAGTAGCGGTATTCAAGGTTTTTGTTAGGTGATGGAGATGACGTGCTCGTGCCAGTCGATAAGTAGAACAAAAAATGCGAGTGTAGGGTTTGGGGAGACCAATTTTTGATCCTCGTTTTGATGAGTGTAATGTTGTATATATAGATTATGTTGCTTGCCATGCACTCCTATAATTTCGATCTAGGGTTTTGGCGATCACAGAACTTTCCTTCCTTCTAGGAGAAAACCTCGTAAGAGCTTTAGTTATCCGAGTCAAGTGATTCCTTTTGGAGAGGATTCTGATACTAGTGGACTCTTTATTCAAAAGGAATTCTTGAGAGGCGGGAAGGAGTCTACCTTTTTTATCGGGAGATGAACGACTGTGTTTCAACCCTCCAACTTTAGAGTTTCAAGATTTGTCCGCCTAAACATACATATTTCGGATTCTGTGAATGTTTTTTATGGTCAACTGGTGAGAGGATCCTTGGAGGTAATTGGGTTCATCTGGTTTCTCGTGTACTCCGCCTCTTTCTAGTTTCTTGGTTAGGTGTTTGGTCGGTGGGGTATCGTGATATCGGTTGTTCTCGCAGCGAGTTACCCGGTTGGATGTAGAAACGGGATATTTCAGGTGAAGTTATATTTGGATGTCCATATGATACGACAGTAGGGTACTCTGCTGAAGCAGTAGGGGGATATCCTGTTGATCTAGTAACGGGATACCTGTCCGGTGCAATAGCGGGGTACCCTGTTGAGCTCTGTGATAGGATTCTAAGTTGAACTCCATGCTGGAACATTTTTGGGGTCATCGGGATTGCTAAGCTTTGTTGGGGTTACTCCGAGGGAAGAGGTAGGTATCCAGATTCAATTTAGTATTCTTCTTTTTAGAAGTACCTAAATGGTATCTCGGCCTATGCTTCTTCCTTGTATCCAGGTGGAAAATTTTTCTTTGATCCTTTGCCAATTTTGGTGGTTAACAGAAGTCCCCCCTAACTTGAACACCGCTGTCTTATCAGAGTTGGAGTCAGGATTCCATTTTTACTTGAAGAATTTTCTACCTTGTCTGTCAGTTGTTCGGCTAGGTATCATAGCTGGGAAGGAAATCCCACTTAGATATGTTGGTAATCATTTTGTTTTAGCCACTTGTCAAATGGTGATAGGCTTGCGGATTTCAAAAATGAGCCGTTTTGGCGCGATTAATACAAAACTGCCATTGGCACGTCTTCCAAGCACATTGCCGGTCATCCACTCCCTATCAATTCTGGTTTTCTAGATCATTACTGGTTACGAACTCCTCATCAATTCTGGTTTCCTTATGGGTAATCGACTGTCTCTGTCTATAAGTAACCCAGAATTCCAGCTACCTTTCCTCATTACTTTCAAAATTCAAAAGCAGCAAAGAAAAAACCCTAGCCTTTTTCTTTCTTTCTTCTTCTTCTTCTTACTAGCAATCTTTCAGGCTTTCCTCTTTCTTTTCTAATGGCGTCCACTTCAAAACTTCCAATTCTTTCCCAAGGTCTTCATCCCACTTCCTCTGAACCTCGTCCCGATTTGCTCCATTCGCCCGACAGTCTCGATGATCTTTTTGCGGGGGGATCCGAGGCGGGTTCTCTGATACCATGAGAAAAAAAAGAGGTCAAAACGAAGTGCATGAGTCTGGTGATGAACAGATGCCATTACGCCATCGTTCTAAAAGGAACCCAAGAATCGGGTCTGGTTTCCACAATAGGTCAGAGGACCCGGTTCACCTCACCGATGAAGAGGATACCGGGGTTGTTAACGAGGTAGGGGAGGCTGGTGATGCGCCAGTCGTTACATTGATCGGGGTGCACACCGGTTCTTTCGCCTCCTTTCACGATGAGCGTATCATTCCTGATTCTACATGTACGGTGGAGATCCTGGCTAAGTTACAGAAGGCGTATCGAATCCCAGATGACATTGATCTCTCACTTCCTCATCGGGGATATGACGTCTACACCCCGCTACGAGATGTCTTTCTCATCTATAAAGCGGCTTTTGAATTTGGAGTATGACTCCTTCTTCATTCGACCCTTCGTTGGGCTTTGGTCTTTTAGAATTGGCACCTCTCCAGATCTCGTTGGGTTTCTGGAAGCATTTGATGGGCTTTTTAGCGCTCTGGAGGGAGCAGTGTGTAAGGTACAACACAGACAGGGAGACGGGTTTTGACGTTAGTACCACGGGGTCAGTTCTATTTGAGGGCCTCCAACGAGATGAAGTTCATCATTCCAAGTGTGAATGTTTAATATGCTCCACCATGGAAGGAAGAGTGGTTCGTTGTCAAGGGCGAATGGGGGAATACAGCCTATATTGGGGGATTCGAGTATCCCTTCCTAACCCAATTCACAACTAAAGGCAAATAGGCGAAGGGGGTGCTTTCTCCAGAATCCCGAGATATTCTGGAAATGATTTTTAAAAGGGGGTACATCAATGTGCAATATCCTACTTTGGAAACCTTCGAAGAAGCCCGGCTAGAGAAGTCTTTGAGGATCCTCTACGCGCTTCCAGGTATAGAAACTTCATCTGTCTTCTTTGTTCATGTATGTACATTTTTTACTCTCCCTTCTTATTAAGCTATCTTCTTTTTAACAATCTCTTCTACCCCGTGGGTGACCGGTTCTCCTAATTCATCTGGGAAATGGACAGGAGGTGTGAATTTGCCTCCTTCTACTTCTCATGTCCCATCTCTTCCTCCTTCTCCCTCTAGTACTGCCTAGATCACAACTACTCAGCCTGACGCGGTCCTTATTCGTCCTTCTGTTTTGGCTAAACCTCTAGCCAAGGTCCTTTCGCCTCTTTCTGCTTCTGCGGGATTGCTTGTCAGGACTCCTGCTCGCCCCTCTATTCGTACCCCGGTCGCCAATCCATACGGTCAATGTTGGTTTGAGCTACCAAAGCCCGGGGCTCCTTAGAATAACCCCAAAAGAAGACCAGAAAGGTTGCTGCTCCTCCTACTGTGGACACTTCTCCTAATCCTCCTCCAGCAGTATTGCCTTCCAAGAAGCAGCCTGGAATTACAGAGAAGGAAGCCGCTCCTGTTTCTTATCTTGCCGCTGATGTTTCTTTGGGATTGGGGTCAGGAGATGCTTCCCATGACGAGGTGATATCCCGGTTCAGAGCATCCTGTCCTAGAAGGAGCTTAATGGCCATGGCGAAGCTTTTTATATAAATTTTGGCGGCCAAAGGGGCTTCTATATTGGCTGAGGTAGCATTCTACTTCTCCCCTTGTTATTCTCCTCTCTTTTCTATAGGTACTGACTCTTCTTCTTCTTGTAGGGTTTTAAATTTGCTTTGGCCATGGAGAAACAGCTGTTAACTCTGAAGGAAGCCTACATAGGGCTTCACGCCAAGCTAGAGGATACCCAACAAGAGTTGGCTTAAGCCCAGTAGAGCATGGCCCCTCTACTCCAGGCTGCTAAAGCATATGAAGATGGTAGGCAGGCTGCCATGGTGGAGGCACATCGCTACCTATGTTGCCTGGATACCGAAACAATCTGGTCCCTACGTCAACGTGAGGAGAGGAAATGCCTGAAAATTGAGAAAAAGCTGTTGCAGGATGAAAACTGTCTTTTAAGGGAGACAGTGCAGAACTTGGAGGCCTAGGAAGGTGCTTCCTTTGAAGATGGGTATTTCACTGCCTGCTATGAGGTGGCCACGGCTTTACCTCCTCCATTTGATCTTCAGGCGGCCTTGAACTGGGACCGAAGACAGATCATGGTGAAGGCTACCCAGCTTGCGGGTAAGGATCAGGCTCAGGCTCAAGAAGATTCTCCACATGACGATGCCCATCTAGGTCGGAGGTCTAGCCTCCCTACTCAAACTGACCCTCCCTCTACTCAAGAAGGACAAACATAGGACCCCGTGCCTCCTTCAGAAGTTATTCTAGTAGAGGAGGAAGAAGAAGATGCAGCTGGAACCGAGGTTTTAAAAGTTGAGGTAGACAAGAGTAATTTGGAAACCGTGGTAGAGGAAAATGCTTCAGCTGGATCTATGATTCCAGCAGTCGAGGAGACCCAGCCTGATACTGCAGCTAAGGTGTCCAATGAAGGAGCAGCCAGTCAAGGAGAGAACTTGGAGGAGAAGGAAGACGCTTGACTTGTCTTTCATATATATATATATATTCTTTGTAGCCTTTAAGAGGGAGTTAGGCACCCCGTCTGACCAATAAAAGATTTTTATTTGTTGAAACAAATTATATCTTGCTTGCTCTTTTGATTTAGAACGAAATTGACTTAGAAAAATATGGACTTTAGGAAAAATCTTGACTTATGAGAGATCCTGATTTAGGGTAGATCTCGCAGCTTCTGAACTTGTAAACGAATGGAACTAACTTTGGAGACCTGCTTCCTGATCAGGATACTTGATAGCCATATAACGATCTTGTAACTTGTCGTTGTAAACATCAACGGGATCTAGCAGGTGGACATATCCCTTTCTTTATTTGGTTTTTAATGAATATTTAGCAGTTTGAGGTTCTGGATATCCCAATTGATAATCAAGCCCGCTTCAGCTATAAGTATCTTCAAAAGAAGCAAGTCATTAGGTATCTCGGCTAGGTATCCTGATTCTGTCATAATAGGCAATTTTAGATTGTTTTAGCATCAGGCCTCTCAGAGGTGGGTATACCCTGACCAAGGTAGTTTGAATGCCCTAATCTCATTCCTTCTTAGAGAGATGGAGAAGTAAGGAACTGGGTATCTTGAAAAGGTGTCCCGATCCTTCTGATGGTCTGTCCTGGTAGGCAACTTAGGCCATTTTAGCCCCAGGCTTCCTAGCGGAGGGTATACCCCGGCCAAGACAGTATGAGCGTCTTAAGGTTATTTCCTGGTCTTGAGGATACGGCGGGTAACTAATGCCGTGAGTTCGGATCCTTAGTCTGGTGTGTCAGATCATTCTTAAAGGAGGGTATACCCGGACCAAGGCAGCAGGAGCGCCCTAAGGCTATTTCCTGGTCTTGAGGATACGGCGGGCAACTAAGGCCATGAGTTCGGGTCCTTAGTCTAATAATCCAGAATCTTCTTGGAGGAAGGTATACCCCGACCAAGGAAGCAGGAGCACCATAAGGCTATTTCCTGGTCTTGAGGCGATTTAGTAATGGCGAAAATTATCTGTCCTGGTAGGCAACATATGCCACTTTAGCACCAAGCTTCTTGGATGAGGGTATACCCCGACTAAGGCAGCAGGATGAGTTATAGAAGAATCATGTAGGGAGCCTTGCCGAGTGATCATTGGAGAATCATGAAGGACTGATTTTATTGAATTTTTTAAGTAGTACAATATAAGATCGGGGTGTGTATTCCAGCCGATGTAAATTGAATTTCTAAGAGTAGAATTTCCTAAGGTGATCAGCATTCCATGTGTGATCCACCGGGTATCCCTCCATGTCCTCTAGGTTGTAGGCACCACCCCGGAGCATTGCTTTAATCAGGTAGGGGCCTTCTTAGTTAGCAGCAAGTACCCCGTCGGACCTTTTTCGTGTGTTATGGGTTACTTTCCTAAGAACCAAGTCTCCCTTTTTCGTTGAAGTGTCGGGCTATCTTACTCTGGTATACTGCTACTCTTTCAGCGATCTTACTTTGTTTCTCCTCAAGTAGGTCCAAATTGGCTCTTAACTTAGCCTCATTATCTTCTGGTTCATAGTTTTGAATCCTGAAAGATATAAGCTTATGTTCGATGGGCAAGATTGCTTCAGTTCCGAATACTAATGAGTAAGGGGTTTCCCCTGTTGCAGTCCTCCTAGTTGTCATGTACGCCCATATTCTCTTTAACAAAATTGATGTTCTTTTCTTTAGTTATCCTGACAAGTGCTTTAGCTTCCACCCATCGGGTGAAGTAGTCTATTGCTACCACTGCATGTTTGGCCTAGCCGGGTGCAGTAAGAAGCAGGCCGATTAGCTCTACTCCTTAGATAGCAAAGGGGTAGGGTGTACTGATCGAGGAGAGCCTTTCCGGGGGGAGGTGATGAAGGTTTGCTATTTTCTAGCAAGCTTCGCATGATTATGCGAATTGTTTTGCATCTTGATGTATAGTCGGCCAGAAGTAGCCCATTCTAAGTATCTGGTAGGCTAGTGTCTCACATGTTGCATGATTACCACAGTCTCCTGAATATACCTTGTTAAGTGCCCAGGTAGCATCATTTGGGTGAAGACATCTAAGTAGGGGGAGAGATTTCCCTTTGCGGTAAAGGTATCCGTCTACAAGACAGTACTGGGTAGCGATTCTCTTCAGTTTGCATGCTTAATCTAGATCTGCAGGAAGAGTGTCACTTCAGAGGTAGTCCGCTATTGGATCCATTTAACAAGGGAATCGGTTGACTGGTAAGATCTCCACCCCCGTGGTTATGCTGGAACAGGGTATCAGTTGTAGAGGTACCCCCTTGGTAGGGTATGCCCCCCACCTACTGCGATCTTGGCTAGAACATTTGCCCGGTAATTTTTCTCTCGAGGTATCTGTTCCATCCTCATGCCTTTGAATCTCGACATTACTTCTCGGACTTTAGCCAGATATGCTACCATATTGTCACCTTTTCCCTGGTACAACCCTAACACATGGTTGAACACCAATTGGGAATCACGCTTGACTAGGAGGAAATCGACCCCTAAGGCTTCTGCTACTCCCATTCTCGTTAGTAAGATTTCATATTCTGCTTCGTTATTAGTAGCCCTACACTTGAACATGAAGTAATGGTTGCATTCGACTCCCTCTGGGTCTATCACAACTGTTCCAGCTCCACATCCTGATTGACTTAATGCCTCATCTGTGTATAGAATCCACGTCTTGTTATCTTCAGGCCAGTTCAGATCAGTCTGATTCGGACTGGGGTCGGGCTTGGCAATTGGGTCCGAATTTACGCTGAACTCCACTACGAAGTCGGCTAAGGCTTGTGCTTTGATCATGGACCTTAGCTTGTATTTGATGTCAAATTGGGTGAGCTCTAGGGCCCATAGAACTAGCATGCCTGACACATCCGGTCTCTAGAGGAATTGTCGTAAGGGATGATCGGTGACTACCATGATAGTGTGTGCTTGAAATAGGGCCGGAGTTTTCTGGCTGCAGTTACCAAGGCACAGGTGAGCTTTTCCAAGAGGGTATAATTCTTTTCAGACTTGGTAAAAGCACGGCTCACATAATACACCGGTCTTTATATACCGTTACTACATTCCTTCACTAAGGCCCTACTAGTGACAGTTTCTGAGACGGCTAGGTAAAGTTGGAGCTCCTCTCTCGTGAAGGGTTTGACCAGTAGAAGGGGGCTGGCCAAGTATTCTTTCAAGGCATGGAAAGCCATCTCGCTTTGTTCATCCCATTTTAACTTCTTTCCCTACTTGATAACCTTGAAGAACAGGAGGCACTTATTGGTCGAGCGAGATATGAATCGGTTTAATGCTGCTATTCGACCTATCAATCCATGTGTCTGCTTCAGTGTTATGAGAGACTTGAGGTCTAGGATGGCCTTGATCTTCTCGGGATTGGCCTCGATTCCTCTCTCATGTACCATAAACCCTAGGAATTTTCCTACCACTACCTCGAAAACACGTTTTGCGGGGTTCAGTCTCATTTGGTTCTTCCTTATTACTTGAAAAGTTTGGCGTAAATCTTCTGAGTGTTGCCCGGCCTCTAGAGATTTTGTAATCATGTCATCTATGTACACCTCCATAGATCTTCCTATCTGCTGCTTGAACAATTTGTTTACCATACGCTGGTATGTAGCACCTGCATTTTTAAGTCCGAATGGCATTACCTTGTAGCAATAGAGGCCTTGCCCAGTGATGAAGCTGGTCTTGTCTTGATCTGCATGATGCATCATGATCTAATTATATCCCAAGAAGGCATCCATGAAGCTTAGAAGCTTGTTTCTCACGGTAGAATCGATGAGCTGGTCAATCTTAAGCAGCGGGAAGCTATCTTTGGGGCAAGCCCGGTTGAGATCGTTGTAGTCCACACACATTCGCCATTTTTTGTTAGATTTGGTTACCATGACCACATTGGCGATCCATTCGGGATATCAGGATTCCCTAATGAACCTGACCTATAAGAGTTTGTCTATTTCTTCCTAGACTGCGGCATTCCGTTCGGCGTTGAAGTGTCTTCATTTCTGTTTCATTGGTCTGACGGTTGTGTCTATTGCCAACATATGAGTTGCTAAACTAAGAGGAATGTCGGGCATTTCCTCATGGGTCATAGCGAAAATATCATTATATTCTCTAAGGAGCTTTATCAAGTCCTCCTTGACTTCAGGATCCAATCCCCCTCCAACTTTCACCACCTTATTGAGATCTTCTCCTCTGATGAGTATTTCTTCTAATTGATCTGTGGGACGACCACTGGTCTAACCCCGCTCTTCATCCTCTTGCTTTTCTATGACTATGTCTGGTACCTCTTCTTCTTCCATGTCATAATGACATTGTTCCGGCGTATCCGGGTTTACTTCACTGGCCACGTGTGCGCACTGTTTGGCTAGCGTGGCGGGATTGGTGGATACCACATAGCAATTGCACGCTGCCTGTTGGTCCCTTCTGACTTCTCCCACTTCTGTTCCCATTGTAAACTTTAGGACATTGTGATAAACGGATAGTACCCCCTAATCCATAAGAGGAAGGGCCTACCCAGAATGGTATTGTAAGCAGATGGGGTATTCACCACGATGAACTTCGTCATCACGTTTTGCTGAAATGGAGCTTCTCCGACTATCACCGGCAGGATTTTTGATCCCATAGGCATTACAGAGTCCCTTGTGAAACCATACAAAAGTGAAGTGCAACTATTGTAGCAAGAATTCTTCAAGTTAAATTGCTCATGAGCTCTCTTAAATAGGATGTCGACGCTGCTACCTGTATCGATCAAGACACGGTGAACCCGACAGTTAGCTATCTGTATCAAGATTACCATGGGATCGTCATGTGGTTGGACTGTATTGTAAACATCTTCCTCTGTAAAGACAATCTTGGTAAAGTGGGATGGATCACGGGACCCACTGTTGACCTTGAATATCTCATGACCTGCGTTGAGTCTGGGAATTTTTCTTGCGTGATTCTTCCTAGAATTGTTGGAAGTTCCAGCCAAGGTGAGGCCTCCATTAATGGTATGAATCACTTGGATCTGCTGCATCAGATCCTTCTCCTCATCCTCCTTCTATCTGTTGCCTCCTACATCCCACTTTGTACCCGTTTCCCCTCATTGATGTTATCCCATACCTGTTATAGAAATTCTATCAGCAGGCCTCCCTTTACCAATCCTTCGATCTAATTGCGGAGGCTGTAGCATTCTGAGGTGTTGTGTCCGACATCCTCGTGGAAATCGTAATATTTGTACTAGTTCCTCCTATCAGCTGGGACTTTCATGGGACCTAGCTTCCTGAGTAGGCTTTTGTCACGAATGGTGAGGTAGATGGTTTCGCTTGAAGCATTGAGGGGGGGTGTAGTGATTATATACATCTTCCTCCCTTGCTACCTGGGCAACTTCTTTCAGAGGGGCCGCCTTAGGGGACGATCTCCTAAGAGGGGATCTTCTAGCCGGGTACCTTTCCTGGTATGAGGGAATAGGAGGCGGCCTATAGATTGACCTGTTTGGGGGCTGATTTTGGAATCTCTTGACAGGTACAAGCTTTGGAGCCTCCTTCTTAGAATGCGGGGGCAGCAGGGCTTCATCATGCTTCACCTTAATCCGGAGTTGCTCTTCTATGTCCACATGTTCTAAAGCTCGATTGTCGGCTTCCTGGTAAGTTTCTAGTGGATGCTTAGCAAAAGAGCGGAATAATCTGCCCGCCCACAAGTTTCTTTAGAAATTGGCCAATGTTTCTTTTTCGTCGAATACTCCCATCTGGATCACTTCCTTATGGAATTTCTCCACATAAAACCTAAATGTTTCACCCCGCTCCTGGATCACATATTGAAGCAAGATAGGGTCCTTGGGACGAGGCTTGATTCCCAGAAACTGTGCACAAAAAGCTGTGGTGAGCTTAAAAAAAGAATCAATAATACCTTGTGGCAATTTCCTGAACCACGTTTTGGCACAGTCAGTCAAGGTCAAGGGGAACATCATACACATGGCTGACCGTGTTGCATTCTGTACTTCCATCTGGTGGACAAAGCTTTCTAGGTAACTGATTGGATCCTTTATTCTGGAATACTTTTCGGAAGGCATCCTGAATTTGGGGGGAGCCCCACCTCCCTAATTCTTTTGGAGAATGGTGCATTCATCTCACCTAGGGGGTTCTTCCGGATTCCCTAGTGCTTTCCCTTCTTTAATTCCTCCAACTCCTTAGCCATTTTGGTTATCTGATCATCTAGACGCTGGGATTTAGCGTTTCCGAATCGGGCCACCGAGCCTTCTTCATCCGAGGTTTCTGAATCAATAACCACTTCCTTTCGCTTAGCTGTTTGGTGCCTACTTCTAGGGCTTTTTTGAGATCTGGCACTTCTTTCTGAGTCTGGCTGTGGATCTTTCTTCCCTCTCCTTGGCCTTGCTGGGGGTTGGACCCTTCTCGGTGGAATCTCAATCACAAACTTTACCAGTCGGGGTTTGAGATTAACTTGGCAGACTGGGTTTAGTGGAGATGGTCCTAGTCGGTCAAATACTGGTACTCGGATATTTGAGCCGATGTCTCCTATGATCCCGGCTGATTCAAAGGGGATACCTTGAGCTATCATTCTGAGTCGGATGGCTTCTACGTAGGCAGCAGCCTGTTGCTCAATAATATCCCGATTGATCTCATGTCCAATCAGATCTCGTGGCAAAGGGCCTACGGTTGTGACTAGAGGAGGTATTGGTGCCGAATTTTCATTCATGGATCTTCTACCCCATCTTTAAGCTCTTTCTGTGGAAGTGAGTGACAAGGGTCCCGATGGAACCGGATGGGCCTATGAAGATCATAGTCTCATCTTTCTACTTCGCTGGATAGGGATAAGACAGCTTTTCTATAAATGTTGGGAAAGTATGTTCCCACAGACGGCGCCAAAAGTGTTGATGAAAAATTATCACTGGGGTAAATCTCTAAATAACAACTTTAAGGATCAAGATCGAGATAGATCTCGGTCGGAGGGGTATCACGTAATTCGATACCAACAAGATTTCTGTTTACATACTTATGGGTTGGCCTTGGCGACTAGGCAAGAGGCCTTAGAGAAGAGGCAAACGGAGATTCTGACCAGACATAAGATTTTGGAGATTCTGATACATGATTTGACCGAGAGTGTAGTCACGGGCTTCATAGAGCTCTGTTAGGAGTTGAGACTCACTCCATATGTCAGGAGGCCGAGGAAGACTATCGATCCAGTTTTTATTGATTATTTCGTTGTCACGTTTCTTTTTATGATTATTATTTTATCTCTCTTGTTATTATTTCATTTTTGTTCTTGTTTCAGTTTTTCCTAGAATAAGGGTGTGTGATGGATTTTGGTAGTGGATTTAGGATGTATGTGCTTTATTGATAATTTTTGGATGATATGAATGTTGAAGATTATGCTATTCATGATTGAACATCTTTTAGGATGATTTTGTGCATATTAGGATGATATGGCACTTTGCCAAATTTATGAAATACATTGATTATTTGTGGACATATATGCATTCTTTGCTTTAGATTTGTTGGGATTGCGCCATTTGACCAATTTTGCCTCCCATGAACATTAAGGACAATGTACAATTTAGGTTTGGGGCATTTGCGCAACACCACTTTCCTTACTTTGCTTGGTTTTAAAATTTGAGTCGAATTTTTCAATTTCTTACGATGATGCCATATTTGAGCATACTTTGCTTGTTGAGATTGTGTTTTACATGAGTAGTGAGGAATTGTGCATCTTTGCCATTGTTTGTTTTAGATTAACGTCATGCTATTTAAGATGTCATTGAGCAAAGTGCGTTAATCGTTTTCTCATAATGTTAGGGTGAATTATCAAATTTGCTTGAAGGCTAGGAATTAATAGTGGAGATTCCCATGAGGATCACAAACACGACATTAAAAAGTGTATTTTGAGTTTTCAAACATTCACTCTTTGAACACTCATTCTCAAACACTCATTCAAGTATGTATATGTCTCATTTGCACTTAAATGTTGCTTCTTGTAGAATATTATAGATTGATTGTGGATTTTTTAATTTGCTTAGTGGACAAACCTTTAGAAATGACTTTAGGCAATGCATGTGAAAACCGCTAAATTGGCCTAAATACTTCCATACCATCTAATGTGTGTGCTCCCAAGCCTCTTTGAAGCCAAACACGTCTTAAGCTTTTCATTCATGAACCACATCTACATGAATCATATAGCCTACGTGATTGACTTACCTTGACCAAATGATTTGCTAAGGCTTAGGGAATGAATGTAAGCTATTATAATTGAAAATGTAGAGGCGTGTACCTAGGCATGTAAATGTGTGAAAAAAGTTTTGCAAAGCAAGAAAGTTTGAAAAGAAAAAGAAAAAGAAAGTTTGAAAAGAAAAGATAAGCAAAGAAAACAAAAGAAAAGAAAAGAAAAGAATGGCAAAGCAAAGAAAAGAAAAAGAAGAAAAAGAGAACCAATAATTAGGCACAACTGGCCTAGAGAGAAAATGAAAAGTGGAATGAGCTACTCAAATGAAAAATTACAGTAGAATACACAAGTGAATTGAAATTGTAAGCCTGGACGCTTAATGTGTGAACAATATGTGTGAAGCAATTGGAACTCATAATTAGAATGTATGTCTTAGTGTAATCATTGGGTTCTTTGTTGTCTATTGTCTCATTCTTTGTTTCACCATTCACCCAAGGCCCCATTACAACCAAAAGAAAGATCTTCATGATCTTTAGGAATGTACACTTTGTAAATTTTGGTTAGTGCATGTTCTTTCCAATTCATGGCTTGCAATTCCATTCATGAGACCTAACTTTAAGAAATTGTGTTTTAAAAGACATCATGTGCAATCAATTTGATATACATGACATGAACTCATATTGCATATGTATCTTGAGTGAAACCTAGGAATGTGAGAGAAGAAATGAGAGAATCTGGTGAGGGTTAGATATCGAGACGAATTACATTCTAAACCAAATAGCACTTTTGCTTTGAAGCTTTGGCATTTTGATTGTAAGGTCACATTACGTACAATCATATCTGGAGTGGCATGCTCTTAATCCTCACTTAACATTTTCTTACATGTTTAAGTCCTCACTAGTGCATCCTTGTTTTAATCTCTTCATTTTGGTTTCACATATTGATCAATGGATAGTAAACCTTGCTAGGATGAGTTAGAACTTATTTGAAAATCTTTGAAATATCTTGATGCATGGGGTTGATTTGTGATTGTTTTGCTCGAGGACTAGCAAAAGAAAGGTTTGGGGGTATTTGATTGAATCAAAATTGTTATGATTTTGGACCTCATTTCCTTTTCTATATGCTTGATTCTCGGGCATTTCCCCATGTTTTAACGTCGTTAATCAAGTGTTTCAGGATTATTTATGCCACAAGGGCATTTTTGAAGAAGAAGAAGGATTTGATGCAAAATGGTGCACAAAATGAAGAAACGGGGCATTGTTTCCCTTTGAAGGTGTCACCTTTGACACACGGCGACAGAAGACAAACTGTGATGAAGAATCTAGCCAAAGGTTGCCACGGTATCATCGATGTGGCGACGAAGAAGCGATAGAGAAGATTAAATCAAAAAAATCAATCAGGTGTGGCACTGCGGTGAGATGTCGCTCTTTTGACATATCGTGACAAAGATGATTAATTCCTAAAAATCAATCAGGTGTGGCGCCGCTGTGAGATGTCGCCCTTTTGACATACTGTGACAGAAATGATGAAAACCAAGAAAACCATCAAGTGTGGCGTCGTTATGTTGTGTCATCATGTGACCAAACAAGCGACCACTCTTAAAATCCCAGATCTCCTTGTCGCATTTCCAATGTTGTTGTTGTGACCACCGCGAAAAAGATCAAAATCACTGCGACAATCAAATCGAAGAATTTATAACCATATGCCACGGTGGTGTCGCTACAGCGACAACAAACCGCGACACCCTGCCACCTCAGCATTTTTGGTAGTTAAACAGTACAAATCCGAGGCCTCTATAAATATTCTTCTTCAAAGAGACACCTTACATTAGAAAGCAGGAATTTTAGATTTGAGCTTAGTGTTCTCTCCTCCATAATTCCCTTCACAACATCCTTCATTTCTCAACTTGAACTAATCTTTTCCATCCCAAACGCAACATTAAAATATTGATTACTTTACTAAATCATTCATCTCCTCCCATTCTCTATATCTCAATGCCTTTGTCACTACCCATTAGACATCCACATATCTTGATACATCCTCATCTTTCACTCTTTGCACTAGGAGCATATAGGGAAATGGAGGAGCAAACATTAAAGAAGGAGGCCCAATAGTGATTTCCTTATATATTACTTCCTTGCTTTTGATTATAACTACCTGTAATAAACTCCCTTTCTAGGGGATAGATGTGAGGAATATTTGGATTTGGGTTTTGTTTAAGCTTTAATATATTTGAATCTCTATTTGTGTTCTATTCATTTTATAACTAGATTCTATTCATTATATGATTGGCATTATATACCTACTTGTTGATCATACTCTTGTTTAGGATAATTTGTTATGGAATCAAACTGGGATTTACAACCCTTGTGAGATTAAGAACATAGTGAATAGGATAGATCATTGCAGGGTATATCAACTGCATTAATTTAAACCTTGAATTGTAACAAACTGATCCCATCTTGACCCTCTCTCCTTAATCGGTTAGGCATTTTGGTGGAAAGTTGTTTAGGGTTCATAGTGATGGTCTATACACATTCAAGACTAAAAATGGTTAACAAATATGAGATTGATTCATTAATGAAGCTTGAAAAACATTGTCCATAATCCACTTGCTAATCCATCAATTCCCTAGTATCTCTCTTAATTGTTTTACACCTATAACTCTTATCAAGATTGTTGAGCATTCTATTTTTCCTATCACATTTTGTTACTTTTACTTTTAATGCATGTTTGGTGGTTTCTCAAACCACATGCTATCCCTTTACTATGTTTTACTTTATTGCATTTTTAGATTAGTTAATCAATCCAATACATTACTCTAATTTCCTGTGGAATGAACCTTTGCTTACCATTTTACTAATTTACATCCTAAGAGGATTCTTAAGTGGCTAAAAAATGGTTTTCAAATGATCACATAAATACATCATTTTTATTGTGCAAAACGACCCCATCAGTGGCGCAAGAAGATTGTTGCGCATCACCTACGAGTTGTTGTGCCCATCACCTACGAGTTGGGGCCCGATTTGACGTGTGAGACTCCTGAAAGACCTTGGAAAACATGTGTGAGTTGGTTATTTAGTTATGGAAGGTTTTCTTTCGAGATTACTTGTTTAGGAAAGACTTGTTCGATGGTTTCCAACTGCTTATGTTATTATGATTTCTTAGAAACCAAGAATAGTGGCCCTATAAATAGTAAGACTTATTCTTTGGTCGACAACACTTGGTGAAACTAAAGAGAGACACCTATGAACATTGGAGAGTGGGTGAATCCGAGGAGCAAGACCCCAGGGAGACCCTAGGGATATCTGTGGGTGGGAGACCCAGGGGATATCTGGGTGTGGGCAGACCCGAGAGGAGATCCAGGGAATATTTGGGATTTTGGGAGAGATCGAAGATGATATTCAAGGGAGATCTAGGGGATATTCGGGAGTGCACTCAGGGAAGACCTAGTGAGCGTTGTGAGTTCAGAGCTAGGATATAAGCTCGGTTGTGAGCTTGGGCTTAGTAAGGCTTGGTTGTAATTATGGTTTGGGGTTAGAGAAAGAATATTGGAATGGTGTAATTGTAACAATTTTCTACATAGTAATATTTTTCTCTTGTTATCCTAACGGCTATGGTTTGTCTATATTTTGGGTTTTCCACGTAATACCTTGTGTTGTATGATTAGATTCTCTCATCTTATTTTTCTGCTAGTAGACGTTATTTGTTATATGGTGATTATAAGGTATACATTTCCATGTCACCTTTTCCCCACAACTGGTGCCAACTTGCCATATATGTTCATTTTATTATTATTATTATTATTATTATTATTATTATTATTTTGTTTAAAACGATTAAAATAAGTATTTATAAGCCAAAAACCTAAGAGATTATTTCCAAATAGGAAATCTTGTTTAAAACAATTTTTTCAAGCCGTTAGGAGAAGAAAGTTAGGAGGTGCTCGGTATATAAAATTGTGTAAATTATTTTAGTTATATAAAAATTTTAGAATTGATTAAATTATTAAATAATAAGTAATATATAATTAAATCAGTGGCGTAGCTAAGATTTTCGGCTGGGGGGTTGAGGGGTTGATCAAGAAGAAAGTTAGGAGGTGCTCGGTATATAAAATTGTGTAAATTATTTTAGTTATATAAAAATTTTAGAATTGATTCAATTATTAAATAATAAGTAATATATAATTAAATCAGTGGTGTAGCTAGGATTTCCGGCTAGAGGGGTTGAGGGGTTGATCAAATTTTAGTAATATAAAAATGTTATACCGAATAACAGGACTTACCTTTCAAAAAGCATATTCTATATAAAAAAAAATAAAAAAATAAAAAATACATATATTTTGAAAATAGATAACAAGAAAATAAGAAATAACGTATAAGTGCATTACTACTGTGTTTGAGTGGTACCCTATAAGGGTTCACAACACAAAATTCATCAATTATAATATCTAAATCAATGATATTATAAAGTTTTTATTCAATATACACTGCAATGCAACTCGCAACAATGTGCAAAAAACTCGCCTTTCATCTTATTGTGAAGTGTTGTTTTAATAAGCTTCATGACAGAAAAATATTTGCTTTGTTATTGAAGTAAAAACAGAAAGAACCAACACAAGACGAATTAAACAATCAATAAAGTGGAAGTACTTTGACTTTTCAATTTCAAATATAATTTACGACACAATTCTAAAATTGAGGAAATATTTAGAAACCTCATTAAAATAAAACTACCAGGGTTTAATCGTTATAATGGACTTACTTAACTAAGTTAATTATCACATGTTTACGATGAGATTTTTTTTTATTATTATTTAAAAAAATTCTACATGTGGTATCGGTGTCTTGATCTGAAACCTTGTTAGACTAAATAAGTGATATTACCATCAAACTACATTGGACAGTGATCTTTATGAGGAGATATTGAACTAAATATAACTTTAAACTTTAAACTTTATAATTTAAATCAATAATTTTATTAATATAATAATGTTTTTTTTTTTTGAAGAATAATAAATATTTATATATATAAATATATTTTTTCAAAATGTTAGATTGGATTGTCTACTATATGATTTCCTCCGCCCTTGAATTAAATTATCAACGACTAATAACGATTACTGAATTAATTATTTATTTATAAATTATACAATGATGAAAAAATTATTTTTATTATATTTTTAGAAAATAAAAATAAAAAAACAAATATCAATGATAAATCAATTTTTAATTAATTTTGTTAATAATATATATATATATATAATTTAACCATAAATAGTATTATTTTTACTCTTACAATATATTGAAAAATACGTTTTTAAAACGATTTTACTAAATACATATTACAATATTAGACATTTTTTTTTTCTTTTCATAATACTATTTTCAATTATTACCACTAGACGCGCGTTATAAGCTTCTAAAAATACCAATGCCTTATTTTCAAATGAAAATAGGGTTCAAAAATTTTTTGTCACTATTTGGACGGTTCTTGTAAGAATATCACAAATTTACTAATTCAAGTTTAAAAGGCACATATTTAGGTTACCAAACAAAAATACCCTTATTTTGTCAGTTTGTGTCTTTTCAAACTTAGAGAGAAAACAGTTGACAGAGAGAGAAAACATCAGCTACAAGAAATATGCCTAAAAACTTCACGACGAACTCACGGCGAACAACAAAAACCACATCAAAACAACAACTTTAAGCTGTTTGTGTAAATTTTGAATATAATTGAAAAAGCTCGAAGACTATTTACAAAGTCTTGGAGTCAGTGTTAAAAGGCTCGGAAACTATTTACAAAGTCTCGAAGATACAAAATTTAAAAATAAAAAAAATAAAAAATAAAAAAAATAAATAAATAAAAAAACTGATGGTTAAAAAGGCTCGGAAAAGGCTCGAACAGTGTATGATAAGTCTCGGAGAACTGTTGAAAAAGCTCGAATACAATGTTATAAGTTTCGGAGATTCAAAAAGTCCCGAATACGTTTGTGTAGCAACTAATTATCCAATGATATTCAACCTCCAATGGAGGTCTGTTAAACAGACTTCTATGAGGAAGATGAAAGAGTAATAATAAAAAATAAAAAATAAAAAATAAAAAATAAAACTTAAAACTTCAAAGTAAGAGAATGTATTTAAAGTAAAGGCATTCTTATCCGTTCCCATAATATGTGCCTTTTAAATTTAAGTTATTAAAGTGGTGACTTTCTTACAAAACCACTTTAAAAATATGACATTTCCCACCATTTCCACAATGAAAATATATAAAACAGAAAACAAAACAAAAAAGCATTACCGAATAGGCCTTAGTTTTCCTAAAAGATTTTTGTTTCACTTTTCCTAATTGAAGAACATGAAAATTACTTTCAATTTTGGAAAAATTACAGAAGAATCAAAAAGGAAAACACGAGAAATTGCTATAGTGAGAACCACCGCTAGGAGTAGTGAGCTCTTGGCTCTGACCACTTCAAGGGTGAGGGCAACTTTTGGGGAGAGCCTAGGAGTGATGGACTCTTAACGGTGAGGTGAAACAATCGTTAAAGGTATGAGACTACTTTCTATAGAATTTGACAAAATATGATTTGAAATTTTGTAAAAAAAAGTTATGGCCACTTAAACAATGAAATGTTGATTTCGGAGAAACTCAAGGTCTCCATAATTGTGAACCCAAAATTATCAAATGAAAACAACACATTCTAAATGCATTCCTAAATATTTGAACCTTGTAAAAATTCAAATCAAGACATGTAAAATGAAATGTTGTATTTTCCTATTTTTTTCTCTCAAGAGTCGAAAACTTATTTTAAAATATTTACATATCTTTAAATCTGTTGAAAAGTTTATGATGCTTCTCACATTTGCTTGAGTTTAATATATTCTCTAGTGGCAGTTAGCACAGCTCATAGTCATAAATATAATCACAGGATTTCAAGAAAGTTGTTCAACTGAAATGTAGAAGATAATTGGCTGATAGAAAGGATAATTGAAAGCAAAATCAATAATGAAAATTGAAGCAATTAACTAGGATCATTAAACAGAAACATCATTGCCACTGTTTCTTTCCCCCATCCCCAGAATCTCTGGAAACCATTTGAAGAGGACAACAATGTCATTTATTGGGAAAACCAATTTATAATCCCGGCTAATTTTACTTCCCTCACTTACCGTGGCTTTCGACAGGTAATGATAGAAAACTTGATAAGGTCCTTCTCGTATCCTTCAATCATCAATGGCATTGCGAATGCTCCTTTTATGGTTTTTAATCCTGATTATCACAACATTCAAATCTAATCAAGAAATTGCCAAGAAACAGCCTTATCAAATGGGCTTCTTTTTCAACCTGCAACAAATTTAAAAGTTAAAACTACTTCCACCGAAAATTCCTTTATGTTAACATTCATCTCCCTTAAAAAGGTAACTATACCGCTAGGGACGGATGCAGCATAGGACGAGGGGGGGTCACTGCCCCCCTGAACTTTTGAAAATTTACAAATTTGCCTATATTATAATTTTTGTAATATCTTTAATTCTTAGATTTTTATGTTTTTGCCTCAATTTCATTTCTTATTTTTCTATAAACAGGACATATAATATTTTTTCCATCAAATCACATAAAAAATATCTTTTATTTTATATATAGTATTTGTTTCAATGTATCTTAAATATAAATAAAAATCAATCATAACATATAAGTTATATCTCAACTAATATTATTCTCATTCAAATAATATTGTTCTCTCTTACCATATTAATTATCTAACTCATCACCCCTAATACCATACTATACTTTTGATATGTTATTTATTTTTAAATAATCAATGTGTTAATTCATATAATTAAAACATATCAACCAAACATATACTTTTTTAGACAAGACGGGGTTGACCTATTTGTATGCCCCTCACACTCATACCACGAGATTGTAGTTTCAAGTCCCTCCCTATCTCCAAACCCCGAATTATTATAATATTTCAAAAACATATATACGTATATTTATGTTTAACTATTATGATATTTTATCAAACAAACTTTTATAATTTTCTTTAAATTAAAATAGTTTTTGGATGTTAGAAAAATACAATTAGTACAATTTAAATTTTAATTAGTTTTCTAACTCCTAAACAGCAAACATTATTATTGAATCTTGAATAAAGGGTCATAAGATTTTACTACATTATTTTTAGAGTAACTGTAAACATAACTCTATAAATCAACTTGTATTCTAACTACTAATGTGTCAATTGACATATAAATACCCTCCGAAATACATTGTATAACTCATTATATTTTTCGACGCCCCCTCTGGAAACAATTTTTGGCTCCGTCCCTGTATACCGTGCTTTTTTTAAGCGGAAATGAAAAACTAAACTTAAGAGAAGACAAAAGGAACTAGTTATTTATATGAATGAATTCTACAAAGGAGGGCTAAGCTTACCACTGCGAAGAAGAGATGTAAGGCCCTTCCATGTCAACGCTGAGCGTATCACTGCTGGCCAGAATGGGGCAACATACTGAGACCAATCTGCTGCTTTTATATCCTGCCACAGTAATTTGCAAATCCCATTAAGAGTTACAAAGTTGTTAATACACCAATTTGGCACTTAAGCCCTGAGGCTAAGCTGTCTCGTGTTGAATCCAGATATTGATCGGTCAGTAACGATCAATATCTATTATATCAAATAGTGATCATGGATGTTTGACACTGTTTTAAGAATGTTGAATTTAACTATTGGAAGTATTACCCGGAGAGAAAGGGATTGAAGTAATTCTACATAATCAGCAGTAGAACACCAAGCAGGAAGATAATAAGCATCACATATCTTATTCAAGAGCTCCTTTTCCCATTGCTGCAAGGACTGTTCGGAAGGAGCAAGATCTCTATGGCACCATGTTACTATTATTATCGTAGCTCCTGGGGCGGCAACTCGAGCCAACTCACTAACAAACTGTCAGGTTGAAAGAGTTAATTGAAATAATCATGCCATATGAATACAATGACAAATTTCAGGAATGCACTGCAAAACCAAACTAGAATAAGTAGGGCTTTATTAAACCTTCTTTTTATCGGGCATGTGTTCTCCACTCTCCATTGACCAAACTAGATCAAATTGCCCATCAGGAAATGGTTGCTCCAAAGCATCTGCAACTTGAAAGGAAACCTGCTAATTGTTCACATCGTTACATCCAAAAATCTATCCCTCATACTTCTCAGTTAAGACTACGTCAAAGGTGATGCAATCATTAGGTAGATTAAATTCTCTTGCAAGAGACCGGACGTATTTTTGCCAACATGTTCCATTAAAAAAAATCAAACAAACATGAACCATTGAAATACAAGCACCATTCATGCAGACAGCCTAATCTAAAATTCGAAAAAAGGGAACAGGAAGTACATATTTTACGTTGGCACATTGCACCAAGAGTATATCTACTAGAACTGAGTACATAATCTTCAAGTAATAACTCTAAACCATATCTTAAGTAAATAATGACGTATGAAAGCAAAACCGAAAAGTTAAAACAAACCCGGTCAGCTAAGCCTTGAGCGGCAGCAAGAGCATTGGCCCTTTGTGCTTGAACAGGACTGAGGGTGATTCCTAGGCATTTAGCCCCAAATTTCCGAGATATATATCTAGAGCTGCCTCCTATTCCACACCCAACATCAACTACTCTCTCAGGCTTCTCTGTTGGCTCTTCTGAATAACAATTCACAAATATAATCACTTGTCATATACTCATCTTCATTCACATATGTAGAAACAAACTAACATATATATATACACACACACACATTCATTCATGGGTTTTGCTATTATCAAGATTCTGCATATTATAGTTAAACGGTTAGTTGTTAGTCAGATTCCGCATAGCTATATGGTTAGTTGTTAGTCATTGGATTTCAATCCGGTGGACTACAAAAATCAAAGATTTGAACAACCGGCATCTTATTAAGTTGTCTGCAGATGAAAAATTCACATATATACACTTAGTACTTGAAATAAACTACACATACTGAGACATACATGATACATAAGTTAGAATTGATTGAATGATTCGATTATTATAGATTTTGTTTGTTTTGATTTTGATATGGTTAAAGATGAATAATTTGATATTTAAAATATATGTATATATATATATATATATAAATAGTGTACTATTTTCTACTATTTTCCTTTCTTCTTTCAATATTACCAAGAGAGAAATTAAAGATGTAAAAAAACTGACCGGAGACGGCGGCGAAACGGAGGGCCTCTTCGATCATTTGGACCTGGGCAGCACGGTGATCGGAGACGGAGGAATCCGGGTTGTAGTAGCCGTGGTGCATGTGGTCTCCCCATATATCCTCCCAGAGACTGGACGACTCATCGTAGAACTCAGCGATTCCCTCCCGCAACACACGCGCGTCGTTGGTGGTGGTGGTGGCATTAGGCGCACGCGCCAGCAGCTTCTTGGTGGAGGAAAGAGGAGGACATTGCAGTTGCCGCCATGCCGGAGGAGAGAGAAAATGAGGAATGGTATGGCACGTGCGGGAGTGGAGAAAGCGAGGAGGGGGGTGACACGCGCGGAGGCAAGTTGTCTTCATTGAGAGAGAGAGAAAGTACAAATTTTAAATTACATATATTAGTAGATAGAACTTTAAAATTAACTTTTAAAAATTAGTGATTATTGTTTTTATGCAAGATTAACGTTTTTATTGTCTTTTATCAAAATATTCACTTTTTTAGAGAAGATTGACCTCCTTTATAAAAAAATTGTTTCTTTTTGTTTTTTCCTTTTTCATCTTCTTCTTGTAAAAAAAAAAAAAAAAACTTTTTTCACAATTTTTTATTGTTTTTCTTCTTCTTCTTTTCAGACCTCCATCTTCTCCTTCTTCTTCCCGGACATGTTTAATTATGTTTCTTGGTGTGTTTAATTTGGTTTTGCCCTGATGTGTTTAATTGAGTTACCCTAATGTGTTTAATTGGTCTGCCCTAGTTTGTTTAATTGGGTTATCATGGTGTGTTTAATGGGTTGCTCTAATGTGTTTAATTGATTTACACCTGATATGTTTAATTGATTTACACCTTATGTATTTAATTAGTCTGATGTATTTAATTGATTTACAAACGGTGTGTTTAATTGGGTTGCCGTGGTGTGTTTAGCACCGGGCGGACTATTAGTCGGTGTGTATCATCTTACAAGAATAGAGTATGGGGTAAATCAACCGGAAGTTTACACCCGGTGTGTTTAATTAGTGGTCTTATATATTTAATTGGTAGCCTTGTGTGTTTAAACAAAATGAAATCTGAAAAAAAAAAAAAAAAATTTTGTTTAAAAAAATATCTGAAAATTTTTTTTTAATAAAACTCAAACATAAACACAACTAGCACCCTCAAATCTAGAAATTGAATAAAACAAAATCTGAAAAAAATAAAATAAAATAAAACAAAATGAAATCTTGAAATTTTGCTTGCAAAAAAAAAATCAAATATGAAATTTTTTGTTTGAAAAAAATTCTGAAATTTTTTTAAGAACCTGGAATTTTTTTGAAAATCTGAAAATCTAAAAATTTGAAAATCTAGAAATTTGAAAATCTAGAAATTTGAAAATTAAACAAAATCTAAAAAAAAAATTTAAACAAAATAAAATCTGGAAATTTTGTTTGAACAAACAAAATCTAGAAATTTTGTTTGAAAAAAACGAGATCTGAAAAAAAAAAAATTTTAAATTGAAAATTAAATACAACCACAACCACCCTTAAAAAGAACCACCACAGCTAATAGAGAAGAGATGAGATAAAGAGAAGATGGAGAGAAGAGAGGAGAGAAAGAGAAGAAGGAGAGAAGAAGTGAGAGTGAATAGAGGAGAGAAAGAGAAAAGACGGAGGAGAGAGGGAGGAGGGAAAGAGAGAAGAATGAGAGAAGGCGTAAGAGAGAATAGAGGAGAGAAAGAGAGAAGAAGGAGAGAAGACGTAAGAGAGAAAGAACAAAAAAAATGTTCTTCGGAAAATGAGAGAGAAAAGGAGAGAGGAGATAAAGAAAAAAAAATAGAGGCATTTAGGTCTTCACAACCAAAGAATGGATAGAAACAATAAAAATGATAATGTTGGCTAAAAACAATAATACCTCTAAATTTTTGACTAAAAATGCCTATTTCCTTAAAAAAAAAATGTACAAAAAAAAAATCTAAGGTTTACTTTGCTTAGAGTAATACTGTGTTTGGTAAGAGGAAGAAATGGAGGAAATGAGAAGGTTGGAGGGAGAGCTCCAATCCCTTGTTTGGTTGGAGGGATAAGAGAAAGAAGAGGAGAAGAGGAGGGAGATGTGATCCATCCGAGCCCACCAAAATGAATCTACCCAATGATGGGCGGATGAGAAAGGAGGGAGAGAAGATTGGAGAGGAATGACCACAATACCCTCCAATTTTTCATTGCCTTCCAATTTTTTTAAGGGTAATATAGTAATTTTACAAATTAAATATCAATCTATCCATTCAACCCTTTTTTCAATACCAAACAACATGAAGGATAGATGTTATCCTCTCCATCCATCATACTCTCTCTCCCTCTTAATTCATTCATCCCTCATACTCTCCCTCCCTCCTACCAAACATAGTCTAAGAGCAACTCCGATAGTCTCTCTTGGAGACCCCCTTAAATAAGAGTGGATGTTGTTTTAAGGAGTCATTAAGGCAGTATGTGTTCCAACAATACTTCCTTAAATGGCTTATTTAATAATTTATTATTATTATTTTGACATTTTATGTTGTAGTTATTATTGTAAAATAAATTACCGTGGTGTATTTAGCGTCGGGCGGACCGTTAGCCAGTGTGTATCATCTTACAAGAATAGAGTATGGGGTAGATCAACCAGAAGTTTACACCCATTGTGTTTAATTAGGTTGACGTGGTGTGTTTAATTGGTGGCCTTATATATTTAATTGGTAGTCTTGTGTGTTTAAACAAAATAAAATCTGAAAATTTTGTTTTTGTTTAAAAAAAGATCTGAAATTTTATTTTAATAAAACTCAAATATAAATACAACTCTTACCATTCATAAAAACAACCACCACTCTCAAATCTGGAAATTGAATAAAACAAAATCTGAAAAAAAAAAATTAAAACAAAATGAAATCTTAAAATTTTTCTTGCAAAAAAAATCAAATATGAAATTTTTTGTTTGAAAAAAATTCTGAAATTTTTTTAAGAACCTGGAATTTTTTTGAAAATTTGAAAATTAAACAAAATCTGAAAAAAAAAATTAAACAAAATAAAATCTGGAAATTTTTTATGAACAAACAAAATCTAGAAATTTTGTTTAAAAAAAACGAGATCTGAATAAAAAATTAAAAATTTTGAAAATTAAATACAACCACAACCACCCTTAAAGAGAACCACAATAGCTAACAGAGAAGAGATGAGATAAAGAGAAGAAGATGGAGAGAAGAGAGGAGAGAAAGAGAAGAAGAAGGAGAGAAGAAGTAGAGAGGAAGTAAGAGTGAATAGAGGAGAGAAAGAGAAAAGACGGAGGAGAGAGGGAGGAGAGAAAGAGAAAAGAATGAGAGAAGGCGTGAGAGAGAATAGAGGAGAGAAAGAGAGAAGAAGGAGAGAAAGAACAAAAAAAAATTCTGAGGAAAATGAGAGAGAAAAGGAGAGAGAAGAGGTAAAGAAAAAAAAATTAGGGGCATTTAGGTCTTCACAGCCAAAGAATAGATAGAAACAATAAAAATGATAATGTTGGCTAAAAACAATAATAACTCTTAATTTTTGACAAAAAATGCCTATTTCCTTAAAAAAAAAAATGTATAAAAAATAATCTAAGGACTACTTTATTTAGAGTAATGCTGTGTTTGGTAAGAGGGAGAAATGGAGGGAAGGTGGAGGTTGGTGGGAGAGCTTCAATCCCTTGTTTGGTTGGAGGGATAAGAGGAAGGAGAGGAGAAGAGGAGGGAGATGTGATCCATCCGAGCCCACCAAAATGAATCTGCCTAATGATGGGCGGATAAGGAGGGAGAGAAGATCGGAGAGGAATGACCACAATACCCTCCAATTTTTTATTGCCCTCCAATTTTTTTAAGGGTAATATTGTAATTTTACAAATTAAATACCAATCTATCTATTCAACCCTCTTGTCAATACCAAACAACATGAAGGATAGATGTTATTCTCTCCATCCCTCCTACTCTCTCTCCCTATTAATTCATTCATCTCTCATACCCCCTCTAGAGAAAAGAATGAGAGAAGGCGTGAGAGAGAATAGAGGAGAGAAAGAGAGAAGATGTAAGAGAGAAAGAACAAAAAAAAATTCTGCAGAAAATGAGAGAGAAAGAAAAGGAGAGAGAAGAGGTAAAGGAAAAAAAAATTAGGGGCATTTAGGTCTTCACAGCCAAAGAATAGATAGAAACAATAAAAATGATAATGTTGGCTAAAAACAATAATAACTCTTAATTTTTGACAAAAAATGCCTATTTCCTTAAAAAACAATGTATAAAAAATAATCTAAGGACTACTTTATTTAGAGTAATGCTGTGTTTGGTAAGAGGGAGAAATTGAGGGAAGGAGGAGGTTGGTGGGAGAGCTTCAATCCCTTGTTTGGTTGGAGGGATAAGAGGAAGGAGAGGAGAAGAGGAGGGAGATGTGATCCATCCGAGCCCACCAAAATGAATCTGCCTAATGATGGGCGGATAAGGAGGGAGAGAAGATCGGAGAGGAATGACCACAATACCCTCCAATTTTTTATTGCCCTCCAATTTTTTTAAGGGTAATATTGTAATTTTACAAATTAAATACCAATCTATCCATTCAACCCTCTTTTCAATACCAAACAACATGAAAGATAGATGTTATTCTCTCCATCCCTCCTACTCTCTCTCCCTATTAATTCATTCATCTCTCATACCCCCTCTAGAGAAAAGAATGAGAGAATGCGTGAGAGAGAATAGAGGAGAGAAAGAGAGAAGAAGGAGAGAAGATGTAAGAGAGAAAGAACAAAAAAGATTATGCGGAAAATGAGAGAGAAGAGGTAAAGAAAAAAAAATTATGGGCATTTAGGTCTTCATAGCCAAAGAATAGATAGAAACAATAAAAATGATAATGTTGGCTAAAAACAATCATAACTCTTAATTTTTGACAAAAAATGCCTATTTCGTTAAAAAAAATGTATAAAAAATAATCTAAGGACTACTTTATTTAGAGTAATGCTGTGTTTGGTAAGAGGAAGAAATAGAGGGAAGGAGGAGGTTGGTGGGAGAGCTTCAATCCCTTGTTTGGTTAGAGGGATAAGAGGAAGGAGAGGAGAAGAGGAGGGAGATGTGATCCATCCGAGCCCACCAAAATGAATCTGCCTAATGATGGGCGGATAAGGAGGGAGAGAAGATCGGAGAGGAATGACCACAATACCCTCCAATTTTTTATTGCCCTCCAATTTTTTTAAGGGTAATATTGTAATTTTACAAATTAAATACCAATCTATCCATTCAACCCTCTTTTCAATACCAAACAACATGAAGGATAGATGTTATTCTCTCCATCCCTCCTACTCTCTCTCCCTATTAATTCATTCATCTCTCATACCCCCTCTAGAGAAAAGAATGAGAGAAGGCGTGAGAGAGAATAGAGGAGAGAAAGAGAGAAGAAGGAGAGAAGATGTAAGAGAGAAAGAACAAAAAAGATTATGCGGAAAATGAGAGAGAAGAGGTAAAGAAAAAAAAATTATGGGCATTTAGGTCTTCACAGCCAAAGAATAGATAGAAACAATAAAAATGATAATGTTGGCTAAAAACAATAATAACTCTTAATTTTTGACAAAAAATGCCTATTTCGTTAAAAAAAATGTATAAAAAATAATCTAAGGACTACTTTATTTAGAGTAATGCTGTGTTTGGTAAGAGGGAGAAATAGAGGGAAGGAGGAGGTTGGTGGGAGAGCTTCAATCCCTTGTTTGGTTAGAGGGATAAGAGGAAGGAGAGGAGAAGAGGAGGGAGATGTGATCCATCCGAGCCCACCAAAATGAATCTGCCTAATGATGGGCGGATAAGGAGGGAGAGAAGATCGGAGAGGAATGACCACAATACCCTCCAATTTTTTATTGCCCTCCAATTTTTTTAAGGGTAATATTGTAATTTTACAAATTAAATACCAATCTATCCATTCAACCCTCTTTTCAATACCAAACAACATGAAGGATAGATGTTATTCTCTCCATCCCTCCTACTCTCTCTCCCTATTAATTCATTCATCTCTCATACCCCACCCCCCTCCCCTAGAGAAAAGAATGAGAGAAGGCGTGAGAGAGAATAGAGGAGAGAAAGAGAGAATAAGGAGAGAAGATGTAAGAGAGAAAGAACAAAAACAAATTCTGCAGAAAATGAGAGAGAAAAGGAGAGAGAAGAGGTAAAGAAAAAAAAATTAGGGGCATTTAGGTCTTCACAGCCATAGAATAGATAGAAACAATAAAAAATGATAATGTTGGCTAAAAACAATCATAACTCTTAATTTTTGACAAAAAATGCCTATTTCCTTAAAAAAAAAAATGTATAAAAAATAATCTAAGGACTACTTTATTTAGAGTAATGCTGTGTTTGGTAAGAGGGAGAAATTGAGGGAAGGAGGAGGTTGGTGGGAGAGCTTCAATCCCTTGTTTGGTTGGAGGGATAAGAGGAAGGAGAAGAGAAGAGGAGGGAGATGTGATCCATCCGAGCCCACCAAAATGAATCTGCCTAATGATGGGCGGATAAGGAGGGAGAGAAGATCGGAGAGGAATGACCACAATACCCTCCAATTTTTTATTACCCGCCAATTTTTTTAAGGGTAATATTGTAATTTTACAAATTAAATACCAATCTATCCATTCAACCCTCTTTTCAATACCAAACAACATGAAGGATAGATGTTATTCTCTCCATCCCTCCTACTCTCTCTCCCTATTAATTCATTCATCTCTCATACCCCACCCCCTCTCCCCAGAGAAAAGTATGAGAGAATGCGTGAGAGAGAATAGAGGAGAGAAAGAGAGAAGAAGGAGAGAAGATGTAAGAGAGAAAGAACAAAAAAAGATTCTGCGGAAAATGAGAGAGAAAAGGAGAGAGAAGAGGTAAAGAAAAAAAAATTATGGGCATTTAGGTCTTCACAGCCAAAGAATAGATAGAAACAATAAAAATGATAATGTTGGCTAAAAACAATCATAACTCTTAATTTTTGACAAAAAATGCCTATTTCCTTAAAAAAAAAAAAAAATGTATAAAAAATAATCTAAGGACTACTTTATTTAGAGTAATGCTGTGTTTGGTAAGAGGGAGAAATGGAGGGAAGGAGGAGGTTGGTGGGAGAGCTTCAATCCCTCGTTTGGTTAGAGGGATAAGAGGAAGGAGAGGAGAAGAGGAGGGAGATGTGATCCATCCGAGCCCACCAAAATGAATCTGCCTAATGATGGGCGGATAAGGAGGGAGAGAAGATCGGAGAGGAATGACCACAATACCCTCCAATTTTTTATTGCCCTCCAATTTTTTTAAGGGTAATATTGTAATTTTACAAATTAAATACCAATCTATCCATTCAACCCTCTTTTCAATACCAAACAACATGAAGGATAGATGTTATTCTCTCCATCCCTCCTACTCTCTCTCCCTATTAATTCATTCATCTCTCATACCCCCCTAGAGAAAAGAATGAGAGAAGGCGTGAGAGAGAATAGAGGAGAGAAAGAGAGAAGAAGGAGAGAAGATGTAAGAGAGAAAGAACAAAAAAAAATTCTGCGGAAAATGAGAGAGAAAAGGAGAGAGAAGAGGTAAAGAAAAAAAAATTAGGGGCATTTAGGTCTTCACAGCCAAAGAATAGATAGAAACAATAAAAATGATAATGTTGGCTAAAAACAATAATAACTCTTAATTTTTGACAAAAAATGCCTATTTCCTTAAAAAAAAAATGTATAAAAAATAATCTAAGGACTACTTTATTTAGAGTAATGCTGTGTTTGGTAAGAGGGAGAAATTGAGGGAAGGAGGAGGTTGGTGGGAGAGCTTCAATCCCTTGTTTGGTTGGAGGGATAAGAGGAAGGAGAGGAGAAGAGGAGGGAGATGTGATCCATCCGAGCCCACCAAAATGAATCTGCCTAATGATGGGCGGATAAGGAGGGAGAGAAGATCGGAGAGGAATGACCACAATACCCTCCAATTTTTTATTGCCCTCCAATTTTTTTAAGGGTAATATTGTAATTTTACAAATTAAATACCAATCTATCCATTCAACCCTCTTTTCAATACCAAACAACATGAAGGATAGATGTTATTCTCTCCATCCCTCCTACTCTCTCTCCCTATTAATTCATTCACCCCCCCCCCCCCCCCAAACATAGCCTAAGAGTATCTGCGATAGTCTCTCTTGAAGACCCCCTTAAGTAAGAGTAGATGTTGTTTTAAGGGGTCATTAAGGCAGTATGTGTTCCAACAATACTTCCTTAAATGGCTCATTTAATAATTTATTATTATTATTTTGACATTTATGTTGTAATTGTTATTGTAAAATAATTTACTCATTTGATAATAAATGTTATTGGGATTTAAAAGTTAAATATCCTATGTTTTTCAAAAAAAATAAAATAAATTTAAATATGTGGAGCCCATTTAAGGGGCCTGAAGCCACCCCTTAATTAAGGGAGTGATCTCTACTAAAACACATTTAAAGGAGTCTTTTAAGGAACCTGTTGGAGCTATAAAAATACAGCTTCTCCATTAATTAAGCTAAAGGGGATCTCCAAGAGGAACTGTTGAAGATGCTCTAAGGTAAGAATATAAGAGAATAATGAAAATGGAAGGTTTTCAATCACTCAAATTAAGGCTAGACATTGAATGTAGATAACATTTTAAGAGAAGTAGGTGGTGTTTGGATATGTTTTTAAAAATAGTTTTTTGTTTTATTTTTTTAAAATAATTTTAATGTTGTTTGGTTACACGTTTCACAAAATTATTTTTAAAATGAAAAACAACATTTTGTAAGTTACAACTTATTATTGTTTTTCACAAATTTTCAAAATATCATTTTAAAACAAATCATGACTTTCCCCTCTAAATAACTACTTTACTCATTTTAAAAAACAACACCAAACACATTTATATTGTTTTCCAATTTTGAAAACTATTTTTAAGAAATACTACCAAACACATTACATTTTTTAAACATGATTTTTCATTTTTTTAAATAGTTTTCAAAAACACTATTTTAAAAACGATACCAAATAGCAAAGTGCTAATAGGGAGAAATAACACCAAATTGGATTGGTTTTGTGGTAATATCACCAACTTAATAAATTTTATAGAAATAGCATCAAAGTATGTGATCTGTCCAAATTGCCCCTCACTTATTCTCTCTCTCTCTCTCTTTCTTCCTCTCTCCTTTGTTTTTTTTCCAAAGAACTCCATTGATCCACCAATAGAGGTCGAACAGACCTCAAATGGAGGTCGAAAGACCTCCATTGGTGGTCGATGAAGAAAAATATTAAATTTTTTTTTTCTGGAAATAAGTCTCGGGTATTTGGAAATAAGTCTCGGGTAGGTAACCCGATACTTATTTCAAGCTATTTCCAGATACTCGAGACTTATTTCCAGAATTTTTTTTATGACAGAGGTCGTTTTTGACAACCTCTAATGGAGTCAACCGTTTCGTCAGAGGTCGTTTCGATGGTGGTCATTTTGATATCCATTGATGAATCAATGGAGGTTTTTGAAAAAATAAAAGAGGAGAGACGAAGAAAGAGAGAGGTAAAGAGAGATTAGGGGCAATTTTGGCAAATCACCTTAATTAGTGCTATTTCTACAAAACTTATTAAGTGGGTGACTTTTCCATAAATGGTTTTGGAAAGAGTGCTAGAAATTTTAATACCCCAATAGCAAATGCCCTTAGTTTATTTTAGTCTTAATTTTTTTTTTAAAAAAATCTTTGATTTTTGATTGAAATTCAAGGACTAAAAACTAACACAACAACAATAGTTGAACCTTTTTCATAAAACATCCAAACAAACGATTTGAAAGACACTTCTAGGCTCCAAAAGAGCTTTTAAGCCCTCTAAAAGCTATGCTAAAAAAGTATTATGTCAATAATTGTCTTATCATAGACAATATGAGGTCGATTCAGTAGTTTACCACTCACATCTATGCCCAGATATCGTGGGTTCGAGTATGTCCTGCTCCCCCAAAGATCCCAAATAATTGTAATATTTCAAAACAAAGAAAAAATAAAATAAATAAAATAAATAAAAATAAAAACTATCCTATCATGCTTGGCCCAAGTGCATAACCCGTAACCTGCGTGGGCCTTCAAAATGTGGGTCGAATCGACCCTGCTCAACCCATCTTACATTTCTATTTATAATTATTGATGGAGCTCTTTTGGATTCTGCTCATTTAAAAAAAAAAAAAAAAAATTTGTTAAGGGCAAAGAAACACCCCGAGAACTATTAGAGTGACGATATTTGCACCCTTTGAAATTTATTTGTGCACCCAAAATCAGTATATTTTTAAAATTCTAACATTACCCTTAAATGAAATTAATGGAAAATTGTAATAACACCTTGACTTTTGATCAAATGCTAGATTAAACCCTCTAATTTGAACAATCAAAAAAAAAAAAAAAAAAAAAAACACATACCATTAGTTAACTGTTAGTTGACCTCCTTTGCCATTAGTTAAACTCAATCAAACTTAATCGTTGACCAATTTTGATCGTCAAAATCAAGGGTATTTTCGTCACTTCAGCATATTTTAAGAAAATAAAAAATTGAATAATTCCTTTTTAAAAAGAAAATAAAAAATTACAAATAAAACAATTTTTAAAATAGATAGATTGATCTCCACCGTCCATATTTAAGATGGGCGGTAGAGTAGAATTAGAACAAAAAAAAATTTAAATGAAATTTAAAAAATAAAAAATAAAAAAATGAACCGGTGGAGATCCAGTAGATCTCCATTAGTGGAGATTTGAATCTCTATTGATGGAGAGAACATAAAGTGTGAATCGAAAATGAACCTAGTTTGTCATTTGAAAGATTAGATCAAAGACTTGGTGTTCTGTCGGACGATGATAGCAATATAAAAGCAAAGTATTTTGGTCTTGAAGAAGAAGCCAATATTTTTGGCGATAACCATGGTGGAACTTGCTGAGGGAACTTGCTGAGAGTTTCCTCACATCACCAGATCAAGATTGGAGCAATTTTGAGTCTGACGGTCTCTTTAATCAATCTAGTAGCAGATATTAATGGTGGGACTTCTGGTCTTGAATCATTTTTATAAACAACAAATAATCTTCGATTCTGTAGATAAACTGAAGGTGACTATGAGCCAAAATAGAGGGAATTGAAAGAGATCAAGATTCAATCTAAGGGGTTGTTTGTTTTTTCTTTTATCTAAAGTCTTATAAAACCTTAATTTGTTAGACATATGGATAAGTCTTACAAATTAAGATACTATGATATGTTTGTTTTTTTCATTTTGGATGACTTATTACAAATTTAAAATTTTTAACTTTTTCCATTTATAACTTTTCATTATCCTTTGATATTTGTAACAAAATTATTTTTATTTTTTAAAATTGATAATAAAAAATAAAAAATAATATATATATATAAATTAGAGATCTACGATTGCTACTAGGGTTTAGTTTCTCTGCAAATCACATTAGGTTCAGATCTTTCTCTACCATGGTTCACCGAACAAGAATACTAGATTTCCAACCGATCGATTTCAGTCACAACTTTCCCATATATGTCTCTCCCTCCACCGCCACCTCCACAATGAATCAACCGAAATCGTCTCTCCCTCCACCGCTTTCGCCACCATATCACTCTATCATCTCTCTCTTCGCCTCCTTCTCTGCTGCATTAGGACCATCTCTCTCTTTTCTCCTTAGTCTAATCACCCATCCATCTCATTTTCCTCTTCCATTCGTCGCCAGCCTCCATACATAGAGGGGAGCCGCAACCTTCTCTCCAAAATCAAATGGGAGGATGGTGGTTGGCCTCCTCTGGTTGGCCTCCTCCGATCCCAAGAGGTGGCACTGTCGTCGCCCCCTTAGTTGGTTAGGTTGTGTTAGGGTTTCTTAAAAATTGGAAATTTTTGAAAAATTGATTTTTATGGTTTTATTATGTATGGATAAAATTGTAAATGTATGAATTATTATAAGACATTTGCGGAAATTTACTAAAAGACTCTACTGTAGCACTTTTTAATAAGATAAAAGTACAAAAAAAAAAAATTTACTTTTTCTAAAAGACATATATATATAATAAGATATAAGTTGGAAAAACAAACAAACAAACTGATTTATCTTAATTTAAGATATAAAAAACAATAAGTCTTATAGTGAAAAAAACAAACAGCCCATAAATCTTGTTGGTGCCATTACAAGAGATCGTGTCAATGTAAATGCAACTTCAAGGGATTTGTTATGCAACTATGAATTTGCAATAAAAACTAACTTGGGTCGGGAAAAAAAAACATAGAGATCTATGAAATTGATGTCCATTTGAATTGGGTAACAAAAATGAGTGACGATATTGACACCCCTTAAAAACTGTATATAACACCCATTTCGTAAACACACCCATAAAAAATCTCTAGTTTGTAAATAAACCCCACTTAATGCCAAAAATATCCATTTTTAATTCTATAGTATTTTATTTTTACAAGTACACCCAACATACACCTATTTTGTTATCTAATCAATTTAATTAATTTATAAATAAATAATTTCAAACTTTTTGTTATCTAATCAATTTAATTAATTATAAATAAATAATTTCTAACTTCTAAATATAAAAAGTATACTAAAATGAACTCATTTTATTTATTGTTTAATGATTAAAATAACAAAAAAGAAAAAAAGATAGTGCAAGATCCGGTATGTGTGAGTGTTTGATTGGATATACTATCAGTAATATAATAATAAGGCAAGGGATTCTGGAAATAAAAATAAAAAAATAAGAATTCTAGTATTGTTTGAGAATTCTCAAGGAAAAAAAAAAAATACATATCTAACAGTGTTTTTTTTTTTCCTTAACTGCGTTCTCCACTTCTCCTAATGCCCTTCTATTCCCTTAAGTGAAAGAACATCATTCTCTCCCTTTATCCTTCCATGTTTTACTTTCACTAATCAAACTTCAATTTTTTTCTCTCTCTTCTCTCTCATCTCGTCTAGCAACTCTCTCACTTTATTCTTAAATGTTTTCCGTCCACAAAAATCACTATGATTAAAGGTTTGTCTCATTGAAAATCCATAAAAATCACTTTATAAGTAATTTGTATTCCTTAAAAGAAATTGAAAATATATTTGAAATTAGTATTTAAAAAAGTTAGGGTTTGAGAAAATAGAAAAGGTTTTTATGATATATGTGAATATAATATGAGTTTTATTTTAACAAATGATTAATAGTTATTGATATGTGTACAATATTTACAAACTATTTAATTCTTTTAGTAATTTCACTTGAGGGTAAAATTAGATTTTTAAAATAAAATTAATTTGGAGTATACATATAGTTTTTAAGGGGTGTAAATATCACTGCTCAACAAAAATATAAATAAAATTTGAATAAGCTTTTAAAAAATTTGTGGGCTTGGGGGCCATGACCTCCGCACTACAAGGTGATTTACCACCGATTATATATTTATATTTATGCACTTATGGAAATAATTGTCATTTCAATATTTCTTCGAGACAAGTTGATGTTTTTTTTACAGACTTTTATGGGAATGAAATGTATTTTCGCCGGTGTAATTCGTTATTGTGAACAATTTTGTTTGAAGAATTTAAGAGGACCCGTGAGTGATTGTGTTGAGTGAAATTGAGATAAATTGTGTTGGATATATACATTTATTCAAGTCCTTCCTGGTAAAAATAGACGTTGATTTGTGAGTTCCATATATTTGTGTACATTATTTACTAAAAATGATGATCGTTCTATTTTCTTAATCAATTTGTATGTATACAATTTTCATTTTATGTTTCTATATAAACAGTGTCCCCACAACATTTTTTGCATTTCTTGCTCAACTAAATTTTATACTTTGAAGCTACACCCCAAATCAATCAGGTATTGAATTTGGATACAATATTAAGTTTTAGCTCAACATATGCTCGAAACATTTTCGGACACATATTTTTAATTTTTCAACCACATTATTAAGCATGCTTTTATAATATATATCAACAAAAAAACATGACTTATCCATTAATCTGCAAAGAGAAAAATTAATCATATTATATTTGGTTTAATAAATTAAAGATTTGCAAACTAAAGTATTATCAAATTTATATTTTATGATACCTGTATATCATGCAGACTACAAACTAATAATATAGTAAACTTGAGCCAAAATTCACCGTTTGTCGCTGTGAGAGCTTTGGCCTTAAATTTTATTATAGTTTCATTTAACTCCTCTGCATATGCATAGTTATATATTAAGCTGATTTGTTTGACCAATAGGTGTTCAAATGATATGACAACACTATAATTCATTCATTTAAATTTGATTAGATTTACATTACTTAAATGAATGGATTGTAGCGTTGCCATATTATTTTGGCACCAGATTTGGACACCAAATTTAGATAAAGTAGAATAACTCATAATTAAAAGTTCTATAAAAAAAAAAAAAAATGGAATAATGAAAAGAGGCAATCCTATCACGTTGTGATAATGAATTAATGGAGTTATATGAATTGAACTAATTTGTTGTATTGTTTCAATGTGGTATTTTAATTTTACTTTTGGTGCAGATTTTTGCATGCTTCATATGTTGAGTTTAAAAATAACCTTTCATATGGTCCATAATTAATTAATTTTTTTTATAAAAAAAAAAAATTAGATTTGCATGCTTCATATACTGGGTTAAGTTATAATGGTAGCATTTCGTATCCAACTAATTTGTTGAATTATTTCAATGTGATATTTAAAAAAATAATAATAATAAATACTCCTACTTTTGGTGCAGAATTGTATGTTTCATATCTTGGGTTAAGTAATAATGGTAATTTTATAATAATAATAATAATAATACTATAATAGTAACTTTTCCTATCTAATAGATGACATTAAATTCATTAGGGCCAAATTACACAAACTTATCCTGATTATATGTGAAATTGCACTAAAACTCATAAAAATTCATAATATCAATGACTAACCGTTGACCACATTAATTAATCACATAATGTCTGTTTTGCCCTTGCTCTACATAAAAATATACATATATATATATATATATATATTTAAAATTAAATTAACAGAAAATTTGTTTATTTATTTTTTAAAGGTACACATTTAGGAAGATCTTATAAAAATAACAAAAATTAATGGATAAAAGAAAATTATTAAAAAACAGTTACAATTTTAAAACATATAAAATTAATGGATAATAGAAAATTATTATAAAAAAAACAGTTAATAGATAATTAAAAAAAAAAGAAATTATATAAATAAAAAAATTAAAAATTAAAAATAAAATAAATCTGAAACGATCTCCATGATTTCAGGCCACGATGGAGATCGACCGAATCTCCACTCGCTCAGTGAGACAGTGACTCAACGATGGACATTTATCTTAAGAATTATTTTAATGTTATTTGATTGAAAAAAAAAAAAAAACTCAGTACTCCAAACTTATTTTATTATTTTATTATTTTTTATTTTACATCAAATAACATTAAAATGATTCTTAAGATTGAGGTCTATCGTTTAGTCACGTCTCGCCGAGCGAGTGGAGATTCGGTCGATCTCCATCGCGGCCTGAAACCATGGAGATCATTTTAGATTTCTTTTATTTTATTTTTATTTTTTATTTATATAATTTCTTTTTTTAATTATCTATTAACTGTTTAAAATAATTTTCTATTATCCATTACTTTTTTATGTTTTAAAATTGTAACTGTTTTTTAATAATTTTCTTTTATCTATTAATTTTTGTTATTTTTATAAGATCTTCCTAAATATGTGAACCTTTAAAAAAAATATAAATAAATAAATTTTGTGTTAATTTAATTTTATAAACCATTTAAATATTATTTTATTTTAAATATATTTTTTTCTTATTTTTTTGATGTAGAACAAGGGCAAAACAGACATTGTGTGATTAATTAATGTGGTCAACGGTTGTCAATGGTTAGTCAACTGGTCAAGGGGAAGTCATTGTTATTATGATTTTTTTGTGGGTTTTAGTATAATTTCACATATAATCAGAGTAAGTTTGTGTAATTTGCCCATTCATTAATTATTGATATTATTAATATTATTTTTTTTTTCCACTTTCCCTTAAAACCCTTTTTGCATTCCTCCCTTCCGAACTTACATATATATATATATATATATATATATACAATCCTGTTCGTATCAGGACATCCTTATATAACTTTATCAGGATATTAAATGTGAGCTACTCATTTATAAAAGTGATTTGACAAGTGTATACATACCAAGTCAAAGTATGTAAAACGAGTGACTTACATTCAACGTCCTTATATAATTCTATCAGTACATCCTCATAGGAAAATTTCCGTATATATAAATATATATAATCTATTCAATCTGTTGATATTGTTCCTAAAACTCCCTCAAATCCTTCATCCAAACATACATTCTTTTGGTTTTATTATTATTATTATTATTTTTGGTCATTTTTATATGTTCATACCTATATAATTGTTGTTTAATTTTTTGAATAGGTACCGTATTTTATATGAAATTGAGGTCTATGGACTACCAAAGCTCGCCAATGGAAATGGTAAAGATATGTGAAAAGTATTTTGTTTTTCTTTATAATACATGATATCTTTTCAAAACTAAACCAAGTTTCATTACAAGGATCAGGGATTGACCATTTTTACCTTTATTAATTTGATTGCTCGCAACACATTTGCTTAGGTAAAAAAATTTTCATTCGTATAATGTAAATGCCCTTCTAATCAATTTAATTATGATTGTAAGTATTTTGTTTGTTCATGTATAATAATTTCTAGCACAATGATCTCTTATTTGTAGACATACTATTGCTTCCATTACTTAGAGTTTAGGGTTCAAGATGAGAGAGGGATGATATGGAACACCTGAAATTCAAGGATTTCAATTTTCATGATTCTTCGGTGGATAGAAGCAGATCCTCTCTCTCTCCTTTTTAATGTAAAAATGTACCTAGGTTGCAGTGTACACTTGGAATCCATGGCCAAAAGTTATTAGGGACGCTATGTATAAAAGACAATATTCATAAACCAACTTCCGCGTTAATGTGCTTTAGAAAAAGAAAATATATATATATATATATATATATATAAGTGAAGAAACATAATTCTTTTTCCTTTTAAAAAAACACAGTGGCATGATAAGCTCAACCATTTTCTCAGTCTTCTAGGTACTGTATATTTCAAAATCTTGTGCCCCTATATTATCTTTGTACTCGGTTGTTTTTAACTTTTTTTCTTTTACATAATTATTTTATAGGAATTAATGGATTTCGTTGATGTGTACTATTATTGCTAACGAGTGATTGTCTACAAGACTGAGTTGTAGAAGTGTGTTAGATATTATAATTTCAGAGCATTTTTCTATTATTTTAACTCTAATATTTTTATTCAGAAGAAAAACTCAATAGATAATAATACCCACATATCGTAAGAGCTGTAAACTATTTTTATTTTATTATGTAAAAATATATATATATATAGTAATTCGTAGTAAATGCACATATGAACTTTACGATTAGCCCAACCCAAAAAAATAATTTTAGCTACACCCCTAGTTATAATTTTCAATCAATTAATTTATATATATATATATATATATATAAATATTCTAATAAGGAATCTCACGTATAGATTTTAAATCTGAGAATGGCTTTTAGAAGCCGGATTGATCCAACAACCAAAAGCAACTCCTCAATTTTGATATTAAAAAAAAGAAACTCTCTCTCTTCCCTCAAACACAAATGCTCAGTTTCTTTATTCTTTTGTTGCCTCTCTCTTCCCTTACAATCTTTATGGCCATTTCTTTGTCATAGCAAGAGGCTTTTCATCTTCATTTTCCACTCAATGCCCTTTCTCTCACAAACATTCTCGGAAACTATCAATAAATTTTAGAATAAATTATCAACGATATTTTATGGTTCAAGTGTTAGAGAGATTGTAATATTTTTTGGAAATATTCAATAGGTACAATTTATTAGATATGTCTGTTTGATAACAAATACAAGTCTAAAGAGATACAATTCTACAGACTTGTTTGTTTGATGAACAGACACAAGTTTAAAAAGGTGCAGACTTGTCTGTTTAATGAACAGACATAATTAATTTGCCTATAAATATAGTAAAGATGATCCAAATTAATTAATTAAGTCTTAACTTTCAGTTTTAAAAGAGTGTTCTGAGAAATTCTACAAAATTGCCATTTGTAGACTTTCAAGGATTTATTGTATCTTTGAAGTAATTTTTCTTTAAACCCGTTAGCAAACAATTGAGTAGGGGCAAATAACACCTTAAGGAAAGTAATTCCTTAAATCCAATTTTATTATCCGTTTTCCAAATTCTTCTACAATCTTAAGGTGTTAATATGGATGCTGAAAAGAATATGGCTTATTTTTTGAATCCAAATGTTCAACTGGATCGATTTGATGGAACTAATTTTACCCGCTGGAAAAAAAAACTTTTCTTTCTTCTTACTGTTATGAAGATAGCATATGTTTTGGATCCTAATCTGCAGACACTTCCAAAACTAGATAAAGACAAAGATACTGATATATTGAAGGCCAAAAGAAAGAAGCGATCAGAGGATGAAGTAATGTGTTGGGGACATATTCTGAATACTTTGTCAGACAGACTCTATGTTCTTTACAATACCATAAAGTCTCCAAAGGAAATCTGGAACACACGTGAGTATAAATACAAAGCAGAAAAATAAGGTACTGACAAATTCCTTATTTTAAAATATTTTGAGTTCACCACGGTTGATACAAAACCTGTTCTTGATCAAATACACGAGTTACAAATTCTTGTCACAAACCTTTGTGAATTGAAGGTTGAGATTTCTGAATCATTTCAAGTAGGGGCAATCATAACAAAATCACCCTCCAATTGGAATGATTACAGAAAGAAACTCCACAAAAGAGATGATATATCTTTGGAAGAATTACAAAAACATTTGAGAATTGAGGAGGAGACTAGATCTCGTGATCAAAAAATATTTTTCAAAATTCTTCCGAAGTTAATATCGTGGAAGGGAGTAAATTTAAGAAGAACTTCAAAGTGAATAACAACAAGAAATTCAAGAAATCTAGAAACAACGTGAAATTTGTTTCATTTATGGCAAGAAAGGCTATTGTATTAGTGATTGCAGGCTCAAGAAAAAGAAAGAAGATGACACTTCCGATAATGCTAACCTGGTTGAGAATCAATATGAAGAAATAGTTGCTATGGTTTCTGAAATGCAAATCGGCATGATAACAAAATTAAATATAGCAATAGCAATCAAGTCTTTTGATTGGTGGTTGGATTCTGGTGCCACCATACATGTTTGCAATGACAAATCATTATTCTATGCATATGAAGAAGAAAATGATGGTGAAGTGGTTCTTATGGGAAATCATGTTTCTGCCAAGGTTCTTAGAAAGGGGGTGTCAATCTTCAATTTACCTTTGGAAAGAAATTGATTTCAAAGAATGTATTTCACGTTCCAGAAATTAGGAAGAATCTTGTTTCTGCAAATCTATTATGTAAGAATAACATTAAGGTTGTTCTAGAATCAGATAATTGTATTCTGACCAAATAACGGGGTTTTTGTTGATAAATGGTACTCATACGATGGAATGTTCAAACTCAATATTATTATGAATAAAGTGAATAATTCTACTTATATTGTTGAATCTTTTGATACTTGGCATACACTTTTATCACATTTTAATTTTAGAGCCTTGAAATATATGTCCAAACATGATTTAATTTCTTGCAATAATTATAATCATGAAAAATGTGAAATCTACATCCAAGTAAAATTAAATAAAAAGCCATTTCCTATGGCAGAAAGAAATACTCAATTATTAGATTTGATACATTCTGATATTTATGAGTATAACAGTGTTTTAACTAGAGGAGGAAAAAGATACTTTATCACTTTTATAGATGATTGTTCTAGGTTCACATATGTATATTTATTGAGAACAAAAGATGAACATTTGATGTGTTTAAACGTTATGAAGCTAAAGTAGAAAATCAAAAGGATAAGAAAATTAAAATGCTTCGTAGTGATAGAGGTGGAGAATACTTTGGAAATGATTTTGATTATTTTTGTGAACAACATGAAATAATTCATCAGAAATATGCTCCATACACCCCACAACAGAATGGTTTGACTGAAAGAAAAAATAGGACTCTTAATGATATGATTAACTCTATGTTAATTAATGTTAAGTTGCCAAATAATTTGTGAGGAGAAGCTTTATTTACTGCATCTTATGTTCATAACAGAATTACTTCTATTAAAACACATGTATCACCATATGAAGTCTGGAAAGGTAGAAAACTCAATCTAAGTTACTTGAGAGTATGGGGTTATTTAGCCTTTTACTGAATTCATGATCTTAGTTCTTCAAAATTAGGACCAAAAGGGATCAAAAGTGTTTTTGTTGGATATGCAGAAAATTCCAAGGCATATAGGTTGTTGAGTTTAGATTCTAATGTCATTGTAGAATAAAGAAATGTTGAATTCATTGAAAATAAATTTTTTAATGATTCTACACTTGAATTTGAATGTATTTATAGTTCACCATGTGACATAATTCCTAGTTCAATTTATTGTAAAAGGAAAGAAACAAAAAAAAAAATATTTTGAACCTAGGAGAAGTCAACATGAAAGGAAAGAAAAATCACTAGGTCCTAATTTTATTTCGAAAGAAAGCTGGAAAACAACTCCCTCCGCCCTTGTTCTGGTTCTATACTAGACGAATCTTCTTAGAAATGTTGTGACCATAGCAGTCACTCGCCAACCCAAGACATATCTCAAGCATTAACATTTTTGGTAGAAGGAGATAGAAATAATGTTCACAAAATATCTATTTTCCTTAATATTGAAGAAGATCCTACAACATTTATTAAAGCCATGCTATCTAGAGATGTTCTTTTTGGAGATAAGCAATAAATGATGAAATGGATTCAATAATATCAAATCAAACTTGGGTTTTAGTTGATTTGCCTCTGGGATCAAAACCAATAAGTAGCATATTGGTAATTAGAAGGAAATATAATCCGGATAGGTATGTACAAACTTTTAAGGCTAGATTAATAGCAAAAGGTTTTAAACAGGAAAAAGGTATAGGCTATTTTGTTACATATGTGCATGTAGCTAGATTAACATCCATTAGAGTGCTAATGGCTATTGCATCGTTATACCATTTGTATGTGCATCAAATGGATGTTAAAACTGATTTTCTAAATGGTGATCTTGATGAAGAAATATATATAAAACAACCTGAAGGTTTTGTATTGCCCAGAAATGAAAATAAAGTTTGCAAGTTAGTCAAGTCACTTTATGGTTTGAAACAAGCACCAAAACAATGGCATGATAAATTTGATTATGTTATTTTATCACATGGTTTCAAACATAATAGTGCTGATAAATGCATATATTCTAAATTTACAAATAATTGTGTTGTGATTATTTGTTTGTATGTTGATGACTTGCTAATCTTTGGAACAAATATGAAAAGTATATTTGGAGAATTATTTGACTTCATAATTTAAAAATGAAAGATCTTGGTGAAGTATAAACTATTTTAGGTATCAAAGTAAAATAATAATAATAATAAATAAATAAATAAACAGTGGAGTTTATTTATTGTGTCAATCTCATTATATTGAGAAAGTGCTTCTTAAATTCAATCATTTGAAATTTAAAGAAGTAAATACCCCCTATGATTCTAGTATCAAGATACTAGAAAATTATGATAAAGCTATTGCACAGCTTGAATATATAAGTGCAATAGGAAGTTTAATGTATGTTATGCATTTTACAAAGCCAGATATTGCTTTTGCTGTTTGCAAAATGTCAAGATACATAAGTAATCCTAGTGTACAACATTGGAAAACAATTGGAAGGATACTTGGTTATCTCAAAAGAACCAAACAATTGGGTCTATATTACTATGATTATCCAACAATGCTGAAAGGATTTTCTGATGCAAGTTGGATGACCAGTGCTAGTGACAATAAATCCACAACATGATGGATATTTACTATGGCTAGAGTAGCTATATCTTGGGCATCCAAGGAACAAACATGTATAACTCTCTCAATAATGGAGTTCGAGTTTATAGCACTAGCAGCAGCAGGCAAAGAAGCTGAATGATTGAGAAATCTATTATTAGATATAAATTTGTAGCCACAACCAATGCCATCTACTTCTTTGTATTGTGATAGTGAAGCTACTTTGTCTAAAGCATATAATAAAATTTATAATGGAAAATCTAGACATATTAGTTTGAGACATGAATATGTCAAACAATTAATAACCGATGGTGTTATTAATATTGTTTATGTTAGGTCAAATAAGAACCTAGCAGATCCTTTAACAAAAGGTCTATCGCGAGACCTAGTAAAGGATATATCTAGTAAAATGGGATTGAAACCCTTCTTTGAAAAAATCACCAGTGACAGTAACCCAACTTTATAATAGAATTATCATTATTCTAAAATTTAATGGGTAATAACTGTTAGGATTATGCTCAATAGCAAGAGTGCAATGTTGTAATTAACAATCTTTTTTTTTCATATTAATAAAGTGATTTCTGGTTTAACAAATCGTATAGCATTTATAGTTTGTATTATAATTGTCAAAGTAAATAATCATAAGGTCTAAAGACTATGGGAAAAGAAGAATTGTTCGTACATCTGGATATGTATGTGGTAGACACAATTCTTTAGTTAGTCTTGAATATTGTTCACAACTTAAGTTAAAGGTTGGGCACCTTTATCTTGTTAAAGTTGTAGAATTCTTTTGCTAGCATTTGAGTGGGATCAAATGAGATATGATGAGTCTAAAATCATCGGAGTGTCTTCGAGCAAAAGGATCTAGTGCACTGGGTGCATTGAACTGGATCACAATGAAAAGTTTTATCTAGAACCGTCAATAGATAATAGTCTTTTCATTATCAGGACAATCGGAGAGTCTATCTTAATCCTGAGATAAATGATGGACTTATGGTTGCAAGTGATATCATTTGAGTTATCAATGAGTACGATTATATCGCATAGTCTATCCTCGATAGTTTGGTGATATTCATTTGTTAATCGATAGAGGACTTCATTTATAGATATGGACATCGTGGCTCCATTTAATTAAATGAGAGTATAATATCATCATATGGATGTTTTGAGGTAATTGGATATTAAATCTCAACGTTGAGTTTTCAATAGTGTCTATTGAAAACATGGCTTCTGGACAAGTCAAAATATCCAAGTTCAAAACGTGGTCATATGAGTAAATATGGTAACTTGGAGAGTTATAGGCGGTCTATGAACTCTTGGCGATTACCGATATTAATCACGAGGATACACTATCTCCAATATGATTGTCTAGGGTATGAATGAGGAGCATCTTCCTTTTCTATCTTTATTTAAGAGTTCAGTTTTAGCTCTTTAGTGGAATGAGTTAAAATTAATGGATCGGACCTAAGTGAATCATTTGTTGATTGTGATTAGGTTATGTCTATTGAAGCTTAAATTTAGATGGCCCGCCAAGATCCCCAATCCACACGGACTTGCATGGATCACTTGATATATTCTACCGGACCAATTTAAGGGTCCATCTAGAATTGCATTTAATATATTAAGAATATAATTTGCACATTATTTAAGTAATGGGCTGCTCAATTATATTAATATATTAATGAAAGACATGTGGGCTTGTTTCTTTTAGTAAGAATGGGTCTGGTTCACATGTGGGCTTTTTTATTTAAAGTCCAATGGATTAAATGAAATAGGAAAATAATATTAGGCCCATCTTATATATAAGTGGGGCGGCTAGGTTAAGGTTTTGACCTAAAAATATTATTTTGTTTCATTTGTTTTAATTAAATAAGAATTAATTGATTTATTGATTAATTGTTTAATTAAAGAAACAAATCTTTCCTAAAAGTAAAAGACTTGTTTGATAAGTAAATAAATAAATTAGTATTATTTATTTAATCAAATAAGGAGTCTTTTTTTTATTTAGTCAAATAAAAGAATAAAAATAAAAGAGTTGGATTAGGGTTTGAAGTTTATAAAGTTAAAAAGAATTAGGGTTGAATTTTAGTCACCCTATATAAGTGACATGATGAAATTCGGCCAACCCTAATTACATACTACATAGAATTCGGCAACCCTAAAGGAAAAAGAAGAAAAATTCGGCCAACCTATATATATGTTCTTATAGGGTTCGGCCACATCAATGAATTGGTGCTTGAGTTTTTATTTTCTTTCTTCTTCTTCTTAATTCTAAGAGAGTTTTTATTCTAGAGAGACAAAAAGGAGTGAAAAATTATTCTTTGATAGTATACAATTGCTTAAACATCAATAAGCTTGTGTATACGATATCGATCTAGGTTCACGCGAGTTTCGATCATAAGATTGTGAACTCAAAAGTGACCGGAATAATTTTGACATTTTTTTGATTGTTTTGTGACTAACAAAGAAAAGAAAGTATTTGTTTGGTCCATTCACAGGTTTGCAATTCAAAGGAAAGGAAGACCACGCTCCTAGGTGATCCACGTTCGTGCTCGGATTGAAGGTCTTGCGGATTACCATCGACGTAAGTCAATCGGATCACGCGACAAGAGGTAATTTACTTTTGTTGATATATATGTATGTTTATTGATTAAAAGGGTTTAAGGTTCATAAAGGAAAAATTTTAAAAGTCACTAAATCGTCTTTAGTATCGCTTCCGCTGCGTGTAACACTTTTATTTGTTTATTTTTCCCTTCAATTGGTATCAGAGCCTAGGTTGAACCCTTTTAATTAATTAACGTATATATACGTGGATCTATTTCTTTTTATTGTGATTATGCATGTTTAGAAAGAGATGGCACTCTAGGTATTCAAATATATAATTACATGTGATGTATGGATTTACATATATTTTATGTGGTTTGTTATTGCTCGATTTTGGCCCTAGATTTTCAATGTAATTTTTGTTTCGGAGTTGTAACAAGAAGGGTGGTCTATTATCGCCATAATTCCTTCTTGGTAGATTGCTAGGTTTTATTTTTTTATATATATATGTGCAGTATTTTTTTAGGGTTACTGCAGTTTTTTTTTTATTTATTTTTAGTATGTGCAGTTTTTGGTTTGTAAAAATACTGCAGTGAATAAAAAAAAAAAATTAATACTGCAGTATTTATTATATATATACTGCCGTAATATATTTAGGTCTTGGAGATTCGAAGACACGAAGCAAAACGAAGCAACCGGAACCAAGTACGAGCACCGTGCGCACCCTAGGAGTGGATTGGGCTGCGCATGACAAGCCCAAACTTTGGTGGGCTGCGCATGGCAGCCTTGTGTGGCCTTATGGGCTGCGCAAGGCAGCCCCTTTGTGGGGTTGTGGGCTGCGCACGCCCACGCCCATGGGAGAAGGCCGAAGGATGAGCGTATGGTTGATGGGCCACCTGAAGATCTTGTATTCCTGACAAATTGTAATTTACTTGTTTTTCTAGGATGGGCCAAAATTGTTGCTATTTAATTTATGCTTAAATATTACAATATTTGTTATTGTATGATAACATGACATATAGAATAGGAGTGCCACGCATATATCTCTTTTGGTATGAACATGCATTGAATGATTTAGGTATCTAAATTGGCATCTAGATAACTCGGTAAATCATTCTATGGGATTTAATCACACGCCTTAAATAATTGAGTGGGAGAAGGTGTTTTGGTAACACCTATGGCCTCCAAGGTTAGTTGAGCTTTATTATTTATTGGTAATCCCCCCAAGGGGCGTCCATGAATGGAATTTAGCAACATACTTCCTTACAAGGATAGACTAGACAATGGACTCAAACGAGATCTACTCCCCAAGGAGGGATTTTCGTGAGAGAAAATTGAGGGTCGATATCTTGGTAACACACTCAATGTAATTTTATTGATATCCTCCCAAGAGTTCTTGTCAGTAAAATTGCAAGGCTAAAATTGAAAACGCTGGTTGTTATGTTAACAATTAGGTGGGACCTAGTCTAACTAGTAAATGGTGCGAACTCCCAAAGGAGGCGTAACATTTATGGGTGTTAGATCACCGTTGAATTTTATGATTGAGTTATTTATTTAATTCAAGATAAATATTTAAAAGTGCTTTATCATGATTATTTACTTATATATGTTTTGTTTTATTCAGAAATCATGACCCCATCACTTATGAACATCCTGAAAGATAACACTTTAACTGGAGATAATTATGTCACATGGAAAAGGAAAATTGGGTTGTTACTGCAAAGTGAAAAACATAAGTTTGTTCTAACTACTCCTAAACCACCTGCTCCTAATAATGAATCTAGCATAATGTGTAGAGATGAGTATGAGCAGTGGAAGACTTCAGATGATATGGCAAAATGTTACATTATGGCCACTATCTCCGACGTGTTGCAACAGCAGCATGAAGGAATGGAGTCCGCTGCTGATATAATGATGTCTCTAGAGGAGATGTTTGCTATGAAGTCTAGGACGACTAAGAGAGAGGCAGTGACTGCTTTTATGAATCTTAGGATGAAACCTGGACAGGCTGTGAAAGATCACATGATGAAATTCATAGCACATCTCAACATTGCTGAACTGCATGGCGCTGAGATAGATGGTGAGACAAAGATTGATATGGTTGTCAATTCATTGTCAGATTCCTTTGATCAGTTCAAATTGGACTACACTTTGAACAAAAAGGAATACACCTTACAAGGCCTGATGCAAGATGTTCAAAGTGCTGAAAAGATCCTTGTGAAAGGCAAAGGTCAAGAGATTCATATGGTTGGTAAAGTTGCTACTGTTAAGGCCCGTCAAAAGGTCAAGAAACAACAGAAGAAAAAGCAACTTGGGCCTATCAAGAAGGAGACCAAGAAAGTAACCAAGATCAAAGGGAAATGCTTCCTTTGTGGTGAAAAGGGACATTGGAAGAGAAATTGCCCAAAGTCCCAGAACAAGAAGGAAGAAGGTAATTTGAATTATCTAGAAACATGTTTTTTGGCTGATTCTACAGATTCTTGGATCATAGACTCAGGAGCCACTAATCATGTTTGTTATTCCTTGCAGGGGTTTCAAGAAAGGAGAAAGCTGAGTAAGAATGAAATCAATTTGCGCTTGGGCAACGGAACGTTAGTGTCTGCAAGTGCAGTGGGAGATATTAGAGTTTATTTGGATTCTAGAAGGCATTTAGATTTAATAGACGTTTATTATGTACCTCAATTCAAGAGGAATTTAATTTCAGTTTCTTGTTTGAATAAATTTGGATATTCGGTTACTTTTAATAAAGTTTTTATTATTAGTAAGAATGACAAAATTATTTGCCAAGGTACATTGGAAAACGGTCTATACTTTTTGCATAGAAATATCTCTCACTCGTTAGACACAGAAATAACGGAACCTAATCATAAAAGAGTAAAATTATCAACAGATGAAACCTACCTTTGGCATTTACGCTTAGGTCATATTAACCTTAATAGGATTAAAAGATTGGTAAGTGACGGACCTTTAAGTGACTTAAAGGTTGATGATCTACCAACTTGTGAATCTTGTTTGGAAGGTAAAATGACCAAAAGGACGTTCTCTGCCAAAGGTGCAAGAGCCACTGAATGTTTAGGATTGATACACACTGATGTATGTGGACCTATGAGCATTCAAGCTAGAGGTGGATATGAGTACTTCATCACCTTCACGGATGATTACTCAAGATTTGGTTATGTGTATCTCATGAGACATAAGTCGGATGCTTTTGACATGTTCAAAGCATTCAAAGCTGAAGTGGAAAATCAGCTTGAGAAACACATAAAAATCTTGAGATCTGATCGTGGTGGAGAATATCTATCTGGTGAGTTTCAGCAATATCTTATTGATAATGGGATAGTTTCTCAGTTTTCTGCACCAGGTACACCTCAACAGAATGGGGTAGCAGAAAGGAGAAATATAACTCTTTTGGATATGGTTAGGTCTATGTTGAGTTATTCAACGCTTCCTATTTCTTTTTGGGGATATGCTTTACAAACTGCTATATACATTCTAAACGATGTACCATCTAAGTCTGTTCCTAAAACACCGCATGAGTTGTGGACTGGGCGCAAGCCTAGTTTACAACACTTAAGGATATTTGGTTGTCCTGCGCATGTGTTAAAAGGAAAGACAGAAAAGATGGAGTCCCGTTCAGAAACATGTATATTTGTAGGGTATCCAAAAGAAACTAAAGGATATTATTTCTATAGTCCTTCAGATCTTAAAGTATTTGTTTCGACAAATGCTAAATTTCTGGAAAAGGACTATATGAATGATTTTGTGCCTAGAAGTAGAATTGTCCTGAATGAGATGTCAGGAGATACAATTCCACGAGAGGTTGCACAACCTAACCCAATTGTAAGTTCCGATCCAACACAAGATCAACAACCTACCATTCCTCGTCGTAGTGGGAGGGTTAGAACACAACCCGAAAGATACATCGGTCTGGGAGAATCAGTGGAGAATCTCCCGGACGACGATGATCCCTATACGTACAAGGAAGCTATGGAGGATGTTGATAGTCGCCATTGGCAAAAGGCAATGCAATCCGAGATTGAATCTATGTTCGATAACAAAGTCTGGTCCCTTGTAGACTTGCCTAAAGGGATAAAACCCATTGGGTGCAAGTGGGTATACAAGAGGAAAATAGGTATGGATGGAAAGGTGGAAACCTTTAAAGCTAGATTGGTAGCTAAAGGGTATACACAGAAAGAAGGTATTGATTACGAGGAAACCTTCTCTCCTGTGGCCATGCTTAAATCCATTAGGATACTCTTATCCATTGCAGCATCTTTAGATTTAGAGATTTGGCAAATGGACGTCAAGACAGCTTTCCTAAATGGAAGTCTTGACGAAAGCATCTACATGATGCAACCAGAGGGATTCATTGAAAAGGGCCAAGTGGATAAGGTATGCAAGTTGCAGAAATCCATATATGGATTAAAGCAAGCATCCAGATCCTGGAACATAAGGTTTGATCAAGCTGTCAAAGGTTTTGGATTTATTCAGAATCCTGACGAACCTTGTGTATACAAAAGGATTAAAGGCGACAAGTTGGTTTTCCTGATTCTTTATGTTGATGATATACTACTCATTGGAAACGATGTAGGTGTATTGACATCAGTAAAAGAATGGTTAGCAAAACAATTTGATATGAAGGACTTAGGAGAAGCAAGTTTTATTCTAGGTATCCAAGTAATAAGGGATAGAAAGAATAGAACGATTGCATTATCCCAAGCTTCATACATAGACAAAATCTTGTCTAGGTTTTCCATGCAGGATTCCAAGAAAGGTATGTTACCTTTCAGACATGGAATCAAGCTTTCTAAGGAACAAGTTCCTAAGAATGAGCATGAAGAGCAATTCATGAGTAGAGTTCCATATGCCTCGGCAGTTGGAAGTCTCATGTATGCAATGCTCTGTACTAGACCAGATATTTGTTTTGCTGTTGGCATAGTTAGCAGGTTTCAATCGAAACCTGGACCTGATCACTGGACGGCAGTCAAGCATATTTTCAAGTATCTTAAGAGAACGAGAGATAATATGCTTGTATACTCTGGAGGGGATTTGGTTCCCGTTGGGTATACAGATTCTGATTTCCAATCAGATTCTGACTCTAGAAAATCCACATCAGGGGCTGTGTTTACTATTGGAGGAGGAGCAGTTATATGGAGGAGTATCAAGCAATCTTGTATTGCTGATTCCACCATGGAAGCTGAGTATGTTGCTGCATGCGAAGCTGCCAAAGAGGCTGTTTGGCTCCGCCAATTCTTGATTGACTTAGAAGTGGTTTCTAGTGCGAATAAGCAGATCACTATCTACTGTGACAACAGTGGAGCAGTGGCTAATTCGAAAGAACCAAGAAGTCACAAGAGAGGTAAACACATTGAAAGAAAGTATCATCTTTTAAGGGAGATTGTTCAAAGATGTGACGTGACGATTACCAAAATCGCGTCAGCAGAAAATCTAGCGGATCCCTTCACAAAGGCTCTACCTCAGAAGAGTTTCGATGGGCATCTAGAGAATATGGGCTTGAGAGATATGACACATTTGCTATAGCGCAAGTGGGAGATTGTTAGGATTATGCTCAATAGCAAGAGTGTAATGTTGTAATTAACAATCTTTTTCATATTAATAAAGTGATTTCTGGTTTAACAAATCGTATAGCATTTATAGTTTGTATTATAATTGTCAAAGTAAATAATCATAAGGTCTAAAGACTATGGAAAAAGAAGAATTGTTCGTACATCTGGATATGTATGTGGTAGACACAATTCTTTAGTTAGTCTTGAATAATGTTCACAACTTAAGTTAAAGGTTGGGCACCTTTATCTTGTTAAAGTTGTAGAATTCTTTTGCTAGCATTTGAGTGGGATCAAATGAGATATGATGAGTCTAAAATCATCGGAGTGTCTTCGAGCAAAAGGATCTAGTGCACTGGGTGCATTGAACTGGATCACAATGAAAAGCTTTATCTAGAACCGTCAATAGATAATAGTCTTTTCATTATCAGGACAATCGGAGAGTCTATCTTAATCCTGAGATAAATGATGGACTTATGGTTGCAAGTGATATCATTTGAGTTATCAATGAGTACGATTATATCGCATAGTCTATCCTCGATAGTTTGGTGATATTCATTTGTTAATCGATAGAGGACTTCATTTATAGATATGGACATCGTGGCTCCATTTAATTAAATGAGAGTATAATATCATCATATGGATGTTTTGGGTAATTGGATATTAAATCTCAACGTTGAGTTTTCAAAGTGTCTATTGAAAACATGGCTTCTGGACAAGTCAAAATATCCAAGTTCAAAACGTGGTCATATGAGTAAATATGGTAACTTGGAGAGTTATAGGCGGTCTATGAACTCTTGGCGATTACTGATATTAATCACGAGGATACACTATCTCCAATATGATTGTCTAGGGTATGAATGAGGAGCATCTTCCTTTTCTATCTTTATTTAAGAGTTCAGTTTTAGCTCTTTAGTGGAATGAGTTAAAATTAATGGATCGGACCTAAGTGAATCATTTGTTGATTGTGATTAGGTTATGTCTATTGAAGCTTAAATTTAGATGGCCCGCCAAGATCCCCAATGCACACTTGATATATTCTACCGGACCAATTTAAGGGTCCATCTAGAATTGCATTTAATATATTAAGAATATAATTTGCACATTATTTAAGTAATGGGCTACTCAATTATATTAATATATTAATGAAAGACATGTGGGCTTGTTTCTTTTAGTAAGAATGGGTCTGGTTCACATGTGGGCTTTTTTATTTAAAGTCCAATGGATTAAATGAAATAGAAAAATAATATTAGGCCCATCTTATATATAAGTGGGGCGGCTAGGTTAAGGTTTTGACCTAAAAATATTATTTTGTTTCATTTGTTTTAATTAAATAAGAATTAATTGATTTATTGATTAATTGTTTAATTAAAGAAACAAATCTTTCCTAAAAGTAAAAGACTTGTTTGATAAGTAAATAAATAAATTAGTATTATTTATTTAATCAAATAAGGAGTCTTTTTTTTTTTAGTCAAATAAAAGAATAAAAATAAAAGAGTTGGATTAGGGTTTGAAGTCTATAAAGTTAAAAGAATTAGGGTTGAATTTTAGTCACCCTATATAAGTGACATGATGAAATTCGGCCAACCCTAATTAGATACTACATAGAATTCGGCAACCCTAAAGGAAAAAGAAGAAAAATTCGGCCAACCTATATATATGTTCTTATAGGGTTCGGCCACATCAATGAATTGGTGCTTGAGTTTTTATTTTCTTTCTTCTTCTTCTTAATTCTAAGAGAGTTTTTATTCTAGAGAGACAAAAAGGAGTGAAAAATTATTCTTTGATAGTATACAATTGCTTAAACATCAATAAGCTTGTGTATACGATATCGATCTAGGTTCACGCGAGTTTCGATCATAAGATTGTGAACTCAAAAGTGACCGGAATAATTTTGACATTCTTTTGATTGTTTTGTGACTAACAAAGAAAAGAAAGTATTTGTTTGGTCCATTCACAGGTTTGCAATTCAAAGGAAAGGGAGACCACGCTCCTAGGTGATCCACGTTCGTGCTCGGATTGAAGGTCTTGCGGATTACCATCGACGTAAGTCAATCGGATCACGCGACAAGAGGTAATTTACTTTTGTTGATATATATGCATGTTTATTGATTAAAAGGGTTTAAGGTTCATAAAGGAAAAATTTTAAAAGTCATTAAATCGTCTTTAGTATCGCTTCCGCTGCGTGTAACACTTTTATTTGTTTATTTTTCCCTACAATAACAAGTTACTGATAAGTGATTAGTTAGGCACTGAAATTTATTTTAAGTGTCCATTCTAGGATGTTCAATGCTGATAGCTACGTTTGAGGATGAGTGCAAACTCTTAATGAAGTTCGAATATTCTAATTTGAGTGTCTTAAGTTGCTAAAGACATGTATTAAACTTCACATATATGTGTTGGGAAAAATACCAAAGAATTACACGCAGCGGAAGCGATACTAAAAATTAGATTTAGTGACTTTTAAAAATTTTCCTTTATGAACCTTAAACCCTTTAATTAATTAAACATACATATACAATAACAAAAAGTAGAATACCTTTTTTCGCGTGATCCGATTGACTTACGTCGATGGTAATCCGCAAGATCTTCAATCCTAGCACGAACGTGGATCACCTAGGAGCGTGGTCTCCCTTTTCTTTGAATTGCAAACCTGTGAATGGACAAAACAAACTTTTCTTTTCTTTGTTAGTCACAAAAACAATCAAAAGAATGACTAAGATTATTCCGGTCACTTTTGAATTCTCAATCTAATGATCGAAACTTGCGTGAACCTAGATCGATATCGTATACACAAGCTTATTGATGAATTAGCAAATAGTATACTATCAAAGAATAATCTAACACTCCTTTTTGTTTTAGTAGAATAAAAAACTTTCTATGAATTGAGAAGAAGAAGAAATTTGTATCATGAACCCATATCCTTTTTTTTTGTGTGGCCGAATTCTATACTTGTCAATGTATAGGTGGCCTAAGTTTGCTTCTTCTTTTCTATTATTATTAGGGTTGCCGAAATCCTAACCTAGAAATAACTAGGGTTGCCGAAATCACATGCCCACCATAGGCTTATGTTGCACCCTAATTTCCATCTAGTTTTTAAGACATCAAACCCTAATCCAACTCATAGATCTTTTATTCTTTTATTTTGACTAAATAAAAAAGACTTCTTATTTGATTAAATAAATAAAACTAATTATTTATTTCCTTATCAAACAAGTCTTTTAATTTTACTTTTAGGAAATATATTTCCTGATTAGAAAAGATTTGTTTCTTTAATTAAACAATTAATTAATAAATTAATTAATTCTTATTTAATTAAAACAATGAAACAAAATAATATATTAGGTTAAACTAACCCTTGCCGCCCCACTTAGAGTAAATGGGCCAAAATATTATTTTCTTATTTCATTTAATCCATTGGACTTTAAATAAAAAGCCCACATGTGAACCAGACCCATTTTTACTAAAAAAAACAAGCTCACATGTCTTTCATTAATATATTAATATAATTGAGCAGCTCATTACTAAAATAATGTGCAAATTATATTCTTAATATATTAAATGCAATTCTAGATGGACCCTTAAATTGGTCCGGTAGAATATACCAAGTGATCCATGCAAGTCCGTGTGGATTGGGGATCTTGGCGGGCCATCTAAATTTAAGCTTCAATAGACATAACCTAATCACAATCAACAAATGATTCACTTAGGTCCGATCCATTAATTTTAACTCATTCCACTAAAGAGCTAAAACTGAACTCTTAAATAAAGATAGAAAAGGAAGATGCTCCTCATTCATACCCTAGACAATCATATTGGAGATAGTGTATCCTCGTGATTAATATCAGTAATCGCCAAGAGTTCATAGACCGCCTATAACTCTCCAAGTTACCATATTTACTCATATGACCACGTTTTGAACTTAGATATTTTGACTTGTCCAGAAGCCATGTTTTCAATAGACACTATCGAAAACTCAACGTTGAGATTTAATATCCAATTACCTCAAAACATCCATATGATGATATTATACTCTCATTTAATTAAATGGAGCCACGATGTCCATATCTATAAATGAAGTCCTCTATCGATTAACAAATGAATATCACCAAACTATCGAGGATAGACTATGCGATATAATCGTACTCATTGATAACTCAAATGATATCACTTGCAACCATAAGTCCATCATTTATCTCAGGATTAAGATAGACTCTCCGATTGTCCTGATAATGAAAAGACTTTTATCTACCGACGGTTATAGATAAAGTATTTCATTGTGATCCAGTTCAATGCACCCAGTGCACTAGATCCTTTTGCTCGAAGACACTCCGATGATTTTAGACTCATCATATCTCATTTGATCCCACTCAAATGCTAGCAAAAGAATTCTACAACTTTAACAAGATAAAGGTGCCCAACCTTTAACTTAAGTTGTGAACATTATTCAAGACTAACTAAAGAATTGTGTCTACCACATACATATCTAGATGTACGAACAATTCTTCTTTTCCCATAGTCTTTAGACCTTATGATTATTTACTTTGACAATTATAATACAAACTATAAATGCTATACGATTTGTTAAACCAGAAATCACTTTATTAATATGAAAAAGATTGTTAATTACAACATTACACTCTTGCTATTGAGCATAATCCTAACAATATGAACATAAGAAATGGTGCCGTTTCTAACAAAAGTTTGGTTTACTTTTATAAATGTTCATGAGATCAAGATCGAGTAAAAGACGATAATAGTGCTAACATAATTTGAACATCTCATAGAAACTTAGATAACTCATATGTGATGTATTTCTGGTATTAACATATAGAGACTTGGTTTAAATGATTTGCATACCTTTGTCTTGTAAATGCTTTAAATTGTAGTCACTGATTGAAGGTTTAAATCGAAAGATACATTCTTGTAAGTATGAGATTATCAATAGAAGATTTGGAGAAATGTTACAATCTAGTGGGGGATTGTTAGAGAGATTGTAATATTTTTTTAGAAATATTCAATAGGTACAATTTATTAGATATTTCTGTTTGATAATAGATACAAATCTAAAGAGATACAATTCTACAGACTTGTTTGTTTGATGAACAAACACATGTCTGAAAAGGTGCATTTAACAGACTTGTCTGTTTAATGAACAACAAAATTAATTTGATATAAATATGTTCAAAATGATTCAAATTAATTAATTAAGTCTTAACTTTCAATTTTAAAAGATTCTAGGAAATTCTACAAAATTGCTATTTGTAGACTTTCAGGGTGCGTTTGGCACGAAGATAGGACAGGACAAGGCGGGACGGGATATGACAGGACATGTTGTTCTGTATATTATTTGGAAGATCTGGGACAGAACTGTTAAGTGTACTATTATACGTTTGGTATGGCTGGGATAGGACAAGACAAGAGGTTCAAATGACCAGAGTGTCCCTGTACCAATTTTTTTTTTGAAAGACTTATTTTATCATTTATTTTTTCTTTCCAAATTATTTTTCCTTTTCATTATCTTTCATTTTCTCACCTCCCAAACACTAGTTTCAGATTTCAAAATCATATTTCATCATCCAAACATCATCCAACTTCATCTTTATCATCCATACATCACTGATCTTCATCGGTCATCCCTCAAACATATCCATACAAAAAGAAGAACAAATAATTATAAAAAAAAAAAATAGTGAATCATTTTGAAGATCATCCAACCCAGACCATTTTGAATCTTTTCTAGGTTTTATTTTTTTATTTTTTTATTTTTCCTTTTCATTCTCTTTCCAAATCGAAAACCCAGATTTTCTTTCCAAATCCTAAAAAGGAAGATGAAGACCTAGATTTTCTTTCCAAATCGAAAACCCAATCGAGAGAACAACATGAATAATAAGAAGAAGAAGCAGCTGTGACAATACTTTAGTAAGTGAGGGTATCATTTCACAGGGAGATAGGATCCGCCAATCGTCACCAGTTCTAGCTATTATTACAACACGTCGAGGGAACTCGTGTGTTGCGGGTGAGGAAAAGTGTAAATAATACTATAAATATACAAATTAATTAAACTAATATTTACATGATAGGGTGGAATGGAGAGATACATGAAATGTGGTTATACTAGGGAAACGATTCAACCATAACAACCCTCATATTTAAGCTCTATACTCACTTAGTCCCTTAAATGTGCAAGTATATCATACGCTCGTGTCCCATTAATTGATCTCTAATCTCTCTCAATTCTTAGAAATCACATCCATGCAATACATGGATTCATTGAGTACTTTGGGACACACATACGAGCTCTATACGCTAGCCTAGTGATCTCTCAATTGTCTAGTCATATATAGTGGTTATTTCGTTGGGCATGTAATGCGCAACTGCGTGGGCCATACTACAGCCAATAATTCATCCGCACGGCTAACCAAATACGAGATGAACTAAAGGAAAACATTAAGAATACGAGATACTCATATAACACGTATGTTATATACTCATGCCCCTTAATTATTCTCTAATCTCTCTTGATGTCTTAGAGATTACATCCATACATAAATGTTTGGATTCATTAAGGACTGTGGGACACACATACAAGCTCTACACACCAGCCTAGTGATCTCTCAACTTACTGGTCAAATGTAGAGAATATCACGTTCGGCATGTTAATACGAACCATGCCATATATAACACACAGCCTAAATATCATTCACAAGGTGGCTAACCGAGTGAAAGCATTAAGTAATGAAATACTCCTATAATTACACGGGCATAAAAGGAATTCAGTTTGTCTTTACTCTAGATAAGGATTCAATTTTATCAATCTCCCTAGAATGGCTAAAAATGGGAAACAAGCTTACCAAACAACTACATGCAACAATTTAATTATTTTACATTAAGACCATTCAATTTAAGTTAGGGATTCTATAAGATCTTTGATTTATATTGGCTTGATTCCATTGCAAAACTCTCTATATTTGTAATAAGTGTTGCTTAGGTGGTTATTGGTGAAAAGAAGCTTCAAAGGTTAAAAGCAACGTCTTATGCAAATATCGTCTTCAAAGGGAACATCGCACACTTGGATGCTAAGGTATCAAGTTTCTTCTTCCTCTTGCAAGGCGTAAGTGCACACATACACAATTTATTCATATGTGTCCCTGCATCTTTGTGCAAACATTTTTTATAACACATTCACACAAATTTAAGTATGCTCATGCATTGATCTTATATAGACAAACATTGTAGAATTGCATGTTTTATCACTATCGCTTAGATATAACATACTTGTGTGACATTGTGTTTATTGGTTTGTGTTTATTATATTTTGGACTTGAACATGAACTCTTATGATTCCTTATTGAGTCCCGTTCATTTCGGTTACTAATTCATTAGGTTTTGAGTCCAAGCAATATAGCTACGCTACTTGGCATTCTCATTCGTTGAGTTGTCTTCATCATCATTTTTTGAGATGAATTCTCAACCTTTTTACAAAGTTTTATAGTCTTCATTGTGTGTAAGGGAGTCATGATTCGTAATCCGAAGACGGATTCAAAATTGAAGTTCTGATGCCCGAATACGGCCAAAAAACGCTAGAGGTTCGCTATTGGCCAAAGGCCAACCTTTGTGTTCCATTTGTGCCACACGGCCATAGTGCCTCTCTGCTCACGTGTGGCACACGTGCCCCGCAGATGGAGGTGACATGGCACTCTTCAATTAGGTCATTTTTCCCTCCCTTGAATTTTTTCAAAAGCTCTCCTCCTTTCTTCCAAATATTAAGTATAGAAAATTTGAAAAAGATGAAATCAGAAATTTTCTCTCAATTTTAGTTTTCTTATTTTGATCATAAATCTCTCATACGAACTCGAAATCGAGTGATCCAAAAAACCAAAATTGTTGATCTTGAAGAGAGCTACAAACCCCAATCATTTTCAGAGTCAAATGAATTCGTGATTGTTTGCAACAAGCTGTTCTTAAGTTCGAGTTTCAACTTTGTATGTGAAAATTCTTCTTGTCACTTTCTCTTTGATCAACTCTTTTAATCTTCTTATTTGATAGATGATTTGTAGTAAGAATGATGTTAGATCATATCCTATGGGTGTTTGATCATTTGTTAATCGAGTTTTAGCTTTGTGATTTCTCTTGAACATAAATTTTCTAAACTTGATTTAACTTGGAATTGATTCTAGAAATGTTATATGTGATGTGCTTCAAGAAAATTTTTAGGTTTAATTTCATGATTTAAGAACTAAGATTTTCTTGTGATATATTGAATATTCATATCTTGTTCTTGTTAACTCACATGCTTTGATTTCTAGATAGATTTGTGATTGCGTGTTGAAAGCATATTCTAGATTATCACTAAGCATGTTCATAAAGTTTGATTGATCATTTTGCTTTATTTGACTTGTGTTTGCATCATTTGCATAACTTAGATCATTGCTTTGTGGAAAGGTTGAAGTCTCTTGTTAAGGTGAGTGAAGCCTTGATTTGAGCAAGAAGACTTGGCTAAGAAAGTGTTCCGGATAGCTAAGCACGAAGACTTAGTTAGGATCAAGAGGATCTGGATAATTAGGCAAAAGTCTTAGCTAGGAGTTTGGTACTCCGGATGGTTGAGCTAGGGAAGCTTGACTAGGATCATTTGTGATCTAGATTACTAAGCAAGGAATTCTTCCTAGAGGCTTGAGAGCCTTGGATAGGGAGTTGCTCACTAGAGGTGTATGACACATCTTGGATAGAGAGTAGGCTATGTGGTTCACTAGGCCTTGAGGGTAGATTAGGAGTTGATAGCTTAGGGTGGATATCATTTGTTGATAGCCTTGAGTGTGTAAGTCTTTTTCATATAGTGGATTGCTTTGTCGGTGGTTGTGGTTGTTCAACTCGTGGATGTTTCCTCTTTAAGGTTTACCACGTAAAAATACTTGTGTTCATTTTCGCTTTACTTTTTATTATCTTTCATATCATGTATTGATTGTATATCTTGTATATTTATTTTTACATGTATTGACTCATTCTATACAATTGTTAAATCATATCAAGTGTACATTTCATTCTTGTAATCCGTAAATTTTGAAGTTAGAAGAAATTGGGACTATACCTATTCACCCCCCCCCCCTTTAGGTATAATATTCACTACATCTCTCTAGGGAATTTCATTTAATATCAAAGTGGGTGTCTAAACGCATTTAGATAGATCCTTTCTTTGTAATGTTTGTGTTTTATTTGATATAGTCATGATTAAGGAAGTGTATTCCTATGTGGCTTCTTTTGTGGAACCCATTGACTTAGATGAGAAAAAGATCAATGATTTTATTCTTGAGAATGAACGCTTATCCAAAGTCAATGTGTCCCTCAATAAGAAGCTAGATAATCATGGTCTAGGCTCAAAAGATTTCAATGAATTTAAAGACAAGATTCTAAGTCTAGAAATGAACCTTAAGGATAATAATGATAGACTTGGCATCTTGAAGCTAGAAATTGAGCAAAGCGATAATTCTTTTGTTAGTGCTAGAAGGCTAGAAAACATGTTTAAAGCCAAACTTAGTGAGCACTTAAATCAAGAGAAAAAATATGAGCAATGGCTAAATAAATACGTGAAGATGTTAGGAAAAGTGATGACATCTTAGAAAAATATGCCATTAAAAATATGATACTTAGTGATAAACTTGATTAGTCTAGTAGGATGATTAACAAGATGTCATCTAGTTCAAACAAGGTTGAAACTCTCATCAAAAGTGGTGAGCATCCATGATTAACAAGATGTCATCTAGTTCAAACAAGGTTGAAACTCTCATCAAAAGTGGTGAGCATCCATGTGACAAAAGAGGTTTGGGTTATATCAATGAGAAAGAAACCCCTTCTACTAACAAATCTACTTTTGTCAAAGCAAGTGGTGAAATAAATGGAGGTGCTCTCTCTTAAGGTAAAACTATGAAAGCTACCGAAGGTGCCTCTTCATCAATAAAGAACTCAAATGGAAGATCACAACAAGATCAACGTCAAGGAGCAACATCCTCTAATGCAAGAGGTGGAGTATCAAAGGTTGGATTTCAAAGAGGTAGAGTTGTGAGAAGACCAAATGCTTTGGAAGCAAATGCAAATGGTAAAATTCTCAAATTTATACCTATATGTCATCATTGTAATATGGTAGGACATATTTGACCTAAATGCTTTAAATATATTGAGAAATGCAAACTTGATAATGCTTATCATGATATGTCTTTGAATGGACCTAGGCAATCATCCATGTATGGATATAGAAATAGACCTAGGAAGACTTTGGAAAAGCATGTTGTGAAGAAAGTTGTTGATGACTTGCTTGCTAAATCTTGTGTTGTGCCTCACTCTACCATGCATAAGAAAGTTAAAAATGCTTTGTTTGATATTTTTGAAAATGTGACGAATGAGGTCAAGGTGCATGATAAAATGTCTAACATTGAGTCAAAGCATGTTAGTGGTAAGAGTGAGAGGCGTATTGTGAAGAGTGTGTTGGTTAGAAAAGACACACATAAATGTCTAGTTGCACAATATGCTTTAACGGCTAACTCCTCTTATTATTGGTACCTAGATAGCGGTTGCTCTAGGAATATGACCGTAAACAAAGAGTTCTTTAGGAATCTTGTGTTAAAGGATAGAGGTTGAGTCATTTTTGGTGATGGCACCAAAAAGCAAGTTCTAGGCAAGGGAACAATTTGTATCCCCAGATTGCCTAAACTTCGCAATACTTTGTATGTTGATAGGTTACAAGCTTACTAGCAATATTGTCTTAAAAGTTAAAAGATCTATAGACAATTGCTATTGTCTTGAGATAGACCTTCTAACTTGCAACATGGCACATGAGTGCAATAAGCTTGACTTGTGGCATCAACGTTTGGGTCACATGAACTTTAAAGATTTAAATAAGCTTGAAACATTAGACATTATTAGAGGTCTTCCATATCTTGGTAAAAAGCTAGATGTTGTTTGTGAACCTTGCCAATTAGGTAAACAAACCAAAACGAATCACAAGAATAATTCTTACATAGCTACCAAGAAACCTTTAGAACTTGTGCACATGGACCTAATAGGGCCAATTCAAACCGAGAGCATCAATGGCAAAAAGTACATTTTTGTGTGCGTTGATGACTACTCTAGGTTTACTTGGGTTTATTTTCTTAGAAACAAGACCGAGGCTTTTGAGTACTTCAAGAAGTTTTGTAATCAAGTTCAAAATGAAAAAGGTCTTGATATCAAGAAATTATGTCACCTTAGAAGTGATCATGGGAGGGAATTCGAAAATGCCAAATTTAGTGATTTTGTGATGGGTTAGGGATTTCTCATGAGTTCTCCGCACCTAGAACTCTTTAACAAAATGGTGTTGTTGAGAGAAAGAACCGAGTCTTGCAAGAGATGGCTAGGGTCATGCTCAATAGCAAGAAAATCCCTAGAAACCTATGGGCCAAAGCAGTCAATACCGCTTGTTATGTGTCGAATAAAGTATCTAGGAGGTTCGGCACAAAACTAACTTCCTATGGGCTATGGAAGGGCAAGAAACCCAATATAAGTTACTTCCACACTTTTGGGAGTAAGTGTTACATTTTGAATGATAGAGATCACTTAGGAAAGTTTGATACTAAAAGTGATGTTGGTCTCTTTCTTGGGTATGCTATTAATAGTCGTACATATAGAGTTTTCAATTTGACTACTAAGACTATTATGGAGTCTATCAATCTGAAGATAGATGACCTTAGCATGCTTGATATATGTGATGGTAATGGTGTCAATAAATCTAATGAAAATATTTTGAATGACACTAATACACCTATTGATGTGGCTAGTAGTGAATTTAGTCAAAAAGATGAAAATGATGGTGTTGATGAAGTAGGAAGTCTAGAGAATGAAAATGCTTTAAATGATAACCAACAAAATGACCAAGCTGTTGAACGTTCTCACTCTAGACTTAGAAACTTACACTATCAAGAAGACATCATAGGTGATTTAAATGAAGGGGTTAGAACTAAAAATCAAATAGCTAACCAAATTTCATATGCTTGCTACACTTCTCAAATTGAACCCAAAAATATCAATGAAGCTATTGTTGATAAATATTGGGTTGGGGCTATGTAAGAAGAATTAAATCAATTTGAGAGGAATGAAGTGTGGTCCTTAGTTCCAAGGCTAAAAGACATAAATGTAATTGGCATTAAGTGGGTGTTTAGGAATAAGACCGATGAAAGTGGCAAGATAGTGAGGAATAAAGCTAGGCTCAAGCCTACACTCAAGTTGAGGGTGTAGACTTTGATGAGACATTTGCACCGGTTGCACGTCTCGAGTCCGTTAGACTTTTGTTGTCCATTGTTTATGTTAAAAAGTTTAAATTATTTCAAATGGATGTCAAAAATGATTTCCTCAATGGATACCTTCAAGAAGAAGTGTATATTGAATAACCTAATGGTTTTGTAGACCCACACTCTCCTAATCATGTGTTTAAATTGAAAAAGGCTCTCTATGGCCTTAAGCAAGCTCCAAAAGCTTGATATGATAGGTTGACTCAATATCTTATTGACAACTGTTATAGGAGATGTGGCATTGATAGAACATTGTTTATCAAATATCATAATCATTATATTTTTGTTAGACAAATATATGTTGATGACATTGTTTTTGGGTCTTCTAATGAAACCAAGGTTGATGAATTTATAAGTTTTTTGTCAAGTGAGTTTAAAATGAGTATGGTGGGTGAGTTGAATTATTTTCTAGGGATGCAAATGAAGCAAACTAGCATGGGCATTATGTTGAATCAATCTAAGTATGTTAAAAACCTAGTTAAGAGATTTAGCCTAGAAAATGGAAAAGACTTTGAAACACCCATGAGTACTACCCTTAAACTTGACAAAGATTAAAAGGGGAAGAGTGTTGACCAAAGCCTCTACAGAAGCATGATATGTAGTCTATTTTACTTAATAGCTAGTAGACCGGACATTTGATTTAGTGTAGGCTTGTGTGCTAGATTTCAAGCAAACCCAAAAGAATCACACTTGAAAGCCGTCAAGAGGATCATTAGATATGTCAAGGGAACTCATAGTCTTGGTTTATTCTATTCATTTGACACTAATGGTATCCTAGTAGGTTATTGTGATGCCGATTGGGCGGGGAATGTAGATGATCATAAAAGCATATCCGACGGTTGCTTTTATGTTGGGAATAACTTAGTTTCTTGGTCAAGTAAGAAACAAAATTCTATTTCCCTTTCCTCTTCCAAAGCCAAGTACATTATGGCCGAAAGTGCATGTACACAATTACTTTGGATGAAATAAATTATTAAGGATTATGAGATAGAACAAAGAAAAATGATACTTTATTGTGATAATTTAAGTGCCATTAACATCTCTAAAAGTCTGGTTTAACACTCCCGCACAAAGCACCTAGATATTAGGCATCATTTTATTAGAGACCTAGTTGAACATTCAATTGTTACTCTAGAGTATATGCCTACTAAAAATCAACTTGCAGACTTGTTCACAAAGCCCTTGGACAAACAGAGGTTTAAAACTCTTAGAATGTCCATTGGCATGATTTGTGTTGATTGATGTCTTTATGTGATTGTGAATGGCTTGATGAGCAAAACTTACTTGAATATGAATATCTTTGAGAGCTACTCACTTGAGAAGTAATGATCTTAAACAAGTATCTTTTATTGTTTTTAGATCATGCACTTAAGCTTGAATTTTTTTTTGAAAAGTGTACAAATGCCTCGCTTATATGTTTTAGTGTTTTTGAGTATATGTGGTTGAAAGTATATAGATTATGGATGCATCTAGAAGCCTATTGCTTAGTACATGATAGATGACCTATGGTATGTATCCATTTTACTTCGACTCTACATAGTATTCAACAAGCACCCTCATGGAAAAGGCTACACACCTTAGTTGTGAAGCCACCCAATGTAGGAAAGGGCTACGCCATTGTGATGAGTGAAAGCTGTCATGAGGTGTATATGTTTATGTTAGAAAAATCAAAGAAGTGTTGAAAAGAAACTTTTAAAAATATCTTTGATTCATAGCCTAAAAGAAATGAAAAAATAAAAAGGCTAAATGTTGTATATTTGAGAATTGTGAAATGCTCGGATTGTCAAATAGAAATATGTAAACGAGCCACTTGTACACACACGCTCATATGTTGATATCTATTCTTTTAAAGCAAAAATCCGGATAAATATCGGTTTGACCTATTTTTGGAAATGTTTTAGTTGGATAATGTGTGGAAATTGTTTGCATGTTGAAATCACAATTACTCCTACTATATATGTGAGAAGCATTCACACACACATATTTTGCTTATATGCTTGTTTCATTAGCAATGTGAGAATATTTTTGACAAATAAATGAAAATCTATGATTCTCTCTTGGACTTTGAAAAATGATGAAATATTTTCTCTTATTGCTTGAATGTGTGAATGTGTGAGTCCATTGTGAACAAATCTACTTAATGATAATATGTTGAGAATATGTTAAGAGAGAGCTTTAGTTTATTCAACTTCGCTCTCTATACGATTTATTTGCTTAATATCTCATTCCTTATCTCGTGTGTCCTTTGTATATTCCTTGACAAAAATGGGGAGAAAATGCATACCTCACCATGTTTGATATGGAAGAAGCCATATTTGATATAGGGGAGAAAAATTGTATAACTCACCTTGTGTGGAGAAATGTTCCAAATGTGTGAGCCTATTTATCTTCAATTAGAGACTGTCTTTAGGGGGAGAACTCTTGTATTTAGGGGGAGACAAGAATTCTTGGTTTACAAGGTTCAGAGACTTATAAAGAGTTTTAATATGAAAATATTAATTCACTTGAGATAATGCTTTTTTGTATGAGATAAGGGAAGTTTTGTTATTTGTTTATCTTATAATATCTCATTATTCTTCTTTGGAAGAAGATCTTTTGCTGGTTTGCTTTTTTGCTCATTGGTTTCTTGAAGGTCAAAGAAGGGATTCTAGAAGACTCATATAGACTTGAAGTTCTTTTAGTCTATCTAGGGATCTATCTATAATGTGAGGATGAGAGAATGTTTTCAACATTGAGTGTTTTTGAAGTGAACAACGTATGGTGAGGATGGGGTTTTGCCATGGAATAGCTAAATGGGGAGATTGTAAAATATTTGATTTATATTGACTTGATTCCATTGCAAAACTCTCTATATTTGTAATAAGTGTTGCTTAGGTGGTTCTTGGTGAAAAGAAGCTTCAAAGGTTAAAAGCGACGTCTTATGCAAATATCGTCTTCAAAGGGAACATCGCACATTTGGATGCTAAGGTATCAAGTTTCTTCTTCCTCTTGCAAGGCGTAAGCGCACACACACACAATTCATTCATATGTGTCCCTGTATCGTTGTGCAAACATTTGGTATAACACATTCACACACATTTAAGTATGATCATGCATTGGTCTCATATAGACAAACATTGTAGAATTGCATGTTTTATCACTATCGCTTAGATATGACATACTTGTGTGACATTGTATTTATTGGTTTGTGTTTAATGTATTTAGGACTTGAACATGATCTCTTACGATTTCTTATTGAGTCCCGTTCATTTCGGTTACTCACTCATTAGGTTTCGAGTCCAAACGATGTAGCTACGCTACTTTGTGTTCTCATTCGTTGAGTTGTCTTCGTCGTCATTTTCCAAGATGAATTCTCCACCTTTTTGCAAAGTTTTATAGTCGTCGTTTTGTGTGAGGGAGTTACGATTAGTAATCTGAAGACGGATTCAAAATCATAGTTTGGAGGCCCGAATACCGCCGAAGAACGCGAGAGGTGTGCGAGAGGAGCGAGATTGGCCAAAGGCCAACCTTTGTGTTCCAAGTGTGCCACACGGCCAGAGTGCCTCTCTACCCACGTGTGGCACACGCGCCCCACGGGTGGGGGTGACATGGTATTCTTCAATTGGGTCGTTTTTCCCTCCCTTGAATTCTTTCAAAAGCTCTCCTTCTTCCTTCCTTCCAAACATTAAGTGTAGAAAATTTGAAAAAGATGAAATCAGAAATTTTTTCTCAATTTTAGTTTTCTTATTTTGATCATAACTCTCTCATACAAACTCGAAATCGAGTGATCCCAAAAACCAAAATTGTTGGTCTTAAAGAGAGCTACAAACCCCAAGCATTTTCAGAGTCAAATGAATACGTGATTGTTCGCAGCAAGTTGTTCTTCAGTTCAAGTTTCAACTTTGTATGTGAAACTTCTTATTGTCACTTTCTCTTTAATTATCTCTTTTAATCTTCTTATTAGATAGATGATTTGTGGTAAGAATGATGTTAGATCACATCCTAGGGATGTTTGATCATTTGTTAATTGAGTTTTAACTTTGTGATTTCTCTTGAACATATATTTGTTAAACTTGATTTAACTTAGAATGGATTCTAGAAATGTTATATGTGATGTGCTTCATGATAATTTCTAGGTTTAATTTCATGATCTAAAAATTAAGATTTTCTTGTGATATATTGAATACTCATATCTTGTTCTTATTGACTCACATGTTTTGATTTCTAGATAGATTTGAGATTGTGTGTTGAAAGCATATTCTAGATTATCACTAAGCATGTTCATAAAGTTTGATTGATCATCTTGTTTTATTTGACTTATGTTTTCATCATTTGCTTCACTTGGATCATTGTCTTATGAAAATGTTGAAGTCTCTTGTTAAGGTGAGTGAAGCCTTGATTTGAGCAAGAAGACTTGGCAAGGAAAGTGTTCTAGATAGCCAAGCACGAAGATTTAGTTAGGATCAAGAGGATCCGGATAACTAAGCAAAAGTCGTAGCTAGGAGTTTGGTACTCCGGGTGGTTGAGCTAGAGAAGCTTGACTAGGATCATTTGTGATCTAGATTTCTAAGCAAGGAAATCTTCTTAGAGGCTTAAAAGCCTTGGATAGGGAGTTGCTCACTAGAGGTGTATGACACATCTTGGATAGAGAATTGGCTAGGTGGTTCACTAGGCCTTGATGGTAGATTAGGAGTTGATAGCTTAGGATGGATATCATTTGTTGATAGCCTTGAGTGTGTAAGTCCTTTCATATAGTGGATTGTTTTGCCGATGGTTGTAGTTATTCAACCCGTGGATGTTTCCTCTTTGAGGTTTACCACGTAAAAATACTTGTGTTCATTTTCACTTTACTTTTTATTATCTTCCATATCATGTATTAATTGTATCTCTTGTATATTGATTTTTACATGTATTAACTCATACTATACAATTGTTAAATCATATCCAGTGTACATTTCATTCTTGTAATCCGTAAATTTTGAAGTTGGAAGAAATTGGGACTGTACCTATTCACCCCCTCTAGGTATAATATACACTATATCTCTTTAGGGAATTTCAGATTCATTCTCTTGATTGAAGAACTACCAAAATCAATTCATCACCCAACCCAAGCCATGAGTGAACAATTGTGTCTTTGAAAACAAAGACCCATTAAGTACAATAATGTAGAACCAAAGTCTAATTTAGCAAGTGCATGCATCAATCAAACTTCTTCCACTCTTTAGAGCTAATACTCAATACTCAAATCATTCTAAACATGGTATTTTGGATCATCCATCAATCGATCATCAATCAACAATCAAGGGATGCTATATTACTCTACTCCTAAATTAAATTACACTACCCCTAATCTCATTCATGGATACATATCAATTTAGACCCATCACACACATATATATCACAATAGAGATTTAATCATAGATAAGCAAAAAGTAAAACAAAACTCAAAGAATATAAGAACAATCATACATATATTGCAATAAGTGTATGTTTAAAATATCCCCAAATTGGTGATACACATCAAGGAAAAAAAGATATACAAGGAAAATAGTAAATAGAAACAACCCTTGAAGACAACTCCTCCAAAGATACTCCATGCTTTCCTAGCTCGAAATTGGTTCAAAGACCACTCCATGCTCCTTGTGATCTACTCCAGGATGTTAGATGTCTAAATGAGGTGGTGGAGGTGTATGGTGAGCTCCCATGGAGGAAAAACTTCTATGAGAGCTTGGATCTCTCACTTATTTGGTGGAGCAGGTGAAAGAGATGAAGAAAATGGAGAGAAATGTGGTATGGGGCAGAAGAAAGAGAGAGGGAGTTTAGGGATTCACAAGAGAATGAGAGAGAAGGGGAGATATATAGTGTGAGGAGGCTTAGGGCAGAAATGGGGGGAAAGGACGAGATTGCCTTTGTATAAGTGGCTAAAAATTGGTCTTCGTGGGGTAGGTTTCCAACGGCGCGCACCATTACAAAAACAGACATAACTTTCTACACAAATATCAGGATCATGTTCTGCAAGAACCATTGGAAAGAGGACTTCTGAGTATTTCCAACCATAGGTAGTACAAAACCTAGTTCATTCTAAGGAGGGAGATATGGCCCTAGAAAGATGAGCATTTTGTAGGAAGTTTTCAATTTCAGCTCCCTTAAATTATGCGCCCTGATTCGGCGCCCCCAAGGTGCCGAATTGCAAAATATTGAAGCTCTACCGGGAATTTGGCAGCCCCAAACCGCAGAATAAGGGTGCTGAATCCAACTTTAAAAAATTACACTTTTGCCCCAATACTTCCATATTTATGCACTTTAGTCCCTTAACTAGAAAATAACCTAAAACACTTATTTGAACATATTAAATACCTGGTTTTACTCAGGAAACAAGCATAAATAATGTTATTTAAGGGCTAGACAACGTGTAGAAATATGCACTATCAAGCTAGCGATTATGCACAAGAACAAGAATAAGAAAAAGAAGAAGCATCGGGATATATATATAAATGATGAATAAAAAGAAAAAGAAGAATTGAGTTTTTGGTTGAACAAGAAGACGAAGAAAGAATATTGAAAATGAGTGAGAGAGAGAGAGAAAACAACAACTGGGTTTATTCAAGCAAAGAAGAAAATTCGAGTGGATTTTAGCCACCAGCAGCAAGTACAATCGAGAGAGGTAGATGAGAGAATGAGAGAAAGAGAAAGGGAAAATAGGTTTTGGATTTTGTTTTATTTAGGATAGGTTTGTAATTTTTGGAAATGTTAAAGGGTAAAATCGTCTTTTAGACGTTTGTCCCATGCCATAGAACAACTTGGTCGAGAGCTTGGGGTGGGACAGTTTTTTGTGAATTTTGTCCCACCTTGTCCCACACTAATGTCACGCCAAAGGTGGGACAAGAACAAGCTGTCCCATATTGTCATGTCCCGTCCCGTGTACCAAACGTACCCTCAAGGATTTGTTGTATCTTTGAGGTAATTTGTCTTTGAACCCGTTAGCAAACATTTGAGTGGGGGCAAATAACACCTTAAGGAAAGTAATTCCTTACGCCTCAAATCCAATTTAATTATCCGTTTTCTAAATTCGTCTACATCAAGTCCTCTTTTTCATGACATTGGTGTTAGGATTTGGCTTGTATTCCCATATGTACCAAACGAATTCAACTGATGCGAAAGTGATCCAAATGGATTCGGATAATTGTGATTCAGGTGGCATAGGAAAAAAGAGTCCAAGATGAAGCCAATGGTAAAAACGGTGCCAGAATTTGATCTCGAACATGCCCATATACGCGCTGGAAGATTGTTACGTAGCACCAATGAGTTGCTGCCTACCGGAGGTGTTAGGGCACGTGGTTGGGGCACGTGAGGGAATGTGAGGCACTATTTTGGGCCTCGATTTGGTATGTGAGACTCCTAAAAGACCTTGGAAAACATGTGGTAGTTGGTTTTCTAGTTGGGGAAGGTTTTGTTTCGAGACTACTTGTTTAGGAAAAACTTATTAGGTGGTTTTCAACTGTTTATGGGAGTGTAATTTCTTAGAGACCAAGAATAGTAACCTTATAAATATTGAGGCTTATTCTTTGGTTGACAACACTTGGAGAAACCAGAGAGACTTGGGAACATCGGAGTGTGGGTGAATATGAGGAGTCATACCCCAAGGAGATTTGGGAAGATAGTAAGGATATTTGTAGGTGGGAGACCCATGGCATATCCGGGTGTGGAAAGACCCGGGAGGCAATCCATGGGAATATCAATGGAGGGATCCATGGAATATCTGGGATTTTAAGAGAGATGCGAGGGTGATATTCAGGGGATAACCAATGGATATTCAGGGTGGCACTCGGAGAGAACCTAATGAGCGTTGTGAGTTGAGAGCTAGGATGTAAGCTCAATTGTGAGCTTGTAATTGAGGTTTGGGGTTAGAGAAAGAATGTTGGAATTGTGTAATTGTAACAATTTTCTACACAGTAATATTTTTCTCTTGTCGTCGTGACAGCCATGATTTTTCTATATTTTTGGTTTCCCATGTAAAATCGTGTGTTGTGTGATTAGATTCTCTCATCTTATTTTTTTATTAGTAGATGTTATTTGTTATGTGGTGATTATTAGCAAGGAACTTAAAATCGATATATCCACTGATATATCCATATTTGGGAGGGACCGATATCAAAACAGGGGTAATATCCAATGTCTAGCAAATATCCGGCCAATTTCAAAATATCCATGTAAGTTCCTCAAGTTTTGATTGGCTTATTTTGGTGACAAACCACAAGTCAGATTTGATGTAAGGGTAGCTTAGGCTTTTGATGGTTAGTACTTAGCACAACCAAAGCCCTCTCAAGTCCTCAAGAGATCAAGCACTTCAAAGGTAAATTTCTAAGTGTTTACTTGCTTATGAAGAGATGTAGTTGCACATACTCACAACACGTATAATTCTTATTTTTGTACGTTGTGGTTCTTTATTATGTGTGCATTAATGTTCATTAATCTCTCTTCATGCATGTTTAACTTGATTGCATCTTGTGTGTTTAAATGTCTTGTCATTGATGCATCATGGTTTTTAAGGTTGTTGTACAACCGCCCTTCAGGCGCCCTACGTACAGCGCCTATATGGCGGATAAAGCAAATTGCTCTTGACCGCTCTACGTTCACCATACGTAGAGCGATGCCACTGATCAATTTTTTATCGCCAACATTCCGCCCTTCAGACTCCCTACGTACAGCGGGTGTAAGACAGCTCTCAAAATCCCGAGAGCATCCGCCCTTGGTTCACCTGATTTTCGCTCTAGACACAGAGCGATCATGAAGAACTTGTTCTTTATTTCCCAGGTGAACCGCCATACATCCACCCTACGTATGGCGGGTGTATGTCAGTCAAGGCAAATATTTTGAAAACTTTGCAAAACGATGTAGCATCTATTTGTCACCCTATATATATGCTACTTTGACTTTAGGTTAGTTGCAAGAGAGTCCAAATCATATTTTGACTTAGCATTTTTCCAAAGAGAAATAATCACTAAAGAACTCTCCTTTGTTTATTCAAACACATATCCAAGTGCATCAAATCATCATCTAGCATCATCCATGATCATCTAGGTGTAATCTATGCTTGGTTTCATTCAACACTTTTAGCTTGGTAAGTTGGTCACTAATATCTTACATATTTTGTGTCTTCTTTAACAAGCAATCTCATTTATTACATGCATGCTGATAGAATATATTCTATTGTTAAGATTGAAATGATTGTGTTGATTGCTTGGGAGTTGTATTTTGATAGCTAATTTTAGGATTGTTTAATCTTTGATAGCTAAGTTTTATGACATGTCATATAGCAAATATTGATATCTAGGATTGTGATTATTATCATCTTTCATCCTAGATAGACATTTAGTGTAACCTAGCATTACTTGCTTTTTGAATATCATATTATTCAGATTAGGTTGTTGATTTTCTTCATTGAGAAGTAAGTCTTGTGACTACCGGTGAGTGGTGCAAGCAAATTGGACTATGTCCACTTTTATAGGCCTACGGGTAATAGTAGGGGTTTATAGACCGTGAGAGGTTGAGATCAACCTAGGTTGTAAACGTCATTACAATTAGTGGATTCGAGGTTCAAGTGTGGCACACTATACAGCCCGTGATTTTTCTTTGTTGAAGGTTTCCAGGTAAATATCAAGTGTCTTTTATATTTCCTCACATATTACACTTGATATATAAATTGACTAGTTAGGGGCATTTTCGTAAAATTGACTAATCATGAAAATTGGGTAAAATTGATTAAAATCTATTCACCCCCCACCCCACCCTCACCCTCTAGATTAATATTGAACACACCATAAATTTGTTTCAATTGATATCAAAGCGGGTTCCTAGATATACTTAAGTGATCCTTCCTCATTTTTGGTGTGTTATGCATTTTGTGTGATTTTTTGATCATTCATACATTTGCATTCATTTCATTCATTCATAAACACTATGAGTGGAAACGGTGGTGGCAACGAAGGTGCTTCTAGCACAAGACCTCCACTTCTCACCGGATTAAATTATGCCTCATGGAAAGGCAAGATGGAGTCGAACATATGTCAAATCCATGATCGAGCTTGGATGGCGGTTAAAGACGGCTACACATCACCTATGATGACTCCTATGGGTGGAGGAGAGGATGTAATCAAGCCTAAGGCGCAATGGAATGCCCAAGAGTTTGAGGCATCAAAATGGAATAGGAAGGCAATGCATGCCATCCTATGTGCAATGGACAATAATCAATATAAATTGATTCAAAACACTAGGTTTACAAAAGAGGCATGGGACATCCTAAAGGTTGCACATGAGGGGACCGAAGTGATGAAGGACTTTAAGCTTCAAGTCCTCCAAACTCAATTGGAGATGTTTAGGATGGAGGAGAATGAGTACTTCAACGACTTTGAGATCAACCAAAGTCATCAACTTGGTGACCCTTACTCGGATAGAAGGATCAAGCAAAAGATAATAAGATCGCTTCCAAGAGGTTTGAATCCAAGGTAACGGCTTTAGAGGAAAATAGCACCTACAAAGACATGAAGCTGAGTGAGGTGATTGGGGGACTTCTAGCTAATAAGTCTAGGAATGGTCCTATCTCCACACCTCCTAAAAAGCAAAAGGGAATTGCTTTGAAAGCCTCCAAAAGTGAGAAGGAGAAGAAATATGACTCGGATGAAGACATGGCCTTATTGATAAGAAAGTTTAAGAAATTTGTCAAGACCGAGAAGAAGGGTTTTAGATCCAAGGGCCAAGACATGAAGAAAATGACTCCTTTCAAGAGGTTTGAGCCTAGACAAGAGGAGATGTGAATGAAGGTGTTAGGACTAGACGTCAAATAGCTAATCTTATTAGCTACACGTGTTACACCTCTCAAATAGAACCCAAAAAGGTTGATGAGGCCTTAAATGATGAATTTTAGGTTCTTGCCATGCAAGAAGAGCTAAACCAATTCGAAAGGAATGAGGTTTGAACTCTCGTTCATAAGCCTAAGACCACTAATGTCATAGGCACTAAATGGATATATAGGAACAAATCCAATGAGGATGGCAACATAGTGCGTAACAAGGCTAGACTTGTTGCACAAGAATACTCTCAAATTGAAGGTATTGACTTTAAGGAGACATTTGCTCCAGTTGCCCGTTTAGAGTTCATTAGGCTTCTCTTGTCCATTTCTTGTGTGCATAAGTTCAAATTGCACCAAATGGATGTAAAAAGTGTCTTTCTCAATAGCTTCTTGTAAGAGGAAGTGTTTGTAGAACAACCTAAGGGGTTTGTGGATGCACACTACCCCAACCATGTCTTTCGCCTCAAGAAGGCTTTATATGGGTTGAAACAAGCACCGAGGGCTTGGTATGAGCACCTCACTCAATTTCTTGTTAACAATGACTACACAAGAGGTAATGTTGACAAGACTCTAGTCATCAAGAAAAACTATGATAAGCTTTTCATAGCTCAAATATATGTTGATGATATAGTGTTTGGCTCCACCAACAACACTAAGGTCCAACAATTTGTTGATGTTATGTCTCAAGAATTTGAGATGAGTCTTGTTGGTGAGCTTAGTTACTTCCTAGGTTTGCAAATTAGGCAATTAAATGATTGGATTTTTATTACCCAAGCCAAATGTGCCAAAAACCTAGTGAAAAAGTTTGGTCTTGAAAATGCCAAACATTGTGATACACTCATGAGTACCACTTTGAAGCTAAGCAAGGATGCTAGTGGAAAAAGTGTGGAACAAACTCTATATCGTGGCATGATTAAAAGCTTGTTTTACTTGACCGCAAGTAGGCCCGATATATCTTTTAGTGTGGGTGTGTGTGCTAGGTACCAATTGGATCCTAAGGAGTCTCATCTCTCTTCCGTTAAGAGAATCATTCGCTTTGTGAATAGGACATCCAACTATGGGATTTGGTGCTCTTTTGACACTAATGCTAGTTTAATTGGCTTTAGTGATGCAAATTGGGCAGGAAAGTGCGAAGATAGGAAGAGCACATCAGACAATTGCTTCTTTCTAGGCAATAACTTGGTGTCTTGGTTTTTCAAGAAGCAAACTCGATTTCCTTGTCCACGGCTGAGGCCGAGTTCATAGCCGCGGGGAGTGGTCCTATGGATGAAGCAAATGCTAGTCGACTACGGATTCAATCAAGGTACACTAACTCTCTTTTGTGGTAATATGAGTGCCATTAATATTTTCAAGAATCTGGTACAACACTCTAGGACTAAGCATATTGACATCCGACATCACTTCATTAGAGAGCTTGGTGAAAATAAATGCATAGTACTTGAACATGTAGGCACTAATGATCAACTAGCGGACTTATTTACTAAACCATCAGATGCTACTCGATTTAAAACACTTAGTAGATCTATTGAGATATGTCTTGTGGAGTGATGAGTTTTGGTGACTGACCCCATTTGGGGAACTCAAGCAAACAGAGCATTTGCATACTTGGTGCATGCAAAAAATTTGAAAATTTGTATGCTTCTTTATTAATTGCTTGAGTATCTTAGTTGCACATATGTATATATGTCTTTATCTAAATAAGTGTGAACCATGCTTTGAATGCAATTCATGTTATATTTATGTTAAAACATGTATTTTTGGACTAGGAGATATATACATATGAAGTACTCTTTGAATGCCTTTTAATAATCTCAACAACATGATAATTCTTAATGACATGCTCAAATGAAAAGGCATGAATTGATGATTGCAATTCTTAAATGCAAAACAATGTGTGAAAAGTTTATAAGACTCAAAATGAATAAAGGATCTTGTATCCGTTCTAAGGATTATAAAATCCAAATGTCTCTCTTTCTTTATATGTTGAACATGTCTATAATTATATGGATATCTTATCTGGAAAAATCTAATAGGGTGCAAAGTTGCTCATGACATGTTTCGCTTATAAATTTGGATATAGTGCTCTTATTTTGAAATCAACAAACTCTCTATATCCTTGCTTTGATTCATGACAAATGGTTAAATTGGTTTGAATTCCTATAGGAAACCTTTGTCGTTTGCTTTGCCAAATACCATTGGTTTTTGGACTTGAATACAATATATCTTGCATGCAAAGCATTTATAACCACATTTTCTATGAAAATAAATCTATTTGTTTCTCTCATTTTAATTGAGTTGCATAAAGTGCCTTATATGATTATGCAAATGACATGTATGCTTCTATCTCTCTTTTCATTAAGTGACCCGTTTAGGGATTACTCCTTTGCCTATCTCATGACAAAAAGGGGGAGTAATATGTGGTAAGGGGAGTATGCTAATTGTAGTAGCTAAATTACATGTTGGGGAGAATACACATTGAAGGGGAGTAACCCAATGAGAGGGAGCATTGCATTCACACACATTGCATGATGTTGTGCTAAAATTCTTTAATGCAATTGCTTGTTTTAACTTCACATGATCATCTCACAATACACTTGCTTTGGAAAGTGTAATTTTTTGTTTTGAAGGATTGATAGTTCTACAAGAGATTAAAGACTTGAAGTTTTATACTTTATATCTCTTTGTAATGTAGAATATCATTGTTGACCTTTAGTTTCAATTTTCGTAAGGATTAATGTGAGTGATGGTTTTGTCACGAAATAACCAAATGAGGAGATTGTAAGTTCCTCAAGTTTTGATTGGCTTATTTTGGTGATAAACCACAAGTGGGATTTGATATAAGGGTAGCTTAGGCTTTTGATGGTTGGTGCTTAGCACAACCAAGGCCCTCTCAATTCCTCAAGAGATCAAGCACTTCAAAGGTAAATTTTGAAGTGCTTACTTGCTTATGAAGAGATATAGTTGCACACACTCACAACACATGCATAATTCTTATTTTTGTATGTTGTGATTCTTTATTATGTGTTCATTAATGTTCATTAATCTCTCTTCATGCATGTTTAACTTGATTGCATCTTGTGTGTTTAAATGCCTTGTCATTGATGCATCATGGTTTTTAAAGGTGTTGTACAACCGCCCTTCAGGCGCCCTACGTACAGTGCATGTATGGCAGATAGAGCAAATTGCTCTTGACCGCTCTACGTTTGCCATACATAGAACGGTGCCACTGGTTAATTTTTTTATCTCCTACATTCCGCCCTTCAAACACCCTATGTACAGCCGGTGTAAGGCGGCTCTCAAATCCTGAGAGAATCTGCCCTTGGTTCACCTGATTTTCGCCCTACGCGTAGAGCAGTCATGAAGAACTTGTTTTTCATTTCCCAAGTGAACCGCCATACATCCGCCCTACATATGGTGGGTGTATGCCGGTCAAGGCAAATTTTTTGAAAACTTTGCAAAACGACATAGCATCAATTTGTCACCCTATATATATGCTACTTTGACTTTAAGTTAGTTTCAAGAGAGTCCAAATCATATTTTGACTTAGCATTTTTCCAAAGAGAAATAATCACTAAAGAACTCTCCTTTGTTTACTCAAACACATATCCAAGTGCATCAAATCATCATCTAGCATCATCCATGATCATCTAGGTGTAATCTATGCTTGGTTTTCATTCAACACTTTTAGCTTGGTAAGTTGGTCACTAATATCTTACATATTTTGTGTCTTCCTTAATAAGCAATCTCATTTATTACTTGCATGCTTATAGAATATATTATATTGTCAAGATTGAGATGATTGTGTTGATTGTTTGAGAGTTGTATTTTGATAATTATTTTTAGGATTGTTTAATCAATGATAGCTAAGCTTTATGACATGTCATATAGAAAATATTGATATTTAAGATTGTGATTATTGTCGTCTTTCATCCTAGATAGGCATTTAGTGTAACCTAACATTACTTGCTTTTTGAATATCATATTATTCACATAAGTTTGTTGATTCTCTTCATTGAGAAATAAGTCTTGTGACTACCGGTGAGTGGTGCAAGCAAATTGGACTATGTCCACTTTTATAGGTCTATGGGTAGTAGTGGCGGGTTATAGACCGTTAGAGGTTGAAGTCAACTTAGGTTGTAAACGTCATTACAATTAATGGATTCGAGGTTCGAGTGTGGCGCACTATACAGCCCTTGGTTTTTCCTTGTTGAAGGTTTCCACGTAAATATCAAGTGTCTTTTATATTTCCCACATATTACACTTGATATATAAATTGACTAGTTAGGGGCATTTTCGTAAAATTGACTAATCACGAAAATTATGTAAAATTTATTAAAATCTATTCACCCCCCCCCCCCCCCACCCTCTCTCTAGATTAATATTGAACACGCCGTAAATTTGTTTCAATCTAAAAAAAATAATCTTAAACACTTAAATTATTGTTCAAATATTCTATATTGAAAATTATTTTAAAAGAAATATTAACAAATTTATAAAATTTTCCAACACAATAGTCAATAGTATAATTACTGAAATAGAATTGGGCAAAGATTGTGAAAGCAATTTGATTTGTTTTTGTAAAACGTGTAAAACCCATAATTTTTATTAAAAAATTAAAACAAAAAGTACCTCAATTAATATTTTTTTATTCTTCTAACTTACTATTTGAATCCAAAGTACCAATATAGAGACAATATTAGGGATAATTCTGATCTTTGAAAGCTGTACATATTGTCTATACTCAATTAGACCCTGAAGCTGCAGGGATTGCTAATTTTGGAAATGGGGTAAGAAGTTAAAACTTACAATCAATTTTATAATTCCAATATTATAACTTCTTTCCATGGGAGTATTGTGTCATATACTTATATTTATATATATTATTTACATACTGATCTCATGAGTCATAAATGTAGCTCATATACTTTTATTGAAAGAAAAGTTTTGGTGAACGAACAACCATAGCAGTTAGAAGCAAAATGCAACCGGGTATATAAGTTTTATTACAAAAATATATGTAATAATAATAAATAATAATATCATTGAAATGGTATTCATACTTATAATACTTAATAATTTTTATTGCATTGATTGGTGGGTAATGTATAGAAATTGTGTTCCATCATTGCGTGCAATAGCAAACAGCATCATCTTCTGTCTACGAAAGAAATTGGTCCACATTTGTTTTAATCCACACAAAACAAAGAAACCGTCTTACCTATTCTAAGCTTGAACAACTTGTTTATTATTATTATAATATGAAGTTGAAACTTAGGGATATGGCAGCTGAAAAAGATAAAGTAGATGAAATTGATTTTATAGATCTACTTCAAGTAGCTGTTGAAGCAGGGAACGATAGTGAGAATCCTTTTTTTGACTAGGTTAGACATGCCTATTTGGATGATGACGAGGGAAATCCTGATCCACATATTGCTTCTCATGCTCGAGACATAGGAATAAATGTTGAAGAAAGGATTAGAGAAAAAGTTGGTGTAGATCGTGGAGTTACTGTTAGCAGCTCTTTCAATGACCAACATACTTCTGATGAAAAGAGTGGAGGAAAAGATGATGGAGATGATGGAGGAGGTTGGGATTCTGGTGCAAGAGATTAGGATGCTAGTGCAACAAGTTGGGATGTTCGTGCCGGAGGTTGGGATGCTGGTGCAACAGGTTGGAATGCTAGTGCGGCAGGTTGGGATGCTCATGCAGGTAATTTTGATCAAAATTGTGGTAGACAACATGGAGGAACAAGTCAAATTGATGGAGATTCTTTAAATATGACTCTCTTCTCAATGAGTATGGACACAGAAAATAGTTCTTTGGGTGATTCGCAGACAAGGTCAAGTTCTCATATATCATATTATGGTAGTTATGGTGGCTGCAGTATATTTGATTATCCTTCTCTACAAATGTCATATGCAATACCTATGCATGCAGATCAACAATATCCACCAAGTTGGGTAAATCCAAACTACCTAATTCATGGATCAGTTGGAAGAGATCAAGCAACATACGTGTGCCATATTAATAACTACCTTGAAAACTATGCTAGCACGTTTTCCTAAGAAAATTATTGTTCGAATCAAGATATAAATGTATCTTATGTATTTGAACCAGCAAGGAATTCATTTTGGTTTTTAAATTTCAGACATGCAATATATTATTATGTATGAATTATGATTTATGATAAAATCTTGGAAGTATGGAACTATATATATATATATATATATATTTTTAATGATAATTTTGTTTATTAAATAATTAATCTCTTTATAGTGTATATAATATTGTACAAGTGAAACAAATATTATTCTATTAAATACTCAATTTTAAAAATTATATACACACTCTATCTATATTCTAATTTATAATAAACTCATAACTATGTTAATTTATTGTTAACAAATGATTCATTTGGTGTATAATTACTTGTTTAAGCTTGTCCTAAAGTTTCACAAAAAAATTCTAACTTTAGATGTAAATATTCATCATTTGTTTAATCTTTTACCGAATATCCACCGATGTCGATAATATCTCCGATATATCCATAAAGTTAGAAGCCCGATGTCGATACCGATACCAATATTTTATTCCTTGATTATTAGGCATGTGCTTCCGCGTTACCTTTTCCCAACAACTGGTTGCCAACTTGCCATATATGTTTATTTATTATTATTATTATTTTGTTTAAAACGATTAAAACAAGTATTTATAAGCCGAAAACCTAAGAGATTATTTCCAAATAGGAAATCTTGTTTAAAACAAGAGTGAAATTCATTTTCGTCTCTCTAGTTTGACCTAATAGCCAAACTAGTCCCCCGGTTTTCAGAAATGTCTCGTTTGGTCCTTCTGTCACAATTTTCGTTGAAAAAGTTAACTCTAACAAGGACAGAGAGTCAAATCATCATGTTGTCCCAGATTTTTGTTTTAAACAAACATCATCATCATCTTCGAACCCAATTTTAGGCTCAACATCAAACATCATCATCTTCAACCAAACCCTAAACCCATATTCAACCAACCCTAGAACCATCCCAATCAACCAAACCCTAAACCCAGATTCAATCACAAACAAAATCATCAACACCAAACCAAATCAAAAAACAAAAGGTTTAATTCACAAATCAAAAACTTCTCTCCCCACTTTAAATTCGTAAGAAGATAACAATTTTCAACAAAATTAAATTTGTTAACCCCTTGAAATCAATTCACTACTGTTGTTCCAACAAACCATGTAAACACAAATTTATCACAAAATCAATAAAAACCACAAACATATTATCACCAAAAAAAAAAACTTTACATCATATAATCCATATTTGGTTTCGATGTCCAGAACCAAAACCGAAACACACCACAACATTCAACACTCAAATCTAGCTTCAATAGACCACTCAAATCGAAACCCAGAAAAATCAATATCCAGCTCAAATCCCACACCAGCTCTGATAGACAACCGCCAACACCACCAAGAAATCAAAACCCAAAAAAATCAAATCTAAAAATAAAAATTCAACACTCAAATCCAACCAGCACCCCCAACAACTGAAAGCACCCAACCACCCCTACCAGCTGATCTCTTCTCAGCGGAGGAGATCGACACTCTCATCGCCGGAGGCAACCCCAAACCCAAACACAAAAAGAAACCCAACCACCATAATCACCACTACCCCGTAAAGAGAGATGGGAAGAAGAAGGGCTTATCGACGAGAGGATATCAAGTGGCGTGAAGGAGGAGATCAAGTGCTAATCTCGACTCAAAGGAGATCGAAGCTAGTAAGGGTGGTGGTTGGTGTGATTTTGGTGGGTTAGGGTGATGGCTATGGTTTGGTGTTTGGGTGGTGGTGGCTAGGGTTTAGTGTTTGAGTTTAGGTTAGTGTTTGGGTGGTGGAGAAGATGATGATAAGGAAGATGATTTTGGTGTTTGAGTTTAGGTTAAAAAGAATTTAGGTGGTTGATGATAGAAAAGATGATTTGGGTGTTTGATGATAAAAAACGATTTGGGGTGTTTAAAAATGATTTGGGTGTTTGATGATAGAAAATGTTTTCCGTCATTAAAAAAAATTAATTGTTTTTTTTTTAATTATTTATATATCATTAATTATTTAAATTACCATTTTACCCCTACAACATTGACGGAATCTTTGAAATTCCTAACGGAATTGGTCGGTAGAAACCAAAATACAGATTTTTCGAAACTATAAGGACCTATCAACATAATTCTCTAAACCGGGAGACCAGTTTGGCTATTAGGTCAAACTAGAGGAATGGAAATGAATTTCACCCTTAAAACAATGTTCTCAAACCATTAGGAAAAGAGAGTTATAGGGAGTTCGGTTACATTTATAAAATAAAAATAAATAAAAACAGTTTTTCTTTTTCTTTTTTTTCTTTGGAAATATCAATGGTTAGAATTTATTTTTTTAAGTCTATTTCATTTTTTTTTTTTCAAGTCAATTTTATTTAGGATTAATTGCCCAAACATCCTTTGAGTTTAGATAATATTGCATGCATATTGAACTTTTGCTTTCATTGCACAAACTTCCCCTGAAAAACTTTGACTAACGTTAATTCTAACAATTGATTGGATGGATAGAGTGAAAAGACATAAATGCCCTTGGCAAATTTATATAATTATATTTTTAGCTAAATAATAATTAGACATTAATCACAAAACTTAACAAAATTAGAAATTCACCCCAACCCACAAAACAGTCCCAAACAAATCATTCCATCAATCCCAAAAAAATGTCAAACAATTCTAAACGATGGGAGTTCTCCATCGCATAACCCCATCCACAATGAACTGAAAAATTTGAAAAAAAAAAAAAAAAAAAGATTCATCTTTTCGTATATATTTTCACCTAAATTCATTCAACAAATTCCATCCTATCATTAAACTTCAGCCCACCATCACACAACAAACAAAAAATAAATAAAAATTAAAAATTCATATTTGATGGAGAGATGAAGAAGAATAAACCATCATCATAGTTAACCTATGAACCAACACTTGATATCGCGACTCACCTGTCACCGCCGGCCTAGAAAACTTTGTCGATGATCACCATTCACCTAAACCCATCCATCAACGAAACCAAACTCTATCACAGATGGTCTGCGATGGGACTTCTGACATCGCAGAAGATTCCCAATTGCTCTTTTGCAAGAGGAGCTGATCGATCGATTTCATCTTCATGTAGATCAATATGCTCTTCCACACGAAGAGTCGATCCTCTATTGGTGCTGGAATGACTCCATCGCAAGTGAGTTTTTTTCTTTCCATAAAAAAAAAAAAAAAAAAGAGTGTTCTTTTGATGTTTGATGAGTATTTTGTGGGTGTTATTGATGTTTGATGAAGTTAAAGGGAGGACATTTCCTTTGTTGGTCAAAAACTGGGATTCTATTGATTGTTGAAGATGACCGAGAGACTGATGATGATGATGATAGAGGAGATGGATTTTAATTTTTAATTAATTTTATTTTGTTTTAAAAGATCTAGAAGGATCTTTCTAGATCTCTTCAATCATTTATATTTTCTCTTAACTTTTTTTATTATTAATATGTGATCCTTCCGGATCTCTTCAAGCATTTATTTTTTTCTCTTAACCTTTTTATTATCTATATGTTTTTGATGTAGATTTTTCATTGATTGTGGGTTGGGTGGATTTATAATTTTACAAACATTTGGAGTTATTTCGATAGTTTTTGATTGGGTACATCTATAATTATATAACAATTTGGGGCTTCTTTGGTTTGTAATTATTTTTATGTAACAAAAGCACAGTTTTACCCCTGAACCGTTAAGTTGGTCATCAGTTAAACCGGTAGTCAATGTTTTTCAAGGGAGGTTTGTGTAATTAAAGGAAAAACTCAATATGCATGCAATATCATCTAAACTCAAGGGATGTTTGTGTAATTAATCCTTTTATTTATTAGTCAGCAAACGTCACTGTTCTAATTTCATTCGTACTTTTAACTTCTATCTCATGTTCTTTATCTCTCTTTAATGGTGAAGAAAACTGGGTCTCCAAAAATTCATATTTCCTCCCACTATTATTAGTTTTTTACTAATTTTTTTTTTTTTCAAGTAAAAACAACTCATTTAAATCCTTGACCGTTGATGTTTCAAATAGACTTGAAAAAATAAATCCTAACCATTGATGTTTTCAATTATCACATGTCAATGAATTCTTAAAAGCTTAGCTTAGGAGATCATCTAAATCTGTTCCGAAAAATCAAAAGGTAGGAAACAGTGAGAACACTAGAAACTATACAAATTAATGAGTTTATGCCTTGGACGGAAAAAGTTGATGTTTTATGTATTTTTGTTTCCCCCCTATTTCTTTCCCAATATTCTATATTTATTAAATTGTGTAAATTATTTTAGTCATATAAAATTTTTAGAATTGATTCAATTATTAAACAATAAGTAATATATAATTAAATCATGGCGTAGCTAGTGTTGGACCTGGCTTTCTACTCTATACTTATCCCCGCCCTTAAATTAAATTATCAACAACTAATAATAATTAATTAATTATAATTATACAATGAAGAAAAAAAATATTTTTTATTATATTTTTAGAAAAAAAACTATAAAAAATATCAATGGTAAATCAATTTTTAATTAATTTTTTTAATAGTATATAAATATAAACTAAATATTAAGCCAAAAATAATTCCAATAAAATTTGATCAAATTTTAGTAATATAAAAATGTTACACTTATTTTAGTTATATATATATTTCAAAATGTTGGACCTAGCTGTCTACTCTATACTTATCTCTGCCCTTGAATTAAATTATCAACAACGAATAACAATTACTTAATTAATTAATTATTTATAAATATACAATGATGAAAAAAAAAATATTTTTATCATACTTTTAGAAAATTAAAAATTAAAAACAAATATCAGTGGTAAATCAATTTTTAATTAATTTTTTTAATAATATATATATATTTAAACTACAAATAGTATTATTTTTACTCTTAGACCATCTTCAATGCATATGTCAATGTCAATACCAAATTTGACACTGAATATAGTGAAATGTTACATTTGGTACATCATTTTAGTATTGTACTTCATTGTAAGATTTTATTGGGTATTGTTAACATGTGCCCTAAAGGCATAGGTTAACACTTAGAAAACAAGTAAAAAACAATTATGAACTTCATTTATTACATCTGATCTTATTGTTTTTTTGTAAATTGTAAAATGCCAATTTTACCTTGCCTTTAATTTTTTGGTGGTGCTTTTGTTGTACACAGTGGTCTTGTTTAATTTTTTATTTTTTTGTATCCATTAAATTCAAATATTTAAATGTAAAATCTACAAAAATAAATTCGGTCAAAAGTTCTGCCATGCTCTGTTCATATATACCAACATTAAAAAAAATGTAAGCAAAAAATAATAATAATACTAATAAACCAGTATTAATAATGGATATCAAATTAAACTGAATAAAAAAATCTATCCACCTAATTCCTCAAATGAGTAACGGTTGCAAGAGATGGATAATTAATTTTAGTGTTTACATAAAAAACACACACACGTACTTTCTATCAATACTCTATCAAAATATTAATAAATCAATTAAAAAGCAGTAAACAATGGTAGAGACCAATCATCTTATCAGGTTTTGAATCGGTTGTTGTCGTAGAGTTTTAATTAAAACTGTTTATGTCAAGACTAAAGCACTATCCAAAAATTAAGGGCATTGTAAAATTGGTATTTTAAGATTTATAAAAAACAATAAAATCAGATGTAATAAATGAAGGAGGTTCATTGTTTTTTTTTTTTTTTTTTTTTTTTTTTTGCCTATTTTTTAGGTGATGATATGGTATTTTTATTATTATTATTATTTAAAGTTATAAAAGTTAACAAATATAACCAATGCATTTAATGAATGCATTGAATATTTTTTTAGAATTGTTTCAATTTCAATTTTTCCTATCAAATTTGTTAAATTTTTATTATTTAAAATTAAATAGTCAATAAATACTGATGCATTTATTGCTGTGTTAATGTCAAATTTGACATATACTATACACTGCCAATTTGACACAGCTTTTAGTATTTCATTGGAGCATGTGTTTTTTTATTTTGTGCTAAATTGTAGCATTAGCACACTGATTTAGCATTGTATTGGAGATGTTCTTACAATATATTGAAAAATACGTTTTTAAAACGATTTTAGTAAATACATATTACAATATTATACTCTTTTTTTTCCTTTTCGGAATACTATTTTCAGTTATTACCACTATACGCACCACTAGACACGTTATAAACTTCTAAAAATACAAAAATCAATATCTTGTTTTCAAATGAAAATATATAAAACAAAAAACAAAAACAAAAAACATTATCTAATTGAATAGGTCTTAGTTTTCCTGAAAGATTTTTGTTTCACTTTTCCTAATTGAAGAACATGAAAGTTACTTTCAAAAATCAAAAATCAATTTCAGAAAAATTACGGAAAAATCAAAAACGGAAAACACAAGAAATTGCTACACGAAAACAACAAATTGCGGCCAAGCTCATAGAAATAATGGTGGGGTCTTAGTTCTCATCACTATAGCGGTGAAGACCACTGTTAGGAGCAGCGAGCTCTTGTCTCTTATCGCTCTAGCAGTGGTTCACAATGAGTAGTGAGCTCTTGGCTCTCACCGCTTCAGCTGTGAGGATGGCCATTGGGAGAGCCTGGGAGCGATGGACTCTCAATTCTCACCAATCTAACGGTGAGACCATGGTTGGTCACGCTATTGTGCTTTTTTGAACAATCCAAAACCCCATCAATTGAAATATTGTTTCTTTTGTATGATATATTGTTGGAAAAGTATGAGAGTCTACTTTCTATAGAATTTGACAAAACATGATTTGAAATTTTGTAAAAAAAGTTATGGCCGCTTGAACAATGAAATGTTAATTTTGTAGAAACTCAATGTCTCCATAATTGAGAACCCAAACTTATCAAAAGATTGTTCAAATGAAAAGGGTTAATTGCACAAACATACTCTCTATTTATTTAATAAAGCAAATTTTCAAACAAATACCCTATTCAAACACAAACATCCCAATTGGAATGTGTTTCGGGTATGGAAAGTCAATAGTGTCCTTGGGTAAAAGGGAGAGGTTATTTTGGTGGGTAAATGTTAGGTCGATAAATGTTGATATTTGAGACCCCTAATTCCTATGTTTTATGTTATGTTCTTGAGTACAATTGAATGTTTTAACATGTTTATTGAGTTTGTGTAGAAGATAGCTATTGGAGTGAATTTGATGACAAAAAGGTGATTTTTAGTGAAGTTTGGGGAAATGCTCCTGCAGTACATCCAACTTGCGAAGCCTATATCTCCCTCCTCAAATCGAACTAGGTTGAGATCTACATGTTTTTGGAAAGCCCCGGAAGTCTAGTTTTCGACACACTTTACAGTTCGTCGATCTGAGTTTTCTAGAAGAAGTTATGGTTGATTAAGTAACTGAAGGTCAAAGCTAGAAAAGCCTACCACGGCCAATACCGCTGCTGGTGCAATTGCATGCGTAGAGACCTAGGCAGCGATTTATAGCAGAAGTGTTACGTGGTTCGGACTGCTGGCTGCCTCCGAAGTGGCCCGGTAGCTGTATTACGTGTTTTTAGAAGATTTCCACTCCAAATTGGGTCAGATTCATCCCAAAGCTTCTCATATCAAATCCTAATGACTTTAAGAGATCAATACATGTTTAGGAAACTTCCTAAACTTAAATTAGGAAAGGATTATCATTCCTTGTTTAAATCATCTTTCCCACTTTGTGTGACTCCTACATCAAAGCAATTTGGGAATCTACAAGGAGTATCATCTATAAATACCAAGAGACGGAGTCAGAAATTCATTATTCAAGATTGAAGTCTGAAGATCTCTCAGAGTTTTATTTCCTCTCTTCTTCTACCTTTCTTTAGTTTTAATGTCTTTAATTGTTTTCATAGTTATGATGTGTAACTAAACTTCTCATAGTTAGGGCTAACTTGAATCCCTAAACATGATTTCGATTTCATAGATATGGATTTAATGGAGTATTATTTTTCTTACATGATGCATTCAATTTCCCCATAAGAATTGTCTTTCTTTTATTATGTTTTTTTGATTGATCACCTTAGGAGCATGATTTTAGGATTTATGTTGCAAGGATATAAGCCGGACACCATACGGATATATCCTTGGTTGTAACAATTAATTGAAATAAAGTCCAATTAAGAGAAGTTGTTTCGTAAATTACCTAAAATAGATATCATGTTTTAGGGTTTATATGATGTTCATATTCTCTTCATACTTCATGAATTTCAATTATTAAATCTAAGTAGACACCATGTTAGGATATAATTTGGAATATAAGTATTTATGTAGACAACATACAATTTACATGTCAACTAAGAGAGAATCATACGACCCGAGTGAGACACCATCACCTTGTCGTGAACATCTACATCATGTTTGATATCTAACTCCATTATTGTCTGTGAATCGGATGAATGTTTAGTAGTAGATAGGAAGTTGTAGATAGGAAGCTCTAGCCAGCTTATCCTTATTGATTTTTCTAAATACATTCTCTGCTGCACTCTTTATTTAAGTTTAATTCAAATTCTTAGTTCTAAATAACCAATTCAAAACCCCCCATTCGTGTGTGTGAGTTGTGTTTTATTCAAGTTGTTTGAAAGTCATAGAGTGTGTTAATTTAGTGTTTTCAAATTCATAACTTCTACAGTTAATTCATTCTTCGTGGGAACGATCATTGATTGCCTATAGTGCTATCGTTTACAACTTGTGCACTTACAAGGTTTTTATTATTTTTGTTTGCCTAATTGGCAACAAACAGTAAATTTCACAAACAGTCCTGAATTTAAGTATAATTGTATAAATATTCATTTTTTTTTCAAATAATTACATAAATATACCCTACTGTCATTTGACTTTTGTTAACTTTAACCTTTAACCACATTTGTATCCCGAAATGACTAAAATACCCTTGAAAACTTATTTATATTTTCTTTTATTATTTAAAAATATTTACTTTAAAATTTGAAAAAATTGGTACAAATTTATTTTTTGTTGCTTTTATTTTCTTTTTCTTACTATCATTTTTTTTTTTTACATTTTCCATGTCCCCAAACACCAAATTTTCAGATTTCAAATACCAACTTTATCACCAAAACATTTAATTTCATACTCATCAACCCACAAACAATTTCATTTCGTCAACACAATCAAAACCCACTAACAATTACATTTAATCAACATAATCAAAACCCACTAAAAACAGCCATTTTTCCAGTTTTGTGGGTTCTTATTGTATTTTTAAAAAAATGATAGAAAGAAAGTAGCAACAAAATTATACCGATTTTTTCAATTTTTTAAGTAAATATTTTTTAATATATTTAAATAATAAAAGAAAAGATAAATATGTTTTCAAGGGTAGTTTAGTCAATTCATGATATAAATGTGGTTAAAGGTTAAAGTTAACGAAAGTCAACTGACGAAAGGATATATTTATATAATCATTAGAAAAAAAAAATGAATATTCATACAATTACACATAAATTAAGGGTTGTTTGTGAAATTTACCCACCAAAATAATATTTCCCTTTTACCCAAGGGCACTATTGACTTTTCATACCCCAAACACATTTCAATTGGGATGTTTGTGTTTGAATAGAGCATTTATTTGAAAATTTGCTTTACTAGATAAACAGAGGGTATGTTTATACAATTAACCCAAATGAAAACAACACATTTCTCTCGGGAGTTGAAAACTTGTTTTAACAAAATTACATATCTTTAAATCTATTGAAAAGTAGATGATGTTTCTCACATTTGCTTAAGAGTTGAGTCTCATATATTCTCTTGAGAGTTAAATCAATTCGGTTTTAGATCTACTGGACTTAGTTTTTTATTTCATTTTATTTTGTTTTATATTTTTTTATTTAGTTTTTACTTTTTAACAACTATTATTGTAATTGGGCCTTTAGGCAACTGATTCAATCCAAATTATTGTAATTAGGGGTGTGCGTTTTTGGTTTGACTACATTTCAATCCAAACCAAACCAATGTGATTTTTCAAACTTATTCAAACCAAACCAACAAAGGTCGGGTTGGTTTGGATAGGTTTCTCGTTTTAGGTTTCTCGTTTCAATTATATGTATATACATGTATATATACTTGTATATATACTCTGATTAAAGACATGTTTGACAGTATCTATACTTTTGAAACCTTAATACATCAATCAATCAGAATAATTGTATCAAAACAAATAAATAAACTATAAAAGCTTAAAGTAATCAGTAAAAATTATAAAACCTGGAATAAATAGAAAACGTAGATGGATTTTATATTTTAATTTTACTTTCTAAAATATATGGTTTTGTTTGGATTGATGAATTATTTCACTCAACCCAAACCGAACCACTTTTAATCGGTTTGTCCAAAAGACAACCCGAACCACCCATTTTTTATATTTGTAATCAAACCAACCCAAACTTTATGGGTTGAGTTGGTCAGTTTGGTTCAGTTTGACGGTTTTTTGCACACTTCTATTTGTAATTGGCCTTTAGACAACTAATTCAGTCCAAATTTAGACTAAATTATTGTTTACATAATCAAATCTGTCCACATAATCAACATATAAGCATAAATACAGTCTTAAATCAATCAAAAGTAGCTTATAAATAGCTACCAATTTCAGTCCAGGTAACTTCAATTACATAGAATGATAGAAGTCCAAAATGCAATCCAAAATAAAACATGATCACACACAATCCAATATACAATCCATAATAAAATTAAACTTCAAATACAATCCACAATATAATAAAACATAACCAAATAATTCAAATGATATCCCTTCTTCCACTTCAAATCTTCGGCTGTAAATAGGGAAAATATAATTAACTAATAGAAGAACAAAAAACAATTATAAATAGAGAAATGTAAAACTAAACAAACAAATACCAAATTATAGCTAATAATCCTGAGCCTCTTGAATCTTTATGACACCAAATTGACTAAAGAAAGTTGTATACAAAACGAAATCAAAGTTGGTGAGCAATAAACAATATGGAAACCAACATAAAACGGAATCAAAGAAAGTTGTTACTCAGTAAGCAATGAACAATAGGGAAACCAACATTATACGAAATATATTCAAATAAATCAAGTTAGAAAACCAACATAAATTAAAGTCATAGTCAAAGTCATAGAAAAATCAAATAAATCAAAGTCACCACTCACCAAATCGAAACAAGTAGATAACAAAAAAAGAGGGAAAAAAGTAAGAGAAAATTGTAGATCATAATGGCGAAAGAAGAAGAAAAATACCTTTAAGAGAGACGATTGTAGGCGGAAGTCGGAACCGTGGAAGAGAGACGATTGCAGGCGGAAGAGAGATTTCTGGTGGGTTGACTGGTTAAAGAAGCGGCGGAAGAGAGAGAGAGAGAGAGAGAGAGACCATGTGAGTCTGTGAGTTGAGAGAAAAAACGAGATATGCGACTAATAGAACATATAGGTCTGAAAGAGTTAGAAAAATTAGGGTTTTTTTTTAATTTATATGTCGGTTTATACGGGTCGGTTCGGTTTTGAATACTCAAAACCGAAACTGACCCCGAATTCAACATGGTTTATTCGGTTTGATTGAACCGAATTCAAGTATAAAAATAAAACTGAACCAAACACCCAAAATCGGCTCGGTTTGGGTCGGTTCGGTTCGGTTCACACTTTTATACCCACCCCTAACTAGGATTATTAAACAGAAACATCATTGCCACTGTTTCTTTCCCCCATCCCCTGAATCTCTGGAAACCATTTGAAGAGGACAACAATGTCATATATCGGGAAAACCAATTTATAATCCTAAACCTGGCTAATTTTACTTCCCTCACTTACCGTGGCTTTCTACATGTAATGATAGAAAACTTGATAAGGTCCTTCTTGTATCCTTCAATCATCAACGGCATTGCGAATGCTCCTTTTATGGTTTTTAATCCTGATTATCACAACATTCAAATCTAATCAAGAAATTGACAAGAAACAGCCTTATCAAATGGGCTTCTTTTTCAACCTGTGACAAATTTAAAATATAAAACTACTTCCACCGTAAATTCCTTTATATTAACATTCAGCTCCTTTAAAAAGGTAACTAAACCACACTTTTTTTCAGCGGAAATGAAAAATGAAACTTAAGAGAACACAAAAGGAATTAGTTATATAAAAGAACGAATTCTACTAAGGCTAAGCTTACCACTGTGCAGAAGAGATGTAAGGCCCTTCCATGTCAATGCTGAGTGTATCACTGCTGGCCAGAATGGGGCAACATACTGAGACCAATCTGCTGCTTTTATATCCTGCCACAGTAATTTGCAAATCCCATTAAGAGTTACAAAGTTGTTAATACACCAAAGTGGAACTTAAGCCCTGAGGCTAAGCTGTCTCGTGTTGAATCCAGATATTGATCGGTCAATAGCGATCATGGATTTTTGACACTATTTTAAGAATGTTGAAGCTAACTATTGGAAGTATTACCTGGAGAGAAAGGGATTGCAGTAATTCAACATAATCAGCAGTAGAACACCAAGCAGGAAGATAATAAGCATCGCATATCTTATTCAAGAGCTGCTTTTCCCATTTTTGCAAGGACTGTTCAGAAGGGGCAAGATCTCTATGGCACCATGTTACAATTATTATCGCAGCTCCTGGGGCTGCAACTCGAGCCAACTCACTGACAAACTATCAGGTTGCAAGAGTTAATTGAAATAATAATGCCATATGAATACAATGACAAATTTCAGGAATGCAATGCAAAACCAAACAAGAATAAGTAGGGCCTTATCAAACCTTCTTTTTATCGGGCATGTGTTCTCCACTCTCCATTGACCAAACTAGATCAAATTGCCCATCAGGAAATGGTTGCTCCAAAGCATCTGCAACTTGAAAGGAAACCTGCTAATTGTTCACATCGTTACATCCAAAAATCCATTTCTCATACTTCTCAGTTAAGACTACGTAAAAGGTGATGCAATCATCAGGTAGATTAAATTCTCTTGCAAGAGACCGGACGTATTTTTGCCAATATGTTCCATTAAAAAAAATTAAACAAACATGAACCTTTGAAATACAAGCACCATTGATGCAGACAGCCTAATCTAAAATTCGAAAAAAGGGAACAGGAAGTACAAATTTTAAGTTAGAGGCACATTCCACCAAGAGTATATCTACTAGAAATGAGTACATAATCTTCAAGCAATAACTCTAAACCATATCTTAAGTATCAATAATGACGTTCAAAAACAAAACCGAAATGTTTAAACATACCTGGTCAGCTAAGCCTTGAGCAGCAGCAAGAGCATTGGCTCTTTGTGCTTGAACAGAACTGAGGGTGATGCCTAGGCATTTAGCCCCGAATTTCCTAGATATATATCTAGAGCTACCTCCTATCCCACAACCAACATCAACTACTCTCTCAGGCTTCTCTGTTGACTCTTCTGAATAAAAATTCACAAATATAATCACTTGTCATATATTCATCTTCCTTCACATATGTAGAAACAAACATAAAGATTATGTATTCATTTACGGGTTTTGCTATTATAAAGATTATGCATAGTTATATGGTTAGTTGTTAGTCATTGTATTTCAATCCCGTGGTCTACAAAAATCAAATATTTGAATAACCAGCGTCTTATTAAATTGTCTACAGATGAAAAATTCACATATCTACGCTTACATGATACATAAGTTAGCATTTATTGAATGATTCGATTATTATAAATTTTGTTTGCTTTGATTTTGACATTGTTAAAGATGAATAATTTGATATTTAAAAATTTCACCAAATTTTTATTTATCATTTGAACCATATATATATATATAAGCTACATTGTCTAAAATTTAAATGAATGGTCTACGGTGATGGGTTCAGACAACGTAGCATTAGTCGTGTGTGTATATATGAGCACTGTACTATTTTCTACTATTTTCCTCATCTTCTTCCAATATTATCAGGAGAGAAAATAGAGGTGGTATAAGAAAACCTACCGGAGACGGCGGCGAAACGGAGGGCCTCTTCGATCAATCGGACCTGGGCAGCACGGTGATCGGAGACGGAAACGGAGGAATCCGGGTTGTAGTAGCCGTGGTGCATGTGGTCTCCCCATATATCCTCCCAGAGACTGGACGACTCGTCGTAGAACTCAGCGATTCCCTCTCGCAACACACTCCCGTCGTTGGTGGTGGTGGTGGCGGCATTAGGCGCACGCGCCAGCAGCCTCTTGGTGGAGGAAAGAGTAGGAGATCGCAGTCGGCGCCATGCGGGAGGAGAGAGAATAGTATGGCACGTGCGGGAGTGGAGGAGGAGGGGAGGGGGGTGGCACGCGCGGAGGCAAGTGATCTTCATTGAGAGAGAGAAAGTACAAACCTGCGTCTATAGTCTCGCTACGCACTGCTGTTTTCGAATTCGAATCTCACTTACCGTTAGCTATGATGTTTTCTGTGTCATTGAGTCGGATGGGGGTTGGCTGCTGTGCAGTTATTTATAAAAAAAAAAAAAAACACATTTGGTCTGTTGGATCATTTAAAAATGGATCTAAAGGCTTGTATTAATTGCCAACTAAAAAATCTGATTGTAAAATAGAAATAAACTAAAATCCTATTCAGAAGCTCTCGGTATATAGAACGGTACACGACATTAGTGTGGGATAAAGCGAGACAAAAATCATAAAAATCTATCTCATCCCAAACGCTCGGCTAAGTTGTCCCTTGACATAGGACAAACATCAAAATATCGATTTTACCTTTTAATATTTCTAAAAATTACAACCACATCCATTACACCACCTAAACCCATCTCTCTGTATCTCTCTCCTCTTTCAATCATCTGGTTTCAACATCCAGCTCAAATCCAAATCAATTCCAGCTCAAAGCCAAATCAAATCAAATCCAAATCTACCTCAAATCCATGACAATATTTCTATTTACAGAAAAACTAAATCCAAATCTAGCGAAAATCAAACTTTTCCTGTCAAAAAATAAAATTAATCATCAACCTTCCATTCCCAAAACCCAAAAAAAAAAAAAAAAAAAAAAAACCCAGAAATTGTTTGTCAAAAAAATAACTTCATGCTTTGGCTGGTGGATGGTTCCGGAAAAAAACAAAATTGTTTGTTTTTGTTTTGATAATTTCACTCTCTAATCTAATCTCATGCTTTTATGTTTTTTTTCTTCTGGATTTATATTTATATTAATAAAAATGAATGATAATGAGAATCGGATAAAAAATGGATCTGGAAAATTGAGAAGTGGATTTTGTTGCAGCATTTGGTCGCCGCATGAAGGAGGAAAAAGCCAAATAAATATCTTGGTTTTGATTGAAGATGAAGGTTGGTGAAAGGGGTTGAATTTGATTGCTTTTTTTTTTTTTTCTCTTTCTTTTCGAATATTATATATTGACATTTTTTAAGATGGAGATTTCTGGAATTTGATGGCTCCATCTAGCGTCTCCATGCACTATTTTAATTTAAACAAAAACAAAAATTGCTTTGTTTATTTAAATCTTTTTTTGTGCAAAAAATTCAATTTGAAGATGAAGATGGCTCCATCTAGCATCTCCATCTGCACTATTTTTATTTAAACAAAAAAAAAAAAAAAATTTGCTTTGTTTAAACAAGTCTTTTCTGCACTTTTGTTACCCTTAAATAAATCAATTTCTGGGTTTTGATTTGTATTTTTATTTAAACAAAAAAAGATTTCTGGGTTTTGAATGAAGATGAAGGTTGGTGAAGGTGTTGAATTTGATTGCTTTGTTTTTTTGGAACATTCTATTGCTTATTTTTTAAGATGGAGATTTCTGGAATTTGATTGAAGATGTCTGGAACCGGAGGATGGACTGGATATGCTCTATGATTTTCTTGTTTTATAAATGATTTATGTTTTTTTTTCTTTTTCTAGAATTGGATTGAAGAAGAAAATTGATGAAAGGGTTGAGTTTGATTGTATAAGATGATGAAAATTCATTGAATCTAGACTATTTTTCAGGTTCAATCATTGAACACAGGAGTTTGAATCTGAAAAGAAAAGACAAATTTTGAAGTTTTTTTATTTTTCATTTCATTTTCATTAAAAAAAAAAAAAAATCAGATTTTAATGCATAAATATATTTATTTAATAAAATCACATAAATATTTACTTGTCCAGTCTCATTTGTCACTATTATGTGGTAACAAATATTCGGCAGCACAATAAGGGCACTGTAGTCATTTGAACATTTTGTCTCGTTCTATTCTAATCATATCAAACGTATAACAGTAAAGTTAACAGTTCCAGACCTTTTAAACACAATATAAAACATGTCCTGTCATGTCATATCTCGTCTCATCCCGTCCCGTCGTGTCTTGTCTCATTTCCGTGCCAAACGCACTCTCAATAGGTTAGACAATCACTTTTATACAATAAATTTTTTTTTTTTTTTGAAACCTTTTTTAGTGAATCAACTATGCAAGCAAGGTGAATCAATGAAGTAGTCATGCAAGCAATGTGAATCAGCTGAATCACTGAATCAACCACAAGATATTATAGACTTTAAAAAAAAAAAAATCTTAAAAGTTTTAATCGAATACCACCTGACATCTCTAACTTATTAAAATGTCTCAATCCAATACCACGAGACTCTTACTTTCCAAAATTATCTATTAAAATCTCAATCCAATAACACCCCTTAATATAAATATATATATATATATATATATATATATATATTCCCTATTTTTGTATATAATTATTTAAATGTATAATTACAAATAATTATATATATTATAAAGTAAAATTAATAAAAAAAAAATTAATGTTTTCATTCAAATTATTTTAATTTCATTCAAATTATTTTAATTTCATGGTTACAAAAGCCGTAAAAATGGTTATCGGAGCTGTAAAGATGGTTACCAAAGCCGTGAAAGTGGCAACAAATCAAAATTTCAAAAATCATAAAATGGTTAACAAACCTGTAAAAATGGTTACCAGAGCCATAAAAGTGGTCACCATAACCGTGAAAATGGTTATAAGTCAAAATTTCAAAAATTATAAAATGGTTACCAAAGTCGTGAATGGTTACAAGTCAAAATTTCAAAAATTAAAAATTGGTTATCAAAGCTGTAAAAATAGTTATCATAGCCTTGAAGGTAGTTACCAAAGCCGTGAAAATGGTTATAAATCAAAATTTCAAAACTTAAAAAATGGTTACCAAAGCCGTAAAGATGGTTACCAAACCCTTGAAAGTGGTTATAAGTCAAAAGTTTAAAATTTTAAAAATGGTTACTGAAGTCGTAGAAATAGTTACTGGAGCCATGAAGGTGGTTACCAAAGCCGTGAAAATAGTTGAAACTATTAAAGCATGTGTCTAAATAACCTAGAGGGTGGTGAATAGGTTTTAATCAAGTTAATTACCAATTTTTCTTGATTAGTCAATATTCAAAAACCACCAAAAATATAAACAAAAACAATCAACTAAATTTAACTGTGGAAAACAATAAATTGCACTTTGATTTATTTACGTGAGAAACCTACAACTGGGAAAAAACTCACAGGCTATTGTGCTAACCACACACAGTCATCAAATCCACTATTGAATGAAAGTTTACAACCTAGGTTAACCTCAAGTCAAGCCATACTTAGTCATTAACCTTTCCAATCTACCCAACAAGCCTTTAATAGTGATTCTAGAGCTACTTGCTTATGCACCAAACTACTTGGTCACAAGGCTTAACACTTATAGAAGAGAACACAACCTAAGTGAATATAAAATGCATAAATGCTAGGTCAACACATTTAAGCTTAACTATTCATGAATGAACATGTCAAATAATCCTAAAAATCATGTGCCTAAATGTCATAAAAATTTAGCTATAAAGGATGAAAACAATCCTAGATGCAATAGCTATCACAATGCAATAACCCAATCAATCAACACAAAAGCTCAACATGTAGACTAAAACTTAGTCTAGATGCTAACAAGTCATAAATGAGCTATCTTGCTAAGTAAGAACACTAGAATAAATAAAAATGGTGTTCTACCTTACCAAGTCATGTGTGTTGAAAAAGACCCATGTATGAACACATCCTAGACAAAGCTAAATGATGCTAGATGATGTTTGATGCACATGGAAATGGGTTTTTGGTGAATAAAAATGGGTTCTTTGTTGTTTTTCTTGCAAGACACTCTTAAGCTTACTCTTAAGCTTCTCAAAGGAGTTAATTTCTAAGGTCTAGGTCTACCAAGAAGTGAAAGCAACATATATATAAGACCCAAAGTGAAGTGACGTCGTTTTGCACTTGGAAAACTAAAACCTGTCACAATCGATATGCGTGCCACAGTACGAACAGGGTGTCTGCACAACGGTACACACGACGTGTGAGCTCTGGAAAGTTTCATGGTACGGACCGCTCCATAGGCAAGGTGCACCACAGCGGTATGCACGGCTAAAATCATCAGAGGATGCACCTGACACGGACTGCGGCACATGAACGTGATCTGGCAGCAGTACCCACAGCGGTACCGACCGTGGTATAGAGAAAAACTCTCTTTTCTATATGCATGTTGTGTAAGTGTGAAGTGTGAAGAAAATGTATATCAAATGCAATGAACACACATGCAAACAAGAGAAGTGTGTGTATGTAACAATTCTTTTCAATTAAGAGTTAAGCACAAGTGATATACTTTAATGAGCTCTTGTGCTTGAGGGCTTAAAATCCAATTGCTTGATCACGACCAATGAAGCCTTAAACTACCCTTATATATTAAACCCCAAAATGTGGTTTATCAACGAAATAAACCAATCAAAAATGAGGACATTTCAATGGTTACCGGAGCCGTAAAGGTGGTTACCAAAGCCGTGAAAATGGTTAAAAGTCAAAATTTCAAAAATTCAAAAATGGTTACCGAAACGGTAAAGATGGTTACCAAACTCTTGAAAATGGTTACAAGTCAAAATTTTAAAATCTTAAAAATGGTTACCGAAATCGTAAAAATGGTTACCAATGACGTAAAAATGGTTACAAGTCAAAATTTCAAAGCTGTAAAAATGGTTACCAAAGCTGTAAAAATGGTTACCGATGCCATGAAGGTGGTTACCAAAGCCATGAAAATAGTTACAAGTCAAAATTTCAAAAATTAAAACATGGTTATTGAAGTTGTAAAGATGGTTACCAAAGCCATAAAGATGGTTACCAAACCTGTGAAAGTTGTTACAAGTCAAAATTTAAAATTTTAAAAAATGGTTACCGAAGCCGTAAAAATGGTTACTGGAACCCTTGAAATGGTTACCAACGCCATAACAATGGTTACGAACCCGTGAAGATGGTCACCAAAGCCTGAAAATGGTTACCTTCAAATTTCGAAAATTAAAAAATGATTACCAATACCGTAAAATTGGGTACCCAATACTGCAAACAAACAATTCATGACTAGATTTTGAACAGTCACTACAAGAAAAATGACATGTTGTGACAAAAAATATGTCGTAACAAGTGAAAAATTTGTCACAATATCAATATTGTGACAAAAAAAAATATCACTAATAATTCGTCACTTATACCTCCGTCACTAAAATTATTCATGACACTTATAGTGTCATTGTCATTGTGATTAGTGAAAATTATTCATACTGACACAAACCATGAGTTTTAATGACAGAATTTTAATAGACCCTAACTAGTGACGAAATAAAAATTATGTCACTATACATGATCCTAGTGACAATTAACCATTTGAATATTTTGTCACTTTTGTCACTATAAGAAAATCTAGTGGTTAAAGAAATTCTAGTGACAATTAACCATTTGAATATTTTGTCACTTTTGTCACTGTAAGAAAATCTAGTGATAATTAACCATTTGAATATTTTGTCACTATAAGAAAATCTAGTGACAATTAACTATTAGAAAATTGTGTCATTATAAGCAAATTCAGCGACAATTAACCGTTTGAAAATTGTGTCACTATAAGCAAATCTAGTAACAATTAACCATATAAAAATTGTGTCACTATTCTCAAATCTAGTGACAATGAAACTTCTGAAAATTGTATCATCTCTATACTTGGTGACACTTAAGTTGTACAGATTTAGTCACTACGTAGGTTGCAGTTTGAAAAGCTTCCCACCAAAATTTAATTGGCATATGTGATTAGGCTAGAAAGGTTAGACCAGTTTTAGTAATATGTTTTTGCTTTCTTTTTGCTCTCCCATTTTGAGCTGAAGTGTAAGGACAAGGATGCCTAAACTCTACCCCATGGTTTTTAACAAACTCACTAAAGCTCCTATATTCACCTCCCACATCAAATTGTAGGCATTTAATTTTCCACTCAAACTGGTTCTCAATAAGAGTTTTGAATTGAAGAAAGACACCAAACGCTTCAAATTTAAGCTTCAAAGGAAAAATACATGTGAATCTGCTATGATCATCAAGAAAATGCATGTAGTATCTATAACCTGAAGTGGATTGAATGGGTGTAGGACCTTGCAAATCAGTATGAACAAGACCAAGAATATTTTAGGCATGTGAGTTAGATACTTGATAAGGAAGTAAATGGGATTTCCCATATTAACAAGCATCACAAAATATAAAGTCTGAATTTAATTTTATTTTTTCATTGCAATTGTTCAACACTTGAGACAAGACTTTACTAGAGGGATGGCCTAATCTCATATGCCAAGCCTCTTTTAAAGAAACTAAACTGTTTGAATTTATAGACTCAATATTCTTGGAATTCAAAGACTCAGTATTGCAAAGAAAAACTAGAGATGAAGTTGAGGATGGAATGGAATTTGTGTCTTCAACTGGACTTTAGTTGATGGCAGTAAGCAAATCAAGCTGATAGAGGCCATCTTTAAGCTTCCCTTGGAGCAGCACCACTCCCGTTAGCTTGTCCTTAACAAGAAAACCGAGTTAAATTCAACAAAAACATTATTTTGAGAGGTAAGCTGTGAGATGCTAATCAATTTCAATATCAATAACATGTAGTATATTAGTGGGTAATTGAGCAAAACCAGTGTAAGCAATGCTAAGCTTTTTGACCATTACCAACCATAAGAGTATATTTACCATTCAAATCACTCTTCTGAGTGAGGTTGTTAGAGTCTCCAATCACATGGCTTCCTGCTCCACTGTCAGCGTGCCAAGTAGAGTCACAAACCATCTCAGGTGAAGCTATGTAGGCAGAATATTGATTGTAATTTAGCTACTGATTGTTCTTGTTTTGGTCTAATGGAGTGCCTATATAGTTGTTGTCGAACCTAAAGTAGTAATAGGCAGCAGTATGTCCTATCTTGCCACAGACTTGGCAAGTAGATGTTATATATCCTCATGATCTTCCACCTATTCCTTTGTAATTGTTACCTCCGGAGGACCTGTTTCATGTATGGTTGTTGTTGTTATTTTAGTTTGAGGTTTGATTAAGTCTTTTGTTCTTATTGCTACTCTTGTTGGTTGCAAAATTCGCATTAGCTTGTCCAATGCTCATACTAGATAACCAAGGAAGCACGGACATGCCATTTTTAGGAGGTAACGCGTGTCGGACACAGATATGCGATGGACTCGCGTGGGACAAGCAAGGATACATGTCCGACACATGAAACCGCGTGTCCGCTGACTTTCCTCTGACTTTGGCTTCTGGACACGGCAAGGACATGGCTTTGACATGGGTGGACACGGAAAGGATAGGTTTGGGACACGTTTGGGGCAATTGTGTAATTATTTTTGAAAAAAAACGGGGTCGATTTTTGAATTTTAAAAAGTTTTAGGGTCAAAGTTTCTAATCTCGCAAAATCAAATCGATTTTAGTTAGGGTTTCTTAATTTCTTCAATTCTTCATCTCCATTCTACCGTCTGGTCGAAAACAAGAAAGAAGAAGAGAAGGAAGAAGAAGAAGAAAAAGAAGAAGAAGAAGAAGAAATGGAAGGAAAGAGAAGAGGAAGAAGAAGAAAGAGCAGTTGATCTGCATACCTGGTCGCCGCCTCCTTCAGCATACCTGGTATGTAAACATCTTCAAACTCATCTTCTAACTCTTATCTTCTAATTCGTAAAACTCTCATCTTTGTGAAGATTGTTGCAGTTTTTTTTTTTAAAACAATTGATTGCCTTTTTGACGTTTTGTGTGTGAGATACCATGATAATATTGCCTTTCTTTTCTAGTTTACATTCTAATTTAGTTGTTAACTTGTTTTATTCATTTTATTCAATTTACAACAGTAAGTCTGATGTTATTGTGTTGTGCTATTGTCCTATTGTGTAGGCAGTTGTGTGCTATTGTGCTATTGTGTTGTGTTATTGTGTTGGCAGCTGTTGTGCTTTATTTTTGTTGTGAATTGTGATACATGTCTGATACTTTGATGTAATGATAAATGATGTAGTGATGCACGAATTTTTGTCTAATAATTATTAAATTACTAATGTAGTAATGTTTGATAAATGTAAATTATTATTTCTTAGTTTATACTTTATACTTTATAGTTTATACAGTATTATTTATTTTGATTTTTCAGAAAATGAGTGATTTATCGAACTTTTCCAACTCTATTGGCACTACTAATAGAGCAACTGAAGATGAAAATGTTAGTGCTAGCGTTTTGAATGATCATGCTCCATTGTGGAGGTATGTTACAAAGCTCGATAAAATGGGGAAAGGTGGAGGAAATATGTCATTCTGATGCAACTTTTGCATGAATGTTTATAAAGGATCGTATTGTAGAGTGAAGAGTCACTAGTTGAAAATTAAAAAAGGTGGGATTGCAAGTTGCTCTAGAGTGACAAATGCAAATATATTGGAAATGCAAATGGTGATGGAAGAAGCGGAATTAAGGGTGAAAGAATCTTTACCTATGGAAGTTCATTTACCCAATACATCTTCACATAATAAGACTATTGGTTCTTCTAACTCTGGTGCTTATTATGGGTTGGATTCCGGTTTAGGATCTCTTGACCCAAAGAAGAGGAAAGGACTGTGTGAACCTCTTGAGAAGGCTTTCAACATTGGAGCTAGAGAACAATTGGATGGTGAAATTGCAAGAATGTTTTACATGGGTGGGTTGTCATTTCACTTTGCAAGAAATCCTCACTATGTACGTGCCTTTAAAAATGCATTTCTGGGTTATGTCCCTCCAGCTTACAACGCATTACGGACTACACTTCTCCAAAAAGAGAAGAGTAACATTGAACACTTGTTAGAGCCAATTAAGGGTACTTGGAAAAATAAAAGGTGTAACTATATGCAGTGATGGATTGTCGGATTATCAAAGAAGACCCCTTATTAACATTATGGTCGTTTGTGAGAGTGGACCGATGTTCTTGAATGCCATAAATTGTGAAGGAGAACAAAAAAACAAGTTCTTCATTTCTAATTTGCTTATTGATGCCATTCGAGAGATTGGTCCTAAAAAGGTGGTGCAGGTAGTCACTGATAATGCCCCAGTTTGTAAGGCAGCGGGACTTCTTGTTGAATCAAGATTTCAACACATCTTTTGGACACCATGTATAGTCCACACACTCAATCTTGCTTTGAAGAGCATTTGTTCACCATCGCCACATCCTAGGTATGATGATATTATGGAAGAATGCGGTTGGATTGCTAAGGTTTCTAGTGATGTTTTTTCCATAAAAAAATTCATTGTAAACCATAGTATGAGATTAGCCATGTTTAATGAACATTCTAAATTGAAGTTGCTCTCAGTTTATGATACACGGTTTGCTTCTACAATTGTGATGCTTAAGAGATTTAAGCAAATAAAGCATGGCTTAGAGCATATGGAAGATGATGTGGAAAAGGCAAGAGCTGTTAAGGAAAAAATATTAGATGAATACTTTTGGGTTGACATTGATTATATACTTAGGTTCACAGCTCCCATTTATGAGATGCTTCGGATGGCTGATACGGACACACCTTGTCTTCACTTGATTTATGAGTGGTGGGATTCTATGATCGAAAAAGTGAAGATTGCTATATTTAGAAAAGAAAGGAAGCAACTTAATGATTCATCAAGGTTTTTTTATATGGTGCATGGAATTTTGGTGGAGAGAAGGACCAAAAGTAGTGCACCACTCCATGGCTTGGCATATTCTTTGAATCCTAGGTAACATTTTAAATTCTTTAAAGTCTTTACTCTTTACACTTTAGTAAATGTTTAATATTTTGATTTTACCATTGTATTTTTATAATCTTTTTATTACTCTATTTCTAGGTATTATAGCGAACAATGGCTTGAGGAGGCTCCCAGTCATGTTGCTCCACACCAAGACCTTGAGGTTATATTGGAAAAGAAAAAATGTATTGATAGATATTTTAGTAATGAGTATGAACGAAGAAAGGTCAATGAGGAGAATGCCGCTTTTGCATCGTTTTTTCTACATTTTTCAAGTTCTAATTCTATAAATGATAGAGCTTTTATGGCTCTAATCAATTGGTGGATTGTTCATGGAGCTTCCACACCCACTCGTCAATCCTTTGCTTTAAGGCTACTTGGACAGCCTTGTTCATCGTCATGCTGTGAAAGAAATTGGAGTACCTATAATTTTATACACTATATGAAGATGAACAAGATGACACCACAAAGAGCTGAAGATTTGGTATTTGTACATACTAATCTTCGTCTTCTATTGAGGAGATCCCCAATCTACAAAGAATGTGTGTCTCAATTGTGGGATGTTGGAGGAGATGGTTTTGATTCCATGGCCTTGGAGGATGCTGGGGTTCTCAAGATTGCAGACCTTTCCCTTGAAGAACCAGAGCTAGAGACCGTGTTATTTAGTTCTGTTGACAACGTGAATGATGAATGAAGCTAATTAGGATTTAGAAATTAAGACTTTTATGAGTTTATTTTTATGTTTTATTTGAACTTTTGTAATATGTTATGACTTTTATGTGACTTGTGTTTTATTTAGACTTTCGTAATATGTTATGAATTTTATGTGACTTTTGTATTTTAAATATATATACATAATTATATATTATTTAAATTGACATACCCTGCTGTGTCCGTATCCTAGTTTTTAGAGATTTACCTTATCCCCGTGTCGTACCGTGTCGTGTTCCCGTGTCCGTGCCCGTATACATGCTTCTTAGTAGATAACCCACCATTGATCTGTTCCAAACATCTCTCATAACTTAGTAGAGTAGATTGTAGCTCCATCCAGCTTACATGTTCCTTTTCATTCAACTAACAAACAACTGGATTATACTCCAATGATTCAAGACTTGCAAGAAATTGGGAGATTAGGTCAATATTATCAAATGGTTTGCCTGCTAAGGCCAAGTTATCTACAAGTTTCTTCATAACTTTCAAGTATTCACTCATCTTTGAGCCACTCTTCTACATTCTTCTGAATTCCTTTTTGAAAAACACCATATTTGATCGAGTTTGAACACCAAATAAAGTTTTTAGTGCATCTCACAAGTCTTTTGAGGATTCATTCCCCATAACCTTTGAGGAAACTTCCACATCTAAGGAATTGTATAGCAAACCAAGTAGAATTTGGTCCTGAGTAACCCGGTTTTCATAATCTAGGTTTAATGGAACTTCAACATCTGTTGAGTCCTCAATAGCAATAGTAAGATACCCAGGTGGGCAATTTGGCTCCAGTAATAAGCTCTTCTAACCTGTTTCCTTTTATGATAGGTAGCACCATGCTCTTCCACAATAAATAATTATCATGTTTCAGCTTCACTGAGAAAAAAGAACTAAGAGGGTTACCTGTATTGGACTGGTTTTTTTATCCCAATTTGTCCAAGAAAGGTCACCTTGCTCTCATCCTCTCTGAGTCAAGAGAGGTGGGATCCTTCTTGAGAGAGGTTGCTGAAGGTGGTGTATTCTGTGTGGAGGCGATGGAGTCTTCTTCAGTGTTGGTTATAGGAGGCTCTGATACCAAGACAAAATATTGGAAGAGAAAGGTTCTATATATATTTTTCGCATATTACGGTTGGAATAAATGTTACAATATATATATATATATATATACTATTGAGCATATATATGCCCTACAAAGGATCGAATCAAAAATAGCCTCTCCATGATTTTCATAGATGCTCTACATGATTTTCATTTTTAAAAACAGTTTTCAAAAACACTGAAAATACATGAAGTGTGTCTAATACAACCTAAAGAAGGGTGAATGGGTTGTTAATCAATTACTTACCAACTTTTTTGATTAGTCAATATTTATCACAATTAACCCAAAACACAACATACAAGCAATCAACGAAATATAGTTTGGGTAGGGAAATTCTCAACTGGGATATTAGCTGATTGTGCTGTTTGCTAGTTTCTATTTTGCTTTTAATGCTTTTTTGCTTGTTTTTGCTTGTGTAACTGGGCATTTTTGTGGACTGGTGTTTTGTTGTTGTTTTGGTGGTTTCATTGATGTTGTTTCTTGTCAATCCTTTGTGACTTATTAATATACTGGTGGTTCAAAAAAAATCAATGAAATATAAGTGCGGAAAACAATAAAAACATGTTAATTGATTTACTTGAGAAATCCTAACTGGGCAAAACTCATGGGCTATCCATCTAACTACTTCCGGTCCTCAAATTCACTATTTGAATGAATGTTTATAGCCTAAGTTAACTTCTAATCAAACCATTATCGGCAATAACACATTTCATTCTACCCGCGAGCTTTTAATAATAATTCTAGACCAATTGATTGTGCACTAACACTTTTAGTCACAAGACTTGACTCAAGAAGAGATTAATCAACGTAAGTGAATATATTAAAATATTATAAATGTAATTAATACTAGGCAAATACTAAATACATAATTAGGAAATTAAAGATGCAAGCAATAACTCTTAATTATCAATGTCTAAATGCAAAACATAAAGACTTAGCTAGAAAAGGCAAAAACGTCATAAATGCAAGTTATCATAAACCAACAATCTCAATCAACAATTAATGACTCAAAGCATATTCAAAATATGTTCAAGAAAAAGAGTCATGCATTTAATCATGCTAAACCTAGGCAAGAATGAACAATAATGGCAATAAATGAAATCTAAAACATGTTCAACTTACTTGTCATAAAAGCAAAGAACACTGTAAGGACCTCTATTCTATGATTGGCTTATTTCATGACAAACCACATTGGGGATGATTTTGTAATGGGTAGCTTAGGTTCTCATTGGCAAACTTACAAGCATCTCTATGCCTTCAACAGAAAAAGGTATATCACTTGACTTGATTCTTGAAAAGATTAGGTGCACACACACACTTACATGCATTCCCGTATTACTTGCATTTATGTTTCCATGATTGTGTGCATTTATGGCTCATCTCACGTGCCCACTTTGTTGTTAATTCTAAATGTGGTTTTGTGTGGTGTAATTTGTTTCCATTTGTGTGATCGGAAACGTCCGCGCTTGCACAATGGTGTGTATGTCTTAGCGCGATCGTTGACCATTCGAGAAGGTCTCATTCTTCTAGATAAGTGTTAGATTTGGTTTGTTTGTTTGGAGTAAAGAGTCTAGTATCAAAAGATTGGATTTCAATGATTTAAATATTTTCAAAATTAACCTTTGTATGGTCTTGTGACCATAACGTTTTATACAAAGTTTCAAAATGAATTATGAAAATTTCTGTACAAACTAGACACCCACATATTTCTAATGGTATATTATTCATAATATTACTGTTTGGATTGGTTTTGAAATCTCCAAAGTGACCACTAAAACTAGATAACTATGTTGTTGTCCGTTTTTTACCTTTGGTCACTCAGATGACCATCACTCTTTTTACAGATATCAAAACCTCATTATGTAAATAGGAGTGGAAATTAGACATCCATACCTTTCCAATGGTATATTATACGATATTTTTCGATGTCGTTTGGTCATGTTTTGAGGCGCTCGAAACTGAAGCTAATACGATGTCGCATGCCATTTTAGTCCAAACCGCTATACACTCGCCCTACGTATAGCAGGTGAACAATGGTTTTGGTCCAGTATGTCTCCGCTGGTAAGTCGCGTGTGAGTCACCTTTCGTACGACTATTTTCTGGAAATTTCCAAGTGACCTGCTGTACGGCCAACCTATGTACAGTGGCCAAGTCAATTTTTTTGTCAAACTTTCCAAAATGATGCCGTTTCAATTAGGGTTGCTATAAATATTTATTTTATGTTCCCCATTTCTTTTTAGAGCTCAGAAATACATATCCTAGTGAGAGAAAGTCATTCTTGAGAGAGAAAGCTTCATTAAAGCTTATTTGACTCTCCAAACCTAAAAACCCGTACATCTATTGCATCAATCATTCATGGGTCTTCATCTTTGAGTCACTTGGTAAGTAGAACATACACTATATCTTCGTTTATTGTTCTATCTCATCAAGACATGACTATTATTGTTTAGTTTAGAAAAATTTCACTCTTATTGCATATTTAGTGAAATTATGACATGATTGGATTTGTTTTATGATAGCTTATTTGATTAGGCTTGTGTTTGCCTAAATAGCTGAGCCTTAAATATTCTTGAGAGATTATTTGATAACTAGGTTGATAGACTTATATTTCTCAAGATTGTTAAGCTCTCTTGAATATTCATAGTTGTTTGTCATCAATTCAATTATTGGAAAATCTCTGCACAACTAATTGAATCCTTATGTATGGGCATGTAGGAATTTTGTGATAGCTTGTATGATTAGGTTGTTATCTATCTAAATAACTAAGCCATAAATATTCATTCATGATTAATTGATGACTAAGTTGATAGATTTGCATTTATCCATCTAGTCAAGATTCTTGAATGTTAATGGTTGTTTGTTAACAATTAGTTTGTTGGAAAATCTCTACACAACTAATTGAAACTACATGTATGGACATGTATGTTTTGTTTGATAGCTAGCATCTTTATTGTTTACAATATCTAGCTAAGTCTTTGTGTCTCTGCACTTTGACCTTGATAACTTGGATTTATTGATTGTATCTTGAAACCCTTTGTTAAGCAATTTGTTTTGTCAAGCATTCATTGCATTGAGCATAATTCACATGTTCACACTTAAACATTAATTATCTTCATGAGTCAAACTCTTGTGGCAATATTGTGGTAGACGTCAATCAAGTGAAGACTTGCAACTAAGGGTTGGTTGGCAAGCATTGTCTCATTTCACTATAAACGGCTCGCCGGGTAGAATAAGAGATGCTCACTCCAAGAGTATTGGATTAGGGGATATCACTAAGATTGAACCAAGAGTGATGAGTGGTAGTGTCCATAGCCCGGTTGTCGAGAGTGAGATTTCGTGTATCACTTGAGGGTGTAACCGTCTTTTCATATAAATGGCTAGAGTGGCTATTCTCGTGGGTTTTTCCTTTTCGAAGGTTTCCCACGCAAATAATCAAGTGTCCATTTATATTTCGCGATTTACATTTGATTATTGTTGTATGTTTGATTTGGGTTTCATTGTTAACATTGACTAATTGAAAAATTGGTAATAATTGATTAATAACCCATTCACCCCCCGGATGTATTAAACACACCGTATTTATTTTCAAAGACCCATGCTTAGATGATGAATGGAGATTTTATATGCACATAGGTTTTAAGATTGATTGAGTAAAAATGGAGACTTGGAGCTCTCTCTCTCTCTCTCTAAAAGTCACTTTCTCTCACTAAAAGTTTGATATTGAGCTCTAAAAAATGGCTGAGAGAAGAGATGAAGAATATATAGGAAGCCCTAGACAAAACAACTTTGTTTTGATAATAACCGAATTTTTTGATCCCTATAACAACGAAAGTTGGACAGTGAACTTCTCTGAAAAATTTTGCTCCCAAGTTCACTCCTTACGACAAGGAAAATTGGACAGCGAACTTCTCTGGAAAAGTTCGCTCCTAAGAATAGCGAAAATCATGAAAACACATCTCCATTTTTTAGCGAACCTAGGTTTTGAGATTGATTGAGTAAAAATGGAGACTTGGAGCTCTCTCTCTCTCTCTCTCTCTCTCTCTCTCTCTAAGAGTCACTTTCTCTCACTAAAAGTTTGATTTTGAGCTCTAAAAAATGGCTAAGAGAAGAGATGAAGAATATATAGGAAGCCCTAGACAAAACAACGTCGTTTTGAAAAAAACCGAATTTTTCACACCCAAGTTCGCTCCCTACGACGGCAATAATTGGACAGAGACTTCTCTGGAAAACGTTTGCTCCTAAGTTCGCTCCCTACGACAGTGAAAGTTAGACATCGAACTTCTCTGGAAAAAGTTTGCTCCTAAGAACAGCGAAAATCACAAAAGCGCAACGACTCAATATCAACGAAATCCCCCATTTGATCCCTCTAGTACGATTGCCTTTCTCCATTTTTAAGCGAACCAAAACATGACTAAATGACATCGAAATTTATTATATAATATACCGTTGGAAATGTGTGAATGTCTATAAAATGAGGTTTCGATGTCTGTAGAAAGAGACGTGGTCATTTGAGTGACCAAATGTTAGATTTGGACAACAACAAGATTGCACAAACTCATAGTTTAAGACCATGTGACCCAAGACCAATCCAAAAGAGAAAAAAGAGGACCTCTCTAGTGATTACACATCACGATAAGACAAAAACATCATCGTGCAAGCGCGGGCGTTTCCAAACACACTTCAAGAAACAAATTACATAACACACAACCACACCTAAATCTAATAATGAGATGCAAGTGTAAGAAGTGTAAAGGATGCACACATATAAACAATTAGAACACAAATGCAAGATGAATAAAACATGCATGAATAAGGATGTATGTATGCAACTATATCTCTTTAAAGAGTCAAAAACAAGTGTTATACCTTTGAAATGCTCTTGAGTTTTAGGTTTTGGGAATGCCATTAAAGTTTGATCACGAACAAAAAAGAACCTAATCTACCGTTACATACTAAACCATAGTGTGGTTCATCAACAAAATAAACCAATCAAAATATGAGGAACTCAAAATCTCCCCATTAAGCTATTTCGTGACAAAACCACCACCCACAATTAATCCTCACAAATAAAAAGGCTAATGGTTAACAAATGTTTTTCTATATTACATAGAGATACCTAAAGTCTAAATCTTCAAGTCTTCAAACTCTTGTAGGATACACAAACCCTAAAAAACATAGCAACTACACTTTCCAAGACAAGTGTATGTGAGGTGATCAAAAATGAAAGCTCAAATATAAAAGCATTTGCATTAAAGTAAAGCAATATGAAATATAATGCAATGCAATGCTCCCCATAAATGGGTTACTTCCCCTCAAAGCATGATTCTCCCATAGCAAAAACTCTCATATCTTTCATAATACTACTCCCCCTTTCTATCATAAGATAGGCAAATAAGTATCCCCAATCGGGTTGCTTTAGCAAAGAGAGTTAAGAGCACAAAAGATATTTGTATAATCATATACAAGAACTTTATGCAACTTAAATAATTGTAAATAATTGAGAGAGATTCAAAGAGATTTATTTTAAAGAAAATGTGTGAAGTTTTTGCTTTGTATTACAAGACATATAACATCAAAGTTCAAACAATGGTATTTGGCAAAACAAACATCAAAAGAGTTTATGAAGAATTCAAACCAATTTGTACCATTTTGTCATGAGCATGCAAGATATAGTTTCTTAAAAATATTGTAAGAATAGAGTTACTATATCAATCCTTAAAGGCAAACCAAGACATGGATATATATAATCCTATTTGATTTTTCCGGTTGTAACTCCCGTATGATAGTAGCCTTGGTTACACCTTTACGAAAAGAGACTAGACTACATTAGATGTAACATCCTTATTGATTAAATGGATACAAGATCCTTATTGATTGTAGTCTTGTCATTTGCATTCACACACATTTGCATTCAAAGATGAGCAACCAAAAATATCATGCATATCAATTCAAGCATGTAAAAAACATTCTCATGTCATGGAGACAAATTATAGGTCATTCAAGTGTACTTTCCAAATAATTCTCCTAGTCCAAAAATGCATTAATCAACCTAAAAATGACATGGATTACAGACAAAACAACAGTGCACACTTATTATGTAAATTACCATATAAGCATATATGTGCAACCAAGTATCTCAAGTAATTAATGAAGAAGTATAAAGTTGATCAAATTTTTGCACATTACAAATCATGCAAGTTCACTATCTTTTCTTGAGCTCCTCCTCATTTGGGGTCAAACCACCAAGTCAATGTATGGCATGAGCCCCTATAGACCTACCAAGTCGATTAGACCTAATTAAATCTGTAGGTAACATGTTAACACAATAGCAAGTTGGTTCATTTTTTCTAATCCACCTTGGTGACACATTTTCATTTCTAGTGGTCATAGTTAACATGTTACTAGATTTCCTATGATCATTGACTCTGGATTTCCTAGGTGCATTCATATTTGCTCTTCTAAGTCTATTTCTTTCCATCATGCTCTCAACCCTACATTTTTTAATGTACCTAAAGCAATTAGGCCTAATGTTGACGGTGATTTCTGGATGGCCAGGCGTCCAACAATAATATCACATTAATAAAGACAATAATGTAAATAATAGCATGCAAAACACAGGTTTTACGTGGAAACCCCTAAAAACGGAAAAAAAAAACCATGGCGCCCTTTTAGGGCCGGAAAAATAATACTATGATCTTCTTTTTGTTACACGTTTTGTAATTTCTTCTCTCATACAATAACTTTCAACTCTCTAAGGTTCTGAACCCCTTTTTTGTGAACTATATGGTCCTATTTATATCAAATAGATTAGGGTTTCCCCTTGTTCTTTGCCGTATAGGTGGCAGACTTCCCAAATAGAGTCGTTTTAGGGTTTCGGTATTGTGGGTTGATTATGGTTTATTTCCAGCTTAACGTCTAGCTTTCTGGAAGTCTTAAATCCTTTAATATTCGGGCTTCCTTTTTCAAGAGGAAATAGAGATATTTGTTTACTAGGATCTGAATCTTAGAGCCCTGAATCCGAGAATCCTCGTTCGATGAGACTTCGCTTTGGTAACAAATTAATTCGCTCGTACTGACTAAGTAAAGCTTTGGCGAGCAAAGCTTATGGCGAGTACATCATTTTATTTCGAGGCGAGTAGGTCACGGCCGAGTAGGAGTTTATGGCGATCATAATCTTTGGCTACAAGTTGAATTATCTGGTGAGTACATTCAGTTTGTTGGTTTTTGATGACATGGCATGTCGGTCAATAACTCCTCCGTTGACCATTTTGAGTGAATGATTTTGACCTATTCTTCCGTGCTTCTAGTATAAATTGCTAACGTGTCTTCTGGTCGAAATATACATACAACAATACCCCTATAAATACTTCTAGTCAAATAAGAAAATGGATCTCTTGGTCTCTTTGTTTCTGCAAGTATTATTTATAGCATACTTATCTTTTGCTTTGGGAAAAATTCCTTATAAAAAAATTTCCCGCCTCTTCCATTCTTCACCTTCTCTTTCTTATCCAGGTCTTTAACTGTTGATCTCAAACATTTGGAAGCTTCCACAGTACGCTTCGTTTTTAGTTACAAGTTTTAAAAACGTATGACTTGACATCAAAATGACGTTCCGGCTGCAAGATGTTCCCTAGAACGCCACGCGTCTATCTCTTGGTAGGTAACCGGGTTAACGCCCTGTGCTTTGGCGGTCTTCACTGTTTTATCTAAAATTCAATTTTTGAATTTCAAAAGCCTCGCCCCTTTAAGGCACCATATCGTTTCAGTTGCCTATCTTTACTCTTGGCATTCCCGACTCTCTCTCTCGTTCTTTTTTACTAGAGCTTCCAAAAACCCTAGAGCTATAGGTTTTCGTTTTTCCTCCATTTCCAACACCGAAATTCCCAGGGTTCCTCCTTTCTACCTTCCGTTACGATTATCAAACAGTTCAAGATCTTTGAATGTGCTCCTCTGCTCGTTTTTACCAGTTCACCTGTGCATCCTCCATTTTCAGTGGATTTTTCTGGTGAGTTCTCATAGATACTTTTCAGCATTCTTTACTTTTTAATAAAATGATGAGAACCTTAGGGCTTGGTGATAGAAATACCGCAAATAAGATTAGTTTATTGATTCACAATTTCAATCCGAGCTCTCAAGTTCCTATTTCTTTTTATATCCCCATTATTCATGAAACCAGAGACCCTAATGCTTCTCCTGCTTCACCTTATGATAGTGATTCCTCTGAAATGATGAAATGTTCAAAAGCCAGCGGTAGTAAGCGAAAGGCGCCCAAGGTTCCCAAGGAATCGTTGATTGGTGCCTAGACGATAATAGATTCTGATGTGGAGGACCATTAGAGTGATAGGTTACATTTCTTTTTCGATCGCCCAAGTACCTTTAATTGTTGTTGGCGAGCAACAACTCCAAAAGTATATGCACCGATTTGATATCCCTGATACTGTGCATCTGGCACTTCTTAGCGACTGAGCTATATGGAATCCCCTTCAAAACGCCGTTGTTGTTTACGGCTCAATGATTAGATGTGGGATCACTCTTGCTCTTCAACCTTTCATCACTAGATTCCTCGCCGATGCTAAGCTCGCACCCGCTCAGTTGGCTCCCAATAGTTATAGGATTCTAATGTGGAAAATGAAGAGTTATGGGCCTCCTTCTCCCTGTGAGATTCGCCACCTCTACACATTGAGGCCATCGGTCCATGGTGGTACTTACTTTCTCCTCTCTTCCACTGTGGAGAATTGGATCCCCGAAGGCACGATGAATTCGGGTCAAGTGGAGATCTCAAACGACGAGAAGAAGAAGGGTTTTATTTGGGGTTTACCCACTTCAAATAAATGTTGGAAAAATAGCTGGTTTTTCATTAGCGGTGCATGGGGAAGAGATGCATTGGCCAGAGTTTGCCAAAATCTCCCAGCGAAAAGGGTTCCGAGACACTTCACGTCTCTCGAGACTTGGTCTAAGACATTACCCGTTCTATTGGATGATGAAATCTCATATCTTGTGGCCGCCATCGTGCTCCCTTTGGCTGAAAAGGGGGAGCCCTTCCTTTTAAATAAAGAGAAAATGATTAAAGAGAAACTTTTCCATTGTCTGCACCCCCGACTCAAACGTTGTATGTTTCCTCCTTTGTCTCTGATGTTTGTGCTTTTCCGTCAGTGATATTTTATTCTTCCTCGCAGTGAACGAATATGATGTAGTAAGTGACTCAGTAGCCCGGGCGGTGAAGAATTCTAAGGATACTAGCCAAAGGCATGCTACCAAATTGGCTAAGGAATGAGTCACAGTCTTGTTTAGTGATAATTCTATGGATATCGAGGATAAGTGCGATGGCCCTGAACAATCCATTGAAGTTGATCCATGATAAGTGAGTCAAGAAAGGAGTGTGGTGCTCACACCTAGCCGAAAAGGCAAAGATAAAGTTGGTATTTCAGGAGCGAGTGAAGATGTCCCTATTTTTGATGCTAACGTGGGGAAACCCCCAAGGATCCTTCTAGTGACTTGAACCCTAGAGTTGGTCTAGGAAAACGGGTAGCCGAGAGTACTCTTGAGCACACCACTCGTCCTATAAAAAGGGCGTCGAACGTGATCTCCTCAGATGAGGAAGGGGATGACGAGCCCGATTTTGCTAAGACGACTCCTCTTGAAGGAGTTATTCCAAAGGTTCCTCTTTCTAGAGTCGAGGTTACTGATCATTCTTCTCTTTACGAGGGTATCGGTGGCCCACCTATTTCCTCTTCTACTCCCCAAAATCCAAACGTTTTTGCACCTGCTCTACCAGTTCCAAATGTCTCTTCTACACCTCCAACAGATCAAAATGTCTATGTTACTCCTCCAATAGATCCGTCTATTCATCCAGCGAATGCTGCTGTTTGCACAGATTTTCTAGGCTCATCAGCATCGGCGTTAGGTCCAGAGGAGGTTTGCAAAGGACCTGGTGCTACCTCGACCGATGCAAGCGAAACCTCCGGTTTCGTTTCCCTTTCGGATTTCTCTGCTCTCGAGATCTTATCGCATTTGATCCAAAATGATGTTTACATCGGACAAGTTTAGGAGCATGTGAAGAGTAAATCATGTAATAAACTGTGTCATTCTTTTTCAACTGCCATTCGTTGGTAAGTCTCTAAGCTGTGTCATATCTTCATCCTTCTCTCCATATTTCTCTCTCTTTTTTTTGTACGACATGCATTTTCCTCTTTTTTGTTGTCCAGATGATGTATGAGATGGCTGACAATTACAGATACGGGAATGCAATTTCTTTAGAAAATAAGTGCCTGGGAGAACAGATATCCCACCTGACAGCTGAGAAATTGAGTTTTGAAAAATCGCTCTCGCAGCAACTTGCTCAGATAAGAGAGTCTACTGATGGTTTTTTGGCTGCCCGGCTAGCTGCTGAAGAGAAGTTGTCCTCAACTGAAAAGGAAATCAGGATTTTGAAAAGTCAGTTATCCACAAGCCAAGATTCACTTGTAGCTCACATGGAAGCTGAAGTGGTTGAAGAGGCAAAGGAAAAGGTTGAGCCAGAATCAAAGGACCTGCGAAACCAGCAGGCATTGAGCGAGGCCATATTTAGGGACTTGAAGTATGAACTAAAGGTTCAAGTCATTGATCGGTTTAAGAGGTCCCCTTTTTATGATAAGCTTTTTCAGCGGGAATTCGAGCGTGGCATAAGGCAGTAAAAGAAATTTTTCGCAATGAATGACCATTCAAATGAAAAGGCGTTGAAGCGTTTCGACAAGTCCTTAAAGATGCATATGGATAGCGCGTTGGGCTCGATCAAAGATCGGATAAAAAGGTAGAAAGCCCATTGTTGCTATATGAGAACGGTGCCTCATCTGATGCATCTCGAAATCCCCTCGAAATGCTCGTTCAATTCATATTATTCTGGGAAGAAAGGGAGCCTCACAAGTACTGGTTGTGAGCCAGATTTAGGGCATGTTCCTGGTCGAGATTACGAGTCTTTCATGCCAATGGGGGATGAAGAAGTTATTTGGCCATCGAGGACGAGATTGATGATGAAAAAGGTAGCAGTGATGCTGGTCCGATGGACGCTTTACTTCTGCCGAGTTTTTTTTGTAATTTATTTTGTCATTTTCGCCAATGTACACTTAACATCTATTTATACAATCGGCTCTTGCCTTTATTTTTTATTTTTGAGCATTTCGTGTGTTGACTTTTTGTCCAGCTATCTATCGCTGGGTTTTTGAAGTCTTTAATGCTTATTTATTGTTCAACCACCATTGTTGAGTTTTTGGTTTTAGGCGTGATGCCTTCGTGTTATTTAGCTGTCGTTGTTGAGTTTTTGGCTAAAGCCTAATGCCTTTGTATTTTTCAGCTGTCGTTGCTGAGTTTTTGGCTAAGGCTTCCCTTGTGTTATTCAGCTGCCATTGTTGGGTTTTTGGCTTACTCGATGTTTGCCAAAACGTATCCGACAATACACTAAGTCTTTAAGTATACTATTGGGACGTCTTATGCTTCTGCTTATATTGTTATTGTTGCTAGTCTGTTCAACCCTCATCGCTTCTTTATGAATGTATTTTTAAGCGTTGCTTCTGAATGCTTTAATCGCATCTCAATGGGTTATGTTTCGCCAATGGTGGCGAACACCAATTGGTTGTGTAGCATCTTTCTAGCTCAGGGTGTTATAACGTATTCGTCTTAACCAGCTATGCTGGGTGAATACCCTATTCACCTTTCTTTTGTTATTAGATTCTTTGACCCCCTACAATGGCAAATAACACTCACATTTCGAGGGTAATACTTCAGTAACGACTTTCTCTATTGTGCATCGCAAGTATTTTAGTAATAAATTATTCTTTATTTAATGTCTTGAGTACTTAGGTAATGGATCATTCCAATGAGTATCTCGAGTACTTTAGTAATAAATTACTCTTTATTGAATGAATCCTGCAACTTTAACAATGCTTAAAGGGAAAATACTGAAATAAATTCTACAGAAGCAAAAAGAATAAACTTTAAAAGATGAGGTCTCAGGGATAGTATATATTCAAATATTGCACGTTACACAGTCGAGGAAGCTCGCCGGCTCTCACTCGAGCGATGCGATATGCTCCGTGTCCTGCTATATCGGTAACATGATACAGCCTTTCCCATTTGTCTGCGAGCGATCCTGCAGCTTTATCTTTGGTTCTAACTGAAACCCTTTTCAGCACCAGATCGCTGAGTGCGAATCTTCTCAGACATACATATGAATTGTAATACCTGGCGGCACTTTGTTGGTAAGTTGTGTTCCTGATTTGGGCGTGCTTTTTTCTTTCTTCCAGCTCGTCTAAACCATATTTTAGCATACCAATATTAAGCTGAGGTTGAAAAAGTTGCACTCTTGGTGAAGAGAATGTTGTCTCTGCTGGAATGATAGCTTCAGCTCCGAATGCATGGAATAAGGTGTTTCACCCGTTGAATTCCTTTCTGTGGTTCAATAAGCCCATAGCACCAGTGGTAATTTTTCTGCCCAATTTCCTTTCTTGGCAGCAAGTTTAGCTTTTAGATTGTGCTTGATTATCTTGTTCACCACTTCCGTCTATCCATTCGTCTGTGGGTGAGCTGGGGACGTGTAATAATTGTTGATTCTGTATTTCTTGCACAGTTCTCTAAACTTTTTGTCTTCAAATTGCGTCTCATTGTCGGTGATAATGGTGTTTGGTATTCTGAACCTGTATAAGATATTTTTCTTTACAAAACTGGTGTTATTTGCTTCTGTTATGTGCACCAATGGTTCGGCTTCCACCCACTTTGTAAAATAATCCACAGCCACGATGGCATGCTTTGCTCCTCCGAATACTGCAGGCATTGGACCAATGAGGTCAATTCTCCACATGGCGAATGGCCAAGGGGAAGTGATACTCTACAGGTGTTCAGGTGGCTGTCGGATGTTGTTCGCGACTTTCTGACATGCTTCGCACCTTGCTGTTATTCTCTTAGCATTGGCGAACAGCATCGGCTAGTAAAACCGTTGCCTTAATATTTTGTGGGCCAGGTTGACACCCCTAGTGTAGTTTTCCACAATTTCCACTGTGTATGTCATTTAGTATTCCTTCAGCTTCCTCTGGTCCCACACACCTCAATAGTACTCTAGAGAAACTTCTTCTGTATAGTTCGCTGCTAAGGACTGAGTACCTTGTAGCTTTGTACTTCAGTCGTTTTACCTCTAGTGGGTCACTCGACAACATGTCATTGATAAGGTACTCTTTAATCAGTGTTGTCCAGTCATCTGGCATGTTTTCGATTACCCTAACTTCGGTTTGTTCAATTATGCTTGGCTGGGGCAGATAAGCCATAGGGACTGTTCGCGGCCAAATATTGATCGTTGCTAAGGCTAATTTGGCTAGTGCGTCGGCATGTTCATTCTTTTCTCTTGGGATTTGTTCAATCCTGAACTCTTTGAATTGCCCCAATAATCCTTTGGTTAACTCTAGGTAGGCGATCGTGTTTTCATCTCTCGTATGATACTCATCCAGCACTTGGGTAACAATTACCTAGAAATCGCTGAAAATTTCTATCTCGTCAGCTCCCAAAGCGGTGAATACTCTCAAACCTGCTATTAAAGCTTCATACTCTGCTTGGTTATTGGTAGCTTTGAAATCAAAACGCAGGCCACATTCCACTGAATCTCCTTCTAAGGTTGAAACCACTATTCCTGCCCTACTACCGTGCATATTTGATGAACCGTTGACACGAAGTTGCCATTGGAAACTCTTCTTTGTTTGCTCTACCATTATCTTTGTCACATCTACGTTTGGCTCTGTAAATTCTGTGACGGCCTGACCTTTGATTGACGATCTAGAGAGATATTTGATGTCGAACTCAATCAGCTCAATGGCCCATTTAGTCAGCCTTCCGGACACCTTCGGCCTCTGTAAGATCAGTTTGGGTGAGCAGTTTGTGTATACTTCGACCTTATGGGCTTGGAAATAAGGTCTCAGCTTCCTGGCTGCTGTTATTAGGACGAGTGTCATCTTCTCAACTGGCAAATACCTTATTTCGGAGGGTAGCAATGATTTGCTTGTGTAATACACCGGTTTTTAGATTTCATCTTCTTGTCTGACTAGTACAGAACTTGTAGCTACCTCTATGACAGACAGGTATACGTAAAGTGTTTCTCCGTGAAGCAGCTTTGATAGTAGTGGTGCTCGACCAAGGTAATCTTTCAACACCTGGAAGGCTTGTTCGCAGTCTTCACTCCATTCAATCCTTTTACCTTTTTTGAGAGCCCTAAAGAACGGCAAGCATTTGTCGGTTGACTTAGATATGAACCTATTCAGCGACGCTAAGCACCCTGTGAGTTTCTGAACATCTTTCAAGTTTTTTTGGTGAAACCATGTCAGCTAACACTCGAATCTTATCAGGATTCACTTATGTAAGGATTCTCATTTATTGATTGGCTTATTTCATGGACAAACCACATATTGGGGCTTGATATAAGGGTAGCTTAGGTATTTGATGGTTGATGTTTTGGACAACCAATGCCCACTCAAGACCTCAAGAGAAGAAGCAACAAAGGTATATTATAGTGCATTCTTGCTTTGAAGAGATCTAGTTACACACACACACAAATCATGCATATATCTTATTCTTGTATGTTGTGTGTTTTATATGTGTGCATGCATGTTCTTGAACATCTCTTCTTGCATGTTTTATTTGATTGCATCTTGTTCATTGAAATGTCATAACATGTTTAGGTATTAGGATGCAAAGCCATGAAGTATTTTCATGCATGTTTATATGATTGCATCTTGCTCATTGAAATGCCATAACATGTTTAGGCATTAGGATGCAAAGCCATGAAGTCTCTTCATGCATGTTTATATGATTGCATCTTGCTCATTGAAATGTCATGACATGTTTATGCATTAGGATGCAAAGCCATGAATTTTATTCATGCATGTTCTTAATTGAGTGCACCTTGTTCAATGACAATGCCATGACATGTTAGGCATTAGGATGCATTCACTTCCCACACTTGCACTTCATATTTGTTAGTTTTAAGTGTGGTGTAATTCGTTTCCCGAAGATGATCGAAAACATCCGCGTTTGCACGATGGTGAGCATGTCTTAATGCGAAAGTTGACCACCTTGATAAGGTCTCATTCTTCTCTTGGATAGGTGTTAGATTCGGTTTGGTTATTTGGAGTAAAGTGTCTAATTTCAAAAGATTGGATTTCAATGATTTAAATGTTTTTCAAAACTGACCTTTGTATGGTCTTGTAACCATAACTTTTTATAAAAAGATTGAAATTGAGTTTTATAAAATTCTGGGAAAACTAGACACTCATACCTTTCCAACGGTATATTATTCGTAATATTTCATGACCGTTTGGATTGGTTTTGATATCTCCAAAGTGACCACTAAAACAGGGCATCACTGTTGTTATCCGAATCTGACCTTTGGTCACTCAATTGACCATAACATTTTCTACAAGCATCAAAATGTCATTCCATAAATTGGAGTATAAAGTAGACTTCCATACCTTTCAAATGATATATTATATAAAAGGTTTCGATGTCATTTGGTCATGTTTTGAGTCGCTTGAAAATCAAGCTCTGTGCTATGACACTTCGCCACGGTTTGAGTGCCGCGCCTTGAGTGAGAGTGGCATGCTAGCGACAGCAATTCACCGCGGTTCAAGTGCCGCTCCTTGGGTGACAGCGGCATGCTAGCAGTAGTCCCGACCCTGTTTTGTACTTTGGCCATATCTCACTTATTTGGAGTCCGATTTGGCTCATTTTTGAAGGGCAAGTCACATAATTTATAGGGCTATCATCTTAGCACTATAAATACATCTTTTTCTCTCATTTGTATAAAAGTAACAAAAGCTAAGAAACCCTAGAGAGAGATTAAGAGTTCCCTAGTGAGAGAAAGCACCAAGATTGCTTCTTTAACTCTCCATACCCATTTCCATATGCATAAATCATCATCTAAGCATCGTTTAGGTTTATCTAGCATGTGCTAATGCATGGGTTTTCTTCAACACACATGGTATGGTATGTTGAACACTATTATCTTACATAATTAGTGTTTTTACTTATCAATTTTATCTCATTTATTACTTGTATGTTCTTAGAGTAATTTCTACATACAAGATCGAGATTATGTGTTGATTGGGTTATTTTATGATAGCTAGGTTTTATTGTTTATATTCCATCTAGCTAATTAATCTCATTGCATGATTGAGATTGTTTTTTGATAGCTAGGATTTCATGATAGATATATACATCTAGCTAATTAATCTCATTGAAATGTTTGTGATTGTTTTTGATAGCTTTGTATCTAGGATTGGTTATCCTTTACTTAGCTAAAGTTGTATGTCATGACATATAGCTATTTTCATATCTAGGATTGATTTTATTGTCATCATATAATCCTAGGTAAGCATCTAGAGTACCCTAACTCTATCTTGCATATTTGGATATCATTGCATATTCACAATAGAGTTTGATCTCTTCGGAGAAGTAAGTCTTGTGTGATGACCGGGATTAGGTCGTACACCGGGATTAGGTGTTCACATGAGCAATTGAACTAGGCTCACTTATACCGGGATTAGGTAGGTGTGTGATTACTTCCGGGATTAGGTTGTAATCTTTAACACATTTAGTGGATTCGAGGTTTGTGTGTGGCTCACATAACAGCCCGTGGTTTTTCCCGTGAGGGTTTCCACATAAATATCTTGTGTCATTTATTATTCCGCATTTCGTACACTTAATATTTTATATTGACTAGTTTAGGGGCATTTTCATAAAATTGACATTCTTGCGAAAATTGGGTAAATTCATATAAAATCTATTCACCCCCCTCCCCCCCTCTAGATTAATATTGTACAGACCGTTAATTTGTTTCAACTTATATTCCTCTCTGATGTACTTGATAACCGAGGAATTTGCCAGATGATACGCCGAATACACATTTAGTATGGTTCAGCTTGATGCCATATTTGGTTAGTACATCAAAGGTTTCCCGTAACTCAGGTCAGTAAAATCCACGCACATTCTCCATTGATTGTTTTTCTTTTTCACTAGCACAACATTTGCTACCCATTCGGGGTATTTAGCTTCTCTGATCGAACCTGCTGTGAGCAATTTGGCTACTTCCTCCCCTATGGCGGCACTCCTCTCAAGGTTGAAGCTTCACCTCTTCTGTTTCACTGGTTTGACTTTGTCATCTATCGCCAAATAATGCGAAATCACATTCATGTTAATCCTAGGCATATCTTCGTGACCCCAGGAAAAAATTTCCTTATATTCCTTCAGCAGGTTTGCTATGTTTGTCTTGACCGGCTCAGCCAACCTCACCCCAATCTTAACGGTTCTGTCAAGCTTCCTTTCGTCTAAGATGACGGTTTCGGTTGACTCTTCCTTTTCTTGTTCGTCTTATCTCTTAGGTCGAGTTCGAAACTCTTGGGTACTTCTTTCTCAGCCTGGTCAAGTTCAATTACACTCAAAGTTTCCGCACCCGCTCTGTCTTTGAAAATTGATAAGTTCACTCAGCGAGCCATCTCCTGTAATCCCTTGAGCTCTCCGATCCCAAATTTTGTCGAAAACTTCACTTTTAATGCGTATGTCAATGTGACTGCTTGGGCATTATTCAGGAATGGTCAGTCAAGTAATGCATTGTACGGCTAGTTATAAATATCGACGACTACGAAATCTAACAAAATTGTTCTTCGGCAAGGTGCAGTGCCGAATCTCACTGGCAGTTTCACAGTTCCCAATGATCTTACTTCTACACCCCTAAACCCCTTTAACGGTAAGTGAAATGGTTCCAAGTCTTTTCTGTCTAGTCGCAACTCGTCAAATACCTTGGGGCTCAGGATGTCAGCTGAGCTGCCATTGTCAATCATCACCCGGAGTACATCTTTGTAGGCCATTTGGACTCCAATTACAATCGCGTCATTTGGTTTTGCATCAATTCCTTCTAAGTCTTCAGCCGTGAAAACTATTGGGTCTCATCCTTCTTTACCTCTCTTAGGGCTTCGCTATACAGAGTTCATTTCCGTACCTCTGCTTTCTTTTATTACTTCTCGAACTTTGGACATTCTCTCTCTATTGTTGCAACCAGTATGGGGTCTGCCGAATATAGTGTTTATGGCGGCACCTGGGCTCTTTCTCGGACTCTTTATTTCTTGCTTGTTTCCCTGGTTGTCTTGTCGACCCCCGTGCTTGTCCCCTCTTAGGGTGAAGTCTTTGAGATGCCCGTCTCTGATCAGGCTCTCTATGTGATCACGTAGTTGGAAACATTTGGAAGTGTCATATCCGTGATCTTTGTGGAAACGGCAGTACTTTGTTGTGTCCCTTCTAGCATTGGCAGACTGTTGTCTAGGATACTTGGCGAGTCTCTTGTCTTCTACTGCTGAAAGTATGTCCTTCTGGTCACCTGTTAAAGGAGTGTAACTATTATACTTACTTCGGAACCCACTAATTTAGTTGCTCCCTCGGCTTTCCTTGAATTGATCTTTTTGGCTTCTCTCATCTTTTCGGGGATCACCCGATTGTGCCTTTTTTTTCGCCTTTAGATTCAGATTTTACGTTCGGTTTATGGTTATGCACATAACTACCCCCTTGTGCTACTTCTTCCTCCTCAGCTAGAGCGTAATCACTAGCTATGTTCATCATTTCTTCATAGGTTTTTGGTCGGTCTCTGCGTAAGTCAATGATTGCTTCACTTCTACACAGTGTAGCCCCATTTCCACGTCTTTTCGAGTCCGTTCTCAGATAAAACCAAGTGTTTAATTGCTTGTTTGATGTTTTTACAGGTTTTTGCAGGTTTTTGTATTAGCAGGGGTATCTTAGTGCTAAAAGAGAATATTCGAAGGGTCAATGTGCAATTATGAAAAGATTGGAGCTTTGGGCCAGAGCACCGCTTGTGTACTGCCGTGGTTGGGCCAGAAGCGGCAGTCGAGCGACAGAGATCCTGATTGGTGCCACGGTCGAAGTGTCGTGGTTTGAGGAACCGCGGCACTCGAGCAACAGAAATATTCTTAGTTTGCCGTGGTTCTGCTGCCGCAGTTGGTGGCCGAGAAATACCAACCGCGGCAGTCCATCTTTTCGTTAGCCTGATGTCTTTTGCCTTATTTTTGGCTTTCAAATAAATACCACATTTTGGAATTTTAAAAATAGACCAACTCTTTTCCCAAATTAGACCTAGACCATCACCTTTGACATTCCTCTTACATCATCACTTCCATCTTTCGAAACCTACCAAGATTTTGAATTTCCCTAACATCCAAATACATCAATCATTTCCTTACATCACAACCACCATCATCTCATTGTTTGGAACTAAAAAAGAGTTAAAGAAGGAGCTTGAAAGGAGAAGAGCAAAGCAAAGGAGGAGTTACTATATATAGTTTCTTCTATCACTTTTTCTTTTCCATGTTCTTTATTTTAGCCATGTATTCATTTCAATATATTCATTGTATGGCTACACTTTGTGATATGAGCTAATCACTTAGTGCTAGGATTTGATGAAACCCCACCTATGACAATATATTTATATTAACCTTTGTTTATCCCTTATTTTTCTACTTGTAGTTTGTATGGATGTTTTAGTATGCTTAATGTTATATTAATAGATTGATCTCCTATTGATTGTTTTTTCGATGGTGTGTTATGTACCGACCGGAGACGCACACCACGTGATCGACAAAACGTCATCTATGCATGTCTGGAAGAGTATACCTACTTAGGCTAGCGTATAGGATTCGTTAGTGTGCCAATGTCCTTAACGAACCCATTCATATATTCCGAGTAATCGAGAGATAGGCTTAGGTATAATTTTGGGTGTAACCTATTTTACTCGACCGAGATTGTAGGTTAATATTATGGTGCATGAATCTATGAGTTACATAAGCATAATTTAGGTGTTCAATTGAGTTTAGAACGGAAGTCAATATAGGGTGGGGTGTACTCAAGTCCTAGCATATTTCTCTCCATAATCACATTCAAGTTTATTTTTTGTCATTTATCTATTAGCTTAAAACCTTTTATCAATCTAGTTTAGTTTGTTTAAAATGAAAATGTTTCAATATGATTGTTTGAATAGCATTTAGGCTAATCAATTTTGGTAATCGGTCATTGTGATACTCTCCGACCTCGTCCTATTGCGAGTGTCACTAAAAGAGATTAGTCAGTCAAAGGATAATCAATCGCTTTGCAACCCATTGGTGAAAGTGGTTATGATGGCTACATCGCTTGCTTCTTCAATCTGAGCTACTTCCTTGCCGAATCTTGTTAGGTACTTTTTGAGCGATTTGTTCACATCCTGTTTTAAGTTCGAGAGGTGGGCGAGTGGCTTCCTCCTCTATACACTGCCCATGAATTGCCTTATGAATGCTTTGCTGAAACCTGAGAAGCTGCTGATGCTCCTAGGTGGTAATCTCCCAAACCATTTAAATACGAGGTCTCCAAAGGTTTGAGGGAAGGTTAGGCACAAAAGCCCCTTGTTGGATGCATATTGTACCATGACGTTACAGAATCTCCTGACATGCTCCTTCGGATCTCTGTTTTCTTTGTATTGTTCGACGGTTGGTATCCTGAATATTTCTGGGAATTGGTTGCGAGCGATCTGGTCAATAAAAGGGTTGTCTGATTCCTCGTCTGATGAGGCATTGTGCCCATATCTCTAAGCCATCGCCTAGACCCTTTTTGATATTTCTTGAAGAGTAATGGTTCGTCGACCTGTAGGTTCCCGTCCTAGGCCGAATCGGCTCTTGATAGTCATCTTCTGGTAATTGTTCCCTTGACTGTCTGTACTTCCCTCAGACCTTTGATCGTCTATGCTTTCCGATCTCCTATGTCTTACCCTTTTTGATCGTAAGCTCTTTTTCGGGCGAGGACTTTTGTCTTCAAATGAAACATATCTAGGCCTCCGGCGGGCCTTCTAGTAAGCCTAGTTTTGGGTCATTCTATGTGGGCGACCATGGCTCTGTCTTTCCAATGGTTCCTCCTCGCCCAGCAAACCTACCTTTTGCTTCTACCTTTTTTCTCCAAGGTTTTGAGATGGTCACTGGGGGTTCCTTCAGCGGATACCTTCGTTTGGGTGTCTGTAGTGGCAATATGAACCTCCGATCGCAACCTTCTTAGTGGGTGGTTCCTAGGTGTACTCGTTGTCAGATCGTAAGGAGAAGGGATTCCCAAACCGATAGGGAGCGTGAGTCCTAGCTTGTTGGCTTCGCTTACCAGATTTACCAAAGCGGTTTGAAAATGCTGCAGGGTTCCTAGATCAACTATTGCTCTGGTTTCCGATGTCATTACCGAATGCTTCCCCGTTACCAACGTTTCACCCCCTGTAAGTCCAACTGCTCTAGGGTCCTGGTGTGGGTTATCACCGCTGGAATTTCCATCTTTTTCTCTGGTGTTGTTCATGTCTGCTTTACTTGTCTGAGGGTTCCTCGAAGTTCTTCGTTCACACCCACTCCTTCTGGCGCCAATTGTTGACTGTGATTTCTGGATGGCCACACGTCTAACAATAATATCACATTAATAAAGACAATAATGTAAATAATAGCATGCAAAACATGGATTTTACATGGAAAACCCTAAAAAGAGGAAAAAAACCTTGGCGCCCTTTTAGGGCAGGAAAAATAATACTATGATCTTTTTTTTGTTACACTTTTTGTATTTTCTTCTCTCATACAATAACTTTCAACTCTCTAAGGTTCTGAACCCCTTTTTTGTAGACTACATGGTCCTATTTATATCAAATAGATTAGAGTTTCCCCTTGTTCTTTGCCGTATAGGTGGCAGACTTCCCAAATAGAATCGTTTTAGGATTTCGGTATTGTGGGCTGATTAGGGTTTGTTTCCAGCTTAACGTCTAGCTTTATGGAAGTCTGAAATCCTTTCCTATTCGGGCTTCCTTTTTCGAGAGGAAATAGAGATATTTCCTTACTAGGATCTGAATCTTGAAGCCCTAAATCCGGGAATCCTCGTTCGATGAGACTCCGTTTTGGTAACAAATTAATTTGCTCGTACTGACTGAGTAAAGCTTTGGCGAGCAAAGCTTACGGCGAGTGCATCATTTTATTTCGAGGCAAGTAGGTCGTGGCCGAGTAGGAGTTTATGGCGAGTACAGTCTTTGGCTACAAGTTGAATTATCTAGCGAGTACATTCAGTTTATTGGTTTTTGATGACATGGCATGTCGGTCAACAACTCCTCCGTTGATCGTTTTGAGTGAATGATTTTGACTTATTCTTCTGTGCTTCTTGTATAAACTGTTGACGTGTCTTCTGGTCGAAATATACATACAACATCTAATATGTCCATCAACAACACAAAAATGACGAGTAGGTATAAAATGAGGAGTCATATCATATCCTTAAGAAGTCATTAGAGACTTGTCGTACATTTGATGTAGCCTTTGTAGTTGAACCGGTTCTCTCATTCTTTGTTGTTGAACCAGACTAGAATGCTTCCTTGGTTGAGTTTGCATGGATAACCTTCTTGGTTGGTTAAACCTTTGTTCAGAAAAGCTTGGTTATTGAGGTTAAACTTCACTCTTTGTTGGCATCTTCACTTGGTCACTCTTGGATGACTCTCCAAGTTCAATCTTGAAGTGTTCTTAAGCTTGAGGTGTTAGGAATGCCATTGAAGCTTGATCACGAATAATAAAGGACCTAATCTACCTTTACATACTAAACCTCAATATGGTTTATCAACGAAATAAACCAATCAAAATATAAGGAACTTACAAACACTATTTTAAAAACAATATCAAATGTGCCCCTAGTTTCTTTTAGTTTTAATATTTTAAAAAAATCTTTGATTTTTGATTGAAATTCAAGGACTAGAAACTAATACAACAACTATAGCTGAACCTTTTTCATAAAAGATCCAAACAAATGACTTGAAAGACTCTTTTAGGCTCTTAAAGAACTTTTAAACCCTCTAAAAGCTATGCCAAACAAGTCTTATGTCCATAATTGTCTTATCATGGACAATATGAGATTGGCTTAGTATTTTGCCCATCACACATATACCAAAAGGTTATGGGTTTAAATTTGTCCCCCTTCCCTAAAAATCCCAAATAATTGTAATAATTCAACAACAACAAAAATTGTCCTATCATACTTGGAACGAGTGCAGTACCCGTAGCATGTGTGGGCCTTTAAAAGGTGGGTCGAATCGGCCCACCTCAACCCATCTTATATTTCTATTTATAATTATAGATGGAGCTCTTTTAGATTTCGTCCATTTTTTTTTTAATTTTTTGTCAAGGGAAACAAAACAACCAAAGGACTATTAGAGTGACGATTTTGCACCCCTTGAAATTTATATATGCACCATAAATCAGTATATTTTTAAATTTCAACATTACCCTTAAATAAAATTATTAAAATATTTAATATAAATATATCTCATACATTATAATAATAAAATATTTAATATTTTGAATATTTTAACAAATATTATAATTAGTCACACTGAAAAAAAATTGTTATATCTTTTGTTTAAATTATTATTTATTAATTAAAATAATAAATATTAAGTAATTTTATAAAAACAAATTAATAAGAGAAAACCATTGAATTGAATTAGAAAAACTAAACTAATATAAAATATTAGATACATAAAAGAAAGAACAGATGGTCCTCCATTGAATTGAATATGGAGGTTTTGGATTATGAGACTTTGCGGCTACTCCAAACATTTTCTTTTTTCAATTTCTATTTTATTAAAGAGAAAGGCAAAGCATATCAGTTCTGCAATAGAGCTTCTGTTTTCCTTTTTCGTTTATTTCGCTTTATATTTTCTCTATTTGAAATTTAGAGATATGAAATGAAAAATAAAGTAAAAAACTAGGCCATACAGCCTTTTCTTTTTCCCTTTTATTATTGTCATTTTTTTCACAAAATTATAATTTATTTATTTTTTCATTTTACCTTATTAATTTATAATATTTTTAAAAAAATTAAAAGAAATGACATATTTGATAAAAATATAGTTTTATTTATTTATTTATTTATTTATTCAGTTTATGTATTGTTAATGTGTACTTTTATAGAGACCCTTTAGTATTAAACCTTTTGTAGAGTCCCTTAACCCAAGCAAGGAATGTTCTACAGTATAATGCTTCCCAGTTCCCATTGAACTAAAAAGACATAACAGATTAAGAAATTAACAGGAAAAATAAAGGCTCTGCCTAAGTAAACAATGACCCATTTGACTGTCAAGACTCAAGTCTCAAATCAATTGCATCAGAGGACTGGTTATTGAGCAAATCTAATAGCATCAAGCAAATTCACTATAACAGAATTCAGCACATGTCAAGTTAGCAGATACTAATGTCACTGTTCACATCCAGACTTCCTAATACTAATCAGAAAACAAAATAAATGTCTGACTAGTAGTAGCTACCGGAAGGTTTCCACGGTTGTAAAAGCCCCAGAACACTATAATAGAACAGGCACATAGCTTTAAGAAATGATCAATTGGTTGAATATTACAAGCTATAAGTAAGAAGAACACTCATGTGGTGTTTTGTTTAGTGAAATAAATGAGATAAAATCACACACATACACAGTGTGTATATATATAAGGCTTAGCCATGCCTGCATTGCCTATCAGATCTTGCCTATCACAAAGTAATACTCAATTCTCCATAAAAAAAAACATCATATATCTAAATACAAATGGTGAATTCAACACAAAGAATACATGAAATAAAGGGTCATCTTTATTACTAAACCTGGATATGAAGTACTCTTTTTTGTAACCAAATGAAATGGTCCAATTTAACTTTCAATGATCTTCTTCTTAGCTTCGTTTGTGTACTCGTGCATCTCATTCAACCAAAGATCAGCAAACTCACAATGCTTCCAAGCCTCAAACCATGGCCCTCCACGGGTATAGTGTATTGCCTTTGGAAATGTTGTGGGATCATTCTCAACAACCCTGTTATGGCCTTCGAGAAAATTCCAAACGAATGGAACTGACCCGATTTCTTCATCCTCGAGCCACTGAAACCTATGGAGAAATGCACCCGTTTGTGTGTTCACAACCTCAGGCGTCAACACCTTGTTTTTCGGATGCCCACAATTGTATAACACCATTGATGACCAATTCTTCCTTGGATACACAGTCTGCACGGCCCCCTCCATTTTCGTGGTCTCTTTTGGAGTATAATCATGATGCACACACATGATAGCATACTTATCATCAATCAAGTCCGTCAATTCTTTTATATCTACCAAGTAGAGAAAATCGCAATCAACAAACATCGCCCAACCATCATAATCGGCCAGGTAAGGGGTCAAAAAGCGAGAGAATGAGAACTCAGTGCTCTCAGTTCGGCCTCTCTCGCGCCAATAAAGGCCCTTCTTTCGAAGATCTGATTGGATAATGGGAGTGATCTCCACAGGAATGCTCGATCGCTTCAAGATTGAATGGCGGCAAACCTCATAAGCAATATCTTCGCAGGGATCATAACCCACGAAGATCTTCAAAGTCTTGTTAGTTTTTGTTTCTCCATTAGTGCTAGTAACTGAGAGTGCATTGCCATTACTCATAGTCATTGTAACTACTAATTAATTAATTATCTTGTAAATCAGGATCTGCAAAATCAATACAAAAACTATTAAATTATAATAATAAACAGAAACTATGGTTTGCATGTTTCTTGTTATTAAAAATGGAACAAAACAACAAATACAATAAATCAAATCAAGTTATCAAGGTGTTAATGTGGAAATTGGGGTCAGTTTCTTGAACCCCAAATTGATCAATCTATATAATCAAACCATTAAATTAAAAAATAAACATCAAATCTGCAGATGGACAAGAACAATTGGTCCACAAAACTAATCCCATTGTGAAATTGTAAGAATCTAAAGCGAAACAAAAGATATATCTCTAGAAAATGAAAACAGATCAACACCGACATCACATTGTCTTGAACAAACAAAAGATAATTACTAGCAGCGAGAAAGAGAGAGAAAGAGAGTACCTGCAAAATGGAAAATGTGGAGATCTGCTGCTTAGTCTTCGTTGGAAAATGACGAGACTAGATTTTCATGGGAATTCAATGGAGAGAAAAAGGACACGGATTTAGCGGTGCGGTAGTGAAATTGAGTGTGCTTGATTCTGTGGTGATGGTGTATATATATATAGATATATATATAGAGAGAGAGAGAGATAGAGAGAGAGAGCGTAATTCGGAATGAATTGCCGTCTCGATATTTTGATGGTTTTTACTGCAATTCCGCGGCTCCCGTCCCTTCCCTCCACGTGCTCTGTGCAAGCTGTACAATACCTTTTTGTTTGAATTATATAAAATAATTTTTAGGGTATACTTAAAGGATAAAAATAATTTAAATAGAATTAGAAAATATATAACATTATCAAATAAATAGAAATTTTGAAAAAAAAAATTTTGTTTCAAAAAAAAATAAAAATAAATTAGAAGCAAAGGAAGAAAATTGAAAAAATATATATATGCATGTATGAAATAAAAACATTGAAAACTTTTGTTAATAAAAAGAGAGAGAGAGTAAAATATGATTAAAAAATGGATAATTACTCCGATGGCCATCAATTTGATGATATACTCATACACTATTAAAATGGCCATTAAATTGGAAATTGGTTTTAAAATTACTATTTTTAATGAAAAGTGTGACATCAATTGTCATTCCATCTAATTCCATCAAATGAGTGGCATGTTGACAAATAAGGGGATGATATTAATTTATTTTAGATATTTTTTGGAAATCAAAATTTTCTTTTGTTTTTGAAACTAATAATTATATTTAGTGTGTGTATATATACATAGCATATCTCAAATATATATATACATAAATGTTTAAGTTAGTATGCATTGATATAATTTCATCAGTGCATTGTATGTGGACCACTAGACTTACATACTTTTACTCAAAGTATATGCACTTGTCAAAACTTCTCCATAATCAGTGGTCCACATGTATTGATACTGATGTAGTTATATTAGTGCACATTGATGTGAATGAGATCGTATATATATTGGATAAGATTAACGCTACAAAATCTAAAAAATCTAAAAAATCTAAAAAAAACAAAGAAGAGACAAGTACATTGATCTAAACAATTTCTTTTGGTTTATGAAATGAATAATTATACTTAGTATGTGTATATACGTATAGCATATCTCAAACATATATATATAGTCCTGATATAACTTTATCATGATATTAAATGTGAGTCACCCATTATGGAGAAGTTTTAACAAGTGCATACACACTTGAGTCTAAGCATGTAAAACTAGTGACTCACATTCAATATCCTCATGAAGTTATATCAGGATACACTGACTTGAAAATTTATATATATATATACATATATATTTATACACACTAAATATAATTATTCGTTTCAAAAAATAAAAGAAAAAATCGATATCTCAAAAAAAACATTTAAAATAAATTAATGTCATCTCCTTATTTACCAAAATACCACTAATTGAAAAAATTGATTTTAAAAAACATCTAAAATTAATTAATATCATCCATTTATTTACTAAAATGACACTTATTGGATGGAATTGGATGGAATTAGATAGAATGGTCATTAGTGTCATACTTTTAGTCAAAAATGACTATTTTGAAACCAATTCTCAATCTATTGGCCAATTTAATAATATGTCACTAAATTGATGGTCACCAAGATAATTATCTTTAAAAATAAAATAAAAAAATAAAAAATAAAAAAGGAGGAAAAATGTTTCGACAAAATTCTGACCGAGTCCACTGCGTTGGAGGTGTCTCCAGCTGCGCTCACAGTCCCACACTATGTGCTGTGTGCATGCTCACGCGCAGCTGCATGTGCATTAGGCGTGTATGGAACGTGCCTATCAAACTATTTAAGTGGATGCGCGTGTTGTTGTTTACCCCTTGTATTAAATCAAAGGAAAAATCTTGACAATGGGGACATGATCTGATGACTGATGGTCACATGGGGATCGGGTGTTTGGGGAAGTTACCCCGCCCCCACCCATTTCCTCGGTCATCACAATCTCCCATTTGATCTCGGTTGATTCGATTTTAAACTAAATATTAATGCAAACTTTTTTGTAGGAAATATTAATCTAATAAAATGTAATTATTTTGGTGGGAACCAATCCCTGTCCCCATTAAAGATTTGGTGGAGAAAACCACCTATGTTAAGACTTTAGAGGTGTCAAAGTTCGGCCCAATCCGAGTCCGGCTCGGATCCAATCCAGCCTAGTTCAGTACTGTAGCAAGCTCTAATTTGGTTTGAACCAGATATTTAAGGGTTCGGATTTGGAATGTGTAAGAACCTCTATTTTATTATTGACTTATTTCATAGCAAACCACATTGGAGATAATTTTTGTAATGGGTAGCTTAGGTTCTCGATAGAAAACATCCAAGTATCTTCGTAACTTCAAAAGTAAGAGCGAAAGATATATCACTTGACTCGACTCTTGAAGAAATTAGGTATACATGTTGTTGGTGTATACCAAAAGATATTCTATTCTAATCTACCTTGCAAATGCAATGAGTCAAAGGACTAGTATAGCAAGTAAGCAAGGGTCGTTCCCATAGAGAGATAGAATCCGTTAACTGTATCTAGCTCTAAAGTTTATGAAAGCATGTAAATGGCATGTGAGTGTGTGTGGGATGTAAACTAAATAACTAAGATAGAAATGTAGCTTGGTGTCTTGGCTATCTAATTAATCTACTCCTAATTAAGTTAATCTACTCCTAGAAGCAAGACACCTTAGCTACGAAAATAAGTGTAGCTTGGATATAAGCAAGATATGAAACACATATGGGAAATCGGTTCACCAGACACAACATGCAATTTATGTCAATTATTTATCATATGAATACCATTTAATTCAGTAAAGGGTTCGTTCTCATCATTAGGGAATTACCTCAGAATCTTGATTAGGGAATTCCCAAAATCAAATCATCACTCTCTAAGGTCGGAAGAGTAATTGTGCCTAGTTTTAGACCCATTAAGCACAAGAACATATGAACCAAAGCTATCATGGCAAAGTTATGCACAACAAGCTAATTCCATTCTATAGAGCTAATAGCTAAGCTCGTAACCGGAATGGTAATCCAAGCACAAACTCAACTCTCAATCACTCTAATCGTTTCAAACATAACATGTTAAGATATTTGATTACAACTACTCCTACATCATTAGTTAATCTACTCCTAATCTCATCCATACATACATATCAATATATAACTCTCCATACATATGAATATCATAAGAAGAGATTGTAAATGATAGCAATAGAATAGAACAATACTAGAATCAAATCATAAGAACAATACATACATATATTAGCATAAGTGTTGGGTTACAATACTCCCACATAGGTTACGTATCATAAGAAATACAAAGAGATGAGAAGTAAGAAATCACCCTTGAAGACAAGCCTCCAAAAGCTCTCCCTATGCTATGAACATCTATGGCTCGGTTTTGACACACAAACCCTCTTATCTCTGCATATCTAATCCTCCATGGAGGAAAATCACCCACGGAAGCTTGGAGGTTGCTCTCTCTCTCTTGTTGTGTTTAATCCAAGAAGGGTGTTCTTGGAGCAAGGATTGTTGGGTCACCTTAAAAGAGAAGCTAAAAGGTGTATATATATGTTGGGCAAGTTTTAGGCATGAATGGGGTGTGAAAAGACCAAAATACCCCTGAAAAATATCAACATTTCAACTTGGGCGGGGGTCTGGCGGGTTCAGCCGCTAGACATGTCTAGCCGAACGAACTAGCTAGGGTTCCCGCTAGTCAACCCGCTGGAATATTCTAGATGCACGAACTAGCCAGATTTCCAGCTAGTTCGTTCCGCTAGACATATCTAGCCAGCCAGGGAGCACAAACTAGCGGGATGGTTGGCGTCTTCATTCCAAAGAGCTCTTTCCAGCAGGCCAGAAGGCTTGTTCTCACAAGGAATACTTGGCCTTTGGAGCGACTTCTTATCCCTTTCTTTGCGACTTCATTCCCACGGACTTAACCCGCGGGATTCTTCTAAAATTCTCTTCCGCAACTTCATTCTTACTAGTCCGTGAGTTCATTTTTGCGGTAGGAACCCGCGGTGGTCTTCTTCTATATATATTTGCCTTATTTTGTCCACATTTGGTACAAACACCTTCTATATGGGATATTTACCTGCACATAGCTAAAACACACATTATATACACAAAAATACTCAAAAATAAGCACAAAATATAGGAAAAATGAGCGCTAAATCAGAACATTTGTAGTGCGATCAATGCACACACACTTATATACATTTTAATTGACATGCATTTGTACTTTATTGCTTATATGTGCATTCTTTTCACCATCACACTTACATTTCATTCTTAGACTTAAGTGTGATTTTGTGTGGTGTAATTCGTTTCCCGATGATTGATCGGAAACGTCCGCGCAAGCACGATGGTGTGCTCGTCTTAGCGCAATGTTTGACCGTTTGAGAAGTTGTTCTTCTAGGTGTGATTTGGCAGTCACTGATCGGCGACCAGAGCCACCGTTTGAAATCAAAGATTTCTGGTTTCATTTTGCAGTTGGTGTTCGGCGGTCAGGGCTACCGAACCTATGCAGCTGTTCTATTCAAAGATTTTCTAGAGTAAATCGGCAGTTGGCATTCGGCGGCCACCAACCTTCGAATGGCTCGATTTCTAGGCACTTTGGGTTTTTCACGCCAACTCGTTTTTTGGACCCTATAAATATATACATCATCTTCTCCCATTTCTGAATAAAGAACCCTAAACCACGAAATTGGTTTTCCAAGAGAGAGAGAGGTAATGTTTCTAGAAAGAGAAAGCTCCAAGCTTCCATTAGTTCACTCTCCATGTGCATTTAATGTCTTCCTCACATATGGGTCTTCATCATTAAGTCACTTGGTAAGCAGAACAAACATCTCATCGTCATTTATTGTTCTATTTCATCAAGACATGTCTTTGATTGCTTAGATAAGCAAATATTTTCTCTTATTGTATATTTAGTGAAGTTATGACATGATTTGTATTGTTTGTGATAGCTTATATGATCTGGTTGGTTTTTACCTAAATAGTTAAGCCATAAATATTCATGTATGATTAATTGATTACTAAGTTGATATATTTACATTTATTAATCCAGTCAAGCTTCATGAATGTTTATGTTTGTTTAATTAACAATTAGGTTGTTAAAAATTCTATCCACATTAAATTGAGTTCTCATGTATAAACATGTAGGCATTGTTTAATAGCTAAGATGGTAGGTCATTTATATCATCTAGCTAGGTCTTTATGTTTCTACTTTTAGACATTGATAACTATGATCTATGATTTATTGATTGTATCTTTACTTAATCATTTTGTATGTGTTCTAATCATTTTGTCGCTCGATGTTTAGGTATAACCATATAAGATACTCGTATCTGTCTATTTCCCTAATTGAAAAACCTTTTATGGAAACTTGATGGATATTTTTTGCCCATGCAAGATGTGCACGTTTCCCTTTACAATAAAAATCTCACACAGCCACCGACACTTTTGTTTTATTAAAATAGAAGGTCAATTATCTAACTTTATTCCCAATCTCTTATTCTAAAACTATTAGTTATCTGTATTCTTAAAATAAAATAAAATAAAATAAAATAATAAAAAAAAATTAATTATTGATTTAGTTTTCAACTATTATTAATAATATAAAACTATTATTGATTTTATAAAAATGAGCTAATTACAACAAATTCCTTTGAGGTTTTATTTTTTAAATGCGGAAACAACTTTATCATTAATTCACTCACCACTCCTCCTATTAGTTAAACTTGGTCAAACTTAATAGTCGACCAAGTTTGACTACCCAAAATAAGAGTATTTTTGACATTTCAATCATTTTAAAAAAATTAAAAAAAAAACAAAAATTAGAAAACCAAAAAGAAAAAAAAAAAAACTTTTTTTTCTCCATCGTCCATCTCAAGATGGATGGTGGAGATTAACTTGAAAATTAAGAAAAAAAATTTAAAAAAAAGTTTGGATCTCCAGCGTCCATCATTGGAGATGAACAATGTAGATCCAATATGGATCTCCACGTCCAGATCTCCATCGAAGGAGATCTGATATCCTTCGAAGGAGATCGAACCATCGCCATCACTTAAGATGGACTTTAGCAACAGAGATCGAGTCATCTCTATCGACCACGATAGATCAATCTCCATCATGGTCAAGATGACTTCATCGAAGAAAGAGGTCTCGATCTCTAGTTTTTTTTTTTTTTTTCTCTCTTGCAAAGATCTCCTTCGATGGAGATGATCTCCATCGAAGGGATCTATGGTTCTCCTTTCTCCTTCGATGGAGATCTAGAGATCTCTATAGGAGATCGGTCTACATTGAAGAAGATCCTCCTTCACTGGAGATTTGGATCTCCACCGATTTTTTTTTTCTTAAAAAAAAAAAAAAAATTGATCCCCACCTTCCATTCAAAGATAGATGGTAGAGATCCATTATTTAAAATAAATAAAAAATTAAATATGAATTTCAAGGACAGTTTGGTATTTTGTTAGTCAAACTTGGTCAACTGTTAAGTTTGACTAATATTGACTAACGAAAAGGGAGGTAATTGTCAATTAATGATAAAGTTGTTTCAGCGTGTAAAAGAACAAACCTCAGGGGAGTTTGGTATAATTAGCTCTATAAAAATTGATCAATCCTCTTCCAGGATGAATTATATTAAGGGTAAATACACTTATCTCCCCCGAAGTTTGGCATAAATGCAAATAGAGAATAAATATGTATTTATCTACTCAGATCGGTGCTGTAATTGTGGGCCGACACGATCCTTTTGTGCTAAGCCATTGAGGCCTGTTTTTGTAAACGGGCTCGATCTGTCACGACACAGCAAGTTGTAGTGTCGTGCCAGACCCGGCCTATTTACAAATACAAGGGCCTAGCATGTGCCGGAGGCACAGGCCTGATGTGCCGTGCCAGTAGCTCAGGGCGGGTCGGCACGCAGGCCTATTAATTTTTTTATAAAAAAGTTTTAATTTAAATATTTTAATTCAATTGTATTAACTTATAATATTGTTTTAACAATTTAACTTATGTTTTTTTAATTGTAATTTGTCTAATGAAAAAAATGTTGAAAATAGATAGATTTATTATTTTATTTAATAAAATAATTCAAAGAATAAATAAAGCTAAATGATTAAAGAAAACAAAAAATAGATGAAATTATGAAAATATGAAATGAAGAATTATTTATTTATTTTGGAGTCTCAGTATTACATATTTGCATGATTGCTCTATTAAAAACCTTACCAAGAAAAATCCAGTAGGATAAAAACTTGATAAGGGAAAAAGAATACAATCGTATTACAACTTATAAGTTAATGTACATGTATAACCTAGAAGTCCTAGATCCAGTTACTACTGGAACTCTCATCAACATATAAATTACAGAAATTCTGAATAAGTTGTTCGTTTACCATTTCATTTTGCATCCACTTTCGAGCACACTCTCAATCCTGAATGCATGCCAATACCTCCACCATCTCTAGAAACAAAGAACTTCCTCTTTCTTCAACAATTCTTCCACTCGTGCTAAATACCTGTTTTGAGGAAACTGTGGAGACAGGGATAACCAGTATGCCACGTGCTAGGTGTGACAGGACATGATATTTATAGCTATAGGTCTTCCACCATAACAACAAATCAAATCCCTCATTGTTTTCAAATCTATCAAATTGAGCTTCAAGGAAGTTTTTCAGTTCGGCACTGGAAGTTGCACCGACTTGTGAAGAAGAAGAAGAACTTGATGAGCCTACTTTTTTCGACATTTTAGAATGTTCAAACTTGTCAGATTCCGGAGTGTGTCTGGTTTTACTGATGGTTGTGTGTCAATGCCACCATACATGTACTCATAAATACTAAAAACTTCAAACAACTTGGTTTGAATGTTAGTAACCTGTCCAGAATAATCTACGCTCAAATTATTACCAATATACTCTAGCAATGTTTCGAAACCGGCCAGATAATTTAATCCTAGGATCTACTATAACACCTAAAGCATAAAGGAAAGGAATTGTAGACTAGTATTTTTTAAACTTGATCTATATGGCAACAACTGCAGTGCCTAAGATATTATATGCCCTATTATTGTTTAACAGTTCAGACATTTCCACAATATGATGGATTTCCTAGAAAGATGTGGGGTAATAGACCCCGAAAAGAGTTATAGTGGAATCGTAAAAAACATTTAAAAATTCAACAAAAATCTTTGCCACATACTAATCGTTTGGGATCAGTACTGGACGGCCAATTTCGGACATTCTCATGTTATAAAAACCTGAAATAGTTGTATCATAATCTAAACAATTTTGTATCACTAAGTAAGTAGAATTCCACCTTACCGGCATATATGTTTGGAATCTTCAGGGTCGTAGACCGTAAGTTTTACAGTATCTACCGAATTCTTTCAATCTTGGAATAAAACTGTCGAGCCAAGAAAGGGTATCTATGATGTGATCTATATGATCACTTACTACCTTCATGTCATACTATACAACTAAATTGATGATATGACATACACACCGTTGATGGAAGAAATAACTCCCATCTTGCAGTATATTTTTTTTCAAAAAACAATGCAATAAAGTTAGTATTTGCAGATGCATTATCTAATGTGATAGAAAGGATGCAATGAGTAATTTCAAAAGTTTCTAAAACATAAAGAATGACATTAAAGATATTTCATGTGGTATGTGCAAAATCAATAGGACGAAAACCAAGAATATTTGTATGCAACCTCCAATCAAAGTCTAAATAGTGTCATGTGACAGTTAAATAGTCATGTTTGGAATATGCATTCCAAATATCAAAAGTTCAGGCAATAGAGACAGTTAGATGTTATAATTCAACCTTCAACCCATCTCATTGGGTTTGAAAACATGTTAACAAATCATTCTTTGTAGTGTTTCTAAAAACAGATTTAAATTCGGGGTTGTATGCACTTGGAATAAATTCTTCATAAAAAATATTATCACCGAAATTAATTAGTTGATCAGTACATGCAATGTAACGTGCCATGCACTCTCTAGCATGTGCGGCGTCGTAACGCCATATTGTAACGGACCCGTCTGGGTGCCGTTGTAGTTGTATCTGGGCTGTAGTGTCTATCTGTTTGTGTGCAGGCATGCATTTCTACATATGCCTTCGCAAATGACCGATCCCCCCTATAAGTGATATAGTGCTTAGGACAAAACTTACATTGAGCTCTATCCGTGACTTGACTGTTTGGCATAGTCTTCTGTACTATGTCAAAACACTGGCAAACGTTTGATGTACGCTTTTTAGGTTTGGGAGGACGTGATGTTGGTGTTTTGCCAGAACCAGAAGGTCCCGCTGCCGTTTCCGTCGACCCGAAAAGGTCAAAATAATCGTCCTTCATGTTAAAACCATCAGGAAATTAAGGATAATTATGATCTATTTCCAACAATACAAATACTAACTCATTAGTCATTAAAAACAAAGCATAAAATCATAAATATACTAAGCATAAAAATATTAAAATTAATTACTAAGCATTTAATCATAAATATACTAATCATAAAAATATTAAAATTAATTACTAAACATAAAATCATAAATATACTAAGCATAAAAATATTAAAATTAATTACTAAGCATTTAATCATAAATTTACTAAGCATAAAAATATTAAAATTAATTACTAAACATAAAATCATAAATTTACTAACCTTAAATATTAAATTAATTACTAAATATAAAATCATCGATTTACTAACTAAACAAAAATATAGGGAATTACAGTTTGGTCCTTATCTTTTAAGGAAACCTCACTTTTTTACTCCACTTAGGTATATTAGGGTCTTTGGTTCTCATCTTTTTGGAAATGCATCAAAAAAGTCCCTATGACTAAAAAGTTGACAATCAACGTTAATAGAAGTGTTAAAAAGATGGTTTTACCCCTAAACAATGCGAAAAGATTGAAATACCCCTCTAACAATTACTCTTAAACTCATTTAATACTTTTAATATTCCAATTTTACCATTGAATATTTTTATTTTAAAAATTCAAAAAAAAATGATTGTCCTTGAAGAGTCATTATAAAATGAAGTTAGACAAAAATAAATTAGAAAATATCTTTAAAAAACCCTTAAAATGCACAGACATATATATAATTTTTTTGAAAGTTTTTTTAAATTTTTATTACAATGTTATTATATAGATATATATAGAATCATATTCAATTTATAAAAAAATAAAAAAATAAAAATTAGTAAATAATAACTAATTTATAAGTTAAAACAAATAATTTTTTTTTTTATATATATAAAATGGATCGAAAGCTCCTCCCTACAATTTCACACATCTGGAAAAATAATATTTTCACACATCTGGTAATTAGACATCTGCAAATTAATATTTTTTCACCAAAAAATATTTTTAACCTGAATCTAAGTTTTGAATGTCTTACCACAGAAAACCGAATGAGAACTGAGTATTGATGCTTTTTTTTTTTTTTTTTTTGTGTAGTTATTGATGTTTTCGCCACACTACTAATTCAATTCACATAAAACGAAAGCAAAATAAAACGAAATTGATGGGGGATAAGTTACAAACTTTACTGAATTTAATGGGTTCAACAACCAGGACCATACAACTTCAAACAAACATAAAAAATAAATAAATAAATAAATAAAATAAAAATAAAAACACCCAGGATCATACAATTATGGGAAAGCAAAAGAAAAATATTGAAGAAGAAACAAACAAGATCCAACACTAATTAAGCATGCCTCTTGATTCCGTGTAGTCGCGAAAAGGAGGTCGATCTCAGTCTGGTTCTAGTTTGCAGCAAGATGGATTCTAATCTGGGTATGACGGCATCAAACCCATCATCGTACAATCTGGAAAATCTGGAAAATTGAAGATTTTTCCAGATTTTTGTAGAGTTTTCTGGTGGATTTGTGTGGATTCTCATTGATGGTGGGAGGAGGGTTCCTTTTTTTTTTTTTTTTTAGATAGCGATTTGGTGTAATCTGTGTATTTTTTTTTTCAATTTTTTGAGATGATTTGTTTTCTTCGATTTCCATGGTAAGACATTCAAAACTTAGATTTGGGTTAAAAATGTTTTTTGGTGAAAAAATATAAATTTGCAGATGTCTAATTACTAGATGTGTGAAAATATTATTTTTCAAGATGTGTGAAATTGTAAGGAGGAGCTTTCAGATCCATTTTTTTTATAATAAAAAAAAATTATTTGTTTTAACTTATAAATTAGTTATTAGTTACTAATTTTTTTTTTTTATAAATTGAATATGATTCTATATATATATATATATATATATATATCTATAAAATAACGTTGTAATAAAAATTTTAAAAAAACTTTCAAAAAAAATTATATATATGTCTGTGCATTTTAAGGGTTTTTAAAAATATTTTCTAATTTATTTTTGTCCAACTTCATTTTATAATGACTCTTCAACAACATTCATTTTTTTGAATTTTTTAAATAAAAATATTCATTAGTAAAATTGGAATATTAAAAGTATTAAATGAGTTTAAGAGTAATTGTTAAAGGGGTATTTCAATCTTTTTGCATTGCTTAGGGGATAAAACCGTCTTTTTGATACTTCTATTAACGTTAACTGTCAACTTTTAGTCATAGAGACTTTTTTGATACATTTCTAAAAAGATAAGGACCAAAGACCCTAATACATCTAAGTGGAGTAAAAAAATGAGGTATCCTTAAAAGATAAGGACCAAATGTAATTCGCCCATTGAAATATAAAAATATTAAATTAATTACTAGACATAAATTCATAAAATGATAAATTTACTAAAATCTAAGATTCTAAGAATAAATATTAAAATTTATAACAAAGCATAAAAATATAAACTCATAATATTAAGCATAAAAGCCATAAATATTAAATATATATATATAACATAAGAATAAATATCAAAATTAATAACTAAACATAAATATATTAAGTATAAATACAAAATTTAAAAACTAAAATATAAAATTAAATAATAACATTTAAAGGAAAAATATACCTTTGAACTTTGGTGGAGAGATTAGAGAACAATAGTAAATTAGTAATATAGTATTACAATAGTAAATTAGTAGTGTAGAGAATAGAGAGAGAGTGGGAGTAGAGAGAGAGAGAGAGAGAGAGAATGAAAATATGAAAATATGAAATGGTGTAGAGAATAGAGATTAGAGAGAGTAATGGAGAGTTGGAGAATGGAAAGAATGAGAGATTGAGAGAAACTGTATGGAAATTGGAATTGGTAGGTAATTTTTAGCCCTTTTTTAAAATTTTGACCATTTGCTAACATCAACAACAATCAAAAAATTCAAAAAAAAAAAAAAAAAAAAAAAATGAAGTGTGTCTAATGGTAGACAAATATATATATATATATAGGTATGCCCAACGGTCAACCCGCCGGGCCGCCTTGCATGCCGCCCTGGCGAGCCCACCGTCGAGCTTAGCACACCAGCCTTGCATGCTGGGCCGACACGGTGGGCCTCAACTCAAGACTTGGCATGTGCTAGGCATAGGAGTCATGCTTGGCTTGGCTCGCACCACAAGCAGGCAGTGTCGGTCCCACCAGGCCCGACCCATATTTATACCACCAACTCAAACCTCTCACACCCTTAAAATTGAACTAATAAAAAGATTAAATTTCCCTTAGTTATTAAAATTTAAATAGGAAATTAACCTTTTAATAATAAACAATTAAATTAAATTAATTAAAGATAATTCTTTTAATAGAATATAAACTAAAAAAATAAAAAACTATTTTTAAATTTTTAAGTAGTCTTAATTTTTAAATTTAAAATTTTTACTATTTTTGAAGAAAATAAAAAAAATGTTTATATTTTTTAAAAAATTATCTTCATTTTAATATTAAAATTTTTGTTTGATGGTTTTAAAATATAAAATTTTAAAAATAGTTAAAAATAAGTATTTATGAGTTATTAAATTAATTTTATTTTTAATAGCTTACCTTTAAAAATTGTAAAGACATTAAATTTAAAAATGAATATAATTTAAAATTTTAAAAATAGTTTTTTATTCTTCCATTTAAAAATTATTTTCCATTGAAAAGATTATCTTCAATTAATTTAATTTAATTATTTATTATAAAATGAATATCTTTATTTTTAAATTTTAATAACTAAGGGCAATTTAATCTTTTATTAGTTTAATTTTAAAACCAGGGGAAGTTTGAATAGTTTAAATGCTTATTTGATTGAGCTTTCTATTGCCTCAAAAGGTCTACAAACATCTATTTGAATTTTTTAGAGTTGTTTGGTTGGACTTTTGAGATTGTCTATTTTAAATTGAGTAGAGACTAATAGAATTTAAACCTTACTAGGCAAAAGCTCACGGAGAAGTGCTTCTCTAAATAGATATTTTTAAATATATATATACCAACCAAATAACTATAATTTTCTTTTCTTTTCAAAAACTCTATTTCTAATAGATCTAAGTAGATCTATTATCAATAGAGCTTTTTCAAAAGCCCACAACCAAACAAGCTCGAAGTGTCTGTTTTGGAAGATCTTATCTACAGGCTAAAAGAGTTTTTTTTATTAAAAAAAGCTAAAAAGCTTTTTTTAAAAAAAATTGTGTCATTTGGTTGTTGGTTAGTATAGCTTTTTGATGATTAAAAAGATTGTTTTACGTCTACTTGAAGAAACTCGAATTTTAGACTTTTTCAAGTAAATCTTTTTGAGTTTTTTTAATAGCACTAAAATGTCAAATATAAACCTATCATTTAAAATATTTTTTGAATATTTTGGCAATCCCACTATTTAAAAAAACTTTTTCTAATTAACAACCAAATAACCAACAACTCCTTATTAAAAACTCTACTTGTAGAAAGTCTACTAAAAGGACGTTTGAGAGAGCTTCTCAAGTAGATCTTTTTACAGTAAATCTTTTAAAATTAGATTTTTTAAAGATAAAACTTTTAAGTGAAAGTCGTTGATCGTTTGATTGTTAATTAAAAGAGAGTTTTTTTATTGATAGAATTACCAAAATACTTTAGCAAACATTAAATAATAATGCTAAACATCCCACCTAAAATCTCACATTTTTTATCCCACTACATGTGGCATATGAGGTATCAAATTGTGAGTGGATACACATTAATAATGATTTATCTCACCTATCTCATGTATCCACTCACTATTTGACAACTCACATGCCACATGCAGTGGGATGAAAAAAGTGGGATTTTAGGTGGGATATGTAACATTACTGAATATTAAATTATATGGTTATATTGAAGATTTTAGTGTTATTAAAAAACTCCAAAAAATCTACTTTAAAAAGCTTTAGATTTGGACTTCTCCGAGTAGATATAAAACAGTTTTTTTAATCATCTAAAAGCTCTACTGAGTACATCCAAACGATACAAAAAAAAATTATAAAGAGCATTTTTAATTAAAAAATCTATTTTAGCCAGTAGATAAACTCTTCCAAACGGACACTAAAACATATAATCCTAAAAGATCTACTTGAATAAGTTCTTCTAAACGGACTTCAATATGCATTTGCTCTCTAATTGTATTTATACCAATCTTCCAGAGAGGTGAGTGTATTTACCTATCATATTATTACACTTGGAAAGTGAAAATTGGTTGTCAGTTGGGACATGTAAAGTGCAAGGCCACGTGAGCATGCTCAACTGTTAACTATCACCGTCACCACCAGGAATATCAACATCACTCAATTTAAAATTTAAATAGATCCTTGATACACCAATCCATGAAAAATTTGTAGTAATAACTAATAAGGTGTCTTCCCGACATCCTACCATCGCAAATTGTAAATTTTAAATAAATATATTAATCAAATAAAATAAAAAATAAAACAAAATATAAAAAAAATGAAAATTACAATACAAATATATCAAAATGGACATTCGTTTTTAGCAAAATTAACATATTAACCTAAGGTCTTGCAAGCCCAATCTATTAGTGAAATCCCCGATCCTCATATTTACAAATCAAAATGCACATTTTCCATTGGAAATTGGATTATTGTTTTTTTATAAACAATTTCTAGTCAAAAATCCTAAAAGACTACCAACAAAAGACTTATTTACACAAGTCATAAGGTAATATTGAAACAAGTGTATTTTTTGAATTTTCAACTCAACTTTAACGATGTAAAATTGAAACAAATTCCTTTTTTGGAGTATCTCAGGCCAAACCAAAACAATGTAAACAAGATTTTACTAAACAATATATTATACAGTTGAATTTTCATTCACTTAATATTGCACTCACTTTTTATCTTATTACTTTGTAATTTTTAAAGTAAATTAACCTTAAAAGTTATAAACTAAAACTTGTAACAAATCTAAAATTTCAAGACTAAATTTTTTTTTTGACAATGAGATTAAGCTAAATATGATAATTCATTAATATATATAATTCATTAAAATATATCTAATTTGAAAATCAATCTTTTTTTAGAGAAAGAGTTTATGCTAAATTTAGAGAACAGGGGAGAGATTAATTAGTAAAATGTCTCTTTTATTTCAAGCGGTGGGTGTGGGTCAAAATTGAAAATAAAAGGATAAAAAAAATAAACAAGAGAAAGGAAGGTTAAACGTGCAACAGCAACAAGGAGCAGCAGGGCATTTGTTTATTTAATTGATCTAAAAAAATAATTAAATAAATTGCAAGGAGTGTTCTGCAAATTTCTAAAAAAAAATTTAAAAGATGGGTCAGGTTGGGCACATTATTCTGTTATGGTCCATCATTGACCATGAGGTTGTAAGCATGTCTCCTCCCCAAACCCCAAATTACCGAGTAAATCTGCATATGCATACATGCGGATTATATTACAAAACCTTAATAAAGCAGGCTACACCTTACATGCTACAATCCAAAAGCAACTCGCTGCACAAAATCTGGCCGTCTTTTGGTAGGCATCCGAATCAGCCCAGTAATCTGGAGCTCTGTAACTGCCCTGCAAAACCGTGCTCTACGGGAGAAAAGTTTAAGGATATTCAAGCAAAATCATTAATATAGGCCAACCTGAACAGAAGCTGTTAAGATTATGCATATTAAACCTCACACAGTGAAAATATACTGATGCACTAACGATGTAATTATGCATACATGGTATACTGCATCTAACATTTAAATACATTGTATACCCAACTAGATTTACTCAATTTCAGAAATGAAAAGCAGAAAAAATGTTAACATATAAGCAATTGTAGGATACTGAATTGCAGCTTCACTCAGGTTCTCAGGTTCAGTCAAATTCTTTATTTTCTTCAATGGGGACTGCTTTGATTTCTGCTTCCGTTTACTTCTTGGGCAAAGAACTGTTGATTTAAATGATTGGTACCAGTCATGAAGGTTGATAAGATCACCATGCTCCTGAGCTAGGTTATACCTAAAATTAGAGGAACATAAATTACAAATTCCTACATTAAAGAAATATATGGGCGTATACAACATTAAGAGAAAATGTGAATTCCTAAAATTGGATTTGAAAGGTTCTAGACAGCGGCTACAAAGTGTATTACATGCTTATGGCAGACAGGACCGAATCCAGCCAGCAGTTGTAAAATGTACAGACATAAATACACAACTAGATGCAACTTTCTCCTAAAAATATGCATTATTTGGCCATACAATGAAAAGATAATACAAGTTCATCTTTCTATGGGAAGGATAAAGAAGGATAAAGATGTGAGAGACATGATGGCCATAGCACAAGATTCAGGGTTTATTTTGCAAAATGTGTCAAGTAAGCATGAATTGGAAAACATTTCCCTCCCTCCACCTAAAACAGATGAAAAATCACGAGGTTGACATACCAAAACATGACTACATGAGTATGATATGCAGTGCAGTCTGTCTTCATCATGTTTTGATTTAAAATGCTTGATAGAGCATAAAATATTTCAAAACATTTAGTTCAATAACCCTGTTTATTATAAGAACAATGAATTGCATGAATAAAAAAGACTCTGACATGAGGAGAGGGAAGGAGTGCGTTGGTGGAGGAGGGGGGAGGAGGGTGGTGGCGGAGGAAGTGCGAAAGGGGAGCTAAAGAAAATTTGTTGTACTGTTTATAAGTCCTTGAATCAGAAATCTGGTCAAATCCCTACTATCATATTAACCCTCTACAAGTACAAAAATGTTTCAGACCACTGCTAACATCATCCTAGATGAATCATATGCCACTATTTGAAACAATCCTCCACAATTCTTTTATGTCAGAAAAGCCAGGAAAAGCTTACATAATTGATGTGTCTTGCATCGTTGGCAATAGGGTATTGCCACTCCCGCTGCAGCACCTACAACGGAGGATTATGTGCGATTCCAGAAGATCAACTTGAATCCTTCTTCTCGGGTCTCCAATTAAAGCCTAAAAATATTGAGAATTTAGAAATTACAAATTGCAAGACTCAGAGAATTCAAATCTCAATAGCATCAAAAGTGGCAGGCAAGCTACACTTCACTGCAAAAAGGAGACACGAAAAAATAGGAAACCTTGGCATTAGGAAATTACCTATTCTTAGTTTATTCTTAGAAAGCAGAGACATTTTATGTACTTACATAGAGAAAGGAGGGTGCTCTAAATTTTCAAGAAAAAATAAAAAATAAATTAAAGCAAAACCTTACCTTCCATGGCAAAATAAAACCAATTTGAATATTGATTTATGCTTGTCAAATATAAAGGCCATTATTGTAACTCTCTCATAACTACCACCGTAACTATATAGATCTTGTATAATAGCTAAATCCTAATATTATATATTAAAATTAAAACTTATACAAAAGTCATTAGGTGAATTTTGGGAACGGTGATATTAACTTTCATCACCAGCTCTAAAGACAGGAGGAAGTTGGACTCCAGGCCATTTCAAATTTTTAATATGCAGATCCTTTATGTCCATATTCCGGTCATCACATGGTTTATCACACTATTTTTTCGTTCCAGGTTGTCAGGAGTCTTGATAAATCACACAGGCATCAAATACCTTGTTGAGTTGGGGTCCAGTAAATTCTCACCATCAATTTGAATTTAAATCCTGATTAGAGTTTTTCCCTCCCTTTGTTTGGCCTGCCAACCTTATAATTTATGAACTAATTAACCTTCATAATATCAAATGTCATAGCCTTCTGCACTATGAGCTTCCCTAACCCATTGACTGAGCTTGACTATCAGGCCTAGCTTGGATTGCAAATCTAAAAGAATGAAACAAACCTAGCCTTAGACCAAGCCAAATCCAAATCCGCTCTATGCAAAATTGCTAAGAACTTGTTTGACTATTTTTCAGATAGAATTCAGAGTATGTAATCATTCAAGTGTCTTTTTCATTAAAAAAAAGTTATACCTTGTTCTACCAAATAAAACCCGGTAGTTAATTTTGTACATTAAAATACTAAGGTTAAAACTCTCAAATCCGCACTTCCTGACTATAGTAATTCAGACAATTTAAACTATACATTCAATTATCAGAAAGTTTAAGAGGTTTTGTATCTCAACTAAAATCAGCCTTTGAACTCTTGTGTTTTTGGGGTTTTTGTAGAGTTTTTTTTTTTCCTGTGAATTTTTAGTCCACCCTTTCTATTCTATTAATACAAATTTGTTTCTGATAAATTACAAATAATAATAATAATAATAATAAAGTCCACTTACCATACCTAAATGTTTAAGCTTGTGGGTAGGGGTCTTAAAAATAATATCAAGCACTCTCGCACACCTCCTCACATGTAAGACTATCAGGCTTGTCACATAACCACAAACACTAACATATGTTTAGATGCAAAACAAATACAAACACAATAGCAAGAGGAAATTAAAACCCAGGTACTTTACTTGACTAAAATACATTAGTCGTTAATCCCAACAACTTAAGCTTTGCGGTAAGGGTCAAAACAAAAGTGTTTTAGCATTCTAACAAATCCGATCAGTTCGATAACTATCAACTACATGACATATTATGATAATAAGATTATATTAACCTAACCAATGATAAAAATGCCTGATTGAATCCTTAGCCATTTCATTAATTAATGCACCCCAATATATGCAGGAATTATTTGATAGTTATTGTAAGGACCTCTATTTTATGATTAACTTATTTCATGAGAAACCATATTGGGGATGATTTTGTAATGGGTAGCTTAGGTTTTCGATGGCAAGCTTCCAAGCATCTCCATGACTTCAAAAGTAGAAGCGAAAGGTATATCACTTGACTTGATTCTTGAAAAGAATAATTGCACACAAACACTTACATGCATTTCCATTACTCTTGCATTTGAGTTTCCTTGATTGTATGCATTTATGTCTCAACTCACACTTGCACTCATTCTTTGACTTAAGTATGGTTTTGTGTGATGTAATTTGTTTCCCGATGATTGATCAAAAACGTCCGTAAATGCATGATTGTGTGCTTGTCTTAGCACGATGGTTGACCACTTGAGAAGGTCTCATTCTTCTCTTGGATTGTTCATAGGTCATAGGTCTTTTACCATGAGTTTGGGTAATCTTGTGATTGTCCAAATCTGACCTTTGGTCACTCAAATGACCATATCTCTTCTACAAACATCCAAATCTTGTTTTGTAAAAGGGAGTAGAAAGTAGACATACATACCTTTCCAACGGTATATTGTACGATAAGTTTCAATGTCGTTTGGTCATGTTTTGAGCTGCTTGAAAATCAAGCTGATGTGCTGTACCTATCCCAGGAAATCTTTATCAGTGTTTTTCGAGAACAAGTTTCGCTATTCATGAACAGCGATGGAACAGCAATACCTCACTATTCATGAATAGCGATAGGAATCGCAAAATCCTTATCAGTGTTTTTCGTGAAACAAGTTTCGCTATTCCTGAACAGCGATGAAACAGTGAAATTTCCCTGATTTTTGTATCTTTTCCAAAACGACGTAATTTCACTTAGGGCACCTATTTAAACCCCATCTTCTCCCTTCTATGTCTTAAGAACTAGAACACAAAATTACTCTTCCAAGAGAGAGAGAGGCAAGGTTTCTAGAGAGAGAAAGCTTCCAAGCTTCCATTGATTCACTCTCCATCCCTTCCCATATGCATCTAATGTGTTCCTTCCTCATGGGTCTTCATTATTAAGTCACTTGGTAAGTAGAACAAACAACTCATCTTCATTTATTGTTCTATTTCATCAAGACATGTCTTTGATTGCTTAGATTAGCAAATCTTCACTCTTATTGCATATTTAGTGAAGTTATGACACGTTTGGGATTATTTGTGATAGCTTATATGATTAGGTTGGTTATAGCTAAGCCTTGAATATTCTTGTGAGATTGTTTGATAACTAGATTGATAGATTTATGTTTATTTATCTAATTAAACTCTCTTGAATATTCATGGTTGTTTGATTGACAATTAGGTTGTTAGAATTCTCTACACATCTAATTGAATCCACATGTATGGGCATGTAGGCATTGTTTGATAGCTAGGATTGTATATCATCCATATCATCTAGCTAAGGTGGCGTTTGTTTTTTTGTCAGAAATCTGAACGGGTCTGAATGGTTCTGAAATCTGAATAAGTTTGAAATCTAAAGTCTAAACAACATGTTTGTTTGTTTTTTTTTTTTTTTACGGTATTCCAATAAAATATATTTTTTAAAATTTAATAAAATTGAATGCTCAAGGAGATTAATTATTAAAAAAATTCGTAAGTCATTTAAGCCCCATTTTCATCAATTTTTTATAAAATATATATAAAGTAATTAAAATAATAATAATAACAATAATAATAAAATAAAACCCTCACACTATCACTTTCTCATTCTCATCCTTTTCTTCACTAAAGCTAACCACCACTCATCAATATCTATTCATTTTATTCTCTCATCCTCATCTACTCAACAACTGGGTTTGGGAACGGCAGCAAAGGTGGCTGGGTTTGGGTCTAGGTCCGGTGGTGATGATGGCGATCCGGTTCTAGGTTTGGGTCTAGTGGCGGTGGTTGATGGAGGGAGTGGCAAGGTTTGATTTTATTTGGGTTTAGGTTTGGTGTTGATGGTGGTTGACGGTGGTGATGATTTTGTTTGGGTTTAGGTTTGGGTTTCCATTTTTCACGGTGGTTGACGATGGTGACGATTTTGTGTGAATTGGATTGCTGAAATTAGATTTATATGTGGGTAGTATAATGGGAATTATGTGATTTGTGAGAGGGTAATTTGGGTATGAAATTTTAAAATAATTTCAGACCCAACCAACTTCAAACTTCAGCCAGGATTCCTAACTTTTTGATTTCAGATGCTTTTCCATGATTTTCCGGACATCAGACGACAAAAAAAAAAAAAACGAACATGATGTCTGAAAGGGTATTTCAAACCCCTTAGACCTCAAAAACAAACAGGCCCTAAGTCTTTATGTTTTTAATGTTTTTATATTTAGACATTGATAACTAGGATTTATTGATTGTATCTTTAAATTCCTAGTTAAGCATTTTGTGTGTGGTCTTACACGTTGTTGCATTTTGAATATTGTTACATATTCACTTGGACTTTAATTCTCTTGAATGAGTCAAAGTCTTGTGACTACATGTGGTAGTTGCACAAGCAAATGAAGTCTTGCAACCAAGAGTTGGTTGGCAAACATTTGTCAAGGCTCACTATTAAAGGTTTGCGGGTATAATAGATTGTGTTATGAATCTTGGAGTGTAATGTGGTGGTCGACTTAGGTTGTAAATAATTATTCAAGTAGTGGAGTTCTGTGACTATGTGGCAAGCGTGGCTAGTCCTGTGGGTTTTTCCTTGTTGAAGGTTTCCCACACAAAAATCAAGTGTTCATTTAATTCTACTCTACATTTGATTTTTGTTGTTTGTTTATTTGGGTTAATTATGATAAATATTGACTAATCGAAAAAGTTGGTAAGTAATCTATTAACAACCCATTCACCCTCTCTAGGTTGTGTTAGACACACCTCGTGTTATTTTCAGTTATTTTAAGCAGTAATTTAATTTTTCTTGACAGAACGCAGGACAGCTTGTGTAAGTGCACCCCTGATAGCAGTTATCCTAGGATGCTTACCGATTGAAGTTTTTCAACATTCTTGAAGCAGAAAACCTCATGCAGAGGTATGCTCTCAATCGGCTGCATATAATCCCTGTTTAACAAATAAAGGACGACAAATCAGAATAATTACCAATAACTGAACAGTATACTACTAAGATAATAGTTGGTCAGAGTTTTAATGTTTTCACTTTTCACACTGCACTTCAACATACCAACAATTGCACAATTTGACAATTTCTAAGATCGAAGTTGGTGGTCTAAAGTAAAAAAATCTGGAATAGGGAACAATAACCTTAATAACGTGAACAATGTTTGTAAACAAGTTGAGATTTGAGATGTAAGAAGAAGAAGAACAAGGGAAAATTTCATTTACATTCCCCATCATTTGGGTTAATTATACATAACCCTAGTCTGGAACTTCTTCATGAGCATCCCAGTGTTAACACTCATCAGTTAATAAGATATGTGGACCATGATTGAATAGGTCACTAGCGTAATGAGCTGAATACCTACTATTGATATATATATCTTTAAAGAAATGCTTAATTACATGATAAAAATAATTATTGCAAATTTAACCTAAATTAAAAATAAACTTATATCATATAACAATTAATTGAAAGTAAAAATAACATCAACCAAGAAAAGAGAGAGGCCGCCACCTCCATGTCAGATGGAAGGTGGTCTCCATGCAGAGGTCTTGACATTCTCCCTTCTCTTAAGGGACCTCTGTGGCTCTGTCTAGTGGAAAGGTGGCAACAGCCTCCTTTCTTCTCTTCATGTGGAGGACATGGCATTCTTTTCCCTTCTCTTGGGGGATGGAGACTGTTGATGTTAATCATAATTCCTAAACTATAATACTCTGAACTAAGAATTTATTTAACTCTAAACTAATGATAATCTGATCATTCAAGCTTTCTGTAACCAGAAATTATATGAACAAAACCTAATTTTGGCCAAGTCGCCAAAATTACAATCATGTAGACAAAGAGAGAATCCTTTGTTCTTTGGCTATATTCCTGCCAGTTTCTTATGTTTGTGCTGTTGAGAGTAGACAATCCAAATATACATAATAGTATGCCAAGACAAGGATTTACTGGTGTGAAAACACATCTATTATAAAATTTCTACTTCATTTGGACTGCATATGGAAAACAATAACATATTACATGTAGGAAATAAGAAACAAGTTTGTTCTTTCAGCTATCAACTACAACTGCTCCTCGTGGACAGAAAAGCTCTCTCTTGGGATATCCATTGAGGTGAGGGCAGAAAAGAAAAAATAGAGAAACTAATAGTGACATTGGTAACAGACAGGGCTTGGCGGATGATCAACAGAATCAATATGAACCACAACATGGGAGACTAAACTGTTACAGAGTTCATACCAGACATATTTCTATCACAATTAACATTTGTAATGAACAACTTGATGTAAATTATGAAAAATTATTTTGATAAAAGAATCTATACTTGTATGAAGAGAAATTATTGCTAAATATGTTTTTCCAACTAAAAGCTCATTGTAGGTTGCATATTCTAGCAAAATATGAAACAGTCAAGGTGCTTAAAAGCTTTTGCAAGTCGATATGGGTGGCTCATTTAACTGGACCATGAATTTATTTGTGCATATGTATACACCAAAACTAATGCCATGCCACTATGTATAAACGGATAAACCAATAGAAACATGAAAAATGTAAAGCCAAAAATGCTTTAATTATGATACACAGATTGAATGCCCCTACCTAACCATGCACTCCATTAATATAGTAGCTTTCTCATAAACAGCTTTGGTGTCCTCCATATATAACTGACTCCGAGAAGCTTGTCTCCTGTCATTTGAAGTAATGAAAATGAAGCCAAAATCAAAATGTCACATCATATTACAGTGAAAATGAGAAGTCTCAGACTCTCCATTCAAAATAACACAATATGGCAAGGGTTTAAAAACATGAGCTATGCAATAAATTTGGGATTTTAATCATAAAATCTTCCTCTCTGAAAAGAGAAGATACAAAATTATTTTCAAATTCAGGGAAAGCTGCAAGAATAAAAAGGAATCAAAAATAAAAATATTGGAGCATAAGAAATACATCAGAAAAGTTCATTAGGGAAACTTAGACTTCACACATGATGAGGGCTTAGGAGTACTTATATCAGGCATTTAGATTTACAATAGCGATAAATAATTAAAAGATAACTAAAGAAACTCACTTGGATATGTTAGTCATATCTTCTTTCGAACTCTTGTCATTCTCAGATTTTAAGACAGGCCTCAACTCCTTCAGTTTTTCATGGATCTTTGGCAAGAATAAAATCAATTATCATTAGTTTGAACACTATAAAGGTTTAAATCATATACTTGTAAGTTGTAACCTATTTTTCAAGCCACATGCCTACAAAAAACGTTATTTAAGCATATTACATGTGACAAAGAAGTTAGAAAAGAAGATATATGATTGACCAAATCACATAAGAACAAAAACCTACCGGCCTACATTTTGAAAAAAAATTTGAAGCATAATACTAGTGATAAAGGATGATAGAAAACGAAATATATGATTGATCAGATAACATAAGGATAAAAACTTTACTTCTGTTTAAGCATTTATGTTGCTAACCCTGCTCACACCAGAGTGAAGGAGTGTTTGGATTATATTTATTATATTAAAAATAAAATAAAATAAAACAAATAATGGTATTATCCGTAAAGATTTTTTATCCTTAAGTATGGTAGTATTACAAACCTTCTAATATAGCTTAATCCTCATGACAGCCATTCAAGCACATCAAATCTTAATTCTCAATTCTGATATTATTAACTGTAAAATCGAGATCCTTAAAAGTGCTTAAGACTCTTGAGAAATAGACCATATCCTATACAGTAAAAACCGATTGTGTTACTTATGATCCCTTGAATCACAATAGAACATAGTTACATAAACACAAAAAAATTAGAACAAAAAAAAATTCTGAAGAACATTTTTTGGGAATGTTCCATTCAATAGAAAGATGCATCACTAAATACAAAATAATTGCATAACAAGGCTTATTTCAACACAAATCAGTCGTAAACTATGATTGATCATATAACCGATCTAACCAAATGCAATTTGATTGAGATGTGTTTTCAAAATTAGAGCAAAACTTACTAGTTAGGGTGGAATGTTAATATCTAATATACAGATTTCAACTATATGTTTCAAACCAATTTCAGCTTAAAAAGATAAAATGCTAAATTGGCTTCAATTAAGCTTAAATTTGTTTGAAACACTATACAAAGCAACTTGTTATAGCAAAGCTCAAAAGGTAAGCTAAGCTCATCAACTTTTCTACAGACAATTGCAGTAATATAGACATAACACAATAAGGTATGGTAAGAAAGTTAGGTGGACAAAAGCCTCCAAATAATATCTATTATACAGAATACTTTTTACTATATAAGGAAGCACAATCTAGAGCTTAAATGTTTACTGCAGGCTCAACAGTTGTAGTATTAAAAGGTTTAAAAGAACAAATTAAAATGACACTAAAGAAAAAAGAAGGATCAATGTTGTAAGCAGATATCCAAACCATCGACACTTTCCCCAAACTGTAATTATACCTTAATGACATCTACAGTAAGCTCTTCCCATCTCTGGAGCAACTTACACAGCTGCACAGTTGGAAGATCCCTGATTAAATTAAAACTTCAGCACGCCAGTGACATAAAGCAAAAATAATAACCAAGTAATCAATTACAAAAAATAAAACAAAACTAGTACTAATCGGTAAGGTTCTAACTTGCATACCTATAACAATTAGTTTGAGCATGTACATTCACATGGGGAAAAATGACTATCATAAATCTTTAAACTCTTCAGTAGATGTTACAGTATCAATAAACCCCAAAGCCAACTTTGGGACAGTTATCAAATAAGACTTGAGCATGTATGTCTACACATAAAAAAGTATCCTTACAATCCCGTTAAAATAGGATTTTTTTTTTATAACCCAAAAATCCCCGGAACCCCGTTTAGCGAACCCGAGCTCAAAACCGAGGCCCCCACCAACGTTAAGACAAGATTATTGCTAAGCATTATTTTAATTCTGTCTCTGATCTTGCCAAATCTTATTTCACATGCTAACAAGAACTAAATAAACTAGACAGTAAATTACATGCTGCCCCCTTGTGATTGAATTGGCTGTCAATTGCTACTGTGTGGTGTTCCCAAAGTTACCTTGAGGTATGGCTATCTTTCCATTCAAAATTGATGGACTTTCATCAATGAAAAGTCCAGGGAGCAAATTACAATACTCTGGAAAACCATGGGTATAATTTGAACAAAGTAAGAATGAAAAATGAAGATCATAGAGTGACGCAATTCAGCATAGACAAATAATTAAAAGAACATGCATTAGGGTGAGGAAAGTATCATTTTACTTCTTGATATATTTTAGCCATTTTGGATTGCGAACTAATATTACTTACCTCACCTTGCATAATGCCCGACCGATAAAACCACCCTTTCTAAATACAGGATATTGTTGATGGCAGCGATAATTAGAAGAAAATGGACAAGGGTCTTCCTCTATTTTTGTGTGAGTATCAGAAGTCCTAAAGTTGTGCAATTCTGGATCAAGTGCCTCACATAACAAGTCTAAAAGTCGAATTTTATCATACTTTCCAGCTTCATAAAGGCACTGCAAAGAATTATGTGCCAAGAACAGAAAGATTAGTTCAATAATATGTGATCAACCTAGTTCACGGTTAGAAGCATTCAAAAATGAAGGGAACCAAAACTGTTAAATAAAAGCAAGAAATTTCATGCATTCAGAAGAAGTAATTACTTCAAGTTCCTAAATGCATGCAGTTTTGATTATGTAATTCCCAAAAGAAACCCAAATAAATGAATTTTAGCCAACATATTTAGTACTTAGTAAGCACTGATGCATACAACCTAACACACTTAAAGCATTTTGATACAAATTTTTGGTATAAACATAAGGGAGAAGGACAAAAGCTTTATCCTTTCAAATTAATGTAGCAATGATGCTTCTTTCTTGATGTACAGTTTAAAGATGATGGCACGGTTCAATTACCATACATTCCAATATTGAATTTAAAAAAATTAATTCAGAAAGAAAAAAGAAGTGTTGTATTTATCAGAAAGCAATAATTAAATTGTACACATCCTGATCTGATCAGAAACGGTTCTGGGTGGAAAAAAATAATAAGGGTCATAGCTGGAGCAAGTGAAAAATCCAGTCATATTTCATGTTTACACAAAAGGTGAGTCTCATGATACTTAAATTTCTTCATAATTATCTAAGAAAGTAGCTCATGTTTTCACAATAGGACTATAAACACACCAAAGATCAGTAAAATGGGTACAGATAGAATAGCAGAGATAGAAAGAAGCCTGGCAATCTCATAAAGGTCTGCATTAGTAACGTGAAAAAGCCATGTAGTGTATACTAACCACATACAGATTAGCTTTGTAGTACACAAAAGCAAAGCCACCAGTACCACCCAAAAACAATCATAATAAAAGTATTTGAACTTGCAAGTTGCAAGTGACAAGAAAAATTATGCCATTTACATCAATGTACTCATCATTTCTAATAGAATTTACACAAAGAAAAGATTCAGGCCTCACCAAAACCACAATGCCCCAGTGTTTCAGTAATTTCTTCATTTCCGACAAACCCTGAGTAAAAATTTCACCATTGTGTTCCCCTGTTGTATTCCTAATCAACAAATTTCGCCACCCAAGTCAGCATATTAACTTTCTCCCTCAGCATGCTTTGGTAAACTAGAGTAAATGAAATATAGTGAAAGTGTTATCTATTTGAAGTACCTTACAAAAGATGGTAAGTCAAAAGCATGCTTCAACACCATTTGCAGCAATAATCCATCTTGTAACACCTTCAACAGTAGAACATATATTGGAGAGAAAAAAATAAGAAGTGAAGCTTATGATACTAACTGACATTAAATAGGATGTATGTGTGATAATAAGGAAAAAAGTAGAAATGGAATCAGTTAAAAAATAGTTTAGAGTTATTCACCTTAAACTTTATGCCACTAATATCTGATATTGTAAATGGTAAGGACAAGAAGATTAACTAATTAGCAAACTCAGCATGCTTAAGATAATCAAAAACAAAGCTTCTATCATTCCTTAAAAAGAACAAAATCATAGGAACTAAATGATTTTAGTATTTTACAAGGCATGAATAATAAAGTAATGTTATGAAGACCTAAGTCACTACAATAATAAAATTACAATCTATATGTTGTGAGCATGTCTCTATTGTGCAGGGGCTTAGCATAAAGCAGAAGAAAACGACACCAATGCATTGCTGACCTCGGATGAAGGAAATTTGATGACTCATAGGTAACCAGAAAAAGAAATTACTAAAAATATAGACATGAGATAAGGAAATCTAACCTGTTCATTCTCTTCAGAAGAAATTCCTCCGAGAATAAAGCTTAGAGGTTCCATGGAGAAATGTTGAACACATGCGATCTAAAAAATACGTTTTAAAAAACATAACATCAGCAGAAATTTAATCATGTCGTTCTTGTATGTATGTATATATGCATGCATGCATGTATGTATGTATTTAATAGAATTCCCAACCTTCAGAGCTCGAATGAAAGAGGTCAAAGTTCCATCCTGTCTTGCAAAGTAGTTTCTCATAAAAAGTGCCACTTTGTGGCTAACACTGAACCCAGAACATGGCTTCACAAGAACAGCCTCAATAACTGCATCCATTCTCTCAGTTGGAGTCCCCAAAGTGAACTTACAAGGGTTCAAGTGCTGAAGCACATCAGAAGGCAATATGTTTCTTGGGGCATCAAGAGTTGTTGCTACTCCCATTATTAAAATGACAGGAATCTTGAATACCCATTCACTAATAGAAATAAAGGAGTCAGTTACATACTAAAACTTCATAGAGTGAATAAACTAACAAAATCTGATATATAATAACGTACATAAAATTTATGACATAAGGCATAAAATAACTAGAAATTATGATCATTTGCTTAGACAGGAAAATTGTTATGACTGGGAAAATAGTTGTTTCTCTACACCCATTGGACGAATATTTGTTTTTGACTAGTTTGCAAAGCCTACAGAGATTAGGATTGCTATATGAGAAACACAAGAGTAAGGCTAAAACTATTTTCCAAATCTTTGATGAATTTTGAAGGTGCTATTTGGCAATGAGACAGGATACAGCTCACATATGGTTTTCTAGTTCTAAGAAAGGAAAAAGTATTGATCTATAAAAGGTTTTAAAGTGAATCAATTAACTATTAATCCATGGTGAAAGATGCAAATATTAAGTTAAGGATGTCATTTCATAAACTGTTACCGCATTCGAGTTCTTTTCGCTTAGATAGCACACTACTTAAGAGCACATAGCACCATTATGATTTGGCAGCGTGTTTACTTACCGATAATCAATAGGCCAACCAACCGTCTTTGTTCATGGAGATATTGTTAAATCTCATGAACTGCATGTTTTAGGTAGACATAAATTTTACTGATTATACTGTATTAAATTGTTTGAAGCCTTGAAGTAGGTATAAAATTAGTTTGTATATCAGTGGCTAACCACATCAAAGTAAAATTACTAAAGAACAAATAAAGTTAGTGATGGGTTATTTTGCTTCTTAGAGAGCTACATTACACATTATAATGTGTTGAAGTCAAACAAAGAGGCCTCATCTTGATTACTTTGAGTAGACCTTTTTTTTTTAGGTACACCTTATTTGCTCCTAAATGATTTATGGCTTTCCACAATCAAATAGTGCTCAACCTACTGTAACCAACTTCGTTGAAAGATAGCATCAGTGCCAGTTTACCAAAAACGTATTTTCTTATGATTGTCGTATATAGATGCAAATGACTGCAATGAATAAAAACATCTGAAAGATAGCATCAGTGCAGTTTAGCAAAAACGCTAAACAATGCTCAATATTTTCATATGATTGTTGTATGTAGATGCACATGACTGCAATGAATAAAAACATCATTTTTCCAAGATTAAACATATGCAACGAAGATATTCCCAAGTGCAATGCAGCAAAATTTCATGTTTAAACGTCTAACATCTAAAAAACATCAGAATCTGTAATTCAAGTGCTAGGGAAGACCAAAAGTTAGCATGAAAATAACTTGGCGTTTTAAAGGATTAAGAAATCAAAACAAAGTTTGTGTACACAAAGAAATGGGAAAAGATAGTAACCAAATATAGCCCTACATTCTGGCAAATAATCAATAAAATAAACAAAACGTATACAGAGGGTAGTATATGGAAACATGCTCAAAGTACCTCAACATAAGGATGAAATCAGACATCACTGAACCACAACATCGCTCGATATCCTCAACGATTACAACAACTGGATTACCATAGTTTCCTTGTTCTCTATACCAAGATGCTAAGATGGATATATCCACTGCCTGCCAAAAATCAACATAATAAACAAGCACAAATTACAAACTTCTTCAAGTAGAAACCCAAGTTCAATTTTAAAAGGGATATTTCAGCAGCGGAGCTTACATCCAAAGAAGCCAATAAAAATTGCCTCAATAAACTTCTTAAACAGCCATTAATTCCACTCTTTGCCATAAAATCCAGTGAAGAAAGGTTAGCCACATGACACCCTTGAGCTCTTAAATGCAGACCAAGCTCTTCAAATGTCAGCAGATCATCAACAAACTCCATATTTTCTGCCATTCATTACTCAAATCAAAAATCCATTTTGGGGGAAAAAGTCTTTGCTAATCTTATTATGCTCATCAAGTGTATGCACCAAAATAGGATGTGCCTAACAGATAACTGAAGAAACATAAAAGGAGAGTCCCACAAGGCCCAAAATTGTTGTTCCAGGTTGAATAGCAATTAGACAATATCAAGCAGGTATGTAACCTGAAAAAAAAAAAAAAAAAAAAAAAAAAAAAGTTGCAGATACTATGCATGTTCTCCTACAATCACTATATACTTCCTTGTTTCCGGCTTGGAGGGTGATCACTTGACATCAGCAATAGAAGCAATAATTAGAAACTGCAGCTTAAATATCAGTCAAAAATCAAAGGATAGTATTGAAAGGTTAAATAATTTGCTTCTAACCAACAGAAAGAATGAGCATTCAAATGGCTTAAGTTGATTATTATGGAAATTGGTTTCCTACTTGTTTTAGGACTTTATTTATTTCCTAGTTTGTGTGGTTTTGGTCCCTATAAATTGAGGCCTACGTTTTATTCTTTAGTCAGACTTTGATTATTGAATTATATTGAGTTTGGATTTCCTCTTTATAATTTTTTACCCTCTGTTAATCCTCTAATTTTCTCCCCTTTCTTCAATATATTCCTCCTTGTTCCTCTTCTTTCTATCTTCCCTAATCCCTAATTCTATATCTCTCTACTTTTCTGGTATTGGTTATACATCAGCGCATGCACTTTTTCATTCAATCACAAGAACAGAACCTCAAGAACAGAACCTCAAGAACAATAAGAGGCTCTTGTCCCCTGTATCCAATTGATTACCAAGTACTTTCTCAAAACCTTAATGCAGCTTTTCAATTGGAGAACTTACTTGTGAGAACAAGCCCAGTGAATAATTGTTTAGAAGAAGCATCGGTTATTATTGGAAAAGCCTGAGTTGCTTCATGAAAAGCAATTGTTCTAGACGACATGATAGTATTGAAGGACTGACAAACCCATCTATGAATTTCATTGAAGACATTGGTATTGACATCCCTCAAAACATTCTGCAATAAGATCACAAAATATTTATTATTTAGTACATGTAAACAGAGCACCAGTTGGTTATTGAAAAAATGAGGAAATGCTACTAAAATCGGCTATAGAGATGAACTTTAATGGTAGACTCGATCTTTGACCAAACAATCTCAAAAGCTTCAACACGCAAGTTCACATAGCAATCATCATCACACTCTTCAACTCGCTTAGCCTCTAATTTCTTGGCATTCATTTGCAATGATGGAGATAAATCAATCCTCCTCCTGGTTTTTGCAGACTTCCTCTCTGATTTCCCAGAAGATGCTTTGTGGAGAACAAAGAATGGCTGTAAAAAAGGAAAAACAAATACCACTACATTGGTGGTCTTCTTGGCACCAAAAAAAAAAGGACCATTTGTCGATGACTAACAAAGTAGAGAGATAAAAACTAGAAATCCTAAGATTTTGAATTTTGAACTTTCAACAAACAAAAGTCGCATGAAATTGTAAAATATAATGAAATCAGAAGAACAATTGCATAATAACATCCACAAGAAACAAAACCTCGACAGAAAATGAAAACCTATCGACACATGGATCATGATTGCCATATATTCTTAATTTTCATAGCAATCAAACAGAGACAATCAACCTACAAAAACTATTATATTAATTCAAAATTTTACTAAAAATCACAAATTATTGTTATTTAACTAACAATGTACATACACAATGAGCTTCCCAAAAAACTAAAGAAACCGGAAATAGAAAAATATTAAACAAATTGGGCATCAGGACAGAGTTGCAATGAATCGAAAGAAAATTTTTCTGATTTTCTAATTCTCAATAAAAGGCTGTGGATAAGAAAGCGAAGAGAACAAACCTGGAGATTGTTGTCGACAGAGGAAGAAGTTGAAGGAGGCGAAGAATCGATAGGTGTGGCAGATGGCGCCATTAGAGAGAGAGCGATTGAGAACAGATTTTTCCCCAAATTTTTTTTTTTTTTTTAATAGTTTTTCTTCGAAGTTAGGGTTTAATCGGATTGTATTTTTTTTTTTTTTTTTTTTTTGGGCGGGAAACGACTCTAGGTAAGTAGGGCTACAAAGACACTTCCCTGTACTTAACGGACGCCCGTTAAAAAATAACGGTCGGATATTTTTATATTTTTTATTTTATAAAGAAATGGTCCGGTTTTTTTTTTTTTTTTGGTCAGGTATTTTGATAACAACGAAAATAAATAAAAAAACAAACACAGAACGACTAAACGGAGGATGATTTTGGATTTGAGAGAAAACTAAAAGTAACTATTTGAAATATTAAACTTATGTTAATAACCATTTTTGAAACTTTAATTGTTAATAATCACTTTTTTAAAAAAAAAAATTCAGTGTATATTCATAAATTACAAGAATATCCCGGAAATTAGTTTTTTTATTTTTAAAACCTCAAACTTGAAATCATAACTAAAAACTTGAAACTTTGACTAAAATGAAATATGAAACTTGAAATCATAACTAAAATTAAAATGTGAAACTTGAAATCATGTCCAATTTTTGCGGTGACTTTAAGGGAAAAAGAGAGAGATCAAGGAGAGAGAGGAGAAGAGAGAGAAAGAAAAGAGAGAAAATAGAGAGAGTGTTTTGGGGATGGTTTTTATATGAGGGTTTTCCAGTAATTTCTCAAAAACATAGTTATTAACAATTAAAATTTCGTTCGTGGTTACAAATAAAATTTGTATGTTTTATGTGGTTATTTTTAACAATTTCCACTTTTAGATTGGGTTAAAATAAAAAACCAATTATTATTATTATTATTACTATTATTATTATTGGATATATAAAGAAAAATACGTTCATTCAAAAGTTTAAGAGATGTCCACTGTTTTTGTTTTTGTTTTTCGAATACAATTTTGTAATCACGTTCGGAAAAACATGTTTTCCGTTTTTTTCGTTTTGTTTTTTGTTTTTTTTTTCTTTTTTTCCCTTGTTTTTCTTGAAATTTATGAATGAAATTTTTTATTATTTTTAAAGTTATTACTATTATTTATATTTAATGAAAGGGTTAATATTAAAAACCTCCCCTCACCTTTGAATTACTATTGGATGTATAGTTATAAATACTTTTATTTTAGAAACCTCTCATATAGACTAACTCCGTTTGTGTTAACTGAGTTTCACCGTTAAAATGTCTAAAATGTCTCTATTTAAGCTTTAATTATATGAATTGACCATAATACCCTCACACTTTTACCAAATCAATTAATAAACTGATACAAAATGTGAAAATATTAACTTGCAAATGAGAAGGTATTTTGTAGACAATTTTATCCTAAAAAATAACAAAATTACAAATGAACCAAAAACATTGAAACTAAACCAGAATATGTATTTATTTATTTATTTTTAAAGTTATTACTATTATTTATAGTTAATGAAAGGGTTAATATTAAAAACGTCCCATCACATTTGAACTATTATCGGATATATAGTTACAAATATTTTTATTTTATAAACTTCCCATATGGACTAACATCGTTAGCATTATGTTTCTGTTAACCGAGTTTGACCGTTAAAAAATCTAAAATGTCTCTATTTAAGCTTAAATTGTATGAATTAACCATTATACCCTCACACTTTTATCAAAAAAATTAATAAACTGATACAAAATGCGGAAATATTAACTAGCAAATGAGAAGTTATTTTGTGGACAATTTTATCCTTAAAAATACCAAAATGACAAATGAACCAAAAGTATTGAAAATAAATAATAATATGTATTATTTATTAATTTATTTATCTTTTTTTATATATATAAATCCAAGCAAATACTCATTTTCAATGCTTTTGATTCATTTGTAATTTTGTTATTTTTAGGGAAAAAATTATCCACAAAATAACTTCTCCTTTAAAAGTTAACATTCCCATCTTTTGTATCATTTTATTAATTTATTTGGTAAAAGTATGAGGGTATAATAGTTAATTCATACAATTGAAGCTTAAATACGAATATTTTAGACTTTTTAATAGTCTAACTCAGTCAACACAAACAGAATGCTAACGGTGTTAGTTTATAGGAGAGGTTTTTAAAATAAAAACATTTGTAACTATACATCTAATAATGGTTCAAAGGTGAGGGAGGTTTTTAATATTAACCCTTAATGAAATTAATATTATTTCTAAAATTTAAAATTTAACCGTTAGGTAGGTGATTTTTGTGAATCTGGATCTTCTCATGACATTAATTGTCATTGGCTCTATAATCTATTATTACGTATCTAACATAACAAATCAATGGTTTGAATTATTTATATTAATTTTTATATCTTTACTCTATCAAAAGATAAAATTAATTAAGACCATTGATTTAGGTGATGAGGGGATCCAAATCCGATTTTTTGAGTATTTTTGTTTTTGTTTTCCGAAAACAATTTTGAATTTGTGTTTAGTAATCGTTTTTCATTTTGTTTTTAAAATTAAAGAAAACAAATAAAAAAAATTTGGTGTTAAAAATGAAAAACATAGAAAACATGTTTTCCGTGTTTTTCATTTTGTTTTTTAAGAACATGTTTTTTTACTTCTTTTCTTTTCTTAAAATTTATTAATTATATTTTTTTAAAAAATTATTACTATTATTTATATTTAATAAAATTAATATTATTTCTAAATTATGGGTTTAATATTATTTCTAAATTCTTCTTGTTCTTCTTACAATTTATTAATTATATATATATATATATATGTTTTTTTAAAAAAAAAATTGTTACCATTATTTATAATTAATATTATTTCTAAATTATGGATTTAATATTATTTCTAAATTATAGGTTTATTCTTCTTATTCTTAAAATTTATTATATATATATTTTACAGATATTACTATTATTTGTATTTAATAAAATTAATATTATTCCGCTTTCCAAGTCTCGGTCTGACCTTCATCTTGCTGTCAACTCTTCCACACCTTTGGTAAGATTGGATACTCCTCTCCATATAGCTCAAAATAAGATTCATTCTAATTCTGTGATTTCCGTAGCCCAAACAAAATTAAGTCTTATCGCTAATTGGGCCTCTAAAGTTAAGGTAGAAGGAAATGATTTAGAGAATATCGTTGATTGTTGGATGGTTAAGCACTAAGCTTAAGTTCTCTCTCTAATGATTATCTCTAACAGTAATGTTTGGTATCTGCTGGTTTGAATAGATTGGTTAATTTGTTTAGTTCATGTGTTCTTTGCCTATGATTGAGACCTACGTACATATTCAGATTAATGTTTTAGTTTCTGCGTGCATCTCTGCTTTCGCTTTTCTTTTCCCACTCTTGTTATTATTATTACATATATATATATATATATATTTATATATATGGTTCTGCCCGAGGGTTTTCACCATGTGATCGTATGTGATGAGTTTTCCATCTAGGCCGGTCCGATTTTATCAAAAAAAGTTTTAGCCATAAATCTCACTGGATAAGATCTAGGTTTAGTGTTGAATAATAATAAGTTATAATGTAACAAAAATACAAAATTGATATTACATTTTTTTTGTTGTTGACATTTTTAGTTAATTTACTAGACACGTTTTTAGATTTCAAAAATCAAACAAAAATCACTATTTTGTTTTATTTTTCTCGAAAAACAACAAATAAAAAATGCCTAGAGACACACCTTATATTTTCCCCTCTTATTCCCATGTATTCTTCACAGGTAGGGATAGACATTTCCCTCGAAATCCCTAAGTCCACATTCCCATTCTAGGGAAAAAAAAAAAAAAAAAACTTCCCCCAATGGGGAATGAGGATGGGATGGTGATGAATTTCATTCCCAAATTGAAATGGAAATGGGAATGAGGATGGGAGATCTCCACCCATCCTTGTTTCCTCAAATACTTTTTTTTTTTTTTTTTAATAAATGTTACTTTCCCAATTTACCTAATTTTCTCCACTTTGTAAATTTAATTTATTTGTATTTGTTTTGATTTTTTAAAAAAAAAAATTTTTTTTTGCATGTTATAACTTATAATCATAGTGTTCATTTAAAAAAAAAATAAATAAATAATGTTCATATTTTTAATATGTAATTTTTAGTTAAACAAGATAAAAAATAAAAAATAAAAAAAAAAGGAAATGGGAGAAACGGAGAGGGACGGGGACACACCTCTCCCCAATCTCCCCCATCCCCATTTTCGACTATTTATATATATATTTTATTTTCGCCCTATCCAATCATTCATTTATATTGAGAGGCCCAATAGTCCCGCTATACAATATACAAAACCCCAAAATATGCAGAAGGTTATGGACCCTACTTTTCTTATTGTCGTTTTTACCCCCACATCGAATGTCACCCACCATACAAGCAAAGCCAATCGGTAACTTCTCCGATTAACCTAAGAGAACATATCAATTTTTAATTTTTTAAATTTAAATATTGATTAAAAAGTACATGCAGAAGGTTTGTGAAGTGGTGGTGGGGTTGGGGTATTGGGCCCCATGGGCCCAACCTCAAGCCAGCCCATCACGTGTGGTTGCTGTCAGCTAAATGGGTGACAGTTGGTGGGTGGGGAGACAAATCACAAAGCTTCTTGAGGGGTTTTGCTATAATTACCCTTGGGTCTACCAAAACTACTTGATTTTTCTTTGCTTATTTTATTTATTTATTTTCTTTTTACTAAAAGGCCCTGATAGTTATCAAGAATATGATATATAATTACCCTTGGGTCTACCAAAACTACTTGATTTTTCTCTGCTTATTTTATTTATTTATTTTCCTTTTTACTAAAAGGCCCATTGTTGATAGTTATCAAGAATAAGATATATATATATATATATATATATATATATTACAAAATGCATTAATACTAGATAACCAAAAAATTTAGTTCAAATTTTAACCCGAATGTAATGGTAAGTGGTTTTTTCACTAACCACATCATCATATGTTGTATATTGTGATAACAACTCACCTGTAACATTAATTGGATTGAAATTTGGATTAATTATTTAAGTTGTACAGTATTACCCTACAAAATATCCATCAACAAAATTACTAATGAGGACATAATAATAATCAAAACAAACAAACAAAAAACTAGAACCTTACAATTTAATCAAAACTAAAAAACAAAATCTTATCATAACCTTTATATCGAAATCATTTTTTTCATTTGGGTTCTTCATTTTTATATTACACAAACAATCGTTTTTCATTTTTATATCTGGGATCTTCACTTTTATATCAAACAAACAAGCAATCAATTATAAATATATATATTGTTGTTTTGTTGCTGTTCTCATTTAGGTTCTTCATAGTATCAGAACCAACTTCTTTCAAATTTAAGAACTAGTGCCAGTGCATTAAAGACAAAAAAAACATGGATCCCCTAATTGATCGAAGAGAAAAAAGACGGAAATAAAATAAATGGAAGACATTGGTGATGTTTTTATTTTTTTATTTTTTTATCTCTAGTTTCATAACACTAGTTTTATGCGTATGAAACTAGTGCATTGAGGTAAAACAATATTAGCTTCACGTATATGAAACTAGTGTACGTGTGACACTTGGGTAACGGTAAATATCATTTTTTATTTTTTCAAGACAAATCCATCCAATTCCATTAAACTCAGTGTAAAAGTCCAACAAAGTCCAACCAACTCTTCACATAAATCTGACAAAATTTATATGAAGTCTATGAGGTTTGTGAATTCCACCAAAATCCATTACTTAAAATAAATCAATCAAACTCCAATGAATTCTAGATTGAATATGGGTGTTTATAGTAATACTCAAAATTTTAAAAATTAATAATGGGTGAACTTAAATTTTGGATTTAGAAATCGATCATATTCGTAAGAGTATCGATACCCCTTACAAATTTTATTTTAAATATCTTTTTAGTTAATAGTCAATTAAAAACACTAAATGTTCTTAGGTCAAAATACAAATCATCGCTTGATATGAGTTGTTGTTCAAACTAATATATGTAGCTAAACTTTTACTCCCAAATTGAGGTAGCAAATGGATAATTAGATGATATCATAATTAATATAATTGAATTGCAACCTCTATTTATATACACGTGTTAAGAACGAGATATGTGATATCACTTTATTAGTAATAATTATTGACACGTGGAATCGGTCAACAAAAGGTCAAAGGGATCAAACAAGTTGATTAGTTAACAAAGAAATTTTGATTATATATGCTTTTGTGTGGTAATTTATGTGATGTCGGTGGTCTGAGCCCCAAGATCTTTCAAGAATCAGTAATATAGATAGGTAGAAAAATAATTTTGTAATTAATGAATCTAGTTTCAATATAATTTTTTTTTTTTATCTCCAAGCATGTGAAAGTTGTGAAATATCTATTTGTAGACATGTTATAATTCAATTGGATTTGCCCTTCCTTAGTTTTATTCTAACGTACTTGTAAAGTTGTTTTGTTTTTTTATATATTAAAGAGTAACCTAACTTTAATAAATCATCTTACATTTCTTAAAATCTTCTTTTACTTTAGTAGGATTTAATTTTTTGTTGGGTGGCATTGCAATTTAAATCTTATCTACTATGTCTTGAAATTGTATTAAATAATAAAACTTAAATAAGCAATCTATTGGACAGGAAAATTGCAAAAATAACCTTATACAAAATATTGAAATTTATTTTTAGTCATGTACAATAGTTTTCGTGTTTTTTAATCCTATTGAAGATGCAATCACTATATTGCCAAAATAAAAGGACGAAACGTGAAATAACTCTTTTTTTCCAATTTCAAGAAGCACTTGAAAGGTTAAAATGTTAAATATTGCAACTTCTTCTCCAAATCGTGCCTTTTTGATTTTTATTTTCTCAACAATTTCAACTATTTGCAACAAACAAGCAATGTAACAAAGAAAATAAAGTGTTTAAAAAAAAAAAAAAACAAAAGAAAATAATACAATTAAAATAAGAGTTTTACACCCATTGAAGAACAATAAGGTCTTTTTATTTATTTTTTATTTTTTCTCTCGAAATCCTTTTTCCCTCAAGCTTTTAAATGAATTTTTGTTACAAATTCTTACTATTTTTATAGTTGACACATATCCAATAACAAAATGTTGATATATTTGAGAGAGAAATGTCGTTCATGGTTTATTTATAAGTTGAGGAAAGAGAGTCAACATGGGCGTAACTTAACTGGTAGATGGATGAGCTTGGGGCTTGAACAAATAACTCTTAGATCAGCGGCTCGAATCCTACCAATAACAAAAGCTTTAAAAACAAAATACTTGATTCCGAATTAATTGATATCATAAAATATATCAATTGCACTAGTAGATGAAAGGGTATTTTTGTAATTGCACAAGCAGTCAAGTAAAGTTGAAGAAGTTGACCAGATTTGACTAAGATAACAACAAAACCTTTTGATTACATTAACAACTAAACACAACCATCCCATCCCATCCCATCTAGAGTCTAGACACCCACATGACATGGATTTTCTTGGTGATATTGTCCACTTAAATTGAATTACTTGATATCATAAATGGAGGGCCAGAGCCAGAGCCAGAGCTAGAGCCAGAGCCAATAAAATGAGACCCAAAACTAAGCCTTTACTCCTGAGCTTGTTCCTCTTCAGACACTGCCCCCTTTTCCCAACACAACACCAGAAGTGAGAGTAAAAAGCATATGCTTAATATGAGTGAGACAGAGGCTGATCTATGTCCCAAGCCATGCTTATGCTTTTTGGCTTAGCTACAGAGACAAAGTGTTTGTGTGTGTGTGTGTGTTTTCTTTTTCCTTTTTCCTTTTTCTTTTGGATAGTGCTAGTGGGCAGTGGTTGTGCTGGGCAGAGATGAATACTGGTAGCGGTGGTGGAGGTGGTGGCGCTGGCGGTGGTGGTGGGATGGGAATGAGGTCTCCATTTACAGTTTCACAATGGCAAGAACTTGAACACCAAGCTCTGATCTTTAAGTATATGATGGCTGGTTTGCCTGTTCCAACTGATCTTGTCCTCCCTATACAAAAAAGCTTTGAATCCATTTCTCATAGGTTCTTTCATCACCCCACCAGTAAGCTTTCTGTTTTCTTTGTGTGTTTGATTTGATTTCAAGATTTTTTTTTTAATTTATTTATTTTAAAACTTTTTTGGTTTTTCTTAAAAATGGTTGAAAGGGGTCTTCAATATCTCAGGTAGTTGATATGCATAGACAAGCATTTGAGAGGGGTTCTTTTTAAAGCATTTGAACTGTTTCATTTTTTGCTTCTTGAGTTGGTGTTAATAATAACGTGTATTGAAGAATAAAGAGATTATTCATGTGCAAAAAATGTTTGTAAATCACTTTTGAAATCTTCTTCTTTCTTTTTGGAGCTTAAAGTGTATATATATTATAGATTTTATTTTTGTATCCATTGGATTTTAATTCCAAAACTTAGATAGTTGAACACCCTTTTGCCTCTGGAATTGTAGACTTTGGATAACAGTTGGGGTTGGTGGGTTGTGCCTTACTTGATGAACTAAATCATATGTATGGGGAAAAAGCTGAACATATTTAGCATTCTCTTTTTTTTCCATGTGCAATCTGATTCTCTTTTTTCAATTGTTGTATCAGAAACTTTCTTTGCTGTGTTCAGTCTTCAGTGTCTTTCTGGTGGATTTTATATGAAGATAAATATTTTTAAAGATTTTATAATTACTTCTTTTCATTTTTTAATTATTCATTCCAATTCCTTACATATCACTTCTCTATCCATTCATGTGATACTGTTAATAACTTGGTGATGAACTCATTTAATCATATTTTGATACAGTAGGTACTAAAGGATCATAAAATTCATATTATGATGTATTATATATTATATTTGTCTCCTTGTTGCTGATTATGCATTACTTTAGTTTAAGTACAGCTTTAAGCCATATAGTAAGTTATTTTTTTCACAGTTTGTAATAAGATTGTGTTACAAATGACATTTTTGAGTAAATTGTTGCAGTGGGATATTGTTCCTATTATGGGAAAAAGTTTGATCCGGAGCCAGGACGATGTCGGAGGACTGATGGCAAGAAATGGCGGTGCTCCAAAGACGCATACCCAGACTCCAAGTACTGTGAGCGCCACATGCACCGCGGCCGCAACCGTTCAAGAAAGCCTGTGGAATCACAACAAACCATGACACAGTCATCTTCTACTGTGACATCACTGACCGTCTCTGGAAGTAGCAGCAGCAGCAGGACCGGAAGCTTCCAGAGCCTTCCATTACACGCCTTTAGTAATTCCCAAGGGGCTGGTTCTCAAACGCATCAATCCCATTATAATGTGGACTCCATTCCCTATGGAATCCCAGGCAAAGATTACAGGTATAACATTTTTGACTGCACTATTTTGTTGCTTGGACAGTTTGTTCTACCAAAAGAATGAAAATCAAAGCTTCGATTTTAGGGAGAAGGAATTCCACTTACTAAGCTCTTACAATACTCTGGTGCATCATGGTTATCTTAATAATTTTCTGGGTTGTTTCTTTAGGTCTTGCTTCAAATGTACAAGATGGCATGTTGCTAGATTTTCAATGTTTTGGGTGCACTGGCTACTTTTGGCTGTCATATGCCTGTGTGCTGCAATCAATAGTTTCTTGGGCCCATATCAATGAATTGTGTGGTAGGAGCCAATTTGTGGACTCTGTCATCTGTGTAATGTGTTCCATTCACTCAGATCAGAATTTCTGGGCCCTGGCCCCTGGTGTCATCAAAAATGAATGATAAATCTTTGGTGTTTCAATATAATTTTTCTTGGCTGACAGGCTTTCTCTTTTGGTCTGTGTTTCTATGCCTTCTGTTGTCTCTGTGAAATTTGTCGCAGAAGTCTGACTACCATTAGGAATTGTCCTGACCAGACTTCTGGGCCAATTTTTGCTCTATAAGCTTGCATGAAGTCAGTAGACAAAAGGGAAATGTCATGAGATACTTGCATGAATTTGAATTTTTATTTATTTATTGTGTTAGCATCCTGCATTAACTATGTGGTCAGATTACTTACCATGATAATTTTTTGTGTTCTTTGAAATGAATTTTGAAAGCTTTAGGCTTAGCTGTTAAAACTGTTTATGGTCCTGTTGTTTGATGGGACCATTTATGATAATGGATATCAGATGCATGAACTTTTTCATTTCTTTAAGGGTCAGGCTTCTGGGCCCTGGTGTCCATCAAGATAGCCGTCAAAACCCGTTTTCTCCGCTTGTGTGTGGTGTGTCTGTTTTTATTTTTTTTTTTATTTTTAATAAATAAAACAATTGTTGTCTTTCTTTTTTTCTTCTGCTGCTTTCTGTTATATTCATGTCAGAAGACAAGCATATTAATTTCTAGTTTCACAGAAATGTTATACTAAAAGGTTTAATTACTTCCGACGATTAGGTGATTATGTAGGTGGAATACTTTGGGGTGGTCCTAGAGGCCCCAAACATTCCACTCTTTTATAATAGGAGACATTCTACTTCTTATTGTCTTATGTGATCAATCTTGTACATAATCTATATATGAAGTCATTTTTGGCTGCTATATTATGATGATGTAGTTACATATTTTGTGTGAAATGCTCTATATTTCTATAATTTTCTTATAAAGTGGTAGAGATGATGCTTCACTATTTTACATTTTCTTGAAAGTCTTTGAGAAGAGCCAAAAAGATAATAAAATGGCAAGCATCCATTGTTTTGATGTGTCCTGCTGACTGTAACAGGCTCTTCAACTACTCTTTTAGCTATCTGTTACAAGCAAATTCATATTGCATCTATTTATCGACCATGGTGTTTATGCCTTCAAGCCTTGCAAGATTTTATTCTCATACAATTTTCATTTGTTTAGCTCCTACTTCTGCTGTTCTTTATTATAATTTTGGTGTTGTCCTTGTGATAATTGAAGGCATTCTCTTGACTTGGTTAAAGTTACGAACTGATCGTACGGTACTATTGTTCATCTTAAGAAGAATAGTCAAGACCATAACATGTTTCTCTTTTATCATGCTAACATATAGGTACCTTCAAGGACTAAAACCCGAGATTGGTGAGCATAGTTTCTTTTCTGAAGCTTCAGGAAGCAATAGGGGTCTACAGATGGGCTCGCCGATAGACAACACTTGGCCTCTGATGCAATCTCGAGTCTCCTCACTTCACCAGTCAAAATCAAGCAATGCTTCCATTTTGCATAATGATTATCCTCAGCATTCATTTCTCAGTAGTGAATTCACATCAGGAGAGCATGTTAAACAGGAGGGTCAGTCTCTTAGACCTTTCTTTGACGAGTGGCCTAAAACGAGGGACTCCTGGTCTGGACTTGAAGAAGAACGATCCAACCAGACTTCATTCTCAACAACCCAGCTCTCGATATCTATCCCGCTGGCTGCTTCATCTGACTTCTCGGCGACAAGTTCCCGATCTCCCCATGGTCAGTTTCATGTCAATATACTTTCTATTGCTAACATTTATCTCCAACTGAATCTTGCTTGCATTTTTTGATTCAGATAATTGAGAAAGACAACGGAAAGCGAATTTCCAAAGCTATACAGCTAAATCACAGAAAGCTGAAGCATGTTAACTCATCTGCTCAAAGAATACATGGAAACAAATCTGTTGTCAACTTGTCATAGCTCTATGATTTCTGGATTGATGCAGATATATGTAAAAGTACTGCATTTTCAGGTTACGTTTTAGGTATGAAATAAACAAACGCTGCAAGTTATTGACAAGTTCAAAATGTTAATTTGAAGAGCAAAAACTTTCCTGCTTGGTTTTTGATTAATTGCTTTTGATTTTATTGTATATGTTGTTGAAACTAAGGGGTATGATTGATATAGAATCTAAATACTTTTTTTTTTTTCGCAATCTAGGTATACAAATTACAAAAACCTAAAAAAAAAAGTTTTGCTTGAGTTTCGGAATTAATATCCATAATCACTTTTTGGATACAATCCAAAATCTCTACTTCAATTTTAAATTTTTTTTTTTATTGAAATATTAATTCAATAAAATTTTTGTGTGAGGGAGGAGGATTTGAATCTGTAATTTCGTGGTGTAGACGTGAGGGGTTTACCGCCAGATGAAACTCATCAACTTCAATTTGGAAACCAATTAAAGTGATTTTCGAGTTTTTAAAAATGATAATTACCCTGTGGTTATCAATTTAGTCATACGCTATTAAAATGACCATTGTATGGAAAAATTTACTTCAAAATGATCATTTTTGACAAACAGTGTGACATGAATGGTCATTAGTAAAGAAAATTTCCCTAGTGGCCCACTCATTTGTTAAAGCTCTACTCCGGTGGCCATTTATTTTAATTTTGTAAATAGAATTAATCAATAGAAATATTTTTTTTTTATAAAAATGAACATTAATTTTTTTTCTTCAAAATATTAAATAAATAATAATTAAAATTACCGGGAAAAGTGAATATTAATTAATTAAATAACAAATATAAATAAATAAATAAAAAGCTTGATAGTAAAAAAATGAATATTAATTGCTTACCTATATTTTATTTATTTAATTAATATTATTTTTTACTATTAATATTAATTTAATTACTATTTACTTCTTTTTTTGTAAACAAATTGATATTCATTTTTTTAATGGGTGGCCAATAGGGTAGAGCTTTACCAAAGAGGTTGCCACTAGGATAATTTTCTCTACGAATGGCTATTACCTTTACATTGTTTACCAAAAATAGCTATTTTGAAACGAATTTCCTATATAATAGTTATTTAGATAGTGCATGACAAAATTGATTACCACCGATTAATTATCTCTTTTTAAAATCACGTCATTCTCTTAGTATAGGTAACTCCCCTTTATTGGTGGGGGTTCAAGTCATTCAACATGACAAAGCCTATCTCTAGAGATCAAATACATGGAAATTCTTTTGAGCTTTGAGATAACTTATTAAATAGTATCGAAGTTCAGTAAATGTATATATATAGTTTTGTTTTAGCCCACCCTAACAAAAAAAATGCTGGGTATGCCTTTGGATGGATCGATGATACTTTCTTATGCCATCAGTGGATTAGTGATATGCCATCATTTGATTGACCGATGACCTGTCATTGGTAGGTCGAGGAAGATTCTAGAACCAACCAATGTGGTATCTAATCTTCAAATCAATCCGTAACAAAACGTTATTTGTTTGTATTGTTCATAGTTGCTTATATCGCCAATTCTCATTCTTATCTCGACATCAAGCAACTCCTCACGCATATAAAAGTCTTTAAGAGATTAGAAGATAATGTTTTAGGTTCGAGTCGACATACATGTAGATGATATATAAAAAAAAAATGTCCACTCGTAATTATGTCGGCTTACAAAATTATTAAAAAATTCTTTTAAAAATATTAAACTATTGTAATATTTTTAAAATGATTTGTATTTTTATTATGGGAAAAAAAAAAAATCAAAACTAGCCCCTAGAAACATTAGGGATTTGTTTTAAAATACATACGAAAATTTAACGGTTTATAACCACTTTTTAAGTAATTACTGAAATACCCCATATAAAAACATGTACGAAGGCGCCATCGAGATCAGCGATGTCTAGGCATGGGATTTATTTTAAAATACATACGAAAATTTAACTATTTATAACCACTTTTTAAGTAATTACTGAAATACCCCATATAAAAACATGTACGAAGGCGCCATTGAGATCATCGATGTCCAGGCACAGCAACAACGACGTCGAGACATCCCTTCTAACAGCGCTATTCGATGACGGAGGACGAAGAAAAAAACAAAACTCAAGGTATGAAATTATCGAAACATACCTTTTAGATGGGATTTTTTTGGTAATTGTTCTTAAAAAATTAAAAATAAGGTTTTTCTTGGGAGGTTTCAATAATTTTATGTTAAAAAATCAAGGTGTCAAGTGAAATCTCTAGGTTTCATGTTTTTCGCAAAAAAAAAAATGAATAAATCGAAGTGCATGGGTAATTTCGTAAGTTTGGTTATGGATAGAAAATAAACTTTGAAATATAATTACTAATATTTAAATATTTGTACAGTGCTTTTATTATCGGTTTGAATCGATAAAAGTTATATCAGATTTCTATATGCGGGTCATTGGATTTATATACTTTGACTGACCAGTGCATACGGTCAAGTCAAAGTATTTAAATCTAGTGACTTACATATAAGAAATTGATATAACTTTTATTCTGTTTGAACTAATAATATAATTTTTGAATATTTGTACGTAATTAAAATAAATTTTGCATGTTATATGTTGCTATTTTTTTAAAAATTTCCTATTATTTTTTTATATCAACATGTATGAGTGCAATTGCTCCTTAAAGTGCGGTAACTTTCGTTAAAACAGTGAAAAAAGAAAAAAAAAAACTTTGGTTAACACTTTTTTCCAGGGGTAAAAGAAGAGAAAAGTAAGGTAATTTGCACTAAAATAATTCAATGTCGGCGAGCGTGCGCATAGGGAAACGTGAGAAGATGACGTCAATATCGTGGTGGAACCAACAGGCAGCTGGTGAAAGGTTGGGTGAGAGCATTATCCAGTGGTCAGTTGTGTACAGTTAGTTACCGTACAACTACATTATTGCGTCTGTGATTCTCTATCTCTTTCATTGTCTACTATAACTGCAACAAGCCACCCGCTGATGTCATCCTCCACTCCAGGTCAACGGGTTCGCTTTAAGAATCACGTGTCCGTGTCCGTAAATTGTATTTTTGTAAGAAAATATCAAATTGCACTGATAGTCCCTGATATTAGATCTAATCGTAGACATAGGTAACTTTTGCTTCAAATTGCACTGACATCTTCTACTGTCGGTTGACTTAGTCAACTCTAACAATGTCTTTTAACTCTTATTTATTGTTTTAATTCCTTAAAACTTCATTTTAATAATTAAAATAAGAAAGACGAAATGAGATTGGTTCGGTGATAAAATCTCTTACGCGTACCATAGAGTTATAGGTTTGAATCCTCCCTATTTCTAAAAAAAAAACCTGAAATCATGTAATAATGTATTATTTAAAAAAAAAAAAACCATTTAAAATAAGGAAAAAAAAATTATCAACCTACTCCTCTCCTCCACCATCATCAAAACTAAAAGAATACTCGATTGTTATATTTTTCTTTCAAAAATCAATTCCACAAAGAAAATAATAACAAACAAAAACATCAAAACATCCAATAACAACCTACAAACACGACCCTAGGGGCGTAGTTTGGTTTTTTTTTTTTTTTTTTGGGGTTGGTTTATCTAATTTTTTTTTTCTTATTTAAAAGTCTTTAAATTTTGAATTAACTACTAAGCAATTTTTTTTTTAATGATCAAATCAAAACAATAGTAGAGAAATTTCATTAAAAAAAAACATCAAAGATATATCTAGTAAGAAATAGTAGTGTAGACCACACAATAAAATTTTTAAATGTATATTTTTCTTTTCAAATCTCCAAAAATAAAATAAATCTTAACTTTACTAATATTATTATTATTATTTTTTAAAAATTAACTAAAACTTTTTTAAAAAAAAATTAACCCAAATTTTTATTTTTGAGAGGCTCCGCCCCTGCACGACATTATACAAAAGTATACTTGTTTCCATATAAAAACTTGTTTCCATATAAAAACCTTAATTTTAATTTTTTTTTATAAAAAAAACCAATACAAAAGTATCATACCATTATATTTACTAATTAGTTTTTATTTTTATTTTTCTTTTTATTTTTATAAATAATTATGTCCGAGATCAAACACGATATAAATGCCTACTTTCATAATTGAAAGAAGTCACCTCCTAACAATGTAATAGGTCTCCAACACTTGTTGCGGTTTTTTGGCTGTAATTAAACAATGTATACAAGGTGTCTACATATTTTAATTTTGATGGGTTGATGGAAAATGTAAGTCTCCGGCCACTAAAGCAATAAGCCTTTTGACACAAATTAGTTAATAGAATCCTTAAAAGGAAGAATCAGTCAAGGTTTTTTTTTCATCATTTTTTTAATTTTTTTTCATTTTTTAAACTATTACAATATTTTAGGATTAAGAAAGGGATTACGACTCGAATCCACAACTTTTCGGATGCAAATATACGAGACTTACCACTAAGCAAACCTCGTCTTATCGATTGGTGAAGGATTTAGCCATGTTATGGAGGAACAAAATTTCCAATAACGTTGTGTGACTCCAAAAGAAAAAGAAGAGAATTATTTGCATGTGTTTGGTTGGTACATATGAGTATTGTATAAAATCTATTACATTTATATGAAATTCTAGCTACTAATTTAGTACAATATTCTGAATAGGACAATGAGGTAGTATGGCCCATCAAACACTTATCATTACCAATGAAAAAATATAAAAAATCAGAAGAACGTAATTTGATTTTGTAGCCGAGAAGGGTAAGGGTGGTGCATTGAAATGGCAATTGGGTCAGGTCATGACTGGAGGGATGGGAACAGCAGTAAAGTCATGAACATATTCCCACACAGCTAGCTGGGGCTGGGGTGGACTTGGGGTGACGAACGGAGGACGGTCCCACTGAGAAACCGTTAAACGGAGGAAGAATAAACGGTAATGATGACGTGGCAAAAGGAGCATTATTCGATGAAGACATAGAGAGAAGAGTAGAAGACTGGGGTTTGCTTTAAGAAAGAGACAGCTAAAAAAAAAAAGCCTGCAAAACCCACCTATTCCCACAGCTGGAATTGGGTCCTATTATTTATTATTAGATGGTCCTGTCATTATCTAATAGGAGAAGTTTATTTTCGTCCCTCTAGTTTAGTCCGTTAGAATTTGTCCCTCTAGTTCCAATGATATCCCGTCAAGTTCAAATATTAACAAATAATCATTTTTTTTTTTTTTTTGTTCATATCGTCCAATTCTGTTAGATTCTTTTAGACCATGTTTGTTTACTTATATTGTATTGTATTAACCATTTAAAATGTATTAAAACAATAAAATACTATATTATATTATTTTAATATGTTTTAATTGTTTAATACAATAAATACCGTATTAGCTAATATATTATATTTGGTGGTATTATGCTGTATTGTATTAGAAAAAACATTTTTTTTTCAACAAATATGAAATATTGAAGAAATACGTGTTATGTTATTAATTTTTTTTTTATAATTTCAAAATTATATAAGAAATATTTATTTTATTTATAAAAATATTAGTTATTTAAATTTTTTGTTTCAATTAAAATAAAGATATTTATTGATTTATTCATAGTAAGGATATTTAAAATTAATTATTAAATATATATTTTAAAATATTGTATTTTTATAATATAAAAAAATACAATAAAGTCATATATTAATAACTTAATATGATATAATACAGTGCATCACCAAACACATGTTTGTATTAATGATAAAATAGTTCAATACAATACAGTACAATACAATCAAATACAATCCAATACTGTATGCCAAACGAGCTCTTAGATCATTAAGGCCTCGTTTGTTTGGCTGTATTGTATTGTATTATATAATTAAAGTGTACTAAAATAATACAATACAGTGTTTGGTGTAAACGTTGTATTGTATTATTTTAGTATATTTTGATTGCCTAATACAACAAACACCGTATTAACTAATACATTATATTTGGTGATATTAGGTTGTATTGTATAAGAAAATTTTTTTTTTTTTTACAATGAATATGGAATATTGATAATATATGTTATGTTGTTAATATATTTATTTTTTATAATTTCAAAATACATAGGAAAATTTTATTTAAATTTTTTGTTTCAATTAAAATAAATATTTATTGATTTATTCATGGTAAGGATATTTAAAATTAATTATTAATTTTTTTTATAAATATTATATTTTTATAATATAATAAAATACAATAAAGTCATATAAGAATAACCTAATACGATATAATACAGTGCATCACTAAACATATGTTTATATTAAGATAAAATCCAATACAATACGGCATGTTAAACGAGTTTTAAGGATATAATGATAAAAGCAGGGTTAAAATTAATAAATTAAATTAAATTAAATAATAAAATAATTAAAAATTATATTGAATTAAAACTAAAAAAGAAAAAAATTGATTCACACCTCATCATCTTAGAAGTCAAACTTCATCCGACCCTAGCCACCCACGATCGCCACGTACACTGTCAACCGCCCACAATAGCTACCTTTTTTTTTTTTTTGGGTAACCAGATCCATCTCTTGGTCAAGATAAAACTCCAATGGATCTCTAAGACCGCCACCATGTCGAACCCATCACCATCACCATTGCTGCAGCCGCTGAACCACAAACGTCATCCACCGCCGAAGAACCCACAAACGTCTCCAAGACCAAAATGATAATTCACTTTTTTTAAAACAGTTTTTGGACTCTTAAAGGATGTATTAAGATGACTATGGTTTTTATTTATTTATTTTTTAAGAGAAGAAGAAGATTTTAGTTTTAAGATCGGTTATATCAATTCAAATTTCTTACTTCACTCCTTCGCCAACTAGATTAAAGAGCACATAGGAGTTCCATCCTTGTTTTAACATAATTTTGGATAAAACAAACCAATTTTTAGGGGTCGACACTAATGTCAGAATTTCATAACAACTTACCTAGATCTAATACTATGGTGATAAATGTGATCTGCTGATCCTAATACAAACAAAGAGTTAAATGCTACTTCTATAAATGCGAAGAAAACTTCCCATTACTTGGAAGAGATTTATTTATTTTCTTAATATTAAAAATACGATTTCACTTTTACTAAAGAAGCTCAAAAATTTGAGTTTATTTGATAACTCTTTTTTCAGTTTTTTCAAATGAAATAAATTTTAAATGCCGTAATCTATTTTATATATTTCACTATATACATTTTGTTAGACATTATGTCAATTTTTTTCTTGTGGGCACACATTTTAGGTATACTTTATACATAATAATACAAATCACTACATTTTTAAATATAGCTTTAATCATAATAATATATAGTGAAAATAGGCCTAAATAGCACTAAATCCATAGTGATTTTTAAGAATAGCACTAGATTAATAATTTGAGTTTAAATAGCACAAATGGACAAAATACCCCAACCTTCTTCTTCTACTACTTTTGCCATTTTTAGGTTTGATTTTTTTTTTTCTTTTCAAAAACCTCCATTGATGGAGGACCAATGGAGGTCTTTCATCAATAGAGATGGAACTAGAGGTGGCCACGGTTTCAATTAAACAGTTGGTTTTGTTTGCGGTTTAATCAAAACCGTATGGTAAAAAACCACCCTAAAACCGGAACCGGAACCGAAACCGACGGTTTGAAAATCGGTTAAACCGGTTACGGTTACAATTTCGGTTTGGGTATGCCTAAAACATGCCTAAATCAGCGGTTAAACCGCAGGTTTTAACTGCTAACTGCTGTTAAACCGCAGGTTTAACTGCTGTTAAATCACCAGTTTTGTTTTTTGTTTTTTTAAAAAATTAACCGGACGAATCAGAGGCTATCACGTGGCAGACCTTCTGAAAAACAGACCGTTGGACTGAAACCGGTGGGTTAAACCGCCGGTTTACAGATAAAAAAAAAAAAAAACAACCAATGATTTGCTGCCTCCCCCCCCCTAAATCTCAAATTCTCAATTCTCTCTACAATCTACAGTTTTCTTTAATTGTCATCCCCCCCCTCTCAATCTCAAATTCTCAATTCTCTCTACAACCTACAGTTTTCTTTAATTGCCATTTCACATATAAATTATTTCTTGTATTTTTTACTATCATCTATTTTTTCAATCATTAAATTGATTTACAATATTTATTTCTTCTATTTTTTACTATGATATTTTTTTTTCACCACTATTATTTCAACAATATATATATTTTTTTCAATAATCTATTTTTTTAAGTGTTACCTTGCTACTACTATTATTCCAACAATATAGTTTTTTTTCAATCATCTTTTTATTTTTATTTTTATTTTTATTTTTATTTATTTATTTATTTTTACCTTGTTACCATTATTATTCCAACAATATATATTTTCAGTCATCTATTTTTTTTTCTTTTTACCTTGTTACCATTATTATTCCAACAATATATATATTTTTTTCAATCATCTATTTTTTTTTTTTTACTTGGTTACCACTATTATTCCAACAATATTTTCTTTACATATATCCATATTTTTTGTATTATTAAATTTCAATGGCAAGTGAGGGAGATGGTTCAAAAAATTTGAACAAAGGAAAGGGTCCAATGCAAAACTTGTTGGAACACGTTGGTAGTGATATCACTTATGACGATGTGGCTTACCACGAGTTCTTTCAAGATCGACATGGATCCAATCACCCTTTTATTCCTAATTCCCCTCTAATAATTCCCAAGTTCGACAAACTCAACCCTGATGACAATACCCCTAATACTAATGAAAATCCATCTGACCCCCCCTCCCTTTTCAGATGATTTTTTTTGCAGGTGAAGGTGAAGAAGAAAAGCCGATGAAGTCCAAACTCTTAAGAGTGCATATGAAGAAAACTAACATAGAAGGTGGACTTGTCAAAATCCAGCGCAATTACTGTCCAAAATCATACAAGACTGCAAAATTCTTCTTATATGGCACGTACCGGGCCCATATAAAAAAAATAAACTGTCCGAATACGAGAAGGCTAGTAAGCCAAGCCCAAATCTCTAGGTATGCAACCTCTTCTAATCAATTATTTCATTATACGACTGAAAAAAATAGGGAAGAATTAGCATTAATGGTTGCAGTTGAACACTTATCTTTTGGTTTTGGTGAGAAAGTAGGTTTTGTTAATTATTATCAAAATGCATTAAATCATGTAATGCAACGTTTTCCTAGATCCACTTTCACACGTATACTGAATACCATTTACAAAAAAGAAAAAAACAAATTGAAATCTTTTTTTTTTTATCAATTTTAAGGTCGCATTTCCATTTTTGCCGACATACGGAGCGACAATATTGGTAGTCATTCGTACATGGGTGTGATATGTTATTATATGGATAATGAGTGGGACATGCAAAAAAGAATTAGCATTTCGTGTTTTCGATGACTCACATTCAGCTCAAAATATTTTTCAACTTCTTAAAATCATTTTTCAAGAATATTATATCCTAAACAAAATTTTTGCTATTGACTTTGATAATGCTATAAACAATATTGCATCTATTCCTATGTTACAGGATTTGTGCAATCTCTATTTTGTGGGGAAATTATTTCATCAAAGATGTGTATACCATATTTTAAATTTGTGTGTTCAAGTTGGATTAACACAACTTTCTGCTTATATTAGACCAATTAGAGATAGTATTAATTATATTTGGAGGTATAACAAAATCCAGAAACAATGGTTAAAATATTGCTCTCATAATAATATGCGTCCCATTAAATTTTCCCGAAATATTACCATTTGTTGGAATTCTACTTATAAGTTGAATATAAGGAATTATTAGTTTCTTTTATTATTTATAACATTCCTTCAATTTCTCTTTAATTGAACCATTGAGATGCATGTATAAAAATTCTTGAATTGTTACGTGTTTTTAATAATGCTACCAATGCTTTATCTGGTGTTTACTATTCCACTACTCATTTATTTCTTATTCAAAACGTTAATATTGCTGGTGCACTTAGTGATTGTGAATTCGATTTTCAATTGAGTCTATGTTTTGCTGCCATGAAAACAAAATGGGTACAGTATTATAGGGAGATTCCAAATATTTACTTGCTTGCATCGTGTTTTGATCCACGCTTTAAATTAGAATGTTTACAGGTTGATTTAACTCATTATTACCAAAGTTTAGGATTAGAAGTTGATGTTCTTAATTATTGTACTTCCGTTAATACTTTGCTTCATGAATTATATGATGAATATCTTAGAATGTATGGTCCGTCTTTGAACATGCCGGTTTTTTAAACCCCAACACACATCTGGTGGTACTGCTACTTCCTCAAAATTTCATTTAAAGGGTTTAGGGGATCGATTGTTTTCCCAAAGAGCCAAAAAATTACGAACATCTTTTTCATCCTTATCTGACTCTGAGCTTGACCAGTATTTAGAAGCCACTCATGAATTTTTAGAAGAAAAATTTAGTATCCAGGTTTGGTGGAAGAATCATCAATATGATTATCTAATTTTGGCTATTATTACCAAACAAATTCTTGGAACGCTGGTTTCTACCGTTGCTGTGGAACAAGAATTTAGTGTAGGTGGAAATATTTTGGAACCAAGACGGTCGGTTATGTGTCCACAATCACTTGAAATGCATGCGTGTGTTGATGATTGGACAAAGGCAAAATACAGACAACAAGAACTCCAGCCAGATATAGTGAACGACTTCTTCGAAGATGACCAAACCATGGGAACAGAAGGCAGTGAATAGATTCTGTTCCAACTTCCAACCTCCAACACCAAGCAACCAATTAAAGGTAAAAGAATTACGTGACCTTTGATTCCTCTACATCGGTGGAGGATACGTAGGCAACTTAATTGTGTAAAAAATTAAGTGCAAGACCGGTTTTGTTTTGTTTATTTATTTATTTATATTTATATTTATATTTATATTTTTTAATTTTTAATTTTATTTTTAACTTTGTAACATTGTAATATGTATATTTGAATTCAAGCCTTCAAGACCAATTTCTAACTTTTTTTTTTGTTTTTTTTTGTTTTTTTTTTGTTTTTGAAATTGTAAAGTTGTATTTATTAATAAATGTCAATTTCTTTATGAAAATGTTTGCAATTATTTTTTTTTATTTTAAACTTTGTTCAATTGTAATTATTGTTTGGCAAGAATTTATATTTATTTTTTATTCAAACAATCTTTATGGTTTATTATCTCACTTGTATATGAAACATTTAGATTAAAAAAAGAAAAAAAGAAATCGAAACCGAAACCAAAACCGCTCCAAACCGAAACCAAAACCGCAACAAAAAAATCGCCGGTTACAAACCGAGTACCAAACCGCATTTCTGGTTTCGGTTTCAGTTTTGGTGGCTATGGAACTGAAACCAAAACCGAAACCGAACCGTGGCCATCTCTAGATGGAACAGACCTCCAATGGAGGTCGATGAAGAAGATGAATAAAAAAAATTGGAAAATTTATTTTTATCTAATAAGTCTCGAAAACTGTAAAAATACCCAATAAGTCTTGAAAACTATAAAATAAGTCTCGGAAATACCAAAAATAAGTCTCAGAAACATCAAAATAAGTCTCGAAAAAAAAGGGTGAGACATGGCAAAAGTGTGATGATGTGTATTATTATGCTCAAAGCATGCCTAAAATGTGTGCTAGAGAGAAAAATTGGACATTATTCTCATAAACAATATGCATTTAATATTTGTTTTTGAAAAGAAATATGCATTTAATATTTATTCATAAGTATAATTCTATGTACTTGTTATAATATATGTGGCTTTTACCACATGTGTTATACACATAAATATCACATATAATATCTCCTATAATATCTTTGCTTGATCTTTTGTAAAAGTCTATAAATAAGACTTGTGATTCTCATTTGTAAAGGTTGTTCAGCTGAAGGTCCAGATATATCAATATAAGTGTCTCTCAAATCATTTCATATGTTCTTCGATTGTTCTTCATATGTTCTTCATTTCTTTTACAACACGTTATCAGCACGATTGTATGTAAGTAAAAAGGATTCCTGATGGGTGATTTAATTACATCCCAATATTCTGAATCTATATATATTTAGTATAAAAGATGCCTTTTCCGTCAACGGAACATATATATATTTCTGAATTTATTCTCTCTAAATCTTAATATTCTAAATCTATATATATTTCGTATATAAGATGGCTTTGCCGTCAATGGAACACATATATATATATATATATAGTTATGAATTTATTCTCTCTAAATCTCAATATTCTGAATCTATATATATTTCGTATATAAGATGGTTTTGCCGTCAACGGAACATATATATATATATATATAGTTCTGAATTTATTCTCTCTAAATCTAAATATTCTGGATCTATTTATAGTTCTGTATACAAGATGGCTTATGCCCTCAACGGATCATCTATATATAGTTCTGGATTTATTTTTATTCACATGGCAGGTGAGCTTAGTCTTCTGGAATTGTCTATTTACAGAACATATATATCGTTCTGGAACAGTTTATTTACGGAACATAACAGGTGAGCTCAGCCTCATAGAATTGTAATTACAGGACATATATATCGTTCTGGAATTGTTAATTATTTTGTAATATATGAGATTGACTAGACTGACAAACCAGAACTTAAAGTTTCTGGAATTATGATATTTAAGTCGGCACGGTTTTAAAAACCGATAAGAACCTGGAGTTATGGATCCAATGTTATATTCATGAATGCCATACGACACTGTATTGAAAACTGATGAGAACCTGGAGTTCTGAATCCAGTGTTATATTCATGAATGACATACTTCATTATTTGAAACCTGGGGTTTCAAATCCAATCATAATCTGAAGTTTTCTGGATTTTATATATGAACTTACAGTTCATGGACGAACCGGAAGTTCAAAAAATCATTATGATCCATGATTTTATTTATCTCACATATATGAAGTGATATGTTTACATAACATTCATTTGAGAAAATGGATTTACACATCCAACAGGATGTTGTAAGTATCGTAAAAGAGATTTAAGATCCTAAACATATAATGAAATTAGAATTAATATTTTATAAATTTCATACACATCCAACATGAGAACGTGAGTATCATAAAAGGGATTTAAGATCCTAACGTATCAATCATTTGAGAAAAAAGATATACACATCCAACAGGATGGTGTGAGTATCATAAAAAGGATTTAAAATCCTAACATATAATATAATTAATATTTTATCCATTTCATTTAAATCCTAACGTATAATGAAACTGGATGTAATATTTTATTTATTTCATTCGTGTTTGATACTCCTGGAGAGCAAAATTTAGAGTTGCTGGAAAAAAAAAGAGAGGGGGAATTTTGAGATCAATAGTCTATTTGACAGTGGATGAACTTGATAAACATGTGAATGTAATGGGTGTTGGATCATCAGGTCATCTGTTTTAGTATCACCAAACCCCGATATAGGTTTGCTTCTGGTTTGGTGGGTTTTTAACCCAAACTTATCACCCCTCGGGTCAACGCCACCTCGTTGGTGGGCTTCACCGGTTTTTCTTACCAACCTAGTGCATTTTACGGTGACGATCAGAGATCGTCGGTCATGGCCAACGATCTGGTTCAGATCGGTCACAGAGCTCGTTTTTGCTTTGGGCCACTTTTGGAGAATTCGAGATTCTTGATGGACTGTTTTGTAATTATTTTGGGCCATTTTATAATTTTGATAAAATTTTGGATCAATTATAATTACCAAAACTTATTGGTCCAGTTTACAATTTTTAAAAGCTTTTGGGCTGATTTATTATTAATTAAAAATTAAAAATTAAAAATAAAAAATAAATAAATAAAGGGGGGAATTATTATCATTTCAGATGAGATATAAAATGACATTACACATAATGTTTATAAAATTTATAGAAGGTAAAATATATGTCTTGTCGAGAGTGCAACGACTCATATAATTCTGCAGAGTCAGAAATATTTTATGAATTCGATTTTGTTGAGAGCAAATGTTATTAATGTATCAGGTCCAACGGATCTGATAGAAAGCTCTGGAAGAACCACGATATTATTATCAAACAATATTAAATTGTGTACCAATGATACTTTATATCATTCAAGCAGAACATAAATAAATCTGTTTAGATCAAAGATATATAACTTTATTAATGTCATATTAAAACTATGAATGATAAAGAGTGTTGAATATTTATACATGATTCAGGCCAGAGACTCATTATAGAAAATCTGTGTGATTTATCATCTGGATTATATCACCGATCAAAATGGGGTTGTATGTGGATATATTCATCCACCAAATAAACCATCTTGTTCTAAAGTTGGTATTAAATCCCCATCATTCAAGGGGGTATATGTGGATATATTTATCCATCAAATGAACCATTCCATTATTTTATGGTATTGACTGATGTATCTACGTGATGGTCACATGTTTGTGTATTATCAAATGTTTCTAGTTGAGATCGATGTTCTAACATCCAGTTTTCGCATGTACTCATAATCATAATCGATTAGCGGAATCGCTTATCAAACATCTCCAGGTAATTACGAAAACTTTATTATTTCAATACAATTACTGATTTCTATATGAGACATTCTATATTACATGTTAGTTCATTCATCAATGACTCACTACTTATCATCGATATTTACCATTACAACTTGTAATTGGTCATTGAATTGTTCACATTTTTAAGATATTTGATTGTGTAGTATATCTCCTTATTTCATCTCTGGTATGATATAAGATAAGAATTCTATATCATTATGAGATTAATATTGATTTTAATTAATCTTCTAATTAGATCATTTAAACTTCTGATAGTTTATATTTTTACACACAGTCTGTATATTATTATATTAATTAATTTCCAAATGGAAAGTTTCTCCATAAAGAGTAAATGAAAAGTTACTCTTATACAAAATAGAGATACCAGTTCGGTTCTCTATATATAAATGTGTCTCATTTCAATCTTTGTATCACTCAAATACGAAAGATAATTGATCATCAGATAATTATTAATTTGTTACTTGATATATTAAAGGTAACAAGATTTTATAAGTCGTCATTTCATAAACCCCGGTCAGGTGATTATTCTTAAAGAATGATTAGAGTAAAAGAAACAAATAAATCATCTGATACATATTATAAATCATAAGCTTATGAACCTTTTTGAAATGTATTGTTATCAAGATCCTAATGTAAGCAAAACTCGAGTTATAAATAAATCCACTTTCTCTAAATCAACTCTGTAAGAGTCTGATATATCTAATGAGATACAAGTATATGAAATGACTAAATTCACTGTAATAGAAGAAATCAGAGATATAAGTATATTGAAATTGAGAAAATTTCTATACATGTCTATGAAATGATTATATCCATTGAAATTGAAGAAATATCAACAGAGATGCAAGTATATTGAAATTGAGAAAATTTCTATACGAGTCTATGAAATGACTAAATCCATTGAAATTGAAAGAAATCTCAACAGAGATACAACAATATTGAAATTAAGAAACTTTTTATAAAATCCATACAGTGACTAAATCTATTGAAATAGAAGAAATCTCAATAGAGATTCAAGTATATTAAAATTGAGAAAATTTCTATAAATCATATAAGAGAAATGTGTAATCATAAAGAAACAATCATTGATGATGTATTTTTATATTAGCGCTACTGAAATTATAAGTGATAAATATGATATTCATAATATCAATGATTGTCTACAAAAGGTATGATTGACCTAAGTGAAAAGAAGCAATTCAAGAAGAATTGACTTCATATACCAAACATAAAGTATTTAGACCAATAGTACTTCAGACACCTGGAGATGTCAAACTAGTTGGATACTAATGTGTTTTTATACTAAAAACGTAATGAGAAAAACGAGATCGTGAGATATTAGGCACGATTCGTAGTACAAGGTTTCTTACAGAAACTTGGTATTCAACAATGACAAATACAATTACGTTTTGAATTTTTGATAAATTTGGCTGCCTTTACAAGGCTTGAAATATGTCCTCTAGACGTAGTAATCATTTATCTATATGATTCACTCAATGCAGATATTTATAATCCCAAAGGGATTTAAAATGCTAGAAGCATGTAAATTAAGATCTTGTAATTTGTATTTGATGAACATACAAAAATCCTTATATGGATTAAAAACAATCTGGAAGAATGTGGTATAACTGTCTCAGTGAATATCTGATAAAATAAGGGTATAATAATTATATTATATATCCAAGTGTCTTTGCAGAGAAATCAGAATCCGAATTAACTATATTCACAATATATGTTGATGATATGGATTTAATTGGAGCTCTTGGAGAGCCCTTGAAAACTCTTGAATTTTTGGTAAATGATTAAAAATGAAAGACATGGGAAATGAAATATTGTCTCGACCTGAAAGTCGAGCATAGATCAAATGGAATGTTTGTCCATCAATCAGAATATGTTGAAAAGATTTTGAAAAAGATTCCATATAGATATTACTCTATAAAGCAAGTCTTTGCTTATACTCCCTCCAATCATTTATGATATTATTTCATTTTATGAAATAAACATTCGTATACCCCAGTTTAGCAATCTAGAATATTGCTTTAAAAGAACTTTTATCAGAGGGAGCGTTTTTTCAGGGGGAGCATATCAAATGAAGTATATTAATCATATTGGGGAATATGTGCATTGTATTGTTTTCCCTTTCAATCAGGTTTTTTGTCCAATTAGGTTTTCCTGATAAGGTTTTGATGAGGCAATTCTCTAAGCACACCAAAAAAATCATTTGATCCACAAAATCATCATAAATATTACATTGATTCAATATATCATCGTATATATGTTATCTTGATCAAAAATATTATTGTAAATATTACTTTGATCTTGTTAATCATTGTATATATATTACCTTGATCCAAATGATCATCATAAATATTACTTTGATCCGACAGATCAATGGATATCTTTGCTTAGGTTTTTATGTTTTTCCTAGCAAAGTATAAATGTGAGAAATGTTTTGAAGAAAACATTGACTATGAACATATTTGCATTGTACTCTTTTTCCCTTTGATCAGGTTTTTTCCAATTAGGTTTTTTTGATAAGGTTTTTAACGAGACAACCAAGGCGAGCAAAGTTCTGAATGGACATATGTAAACTATATATTTTTTTTTCCTTCGATCAGGTTTTGTCCCACTGGATTTTTCCTGACAAGGTTTTTAACGAGATTGTTTTGAGAACATCCAGCATCACAAGATCCAGAAGATCATTGTTTATATTTTACTTAGGTTTTATCCTATTGGGTTTTTCCCTAGAAAATTAATACATGTGGTATAAATCCAAGGGGGAGTGTTATAATATATGTGGCTTTTACCACATGTGTTATACACATAAATATCACATTAATATCTCCCTAAATATCTCCCATAATATCTCCCTAAATATCTCATATAATCTCCCTAAATATCTCTCATAATATCTCATATAATATCTTCTATAATATTTTTGCTTGATCTTTTATAAAAGTCTATAAATAAGACTTGTGATTCTCATCTGTAAACGTTGTTCAGCTAAAGCTCCATATATATTAATATAAGTGTCTCTCAAATCATTTCATATGTTCTTCGATTGTTCTTCATCTGTTTTTCGTTTGTTCTTCATTTCTTTTACAACAGTATTGACATATGTGTTCACGCATCTAACATCACAATCAATATATATATGTATATCTTTTTATTGCAGTTAACTTTATAAGACTATCGGTGTTTAATATTATTGTTAGATCATTTTATATCGGTTTAAGTTTTTAGATTTGTTGTTTACAAATTAATAGTAGAGCCTAATTCTACAAGGGTGTCCTGTGTTCGAATCCTCCAAGCTATTATAACATCATTTTTACGAAACATATCCATGAACATTTAAAGTATTTGTATAATAAAGTCTAAAACATTACAAAAAGAAATGAAATTAATTTAGGTTTTTCTAAATGTAGTAGCGATTGTAATACATTTGAAGCAAAATTATTCGAGATCTCTAATTTCGCCGACTCAAGTAGACAAGTAGCATTAGAGACTACGTTAAGGAGTTTACTACCCCTATCTCTCGAGATCGAAGACATGTCAGAGAAAGACTCACTCTTCTACTTCATAGATGGTCTGAAGGATTGGACAAGGGTGGAGCTAGAGAGGTGCCGAGCCTTCCCAGCCACGCTACAAGGACCAGCTCGGCTATGGTATACTTCACTCCCTCCAACTTCAATCGGTTCTTTTAAACAACTTTAAAGCTTACTAAGAAATTTCGTGAGTAGCCGAAGACCTTGGTCCACCTCATGTCAATTAAGCAAAAACCAGAAGAGAGGCTTCGAGAATACCTCAGTCGCTTTAATAGTAATGCACTCGAAGTGAAGAATCTGGACCAATCTGTGGCCCTAGCTGCTATTTCCAATGGATGGATTTCGCGATACAAAGGCACAAACAGTCGAATAAGAGTCTGCGGACTCCTTACAGGCAGACGATTCGTGAACATCGACAAAATCCATATAATCGTCTGATTAGAATCGTAAGTATCGATCACTATATTGTTTGTATGAGACGTATGCTTATATAATGAGAAATGTGTCTTACAACTATTCCTTTTTTTAATTTTTTATAGATATTTTGATTAAATATCTAAAAACTATATAAATTATCAAAGAGGGATGAGAAAAATGTTTGAAAAAGAATAGAAGAAAAAATAACATATATTTTCCGTTGTCTTCTCTAAGAATTCCATAATTCACCGATGAATATAAAAAATTAACAATTAGAACAATAGAGTACACAAAGATTAACATATAGAAATCAGTACATATACTAGATTTTCTAGATTATTGAAGAAAAGATAGAACAATAAGAAAATCATACATATTTCAAATAAAATGTAAGATTTAAAATTATTACTCTACAAGGGAGATATTATCACTCTTATCATATGAAAATGATAAAAATAAAAGACAAAGTTAAGAAAAGTAGGGCCTATCCTGCAGACTGTTTTTGTTTTTATTTTCCAAAAATGATTTCGAATTCACGTTTGGTAACTGTTTTTCATTTTATTTTCAAAACATAAAAACAAAATGAAAAACAAAACTAGTGTTAAAAGTGAAAAATTTGAAAAAAAAAAAAAAAACTTGTTTTTCTTGAACCAGTTCTTCATTAGGTATTTGAGTATTTCTTTCCCATCTTCATCTTCTTTCTCCTCTGATTGCCTCTCATTGCCGCCAATTGCTGCCCTCTTCTTCTTCTTCCTCTTTTACTTCTTCCTCTTCCTCCTCCTCCTCCTCCGCTCGCCGCCGATCTGGTCTTCTTCTTCTTCTTCCTCTTCCTCCTTCGCTCGCCGCCAATCGGCTCTACGTTGCTTCTCATCGCCGATCGCCGATCTGCTCTACTGAGTCGCCGATATGGTCTTCTTCTTCTTTCGCTCGCCGCCAATCGGCTCTACGTTGCTTCTCATCGCCGATCGCCACTCGCTGCTGTCGATCTGCTCTACTGAGTCGCCGATCTGGTCTTCTTCTTCTTCTTTTTCTTCTGATAACTTTTGTTTAATTTAAAAATTGCTGCCGTCTTCTTCTTCTTCTTCTTTTACTTCTTCCTCTTCCTCCTCCTCTTCCTCCGCTCGTCGCCGATCTGGTCTTCTTCTTCTTCTTCCTCTTCCTCCTTCGCTCGCCGCCAATCGGCTCTACGTTGCTTCTCATCGCCGATCGCCGATCTGCTCTACTGAGTCGCCGATCTGGTCTTCTTCTTCTTTCGCTCGCCGCCAATCGGCTCTACGTTGCTTCTCATCGCCGATCGCCACTCGCTGCTGTCGATTTGCTCTACTGTGTCGCCGATCTGGTCTTCTTCTTCTTCTTCTGATAACTTTTGTTTAATTTAAAAATTACATTAATTTTTTTTTTCTTCTTCTTCTTCTTCTTCTGATAACTTTTGTTTAATATAAAAATTGTTTAATTTAAAAATTACATTAATTCTTCTTCTTCTGATAACTTTTGTTTAATTTAAAAATTACATTAATTTTTTTTTTTCTTCTTCTTCTTCTGATAACTTTTGTTTAATTTAAAAACTTCTTCTGATAACTTTTGTTTAATTTAAAAATTACATTAATTTTTCTTCTTCTTCTTCTTCTTCTTCTTCTTCTTCTTCTTCTTCTTCTTCTTCTTCTTCTTCTTCTGATAACTTTTGTTTAATTTAAAAATTACATTAATTTTTCTTCTTCTTCTTCTTCTTCTTCTTCTTCTTCTTCTTCTTCTTCTTCTTCTTCTTCTGATAACTTTTGTTTAATTTAAAAATTACATTAATTTTTTTTATTCTTCTTCTTCTTCTTCTTCTTCTTCTTCTTCTTCTTCTTCTTCTTCTTCTTCTTCTTCTTCTTCTTCTTCTTCTTCTTCTGATAACTTTTGTTTAATTTAAAAATTACATTAATTTTTTTTCTTCTTCTTCTGATAACTTTTGTTTAATTTAAAAATTACATTAATTTTTTTTTTCTTCTTCTTCTTCTTCTGATAACTTTTGTTTAATTTAAAAATTACATTAATTCTTCTTCTTTTTCTTCTTCTTCTTTTTCTTCTTCTTCTTCTTCTTCTTCTTCTTCTAACTTTTGTTTAATTTAAAAATTACATTAATTTTTTTTAAAGTTAATTATTTAATCAATTTGTTTATAATTATTATAACATTAAACAAAATGTAAAAATTGATATTTCAATTCTTCTTCTTCTTCTTCTTCTTCTTCTTCTTCTTCTTTTTCTTCTTCTTCTTCTTCTTCTTCTTCTTCTTCTTCTTCTTCTTCTAACTTTTGTTTAATTTAATTTGTTTAATTTAATTTTTTTTAAAGTTAATTATTTAATCAATTTGTTTATAATTATTATAACATTAAACAAAATGTAAAAATTGATATTTCAATTTTCGATAGTTTTCGGTTAGCCTATCAAACGCGTTTTTCCCGTTTTTATTTTTAAAATACAGATTTTAGTATATGCTACCAGAAGCGTTTTCGAATTTCGAAACTGAAACCAAAAACACTGTTTTCATTTTCATTTTTATGTTCGAAAAACAACAACTGAAAAACGCTTACAGGACGACCCCTTATCTTTCTTAAATAAATTAGTTGTTGATGGTTCTACGGTCTCTACTCCAACCCAAAAGAATAACCCTTATTCATATAACGAATTATTAATCCAAAAAATATTATAATTTTACAAAATTAAGTAAATTGCCAATGAAATCTTATGTGGTATCATCTTGACCATCCATTAATTAAAATAAAATAAAGAGTGATAAATTTATTATTATTTTTTCTATTGGTAAGATTATAATTGAATTAAATTGGATTTCTATACAAATAGAAATTAAGATCAATTATAAAGTTAAATGTGACAGTTTGCTTCAGGCTCAAGTAGCATTACTTCGTTCCATGGAAGGTTTCACCACCAAGGTTTAGGCCTTGGTATATACATAATTGTTTTACCTTTGACTATTAAATCCCAAAGTGTGGGAGCCCTCTCCCGATTTAGTGGGAGCTACCATTTCTCCAGTTGTGAGAGTTGTAGTCTCCTTGTATCTCTCTGATAGTGGGAGTAGTATTCCGAGCTATGTTTGTAGAGTATAATTTCGCCAAGCCCCAGTTGTAATTGTGATTCAAAAAAAAAAAAAAAGTAGTGTTTACTAATCGGAAATAAAATCCAAAGGGAATAAACTTTCATCAGAAATGGAATGAAAGAAGGAAACTTAAATCCTTAGGTGGAAGGAGTGAATTAAGTTTCCTTTCCGACAAGAATTTAATTCTTGATTCCCAACCATTTTTAGTAAACACTACATACATATATATATATATATATATATATATATATCTACGGTCTTTCTATCATCGGTTCGAACTGACAAAAGTTATATCAGTTCCTTGTATGTAGACCACTAAATTTAAATACTTTAACTGACAAGTACATACAGCCAACTCAAAAGTATTTAAATCCAGTAGCCCACATGTAAGGAACTGATATAACTTTAGTCAGTTTGAACTGATAATATAATTTATGTATATATCTAATCACAAATCAAGAATTAAGTTTTCTTTTCTAATTAGTAAACACGTCCTAAGGTCGTTTATATCGGTTCAAACTTTATACGCAAAAACCAACACTACCTTATTCTTGAAAAATAGAATTCTGCAGTATGTCATCCTCTAATAAAAATAAAAAACAGAAATACGTATATATATATCCGTCTGTTTATGTGTGTGAGGCAAATGTTATCCCATTAGATCAAAAATGTAATTTTCAACAACTTTACATTACTAGTTCAGGAACACTAAAAGAGCAGACTACTATTTTCATTGGTATTCAAAATGAAATAAAATTTACTTGATACATAATTACAAAAGAATACATCAATCAATTGGGTGTTTATCAGTTTGGCGAGATGTATAATGTGCAGAAAGCAAGAGAAGAGAAAGAAAAGCACTGGCTACAAAGATTGCATCAAACCACCGGTGGTAGAAGTCAAACTGAATTTCCCCACCCAATACCTCTGTTATGATGATCCTGCAAAAGAGAAACACCACCACCACCACCACCTCAGGAAAGACCAATTTGATAAGATTTTTCTAAAAACTAATTAATAGAATTTAATATACAATTATCCAAGTTAACAATATATATATAGTCAATGATGAACATACCTGTAGTCAGTCGCTAAGCTTTTTCTTATCAAAAGAATTGAAGAGACAAAATACATTCCCATAATTTCTGACAGAAAAAGTACAACATTGCTTGAAGATCCACTCCCTATTCTGGAAACTGCAAAGAAAAACTGCATACAGCCAAAAACTTCCAAGTCAAGCTACAGGATACTTGAAGCGTTATTAAGAGTAAAGAAGAGCTCTTCTCCCAAACTGCTGTCACTTTCTTCCTTAAAAATGTTTACTTCACGACGATATGGAATATACATTTATATAATAGTAAGATTATTGTTACTCCTGCCCTAGGCATCTCTTAATACTGATAATATCAGAATGGTACGCCCAAAGTACAGCTTCCCAAAAAGATTGGCAGACCCACCACACCAGCATGTGTCGTGAAAGTGGGTTTTAAATAAAATGACATGAATGCTTTATATAGATTTGGACGTTGTGACAGGAATATAGCAGTGACATGTATCCGTAAGCTAAAGCATTGAAATTTGGCATTTGGAATCACACTTGAGCTAAATAGTTCCTACTTCAAAGACTAAATGTTTCACAAACCAGGTATATAAAATGGCACTACTCATAGAATTATTTCCGGATAGGCAATATTTAAACCTAATAACAAGCAGTTATGAAAAGAGCAGGATTACCTTCATCACATTCATTAAGAAACCACGTACAGATACAACAATCAACATTCCAATGAATAACAGGGAGATATACTGCACAGCCATCAGAAATTATATTAGATAACCAGTCACCCAATGCAACATTCTTTTACATAAACATGAAATATTTGTGCAACTACGGCAGTTTTAGTATACTTGATTTTTCCCATTCAGCTACAACAATTGAAGGGATGCATTGTTGAAATGGGTGATTAAGACATTTTAATTTGGTGAGTTTTCTGCAAAACTATTTACACTAGAAATATAATAATGATATTTACAATTTTCAACCAAAATATATAAGAAATGATAAAAGGATCACACAACCATATTAGAGATCACCATCCATTTTCAAACACTGAATAAATAGTGCTCAACTTTTAGAATCACTGAAAAATCAGTTCAAGCAACACATGTTATGAATGTGTCATCTCACCAGAATAAGTTCTGGTAGAATAGAAGCATTGAGAACTGACCTGTGATAATAATGTAGCATCAATTCCTATATCAAAGAACTGCAAGAATATGCTAATTGTCATTGTCACAGGATCAACTGAACCAGCCTGCCAAGGAACAGAGTTTAACATATATGTTAAGAAGACAGTCACAATATACTTCAGGATGTGAACCAATACAACAAAATAGATCAAGTGAGCAAACAAAAGAAAGGTATCGAAAGTACCCCCTTGAAGACAACACTTTGCAAAGACTGCAAAAAACAATTAGACTAATCAGAAACCTTCCTTTCAATTCATCAAAATTTAAATAAGGAACATCATTAAAAGGACAACGAAATAATGTTGTCTATTAGAGAGAATCAAACACTTTGCATAAAATTTAGTGTAATAAGAAGTTATGAATAACTCAAAATAAACGGTCAGTGTAATAAGAAGTTATGAATAACTCAAAATAATCAATCGCCCGGTCCTGGTCACTGCGACCCCCTTTGTGAGGAGGCACCCCTTCTCCCGAAGTTACGGGGCTATTTTGCAGAGGGAGAGAGAGAGAGAGAAACTTTAATAGTTATATGACCTAAACAGCCTTCAAATCCTTCAAAATAAGCCTTTGAGAGAGAAACTTGAATAGTTATATGACCTAACTAGTCTTCAAATCCCAGAGAGAGAGAGAGAGAGAGAGAGAGAGAGAGAGAGAGAGAGAGAGAGAGAGAGAGAGAGAGAGAGAGAGAGAGAGAGAGAGAGAGAGAGAGAGAGAGAGAGAGAGAGACTTGAATAGTTATATGACCTAACCGGTCTTCAAATCCCTCAAAATAAGCCTTTGAGCATTAACAACAAACTGTCATTACGAATTGGGCAATTTATATCATATTTGGTTTCAGAAATAAAATTCAAGTTTAAGACCCTTGTTATTTATGGATCAGAGAGAGAGAGAGAGAGAGAGAGAGAGAGAGAGAGAGAGAGAGAGAGAGAGAGAGACTTTAATAGTTATATGACCTAACCGGTCTTCAAATCCCTCAAAAAAAGCCTTTTGAGCATTAACAACAAACTGCCATTACGAATTTGGCAATTTATATCATATTTGGTTTCAGAAATAAAATTCAAGTTTAAGACCCTTGTTATTTATGGGTCAAAACCCAAACCCTAACCCTACCTCTGAATCCCTAGACAAAGGCAACCTGATCTCAATTCAATTTTTAATGACATGAATAGAATAAAATTATCATCCACTACTAATGAGTTATGCTACAACATTTAAAAAGAAAAAGAAAAAAAGAAAAAAGAAAAAGAAAAAGAAAGCTATGCTACAAAGTAAATTAAAAAATAATTATGGATCTTCACAATCCCCATCACGGAAAGCATCCCCATACCTTAATCATTTTATAAACACAATAAATGGACAATGCATAGCCAAGTAGATTCTGCATGTGACCTCTCCAGGTCCGAGAGTAAGCGGCAGCCTCCTGTTAAATAAGAAGAATGAGGTTTACCATCCCACTAAAACTATTTGTTAAAAAAGATTAAAAGAAAAAAAAAGAGGAGGATTATATGACTATAACAGTTGGCAACACATATGAGAAATTATATGAAGAAGTTAATCTAAACAATGCTGGAAGGGAGGACCAGTATGGCAGCAAAATCACACATCTTATAAGGGCATAACAATTAATGAAACCAAAGTAGCATAATCACATATATTATATGGGTGTGAACTGTAGATGTAGCCACTATGGAATCAAGTGTACACAAATAACCAGTAGTATACAACTAACAAACTAGGAAAGTGAATGATCTACTTATTAAATTGGAGTTCCTCTAAGGCAGGAATCCTCCAGATAAAAATAAATAACTATCATGTTGGGTAGTGAGAGAACCCTGCCCAACTGATGAATGCAAGACACTATAGATAAGACTAGACTTCATGCATCAAGTTCAAAAACCTCCAATGATTTTGAGAACCTTTCATTCCCAAACAAACATTGGAAAGACTTCATGCATCAATTTCAAATACCTCCAATGAATTTGAGAACCTTTCCTTCCCAAACAAACATCAGAAAGACTTCCCTAATATGACTCATTTCCCAACAGAGGACCTGAGGCTGCATCTTTCAAACCAGGGACAAAGTCATAGCGATAAACACGGGAATCCCACTCATCCCTATATTATAACACCAGTTACTGATATTCTAAATTTTCATGCATCTCAAAGGAGTTCTCCACCCTCCTGGTGAGAATTCCAGTTCCCTTCTAGTCTCCTTTGAGACAGATATGAGGCAAGGATGGGGGCTTGAATTAGGAGTAGAGTTGGAGATGAGGGTGGCATCTCTATCCCACCCACCCTATTTACATCCCAACATACAACTAAGTATTTTTAATTGATGAGAACATAATTACTTTGAACAATAATTCAACAAGTTAATTGATGAGAACGTAATTACTTTGAACAACAATTCAACAAGGAATATAATAGGAATTTGTTGTTCAAAAAAATCGAGTTGGCAGGAAGATTATGGTTTATTCTCTAAAAAGCTGTAAATTTGCTAAAGTGAAAACAACTTCTATTGACATCTCACTATCAGTCCACAAACCTTCAGCCTGCAGCATATCAATTAACAGTAGCCAAACTAAACATCAAACCCTTCTGCAAAACTATACCAGCCGACAATAATTCTACAACATAACAAAATGATTTCCACTTATGAGAAAGTTTATACTACAAAAGATATACGTATGGCCATTATTTAGGAATAACATAGGAAATTAAGTGAAATCAATTTTCAAAGGCCAAAAACTAATAATAAAAATGAACCTTAGCTTGGCGCAGCTCATATATTTCCAAGAATAGCTGCTTTGAGAGCTCCTCTAAAGCTTGCACCTCTGCTTCCATGTTCTTAACATCTTAACAGACAAAAAAAACAAAAAACAATACAGAAACACATCACTTCAGGAAGTGAAGGGTAAAAATATGATACCATCTGCCTCTTGATAAATCATAAAGGAATTAAGTTGAAACAAGCACAATTAGAATAATCATCATAGTTAAAGCAACTAACTGATATGAAACATATCTACTCCCTAAATATTAGAATTAGAATTAGGAGGATAACATATCAACTTTTTGTGGGAAAACACGTAGTTCCAGCTGTATGCCTGTATGGTTTAATTAATTTGTTATTTTAGAAAGTTGTAAATATATGTATTCCTAGAATTATGGATGGCAGGTTAGACAGTCCCTCTATCATAGGGACTAGATTTAGGCAGAGTTGATTTCTTTCTATGTGATTTGTTTCCTATTTTTTCTATCAAGAGCAGCTGTATATAGTCCTTAGGACTTGTATTATTCAAATCAGACTTTTCAATACAATACACTGATTTTCCACATGGTATCAGATCCTTAGGCTCTTCTTGGGAATTGGAATTTAGCCTTCATAGCTGATTTCTGCCTCAGGCCTTCATAGCCGATTTCTGTTTAAAGCCTTCATAGCCGATTTTCTTCACCGACCTTCATTGCTGGATTCATTTCTGTTTATCTCATCAGCCCTTTGTTCATCCTTAATAGTTAATACCTATTTTAGTCCCGGAAAATTCAGCATCCTAAATACATTAAATATCAATGTGATCGCACTAGGATGATAGCACAAGGATCTCTTGTGTTTTTCTACTTAAATATAAATCTGATGTGAGTAGAGTGTTCTCAAAGCAAATGAAAACCGGTAGAGTTGCCTAAGTTTTTACTGTAAAGTACAAGGCTTACGGTACTCTGTACTCTTGAGAGGTGTAAGGCTAGGTTGATGGCTAAGGGCTACACTCAACTTAAAATTTTACTCCGGTTGCCAAGATGAGTACAGTGAGGGTTTTGTTGTCTTTGGCTACAAATTACAACCGACATCTTCAACGGTTTGATGTAAAGAATGCTTTTCTCCATGGCGATTTGGAAGAAGAGATATACATGAAGGTTCCACCAGGATATGAGAATGATCTAGAAGCAAACTAGTATGCAAGCTGAAAAAGGCCTTATGTGGTCTTCTTCAACTGTCCCCTAGGGATGGTTTGGGAGGTTTGCATAAGTAATGATAGCAACAGGATACAAAGAGTCAAGGAGATCACACATTGTTCATCAAGCACTCGGATTCGGTGAGTTTCAGCTCTTTTGGTGTATGTTGATGATATAATTGTAACAGGAGATGATGAGAAAGAGAGAGAAGCATTAGAACAGTGTTTAGCCAGAGAATTTGAGATAAAAGAGCTAGAGAGGTTGAAGTACTTCCTAGAGATTGTGGTGGCTCACTCATGACAGGGTATTTTCATCTCACAAAAGAAATATGTGATTGTGATTGATCTTTTGAAGGAAATGGGAAGCTTGCATGTAAACCTACAAATACCCCTATAGACTCTAATCATAAACTTGGAGAAGCTAATGAAGATGCTGCTGTGGACAGGGAGATGTACTAGAGATTAGTTGGAAGACTCATTTAACTATCACATATAAGGCTAGATATAGCATTAGCATATTTCGTGAGTGTGATAAGCCAGTTTATGCACAGTACTAAAGAAGTGCACTTACAGGTTCGGTGATTGACAGAAGATCTGACTTGGGCTACTGCACTTTCGTAGGTGGTAATCTTGTGACTTGGAGAAGTAAAAAACAGAATGTGGTAGCAAGATTAATTGCTAAAGCAGAGTTTAGAGCAATGGGATGGACCGGTGAGACCCTACTGTGACAATAGATCCGCAAAAAGCATTGCACACAACCTGGTGCAACATGACAGAACAAAACATATTGAAGTAGACAGGCACTTCATAAAGGAGAAAGTAGACAGTGGGTTGATTTGCACACCCTATGTCTCAACCAAGGGTCAACTTGCAGATGTGCTGACTAAAGGTCTCAACAGTGCAACATTTCAGGAAATTATCTCCAATATGGGAATGGAAAATACCTATTCACCATCTTGAAGGGTGTGTGGGAAAACACGTAGTTCCAGCTGTATGGTTAAATTAATTTGTTATTTTAGGAAAGTTGTAAATATATGTATTCCTAGAATTAAGGATGACAGGTTAGACATTCCCTCAATCATAAGGATTAGATTTAGGCAGAGTTGATTTCCTTCTATGTGATATGTTTCCTATTTTTTTTTTCTCTCAAGAGCAGCAGTATATAGTCCTTAGGACTTGACGACTTATGTTATTCAAATCAGACTTTTCAAAACAATACTCTGATTTTCCACCTTTTTCAACCATAACAAAGTGTTCTTTGAGATGCTCTACCACATTTTTTTTTTCCTTTTTCCGAAAGCATTAAAAATAAATAAATAAACACACACACACAAAAATATATCGGTTGTTAAGCCAAACAATTGAAAGTTTTATTACTTCCTTTCATCATAGACAGGTGGCAAATCCCAATTAATATTCAAAATCGAAGAATATGAGCTGAATCAAAAGAAAGCAATGAAAACAATAACCCAACACCAAAGTAATCCAAAAACGCCCAAAAAGACTAAATAAAAATTATTGAGCCTAAGATCTTCAATAAACTAAAACAAATACAAAATAATTAAGCCTTTAATAAGAAAAAGAACAAGACATAACTGCAAAACAGTAAGGAAAACAAAAATTACCTTGCTCCTTCTGATCATCTTGAACAGATCGTACAACTGTGCCAACAATCCGTTTAAAAAGAGATCTAGACTTTAAACTCTGAAAATACAGCTTTCAGTGAGCACAATGGTCAATAGGAATAAAATTAATCATAAAGAACTGTACAACATGTCGACTGTTAGGTTCCAGAACATAAAATATGATAAGGAAAATGTTCCGGATTTATTAACTGCCAATATATTAATGTATGGAGAAGAGAGTAAACAGAGAGACAGAACAAAGAAAGCGAAATGTTGTACATTCATGACCACATATATAAAATTATCTTTAAAGTTATCCATCTGTAGGAAAAGATCCTGCAAGATTTACAATTTGAGATAATATTTCTCCTTACAGTTAGTTTCCAATTCAAATATTGTTATATCAGATAATCAATTTAAATCCCTATTTGTTTTCATTAATCTAATTCAGTATTTGACATCTTTGACAAAGGAACTGACCAAGTACCATCAGATGTCAATTTTGTACACTTTTCTCAACTACTAAAAACCACAGTAAGCAAAATTAAATGTGAAGGTGTTGCCTTTAATAAAGTATTAAATTAAATTAGACATGAGATCAAGATTTGGATCTCAAACACTAAACAGTTAAGAACAATCGCAGCATGAGCTCACAGAACCTTAGACATTGAATTTGACACATTGATTAAACTAACAAAGCTTTCAAGTAAGAAATGGCTTCCCCAAAATGTATAGTTTCCTGAACAAAAATAAACAAAACTAATCTAGATAGCAGAATAATAGATGCAAGTAAACCTCTTCTGATCCTTGAATTCGTTCCATTTCCATTTGACAAAGTATTATCTTCTTTTTCTTGGTAATACAAGTCTCAATTGATTGCATCAGTTGCCTTTCCAATGCCTTGACGTCTGCTTCATTAATCTCTCTACAATGATTAAATTGAAAAAAGAAAGAAAAAATAGACATTAGCAAAACAATCATAGAGAAGACAGAACAGAAAAAACTTAACATCCTAGTAAATTTGGTCGTAACCATTGTCTGCCTTAATTAATATTCAGATGCCAGCGTTATATACTACAAGTTATTTTTCAATCTGAGAATTTTAATGCCAAGGCGGCAAGGCTTGAATATTTTGGTTGAAAATGAACCATCTACTAGTTAGGAACAAAAGGAAGAGAAAAAGGAAAGAGGAATAAAAACAGCCAAAAAGCATTCAAATAAGGCAAAAGATAAGATATAAGACAAACATTCCATCCTCCAAAATAATGCGGGCCACATCCCTTCAAATTATAAATGATGTAGTTAATCATCTATAATTTGGCATGCCATCTTTATACATCCATCCAGTGAGAATTTATATTGCCGCATTGTATTGATCAAGCAAGCACAAAGGCACAAGTAACTATTCGTGATCAGGCAAACTTGTGCCTAATCAATTATGGAAGGGCAGACAGAATGTTAAGAAAATTGCATACAGGAAATATTATTAGGTTTAAGAGGAAACTTAATGAAAAAATACCATGCCATTACCTGATGAACAGTGACAAATAACTGTATGGCAAATTTACAGCTCCAAAACCAGATAAGACAGCCATGACAGTCACGCCAATAACCCCAATTCTACTAACCAACTGGGGAATGGTGAAGAAACCTGAGAATCATGAGAAGCTTAAACATAAGATTTTGACACTTGAACAAAAAGTTGAAAATAAAAAATACATAAAAAAGAGGGGAAAAAGAACAATGCATTTACAACAAACATAGTCAATGGAAAGGAATAAACTTTTCATCCAATAAAAAAGTGATATTCAGATAGCAGCTACAGTAGGTTATATAATTATAAGTATATAAAAAACACTGGCTACAGCAATTTGACAGAGTACCATCCATAACAGCAATTTTACCGTAAATCTAAGGTATAATATATTGAAATAGATCAGCAAGGGTGAAAAACCCATAGCCGTTCAGATCCTTAAGAAAAGCATATGTTGAAAAATGTGACTCAATAAGAATGAATAAAATACAATTGTTAAGAAATGAAAAGATAAGAGTGGCCACAAAGTCAGATGACAGTAGCCATCAAAGATTGGTTTGAATGAACCAACCCATGCTTATCTTTCACAAGACACTTGTCTAATCATACCAACATGTTTATTTAATTTGTCACAAGTAAATTGGCTCCTAAACACTATAAAAAAAGAGCAAAATTCACACTCCAACAATACACAACACATCCAGGTTCGAGTCGCCGCCACCATAGGTGGTATATATAAAAAAAAAAAAATTAAATAAAAAAGTATACACAACACACTAAAAAAATATTTCTTTATATTAAAAAAAATATTTAAGAAAGTTGTCTAACTTAAGCGTCAAAGGCTTACCCTTCTTCTTTTGCAGAATGGTAATGTTCTCCTTTTACATTACCACAAACAACTCCACAAAGGAATCAAATTAATCTTTCTTCAGAAAACAAATTCTAGGTTGACTTAAGGGAAACCATCAAAGCTAGTTCGGTTGTTGATTGAATCATTACCAAATTTCTACATTGACAATTTCCTTACATCGAGTGTTTAAAACTAGTATGACATTGTCATTGTTGATATTATGCTTTAATAGATATTCTACATATGTATTAAAACAGCACTAATTCATTTACTTTTGAGTTATGATAAGTAGTCTGTAAAGAAATTACGGGGGCACCAAGGAGAAAGACTGCAACAATGATGTGAAACAAAAGAGAAATAGAACCTTTATCAGGTGATGGCATAGGAAAGTGAATGCCCATGCGCCAAAAAGCATAAAGAAATGCCAACAAGAATAAGATGGCTCCAAGTGCAGCCCGCTCCTTCCTTATACCTAAGAAGGATATTCAAGTTTTAATAGATAAACAACAATGTAATAAATAGAAGAAGTGTTATCAAGTGACCCAGTCCTAAAAATGAGGCCTTGTTTATAAAAGCATTGACATTTCTCATATAAAAGAATTGAAATCCAATGAAGCAAAACAAAGGTTGACAACATAGCTTTTTCATATTTTTTCCTTCCTACTCTTTATTAAGAAATTTGTAAACAGGGACCATGCAACTGAAACATAAAGTAAGTTTAAACAGCAGCGATCATATCTGTAACAAAATTATATGGAGACTTGTCTGTTATATATTCATTTTATCTATCTTCTGGATATCCTTTATGTTTTCCAGAATATGTTGGGCATGACCCTGGAAATCTAAAACATCACAATGGCTGATGATCATAATTTATAACTGTTCTAGTCACCTCTTGTAGTTTCATTTGGAGACTGGACCATACAGTTTGTCAATATATACTCAAATGCCATATGACAAGCTGACAGAAAGTCAGTTGAATAAATTGATCAGGCCCACCCCTCAAGGCATGCCAACGTAATTCAGTTGAGTAATCAAGAATGGTAAGTCAAACTTACTAGCAATCTTAAGATATTTACTTGATATAATAAATGACATGCAGTAATACTATATGAGGGCATGTGTCTATGTCATCCTAAATCTCTACCAGTCACCAAATTACCAGAATTTAGATACTTATATGATAATATGCGATAGCAGAGCCCGTAACAGTTCGAGTAAAATTAGTAGAACATGCAACATAGATAAGAAAACACACAACTTTCAGCAACTAACTAATCATCAATCCAACCATTGGCCGAATATAGCATGAATACAAAACAGTCAAGAGTGGGAAAGAGAGTTAAAGCTTCATGAGATGAAAATCAACCTAGAAGAAGGCAACATACCACCATTGCAAAGCATCAAGTAACAGTGATAATAAGGCAACAAGAAAATCAGTAGCAAAATCAAACAAAACAAATCCACCCTCCAGTTCACCACTCTTGCCCTACAACCAAAAGTAGATAAAACAGCTTTAGACCAATAAATTAATATGTATAAAATCTTCCCAAGAGTCAATACAATCTAAAACATAAAAGTAATGTCGAAACATTGAATAATTTATGTGATTCCACAGGTACCAAGCACCAAAAATCCTAAAATCACTCAAAACTAGAACTATAAACTTGAGTTCCCTTCCAAATCTCTCAATTTTTCAATAAGCAAACATGGAATTTGCAAATCATACTGTGGATCTATGTGATTAAACAATCAAAAACCCAATTGAATTTCTTCATATTTGAATACGTAAAACATAATAAGAGAAGTGTAAGAGTAAGAGTAAGAGGAGTTACTCTTTGGAAAGAATAGGGATGATCTCGAAGAGAACAAGCTGGAGGAGATTGCAAGAGAAGGCAAAAACGACACTGAAGATGATCTGCACGAGAACTCTCTTCTCTTCGTACTCTTTGTAGAGTCTAACATTCAAGAACCAGAGGCCAGCCCAACCCAACAAACACAGAGATCCCAGTACCACAACTCCCTCGTACATCGCCCATCCCCAACCCATCTCTCTTTGATCTCCACAGATTCACTCTCAACACTATAATAAAAACTCTATCTTCATCTCTTCTTCTTCTTCTTCTTCTTTTTCTTCCTCCTCTCTCCGGTCTGCACTGCGGTGGGTTTGTTCAATCTTCAACACTTTTTTTGTTTTTTGAGAATTTATGAAAATGACCATATAATTATTTGAAATTTGTTTTCAACCACAAATATAATTTTGATTGTTAAGTTGTCGAAATTGCTTAACATAACCACATACAACATAGAAATTTTATTTTTAACCAAGTGCGAAATTTTAATAACCACTTTTTAAAAGCCATTTCAGTATATATCTAAAATTACAAAAATATCCCTACAACTTAGATATAAAAAAAGTGAAAATTGCACAAACATACCCTGACTTTAACACATATATGAGGTATAATCCAGTTTTGCCAAAATTACAAGAAAATACCCTTGACTAACCGCTGACTGACAGTTGACTAACCGTTGATTGACAATTGACCATACCAAATGATAAAATGACCAAAATGCCATTCTCCAATGTTTTATTAATTTTTATTTTTAAAAAATGTTGTAAATATTAAAATAATTAAAAACCAATTAATTAACAATATAAAATTTAGAAGTCAAATATTACAAAATATCCAAATTACCCCTCAATATTATAATATTTTTAATTTTTTAATTGTTTGATAACTGTTAGTTATATATCAAAAGCCAACCAAAAAATTTTAAATATATATATTTTTTTAAAGAAAAGCAAATCAAATTAAATATTAAAAGCAAAAAATGAATAGCAATTAATCTCCATGGAGACCTACGCTAATGGAGATTTCGTAGGTCTCCCTAGAGATTAATTGCTATTTTTTTTTTTTTTGCTTTTAACATTTTATTTGATTTGATTTTCTTTAAAAATATATATATTTAAATTGCTTTAGTTGGCTTTTAATATAAACTAACAATTATCAAACAATTAAAAAATTAAAAATATTATAACATTGAGGGGTAATTTGGATATTTTGTAATATTTGACTTCTAAATTTTATATTGTTAATTAATTAGTTTTTAATTATTTTAATATTTACAGTATTTTTTAAAAATAAAAATTAATAAAACATTGAAGAAGGGCATTTTGGTAATTTTATTATTTAGTATGGTCAACTGTTAGTCAACTGTCAGTCAACGGTTAGTCAAGGGTATTTTCTTGTAATTTTGGCAAAACTGGATTATACCTTATATATGTGTTAAAGTCAGGGTATGTTTGTGTAATTTTTCCAAAAAAAATTACAAAAAACGTGAAATCTAGAAAAAAAATTGAAATTTGGAAAACAAACATGAAATGTTGAAAAAAAGTGAAATCATGTTTACATATTCAAAAGAAAAATTACTGATACAATCCCTCCAAAATCATGTTTTTTATTTTATATACAATAATGTCCCCTTCATTTTTATTTTTTTTTTATTTTAAAAAAAAAACAATAATTTCCCCTTCATCACTTTATAATTTTTTTTTTTTCTTTTCAATTTCTTCGATAAGCAGCATCGCTGGCAAGGGAAAGCCCTGGCGCTGACGACGCTATTGCCACACCTAGGCGTGCACTGCCCAGGAGTGGCATCACCTAGGCTCTCGATTCCTAAGCATAGTAGCATAGCCTGGGCTTTCAATGCCCGCTGCGTCGATTGGGATTGTAATGCCTAACAGCGTCAACTAGGCTCATGATACCCATTTGACTTTGCTTGGGCTCGTGCTGCCAAGGCAGCCCACCACCAAGGCTGCATGGGCCCGATGTCACCTTTGCCGAACGTCGCATGCCCAATCAATGTCATTCGGCGAAGGGTTTGACAGAGGAGAGAGAGAGAGAGGAAGGAAGAGAGGAGAGAGAGTGTGTGTGTTGAGATGGTTTTTATATAAGGGTATTGTAATTTCTTAAAAATTTAATTCTTAACAATTAAACTTTCGTATGTGGTTAAAAACAAAAGCCAAATGCTTTAGTAGGCTGTTTTTATTTTCTCTCTTGTTAGTAACTATATCATAAAATTTTATTTCACCCATAGCCTCTAAATTACCGAAATATCCCTCCACACATTTTTGCATATTCCTTATCCCACGAAACTAAATATCGAAAGATATACCGATATATCCAGACGTGTTTGAAATATCCACAAAATATCCGGATAATCTTGAAAAACTGTGATTTCACCTTAAAAATTCATGTATATTTGTTATGATTAATAGCAACCTAAAAATTAAGCTACTATATACATGTTTTAACTCTCAAGTTTACAAGATCAAACAATATTATAGATTGTAGATACGAGATCGTTCCCACAAGAATTGTACTAATTTGTATTTAAAAGGACTCTCTAACACTAATGACAGGAAATTAAATATACACTTAGAAAGTGTTTTTAAGATGATTTTGAATATGATTTTAAGGAGTAAAATAGCATAAAAATATATTTAAAAACTATTAAAATAAATCAGAATTGAGAAAAGATTCGAAACAATGAGAGAACAAGTTAGGGTTGTCAATTTCCAACTATAATCTCATTCCTTTAAGCATGCACAAATATGGAACAGATTTGAATGTTCAATGTTTGTCAACTTTAAAGGCATGATATCTGCTCTTTAAGCTACTGAATTCCCCAAACAACGAATTAGGCATGGGTGTCTACACTAACTCTTTTCATTCTTAAAGTATTTAGCATGGTATCTACTAAGTTACACTTCAAGAAAGCATAGGCATAATGAAATTTGACAAACACAAACCTAGAATATGGTATATATCTATTCCAGACATTCATGATGATTAATTTCAAGAACCAATAACTAGTTTTTTGTTACTTCCATAGGTACAATACTCGATCATCTAAATCTATCTATGTAACAAAATCAATATAAAGCATGCATATGGTGATCAAGCTTAAACAAACCAGTATAAAAGTGAAATATAATATGAAATTAACCAATTAAACACCACAAAATCTATCCCTAACGTAAGCATGTCGAAAAACTCAAAGAAACATGATTAGAGCTTCGATTGAGCTCTCACTACTGTGTTTAGTTACACATACTGTAAATTGATATTAAAACCATACAAAACATTAAATAACATATGGGAAAAGAAGAACTCTGTATGATGAGAAGTCTGGCCACAATGAAAATGATGAATAATGGAAGGAAGATGGAGCTGTAGACTTCTATTTTTTTCTTCTGGTATTGAGTTGTGTAGAAAAAAAAAATGCAGAGAATTTCAATTCTCCAAAAATTTGTTGGCTACCTCTTTTATATTCAATGTATAACTAGAAAACTATGGCAAAACATGAGGAAAAGAATCCTAATTTATTGAGATTCTTTTCTAGTTTATTTCCTTACTTGTTTTAGCACTAAGAGCCTTGACTTTTAGTTGTATAATCCCTTGAAATCAACTGCCAAATCTCTTTCTTTTATCAAGCAATTTAACACCAATTTTGTTGGACAAAACTCCTACAATTGTGAATTTCTTGATTTTCTTCTTGAGACCAGCTATTTTCCTGTAAAATTCCATCGCAATCTCCTCACTACCTCTTCTCATTTAAGCTTCATTTTCTTTATTTGCTTGCTTGAACCTACAAAAACACTAAAAGAATGTAAAAGCTATCTAAAAGAGTATAACAAAGATGTAAATATGGAGAAATATCATAGAAAAATGTTGAATTTATGAACATAACAATATTTTGTAAATTATTAAAATATTTTTAAGAGCATATTGCACAGACATACCCTGAGTTTAGGTATAATTGCATATATTTGGAACTTTTACCCAAAATAACACAAACATACCCTACCATTAGTGATGCTCCATTAGAACTTAACAACCGCATGGCAAAAATGTCTTTTAGCCTATTTATTAGAAAAAAATCATTATTAATTATTTACAATATTTAATTATTATTTATTTAAAAAAAGAAAAAGAAAAAGGAAAATGGACTCCTCAATCCATCTTTGATCTTCTGCATACATCTTTTGATTTTCTCCATTGATGGAATTTTTTTTTTTTTTTAAGTGATAGGTTGATTATTCAAGTTACTTTCGTAAAATAATTAATTGGATCATCCAATTCACCGTGAGCCTTACTAATAATCGTAAAGGGCTAGCAAGGTGACCTAATGGACCCAGAGTTTTGAGCTCCAATAATACTTAGAAAAATTAATTAAACTCTTTAATTAATATTTCATGATTATTAACTTCGGAGTTATTCCACTAAAAACCTGAGGTTGCACTCTTATAACTGTAGATGTTTTACATAACCAAAATATCAATGTCCATCGATATAGGCATATAGCTATTTCATATGGTATGATTCTCCAGAAGTAATTCATAATTAGAGCTAAGTCATAAAGTCCGTTATACCTTTCTAATTATATCTTTTCCTTTAAGTACCATTGATTCTATAATGAACAATTATATCATTCCTTTTTTTACGGAAGAATGAGAGTGCTCTTAATCATTCAAGTTCTGAATCAATCCTTAAGGGAACTACTTCTCTATTTCTCGCAAGAAGGAGTGGATTCCTCTATTGTGTGCATACTTTCCCAGCCACAAGCCAACCCATGATTCCAAGATACAGAGTTATTGATTGGGAATGCTACTCCGATCTTACCCATGGTATGTCAAGAAACACGATCTAATTTGAAGGAGTTAGTAAGACACTCAAGATTTAGATTACCCATATACAACCATCATTTGTTGATATATATGAATCTTTATATGAAACGGATCTTGGTGATAGATTTATATAGATCGTGGCCCAGTCCTATATGATCACAACATATAAAGTGCCTCCATTCTCACATCACCATATGAGTGGTCTAGGATAAAACTACTGTACATTACGCAATGAACTGCAGCTGTGGATTAACCAAAAAACTAAAAACTCATTAAGATATGATCCTCTCGGGATCTTGCGTTAACATGAGCCTTTGCTTGAACAACAAGAATTAGGGCAACACCTTATTTCCTATATAAATACATGTCTTAGGCAAAGGTAAAATAGGGCAAGACAACATTAGAAAAAAGGCATTAAGCTTGTAATTCTAATCATTATTTCACATAGTAGAATCTCTTTTCCTGTCATTATGACGAATGTTGTTTTTTTCCTGCCTTCGGGTTTTCTTCGTACAAAATTCTAGTGTTGTTATTGTTTTCATTTGTTTCATTCATATTATATTGCTTACATGTGGTAGGAAGGTGTTTCGATTACAAGCATTTTAGTCGATCTAAGCATCAACCTTTCTACGTGTAATTGTTAGTAGTTGATTTGTCTACTAACCAAAAATCATCATCAACAATTGGCGTTAGAGGAAGGGGGGCATAAAGGAACACCAACTTCGAGGAACCTTGGTGAATACAGCAATATAATTCTAAAGAATGAGTCAAAGTGAGGACAATGATCATCAACCACCAATTGACGATGGGCAAAGGATGGCAACCCCCTACCAACAAGTCATGAGCCACCCCTACCATCGCAAGAACAGGTAGACCCCATCATAACACTGACATACCGTCAGCTTCAAGCCACCATAGTCCAGCTGTTTGGTATATTGAGCGGTGGCATACCCGAGACCCCTATGGTAGGATTAGATACAATCTGAACCGCGTGATACATGGTGGGAGAGGCCTATGGGGAATACTCTAGTTCGAGATTCATAGATGGACCCTCCGATGCCCCGATGAAGGCACCAAAGGAACATGCGAGTTGATATTGGAGAACACAATACTTCAGCAGCTAGAAGGCAGCGCGATAAAGGGTGAGAGAGGATGTGAATGATGAGAAGCAAGCCGCATCCACCTATTCCTTTTTCGGGAGCTCAAACCCTCAACAACCCAATGAGTCAAATCGGCACCGCTCCAGCTTGCCATCGTATAATGACTATAGAAGGGACAAACATAAGTGGAACAAGTCTCGCTCTAAAAGGGCTAGTCTAGAAAAATCATGTTCTAAGAAAGTTAGCCTAGGAAAATCTTGGAGTCACCGTAATGGAGTCGAGAATGAGGATGCCTTGGATGATGAGGTACCCCATGAGAGGATGACTATTCATATGTAGTTAAGACTTGATAAGGAGTGAAAATAACCTAAAATGAATCTAAACAACCTAGAGGGGGTGAATGAGTTGTTAATCGATTAAGTTATCAATTTTTTTGATTAATCAATTTAAACACAACCAACAATAATAATAGTGGAAAATAAATGACACTTAATTTTACGTGGGAAACCCTCTAACTGGGAAAAATACACGGAACTAGTCTTAGAAGTCCATTATATGATAGTTTAATTAGATCCTAAGTTGACAACTGAGTCACTCTTCTCAAGGATCATAACTTAAGCCTTTCTACATACATGCCTTTTATAGTGACTCTTTACACTTGCTTGTGCAACTACCACATGTAGCCATAAGACTTGGACTCTTAGAAGAGAATTAATTTCTAAGTGAACAAATATAAATGCTCAATACAAAATAGGTGCTAGACTAACAAAAAATGCTTAACTAGATGTGAATATAAATACTCAACAATCCTAATTATTAGCTAACCATTTGCAATCACCATAACTTTAAAGACTTTGCAATAAAAATGGAGTATTGGTAATAAAAGAAGAGAAATAAATGAGTTGGAATGTTTGTTCTTATCTACCAAGTGAAGATGCAATGAAGATCCATGCTTGATGATGCCTTAAATGCAAATGAATGGGTAATAGAGAGTCAAAGATGGTTTCTTAAACCTTTCTCTCTCTAAGAACTCTACTATCTCACTCAATCTTTGAAAAGCAAAGTTCATATCTAACATATGTCGTTTGTGTATGTCAAAAGATTGTTCTTTGTAATTCTACCTCGTAAGTGCATGAATCAATAGACTAGTATAACAACAAGCAAGGGTATCTATCTGTATGGAGGTGTCATTCGTCAACTGTCTCAAGTTTTAGAGTTTATTATAAGCATGTAAATAAGAACATGGAAAAGCTGAGAATGGTGTGTGTGAAGTGTATTGTGTGTGGTTGTGTGCAGACAAAGCAAACAAAAATAAAAATAACCTAAAAAATAAGGATAGAAATGTAATTGGGTGCTTACCTTTCTAAATTACACTACTCCTAATTAAGTTAATCTACTCCTAAAGGCAAGACACCCTAAGAACTCTAAGAATTCTACTATCTCATTCAATCTCTGAAAAGAGGAGTTCATATCTGACATACATTGTTTATGTATGTCAAAAGATTGTTCTTTGTAATTCTACATCGTAAATGCACGAATCAAGAGACTAGTATAGCAACAAGCAAATGTATTGTTCCGTAGGGAGGTGTCATCCGTCAACTGTCTCAAGTTTTAGAGTTTATTGTAATCATGTAAATAAAAACATGGAAAAGGTGAGAATGGTGTGTGTGAAGTGTATTGTGTGTGGTTGTGTGCGAGACAAAGCAAACAAAAATAAAAATAACCTAAAAAATAAGGATAGAAATGTAATTGGGTGCTTGCCTTTCTAAATTACACTACTCGTAATTAAGTTAATCTACTCTTAAAGGCAATACACCCAAAGTTACGAAAACAAATGTGGCTTGGAGAAATGCAAGATAATGATCACACAAGGAACATAAGTTTACCAAACACAAATGCACATCTAGTTGATTGTTAAGCATTAAGTACATTCAATTCAAATTAAGTGTTCGTTCTCGCCTCAATCTAACTTAGGGTATCCATTCATTTGAGCTAGAAGAGTGTGTTGAAAGCTCTTCAAACACTAAACTGCAACCAACATATGTGAACTATTCTACAAGACCATGGTAAATTGAGCCCCAATATTAACATTGAAAATAAGATAGCAACGTTAAGTCTAATGAATATGGAAAACCAAAAGTGGAAAGAGCAGTTGTATCTTAAACCATGACTCACTTATAGCATATAGAGTAAGCAATAGGCAAACTCCAATTAATCAACAGAACATAGAACCAAAACCTATTCTAGCAAGCCATGCACAAAACAAGTATTCCCAATCTTTAGAGTTAATAGCCAAGATCATACCCGGAAAACCCTTCCAAAGGCACAACCCTAACTCTCATTCACTCAAATAATTCCAAAAATGGCATTTAAAATCATCCATCAATATACATACAATCATAGGATGTTTAATTAAACTACTCCTAAATTAAGTTATACTACTTCTAATACATATCAATTTCTAGCCATCCATACTTGAAGTCACAATAAGAGATTATTTCATAATTATAGCAAAGAATGGAACAAGACCCAAATGAATTTAAGAATAATCATCACATAAATAGCACAAGTGTAGGTTTACAAATATTCCCAAGTGAGAGGTTACACATCAAGATAAAGAAATACAAAGGAAAAAAGTGATAAGAGAAAACCCAAGTGGAGAGCCCCCCAAAATGCGTCCATCTCCATAGTTGTGTGATTGGCTCGAATTTGACATGAAAGCCCTCCTTACTCCTTTAATCTCCTCCAAAGATTAGGGGAAGAAGTGTAGAAGGTGATGGTGGTGAGGCATTCATGGAAGAGAACCCTCCATTGAGCATTTGAAGCTTAATCAGACCATTATATACCTATTTGAGGTACCCTATTTCTGATTGTTTGTCTCGTTTTCGATCATGTTTTTGTATATAATATTTTGTTTGAGCTATATATAGGCACATATTCCATAAAACAAGTATTTGAGCTTAAAGTTAAGTTTGGGAGGCAAAATGAGCCAAAAACGGAATAATTGTTTGAGCTATGTGTAGGTACAAAATTCTCTACAACAAGTATTTGAGCTTAAAGTTAAGTTTGAGAGGCAAAATGAGCCAAAAACAGAATAATTGGAAGGTATGCAGAGTGTCGCACCTCACTGTTGACACAGACCACGACATGATCTAAGCCTAGTTGTGTCCATGGTTGATCCCTCGTCAAACTAGAATGCGACACAAGATCGTGGCTAAAAGCCATCTCTATTTTCCTGCAGCTTATAGATGAAGTGTAGAAATTTAGGCATTTGGCGGTTGCATTTGGCAGTTATGCCTGCCGTTCTGCAACCGCCGTTCAACAACAGAAGGTCCAAGAAGCAATTCGGCGGTTTGCCATTTGACTGTCAGGTCGTCGATAATAACTGTCGTTCAACGACCATGGTGCATCAGTTCCATTTTACAGTTTGGAATGGCGAGCCCCACTGTCGAACCAAACCGCCGATCACCCAGCGAGATGTCGTTTTAGGGCAAAAACTGAGGGGAAAATTCGTCATTTCACCACAGATTCAGCCCTAATCCTCCCTTCACTATAAATACCCCCTTTTGCCTCTGTTCACAAGGGATCCAACTTCTCCCCTTCTCTCCCAACTTCATCTTCTTCAAATAAGAGAGAGAGAGAGAGAGAGAGGGAGAGAGAGAGGTTTTCAAGGATCCATGAAGGTTTTTCTGTAAGTCAAGCAGCGGAAAAGATTTAGTTTTTTAAATTAATAAAAGCAAATTAAGAATGATAAGTTTCAAAAATTTTCTATCGTCTTCTGGGACCTTTTATATAAACATGAATATGAGGAAGAGATTTGTCTTCATACCTTTGAAGAACACTCATTCGTTTTCATTTCGATCATTTTTTTTGATCCAATACCACTAAGCCTTCCTAACGATATCCTATGATCTAGAAACTGTATGTGTGGGCACGTCACAGATTCCGGAAGAGGTTGAATGGAGGCTTGAGAGGACTAGAAGACAACACCTTGCATCACCTTGATGAATTCGGCCAACCCTAGTATGAGAGAGATTGTTTTTCTTTTTTCTTTTCCCTCTATAGTTGCCGCCCACCTCTGGGTTCCGAATAGTTTCTTTTTCCTGATAAGTATATCTTATATACTAGGAACCCTGGGTTTAGTAAATCCAAATTAAAATAGGATTCCAAATCCTTTTTTAATTATTACTTTTACTAGGGTTTGAATCTTTGACCTATTTAGAGTAAATAAAAATAATCACTTATTATTTTATTGCTCTTGTCAAGGTTAGAAATTGAAACCTCCATATGACAATTAATAATTCTTTATTATTAATATGTTAATTAAATAATCATATTATTTAATAATATTTAATTCAACAATTAAATAATATATTAATTAAATAATCACATCATTTTATTAATTCCCAAAATATATTTTAAGTTACTCTTGTAACACAATTAATTGGATCATCCAATTCTCTGTGAGTCTTGTTACTATCAATAGTATAGGACTAGCAAGGTGACCTAATGGATCCACAGTTTTGAGCTCTAATAATACTTATGCTTCGTTTGGTTAGATGGAGAGATGGGGGGAGGGAGAGGGTTGGAGGGAGAGATCAAATCCCTCCTTTGTTTGGTTGGAGGGATAAGAGGAAGGAGAGGATGAGAGGAGGGAGATGGGATCCATTCGGGCCCACAATTTTGCATCCTTCCAAATATGGGGGATGAGAGGAGGGAGCGCAAAATGGGAGGGAAATGACCATAATACTCTTCAATTTTACATTGCTCTCTAATTTTTTATGGGTAATATAGTAATTTTATAAATTTAATACAAATTCATCCATTCAACTATCTTTTCAATACCAAACAACATGATGGATAGATATTATTCTCTCCATCCCTCATACTCTCTCTCCCTCTTACTTCATCCATCTCTCATACTTTCCCTCCCTCCTACCAAACATACCATTAGAAAAAATTAATTAAACTCTTTATTTAATATTTCACAATTATTAACCTTGGAGTTATTCCACTATAAACCCAATGTTGTACTCTCGTAATTGTAGATGTTTTACACAACCAATTTATTAGTGTCCATTGATATAGCTATTACATATAGTATGATCCTCCAAAAGTAGTTCATAATTAGAGTTAGATTATAAAGTCCGTTATACCTCTCCAATTATATCTTTTCCTTTAAGTACCGTTGATTCTCTCGAATGATAATATTCTTCATTCCTTTATGGAAGAAGGAGATCGCTCATAATCATTCAAGCCCCAAATCAACCCTTAATGAGACTATTTATCTACTTCTCGCAAGAAGGAGTGGATTCCACTATTGTGCTCATATCGTTAGGATTTAGATTTGTGTTGGCTTGATTTTATTTCAAAACTCTCTTTATTTATATTGGGTAGTTGCTTAGGTGATTCTTGGTGAAAAGAAGTTTTAAAGGAGAAAAACAACTTCTCATGCAAATATCGTCTTCAAGAGGAAAAATGCATTCTTGGATGCTAAGGTGTCAAGACACTTCTTTCTCTTGCAAGGCGTAAGCGTACACACACACAATTCATTCATGTGTGTCTCTGCATCGTTATGCTACATTTGGTATAGCACATTCACACACTATTTAAAGTATGCATCTGCATTGAACTCATATTGCAAACATTGTGAAATTGCATGTTCTAGGCCTATCTCTAGGAAATAGCATACTTGTGTGATTTTGTGTTTATTTTGTTTTGGACTTGAACATGGTCTTATATGATTCCTTGTTGAGTTTCAGTCATTTCGGTTACTCACTCATTAGGTTTTAAGTCCAAACTAGGAAGCTATGCTACTTTACGTTCTCATACGTTGTGTTGTCTTTGTCGTCATATACTGAGTCAAATTCTCAACCATTTTATAAAGTTTCATAATTGTCCTTCTGTGTGAGGGAGTCACAATTTGTAATCTGAAAACGGATTTGAATTCGAAGTTTGAAGGCCCGAATACGGCCGACGAATGTGAGAAAATCAAGCATTCACCAACGGCCAAACTTGGAGGGGTGCGTGAGGAGGTCGTGAGCCTCACGACCTCACCACCTCTCTGCCCCATGAGGCTCACACACCTCTCATGGGGTGGTGAGGTGGTAGCCCCTGATTCTTCACCGAATTCCCTCATTCTCTCTTCTAAATATCTTTTTCCTTCCCTACAAATTTACAAGTGAAGAAAAATTGAAAAAGAAAGTGTGCAGAAATTTCTTCATGTTTTTGATTTTTTGTTTTGATCATATCTTTCTTATTTGAACTCCGAATCACTTGATTTAAAAGTCAAAAATGTTGATCTTGAAGAGATGAACAAACATCAAGCCTTTTTAGAACAAAATGATGTCTTGAGTTTTTACAGTGAGCAGATTTCAGTCTGAGCTTCATCATTTGTAGGTGAGACATCTTCTTCTTACTTTATCTTTTGACCATCTCATTTAATCTTCCTATTTGATTGATGAAATATATTATGGATAATGTTAGTTCACATTCTAGGTTTTTTTGATTGATTGATTGTTTGTATTTTAGCTTTGTGATCATTTTTGAATATCTTTTAGCTAAACTTGTTTAACTTGAAATTGATTTTAGAAATGACTTGTATGGTGTGCTTTATGATGATTTCTAGGTTTGATTTCATGATCTAAGAACAAGGATTTTTGAGTGTGATTTTTGAATATCCTAATCTAGTTCTTATTGATTCACATTCTTGATTTCTAGATATTTTTGTTATTGAGTATTGATAGCATAATCTAGGTATCACTTGCATGTTCACAGAGTATTTGATTGTGTTTGCATCACATAGATCATTTTGCCTTGCAAAAGGTTGAAGTCTCTTTTAAAGTGAGTGAAGCTTTGTTTAGAGCAAGAAGACTTGACTAGGACATATGGTCCAGATAGTTAAGCATGAAGTCTTAGTTAGGATCAAAGGGATCCGGATAATTAAGCAAGAAGTCTTATCTAGGATCAAGAGGATCCGAATAGATAAGCAAGAAAGCTTCATAGAGACGTGAGCATCTTGGATAGGAAGTTGCTTTCTAGAGGTGTAGGACACATCTCAGAAAAGAAGTAGGCTAGGTGATTCACTAGGCCCGATGGTAGATTAGTAGTTGATAGCTTAGGGTGAATATCATGTGTTGATTGCCTTGAGTGTGTATCTCCTTTTCGTCATAGTGAATTGCTTGCCGGTGGTTGTGGTATCAACCCATGGACGTTTTCTCTTAGGAGGTTTTACCACGTAAAAATCCTTGTGTCAAGTTTTGTTTTACTTTTCACTATCTTCTGTATCTTTCATTGATTGCATCACTTGTGAATTGTATGTTAAAAATTGTGTTTTTTGAAGCAATCTATTTGTAAGACACACCAAGTGTGCGCATCATTGTTCCGTAAAAAGGATTTTGGAAGAATTTGAACCTATATCTATTCATCCCCTTCTAGGTATATATTACACTATATTGCTCTAGGTAATTTCATTTGGTATCAGAACGGGTGTCTAGAAGCAATTATAAAGATCCTTTCTTTATAGTGTTTTTGTTTTATTTGTGATATAGTCATGATTAAAAAAGTGTATTCCTATTTGGCTTCTTCTGTGGAACCTATTGACTTAGATGAGAAAAATATCAATGTTGTTCTTGATAATGAACGCTTATCTAATGTTAATAATTCCCTCAATAAGAAGCTAGAGAATCATGGACTAGGCTCAAAAGAATTCAATAAACTTAAAGACAAGATTCTAAGTCTAGAAATGAACCTTAAGGATAACAATGATAGACTTAGCATCTTGAAGCAAGAAATTGAGCAAAGAGATAGTTCTTTTGATAGTGCTAGGAGACTTGAGAATGCGTTTAAAGCCAAACTTAGTGAGCACCAAAATCAAGAGAAAAAGTATGAGCAATGGCTAAATAAATCTCGTGAAGATGTTAGGAAAAACGATGATATCTTAGAGAAATATGCCATTAAGAATAGGTTGCTTAGTGATAAACTTGATGAGACAAGTATGATGATTAACAAGATGTCATATAGTTCTAACATTATAGAAACTCTCATTAAGAGTGGAAAGCATCCTAGTGACAAAAGAGGTTTAGGTTATGTTAATGATAGGATAACTCCTTCTACTAACAAATCTATTTTTGTCAAAGCAAGTGGTGAAACAAATTTAGGTACTCTCTCTCAAGGTAAAACTCTAAAAGCTACCGGAGGTGCCTCTACATCAACAAGGAACTCAAACGGAAGATCACAACAAGATAAATGTCCAAAAACATCAACCATAAATGCAAGAGGTGAATCATCAATGGCTTGCACTTCAAAAAGGTAAAATTGTGAGAAGACCAAATGCTTTGAAGCAAATGCATGTGGTAAATTTCTCAAATTCATACCTATTTGTCATCATTGTAACATGATAGGACATATTCGACCTAGGTGCTTTGAGTACATACGGAAATGCAAATTTGACAATTCTTTACATGATATGTCTTTGATTGGTCATAAGCAATCATCCATGTATGGATATAAAACTAGACCTAGGAAGACCTTGGAAAAACATGTTGTGAAGAAACTTGTTAATGAATTGCTTGCAAAATGTTGTGTTGTGCCTCACTCTACCATGCATAAGAAAATTGACCTTTAGAACTTGTGCACATGGAACTAATGGGGCCAATTCAAACTGAGAGCATCAATGGCAAAAAGTACATTTTTGCATGCGCTGATGACTTCTCTAGTTTACTTGGGTTTATTTTCTTATAAACAAGACCGATGCTTTTGATTACTTCAAGATGTTTTGTAATCAAGTTCAAAATGAAAAAAGTCGTGTTATTAAGAAAATATGTCGCGTTAGGAGTATTCATAAGACGGAATTTGAAAATTCCAAGTTTGGTGTGTTTTGTGATGACTTAGGGATATCTCATGAGTTCTCTGCACCTAGAACTCCTTAACAAAATGGTGTTGTTGAGAGGAAAAACAGTTTCTTGCAAGAGATGGCTAGGGTTATGCTAAATATCAAGAAAATCCCTAGGAACGTATGGGCCAAAACGGTCAACACTGCTTGTTATGTGTCTAATCAAGTATTTAAGAGGCCCGACACAAACCGAATGTCCTATGAGATTTAAAAGGGTAAGAAGCCCAATGTAAGTTACTTCTACACTTTTGGGAGTAAGTGTTTCATTTTAAATGATAGAGATCACTTAGTTAAGTTTGATGCAAAAATGATATAGGTCTCTTTCTTGGGTATGCTATTAATAATCGTGCGTATCGAGTTTTTAAATTGACTACAAAGACTATTATGGAGTCTATCAATGTGAAGATAAATGATCTTATCATGCTTGATTTATGTGTTAGTGATAGTCTCAATAACCTAAAGAATATCTTGTTAATGACACTAATGCATCTATTGTTTTGGCTAGTTGTGAGTTTAGCAAAATGATGAAAATAATGAAAATGATAGTGTTGATGGAGTAGGAAGTCAAGAGAATGAAAATGCATTAAATGATAACCAACAAAATGACCAAGTTGTTGAACGTTCTTACTTTAGACTTAGAAACTGTCATTATCAAGAAGACACTATATGTGACTTAAATGAAGGGGTTAGAATTATGAATCAACTAGCTAACCAAATTTCATTTGCTTGCTACACTTCTCAAATTGAACCCGAAAATATAAATGAAGCAATTGTTGACAAATATTGGGTTGGGACTATAAAAGATAATCTTAACCAATTTGAGAGGAATAAAGTGTGGTCCTTAGTTCCTAGGCCCAAAGACACAAATGTGATTAGCACTAAATGGGTGTTTAAGAATAAGACCGATGAAAGTGGCAAGATTGTGAGGAATAAAGCTAGGCTAGTGGCTCAAGGCTACACTTAAGTTGAGGGTGTAGACTTTGATGAGACATTTGCACCGGTTGCACGTCTCGAGTCCATTAGACTTTTGTTGTCCATTGCTTGTGTTAAAAAGTTCAAATTATTTCAAATGGATGTCAAAAATGCTTTCCTCAATGGATACCTTAGAGAGAAAGTGTATGATGAACAACCTAAGGGTTTTGTAGACCCACACTCTCCTAATCACTTGTTTAAATTGAAAAAGACACTTTATGGCCTTAAGCAAGCTCCAAGAGCTTGGTATGATAGGTTGACTCAATATCTTATTGACAATCAATAGAGGAGATGTGGCATTGATAGAACAATGTTTATCCAACATTATGATCATGATATTTTTATTGCACAAATATATGTTGATGAATTTGTTAATGTGATGTCAAGTGAGTTTGAAATGAGTATGGTGGGTGAGTTAAATTACTTTCTAGGAATGCAAGTAAAGCAAACTAGCATGTGCATTATGTTGAATGAATCTAAGTATGTTAGAAACTTAGTTAAGAGGTTTGGCCTAGAAAGTGGAAAATAATTTGAAACTCCTATGAGTACTACTTTTAAACTTGACAAAGATGAAAATAGGAAGAGTGTTGACCAAAGCCTTTATAGAAGCATGATAAAGAGTCTACTTTACCTATCGGCTAGTAGACCAGACATTTGCTTTAGTGCAGACTTGTGTGCTAGATTCCAAGCCAACCCCAAGGAATCTCACTTAAAAGCTGTCAAGAGGATCATTAGGTACGTCAAAGAAACTTATAGTCTTGGTCTATTTTATTCATTTGACACCAATGATATCCTAGTAGGCTATAGTGGTGCCGATTGGGCGGGGAATGTAGATAAACATAAAAGAACACCCGACAGTTGCTTTTATGTTGGGAATAACTTAGTTTCTTGGTCTAGTAAGAAATAAAATTCTGTTTCCTTCTCCTCTTCTGAAACCGAGTACATTGTGGCCAGAAGTGTATGCACATAATTACTTTGGATGAAGCAAATCATTAAGGATTATTAGACAGAACAAGGAAAAATGACACTTTATTGTGATAACTTAAGTGCCATTATTATCTCTAAAAATCCGGTTCAACACTTACGCACAAAGCACATTGATATTAGGCATCATTTCATTAGAGATCTAGTTGAACAATCTATTGTTACTCTAAAATATATGCCTACTAAAAATCAACTTGCAGACTTGTTCACCAAGCCCTTGGACGAAGAGAGATTTAAATCTCTTGGAATGTCTATTGACATGATTTGTGTTGATTAATGCTTTTGTGTGTTTGTGTGTGGCTTGATCAGCAAAACTTTACTTGAATATCAAATATCTTTGAGAGCTACTCACTTGAGAAGTAATGGTCTTAAACAAGTATCTTTTATTGTTTTTAGATCATGCACTTGAGCTTAAAAATCTTATTTTGAAAAGTGCACAAATGCTTCTCTCATATGTTTTAGTTTTAAGTATTTGTGGTTGAAAATATATAGATTATGGATGCATCGAGAAGCTTATTGCTTAGTATATGATAGATGACATATGTTATGTATCCATTTTGCTTCGGCAATTGCATAGAACTCAACGAGCACCTTCATGGAAAGGACTATATACCTTGGTTGTGCAGCCATCCAATGTAGGAAAGGGTTACACCATTGTGATGAGTGAAAGCCACCATGAGGAGTATATGTTTATGTTAGAAAAATCAAAGAAGTGTTGAAAAAAAATCATTAAAAAAAAAATCTTCGATTCTAAGCCTAATAGAAATGCAAAATAAAAGGCTTAATAGTGTATAGTTGAGAATTGTTAATTGCTCGGATTGCTAAATAGAAATTAGTAAACGAGCCACATGTACACACACGCTCACATGTTGAAATCTTGCTTGATAATGTTAAGGGACTTAGGAAGAGCTTTAATGATTATCATTCATTTGCTTGAGATAATGCATTTTTGTTTGAGATAAGGGGATTTTTTTTTTGGTTATTTTTTGTTGTTTTTTTTTTTGTTTTTTTATTTTTTTGTGTATGTGAATATTTCTTACCATTCTTCTTTAGAGGAGATCTTTTGTTTAGTTTGTTTTTTTTTCTCTCATAGGTACTTTGAAGATCATGAGGGATTCTTGAAGACTTATGAAGACATGAAGACATGAAGACATTTTAGTCTAGGGATCTCTTTGTAATGTGAGGGTGAGAGAATGCAATCAACTAAAAGTTTATTGGAGTGAAATTGTATGGTGAGGATGAGGTTTTTGCCATGAAATAGCCAAATGGGGAGATTGTTAGGATTTAGATTTCTGTTGGCTTGATTTTATTACAAAACTCTCTTTATTTATATTGGGTAGTTACTTAGGTGATTCTTGGTGAAAAGAAGTTTCAAAGGAGAAAAACAACTTTTCATGTAAATATCGTCTTCAAGAGGAAAAACGCATTCTTGGATGCTAAGGTATCAAGACACTTCTTTCTCTTGCAAGGTGTAATCGCAGACACACGCAATTCATTCATGTTTGTCCCTGCATCGTTGTGTTACATTTGGTATAGCACATTCATACACTTTTTAAAGTATGCACATGCATTGAACTCATATTGACAAACATTGTGAAATTACATGTTCTAGGCCTATTTCTAGGAAATAGCATACTTGTGTGACTTTGTGTTTATTTTGTTTTGGACTTGAACATGGTCTTATATGATTCCTTATTGAGTTTTGGTCGTTTCGGTTACTCACTTATTAGGTTTCGAGTACAAACTACGAAGATACGTTACTTTACGTTCTCATACGTTGTGTTGTCTTCGTCGTCATATACCAAGTCGAATTCTCAACAATTTTACAAAGTTTCATAGTCTTTCTTGTGTGTGAGGGAGTCACAATTTGTAATTCGAAAACAAATTCAAATTCGGAGTTCAGAGGCTCGAATACAATCAAAGAACGAGAGAGAAGCAAGCATTGGCCAACGGCCAAGCTTGGAGGGGCGCTTGAAGAGGCCGTGAGCCTCACTGCCTCACCACCTCTCTACCTTGTAATGCTCACGTGCCTCTCATGGGGTGGTTAGGTGGCAGCCCCTGATTTATCACCGAATTCCCTCATTCTCTCTTTTAAATATCTTCATCATTCCCTCCTAATTTACAAGTGAACAAAAATTGAAAAGAAAGTGTGCAGAAATTTCTTCATGTTTTTAATTTTTTGTTTTGATCATATCTCTCTCATTTGAACTCCGAATTACTTGATTCAAAAGCTAAAAATGTTGGTCTTGAAGAGAGAAACAAACTAAAATCATTTTTAGGACCAAATGATATCTTGAGTTTTTATAGTGAGCAGATTTCAGTCCGAGCTTCATCATTTGTAAGTGAAACATCTTCTTCTTACTTCTCTTTTGATCATCTTATTTAATCTTCATATTTGATGATGAAATGTATTAAGGACAATGTTAATTCACATTCTACATTTTTTTGATTGATTGATTGTTGAGTTTTAGATTTGTGATCATTTTTGAATATCTTTTAGCTAAACTTATTTAACTTGAAATTGATTCTAGAAATGACTTGTATAATGTGCTTTATGATGATTTCTAGGCTTGATTTCATGATCTAAGAACTAGGATTTTAGAGTGTGATTTTTGAATATCCTAATCTAGTTCTTATTGATTCACATGCTTGATTTCTAGATATTTTTGTGATTGAGTGTTGATATCATAATCTAGGTATCACTTGCATGTTCATAGAGTTTATGTGATCTACTTTCTCTATTTGATTGTATTTGCATCATTTGCATAATTTAGATCATTTTTCCTTGCAAAAGGTTGAAGTCTCTTTCAAAGTGAGTGAAGCTATGTTTTGAGCAAGAAGACTTGGCTAGGACATGTGGTCCAGATAGTCAAGCGTGAAGTCTTAGTTAGGATGAAAGGGATCTGAATAACTAAGTAAGAAGTCTTATCTAGGATCAAGAGGATCTAGATAGATAAGCAAGAAAGCTTCCTAGAGACGTGAGCGCATTGGATGGGAAGTTGCTTCCTAGAGGTGTAAGACACATCTCAAATAGGAAGTAGGCTAGGTGATTCACTAGGCCCGATGGTAGACTAGGAGTTGATAGCTTAAGGTGGATATCATGTGTTGATTTCCTTGAGTGTGTATCTCCTTTTCGTCATAGTGAATTGCTTGCCGGTGGTTGTGGTATCAACCCATGGACGTTTCCTCTTAGAAGGGTTTACCACGTAAAAATCCTTGTGTCAAGTTTTGTTTTACTTTTCACTATCTTCCGTATCTTTCATTGATTGCATCACTTGTGAATTGTATCTTAAAATTATGTTGTTTGAAGCAATCTATTTGTAAGACACATCAAGTGTGCACATCATTGTTATGTAAAAAGGATTTTGGAAGATTTTCGACCTATACCTATTCACCCCCCTCTAGGTATATATTATACTATATAGCTCCAGGGAATTTCATTTGGTATCAGAGCGGATGTCTAGAAGCAATTAGATAGATCTTTTCTTTATAGTGTTTTTGTTTTATTTATGATATAATCATGATTAAGAAAGTGCATTCCTATGTGGCTTCTTTTGTGGAACCTATTAACTTAGATGAGAAAAAGATCAATGATCTTGTTCTCGAGAATAAACGCTTATCTAATGTCAATAATTTCCTCAATAAGAAGCTAGAGAATCATGGACTAGACTCAAAAGAATTCAATGAACTTAAAGACAAGATTCTAAGTCTAGAAATGAACCTTAAGGATAGCAATGATAGACTTAGCATCTTGAAGCAAGAAATTGAGCAAAAAGATAGTTCTCTTGATAGTGCTAGGAGACTTGAGAATGTGTTTAAAGCCAAACTTAGTGAGCACCAAAATCAAGAGAAAAAGTATGAGCAATGGCTAAATAAATCTTATGAAGATGTTAGGAAAATCGATGATATCTTAGAGAAATATGCCATTAAGAATAGGTTGCTTAGTGATAAACTTGATGAGACAAGTAGGATGATTAACAAGATGTCATATAGTTCTAACATTATAGAAACTCTCATTAAGAGTGGAAAGCATCCTAGTTACAAAAGATGTTTAAGTTATGTTAATAATAGGATAACTCATTCTACTAACAAATCTACATTTGTCAAAGCAAGTGGTGAAACAAATTTAGGTACTCTCTCTCAAGGTAAAGCTATGAAAGTTATTGGAGGTGCCTCTACATCAACAAGGAACTCAAATGGAATATCACAACAAGATAATATCAAAGAGCATCATCCTCAAATGCAAGAGGTGAAGCATCAAGGGTTGCACTTCAAAGAGATAAAATTGTGAGAAGACCAAATGCTTTGGAAGCAAGTGAAAATGGTAAATTTCTCAAATTCATACCTATTTGTCATCATTGTAACATGACAGGACATATTTGACCTAGGTGCTTTGAGTACATACAGAAATGCAAATTTGACATTGCTTTACATGATATGTCTTTGAATGGTCCTAGGCAATCATCCATGTATGGATATAAAACTAGACCTAGGAAGACCTTGGAAAAGCATGTTGTGAAGAAACTTGTTGATGACTTGCTTGCAAAATCTTGTGTTGTGCCTCACTCTACCATGCATAAGAAAATTGATAATACTTTGTTTGATATATGTGAAAATATAACCAATGAGGTCAAAGTGCATGTTAAAAATTCTAACATTGAGTCAAAGCATGATAGTGGTAAGAATGAGAGGCATATTGTGAAAAGTGTGTAGGTTTGAAAAGAAACATCTAAATGTCTAGTTGCACAATATGCTTTAAGAGCCAACTCCTCCTATTCTTGGTACCTAGATAGCAGTTGCTCTAGGAACATGACCGGATACAAAGAGTTCTTTCGGAATCTTGTTTTAAAGGATGGATGTTGAGTCACTTTTGGTGATGGTACCAAAAAGCAAGTTCTAGGCAAAGGAACAATATGTATCCCCGGATTGCCTAACCTTCGCAATACTTTGTATGTTGATGGGTTACAGGCTAACTTAATAAGCATCACTCACTTAAGCGAAATCTTTAAGGAAGTTAGCTTTAACAAAAATGTGTGCAACATAATTGATAAAAAGGACAATGTTGTCCTAAAAGTCAAAAGGTCTATAGACAATTGCTATTGTTTTGAGATAGACCCTCTAACTTGCAACATGGCACATAAGTGTAATAAGCTAGATTTATGGCATCAACGTTTGGGCCATATGAACTTTAAAGATTTAAAGAAGCTTGACAAACATAGCATTGTTAGAGGTCTTCCCAATCTTGGTAAGAAGTTAGATGTTGTTTGTGAACCTTGTCAATTAGGTAAACAAACTAAAGTGTCTCACAAAAAGAGCACTTACATAGCAACCGAGAGACCTTTAGAACTTGTGCACATCGACCTAATAGGGTCAATTCAAACCGAGAGCATTAATGGCAAAAAGTAAATTTTTGTATGCGTTGATGACTTCTCTAGGTTTACTTGGGTTTATTTTCTTAGAAATAAGACCGATGCTTTTGATTACTTCAATATGTTTTGTAATCAAGTTCAAAATGAAAAAAGTTGTGTTATTAAGAAAATATGTCGCATTAGGAGTGATTATGGGACGAAATTTGAAAATTCCAAGTTTGGTGTGTTTTATGATGAGTTAGGGATATTTCATGAGTTCTCCGCACCTAGAACTCCTCAACAAAATGGTGTTGTTGAGAGGAAAAATCGTGTCTTGTAGGAGAAGGCTAGGGCCATGCTAAATATAAAAAGCGGTTAACACCGCTTGTTATGTGTGAAATAATACAAACGTAGATAAATTGCTTAAAGCATACCTAGGGGAGAGAGAGAGAGAGAGAGAGAGAGAGGAGTGAATAAGTTTTTACACATTTTTCAATTCTTCGAAACAAACATTTGTTTGTCCCTCAAGGTAGCTTTACATACAATACGTAATCCAAAACATCCATACATAGACAATATAATCATGTGATCATTTAAGCAATGCCTACATATATAAAGAGTTGCATGAGGTATAAAACACAAAAATCTCAACAATAAAGAATACTTGTATTATGATATTGTTCAAGAACTTACAAGTGTTAACAAATATAGCTGTACATCAAAGTAACAATATACAAAAAAATAAAGAATATAAGAATGTAAGAATGATCGAATATGTATTGCTTTACAAATCACACTTAACAAATCTTGATTCCAAAACTTTACAAGTGATGAATGTACTACAAGATTAAGAGCAAACACACACATATATATATATATATATATAAGTAACAAAGAGAGATAGGAAGAATTAACACATGAGATTTTTTAACATGATAAAACCTCCAAGGAGGAAACATCCACGGGTTGAAATACCATTGGGTACTATATATATTGGATGGTAAATTAGAAATTCCATAAAGTGACCAATCCTAGATCACCTACCAAGTGGAGTCTATGTCTACCCAACCCTATTGGAAAGTATGAAATCCCTCAATGATGCGGAGCCACCATATATTGGACAACATACCAAACCAACATCGATGGAAGATTAGAAATTCCTCAAGAGTTCATACACATCTTATGTACCCCGCTCTATTGGAGTTTATATCTATCCATACACCTAGGCTTAATATAATGTAGTCAACTCTCTATCTAAGGAACTTATGCCTCTAGAGAGCCTCCCTTGCATAGCTCTTCAGACCTTTCCAATCCTAGCCATGACTTCTTGCTTGTCTATCCAAGTTATCCCGACTCTAAACAAGACTTCTTGCTTGATTATCCGAACGTCCCATCCTAACTAAGACTTCATGCCTTTTACAAAGACTTCCTAGTGTGCATGTGAATGCAAAAGGATGCAATCAAGTAATTCAACATAAAACATGTGATCAATATATTCCATTGAACAAATAGACCTAAACATGTGAAACACAATTCTAATAGTCTAGATGCAAAAACATGAATTAAACCTAGAACAAGTGAAAACACCTAACACAAAATCTCCTAGTTTTATTCAAACAAACAATACTTGAATAGATCATATTCATGAATCACATATTCAAGATGTCATACACATACATAATAAAATGCTTGAATCATAAAATGATTTCAATGAATATTCTAGTCAAAGAATTAGAGCAAGGATAAAATGATTACTCAATTAAATCCTAGATTTCTCGAAAAACACATACATATACAATAATCCTAGATTACATCAATCATAGGATCAAAACAAAATTCAAGGCCATTTATCATCAAAATGATTCAATCAAGTCTCAAACACCCTTAGATATCAAAATAATCACAATACAACTCTCAAACATGTGAAAATCATAGAATCAAAGAAACTAGTTCACATATGTGTCTAATTAGACTTTTGATTATGTTTGATTATGAAGCTATCTTTCTCAATAGCATTCACCATGCATATACATACATATAGAAGAAGAAACCCCAAGAAAATTGAAGGTTATAAAAGAAGAAATCTCAAAGATATGTCAACTACCTCACAATCACGAACTGGTTCGGTTTTCTATGTAGAACCACTGAGAAAAATGATCAAACAGCTGCAAGACCACTTGGAAAAGGTAGATGACTCGATTATGAACAATCTCCAACAGAATCACTTAATTCTAATTTCGTATGAGAAAGTTATGGTGTTTGGAAGGTGAGAAAAAGTTGAGAGAAATTCTGCACATGAGAAATTCTAATTTTTCTTCTTTTTTATGAATTGAAGGGAAATGAGAACTTTTGAAAGGAATTAAGAGAGGGAAACAAGGACCAATTAACATGTGTCTGTAGGAACCTAGGGTTACAAATTACGCAGCGGAGGGGTTTTAAAATTTTTATGCAATCATCAAGTAAACCTAATTGTATAGTAATAATCGAAAGCAATAAAGAAGGTGTTGAAATTAATTCATACCAACATTTGGAGGCTCATTCTCTTTAATACAATCTGCTCCTTGATTTGAATCACAAGATCTTCCTCGCTATAACCCGGGATTGATAACGGCGTGTGAGCGTGTTACAGTACTCAGGAACAAGGAGGATGAAAAGACATGTGAAAGCAACACCTTGCTATGGGTATATAATATGGCCATGCTAAAAAAATATAATAAGAACAAATTTTTTTTTTCTTGGCCGCCGCACCCCTTTCTCTGTTTCTCTTTTCTATTTGCGTGAATTTGTTGAGTTGCTAATCAAATTGCACTAATCCTTTTTAAATATATCTAATATATTAAAAGGGATATTAAGTATTTTAAATTTAAACTTAAATTCAAATACTTAGATAATTGATTTAGTAAAAATAAAATAATCCTATTATTTTATCTTCACCTAAATCCAAATATCAACTAACACCCTCCATTTAATGATTAATCACATAATTAAATAATCTAATTATTTAATTAATTAAATCATTAATATTTATTAATTAAATAATCTCATTATTCAATTAATTCCCAAATAAATACGTGTCACTTTCGTAACACAGTTAATCGGATAATCAAATTAATTAACCGTGACCCTTGTTATCTAAATCGATCGGGCTAGCAAGAGGACCTAATGGACCCACAGTATTTTGAGCTCTAATAATCCTTAGAAATAATTAATTAAACTCTTTAATTATTATTTCATGATTATTAACTTCGGTGTTATTCCACTAAAAACCCGAAGCTGCACTCTCTCAATTGTAGATGTTTTTACACAAACCAATAACTCTTGGTGTCCATTGATATAGCTATTATATATGGTATAATCCTCTACAAGTAGTTCATAATTAGAGTTGGGTCATAATGTCTGTTATACCCCTCTAATTATATCTTTCCATTAAGTACCATTGAATCTCTAATGAACAATAAATCCTACATTCCTTACAGAATTAGGAGAGCGCTCATATTGTTCATGACCCGAATCAATCCTTAAGGGAACTACTATCTACTTCTTGCAAGAAAGAGTGGATTCCACTATTGTGTACAAACCTTCCCAGCCACAAGCCAAATTGCGATTCCAACATACAAAGTTATTGACCGAGAATGCAACTCCGATCTCACCCATGGTATATCAAAAACCACGATCTAACCTGAAGGAGTCGATAAGATACTCAGGATTAAGATCACCCATATATAGCCATCATTAGTTGATATATATGAATCTCATCATTAAACGGATCTTAGTAAGAGATTCATATAGATTATGACCCAGTCCTATATGATCACATCATACAAGGTGCCTCCGTTCTTATATCTTCATATGAATGATCCATGATAGGATCACCGTACACTACGAAATAGACCGCAACTGTAGATTAACCACGAATAAAGTACCTAGCTTTATTTGCTATCTACAGACTCATTAGATTGCTCGTTTCAAACTGAATCCATTTATATATGACATTTATATACTCAGTTCGAAATTACATCCGACAATCTTGGATGTTAAGTACACATGTTATATAAAAATATATTAGAATGAATAAACTACTTCTTTTATTTATGTTCAATTCACATTTACAAATTACAAGCTTTAGGGCAAAAACCCCAACAATGCCACGTCATATCCCACGTGTGGGGGGCATGTGGCACACATGGGCAGAGAGCCATGCTGGCCGTGTGTCACGCGTGGCCCACACGTGGACACCTTGCTTGGTTTTTGGCCAAGCAAGCAACTCCAACGCTTCTCTCCCGTTCTTCGACCATATTCGGGCCTCTAAACTTCAATTTTGAATCCGTCTTCGGATTACGAATCGTAACTCCCACACACACAACGACGACTACAAGACTTTGATAAAAGGTTGAGAATTTATCTCAAAAAATGACGACAAAGACAACTCAATGAATGAGAATGCAAAGTAACGTAGCTACATCGTTTGGACTCGAAACCTAATGAATGAGTAACTGAAATGACCGGGACTTCATAAGAAATCATAAGAGATCATGTTCAAGTCCAAAAAATAAAATAGAAACAAATAAACACAAATTCACATACGTATGCCATTTCCTAGACATAGTCCTAGAACATGCAATTTACAATGTTTATCAAATTAAATCTAATGCATGTGCATACACTACCAAGTGTGTGAAAGTGTTATATAAATGGTGTACAACTATGCAGGGACACGTATGAATGCCATGTTTGTGTGTGCTTAAGCCTTGTAAGAGGAATGAGGTCTAAATTACCTTTATTGTGCAACTAAGCACATTTCTCTTTGAAGACTCCATCTTGCATGAGTTGTGGCTAAGTCTTTCTTTGAAGTTTTGAATCATCAAATCTAAGACCATTAAACAATACAAGAAAAATATCGTTTTGATATGGAATACATGCCAAGACAAACCAAAAACCTAACCATGTGTCTAATCGAGTATTTAGGAGGTCCGGCACAAACCAATCGTCCTATGAGATTTGGAAGGGCAAGAAGCCCAATGTAAGTTACTTTTACACTTTTGGGAGTAAGTGTTTCATTTTAAATGATAGAGATCATTTATGTAAGTTTGATGCAAAAAGTGATGTAGATATCTTTCTTCGGTATGTTATTAATAGACGTGCATATAGAGTTTTTAACTTGACAACAAAGACTAGTATGGAGTCTATCAATGTGAAGATAGATGATCTTAGCATGCTTGATATATGTGTTAGTGATAGTGTCAATGAACCTAAAGAAAATCTTGTTAATGATACTAATGCACCTATTGATATGGCTAGTTGTAAGTCTAGTCAAAAAGATGAAAATGATGAAAATGATAGTGTTGATGGAGTAGGAAGTCAAGAGAATGAAAATGCATTAAATGATAATCAACAAGATGACCAAGTTGTTGAACGTTCTTACTCTAGACTTAGAAACTCTCACTATTAAGAAAACATCATATGTGACTTAAATGAAGGGGTTAGAACCTAGAATCAACTAGCTAACCAAATTTCATTTGCTTGCTACACTTCTCAAATTGAACCCAAAAATATAAATGAAGCAATTGTTGACGAATATTGGGTTGGGACTATGCAAGATGATCTTAACTAATTTGAGAGGAATGAAGTGTAGTCTTTAGTTCCTAGGCCAAAAGACACAAATGTGATTGGCACTAAGTGGGTGTTAAGGAATAAGACCGATGAAAGTTACAAGATTATGAGGAATAAAGTTAGACTAGTGGCTCAAGGCTACACTCAAGTTGAAGGTGTAGACTTTAATGAGACATTTGCACCGGTTGCACGTCTTGATTCCATTAGACTTTTGTTGTCCATTGCTTGTGTTAAAATGTTCAAATTATTTCAAATGGATGTCAAAAGTGCTTTCCTTAATGGATACCTTCAAGAGGAAGTGTATGTTGAACAGCCTAAGGGTTTTGTAGACCCACACTCTCCTAATCATGTATTTAAATTGAAAAGGACACTCTATGGCCTTAAGCAAGCTCTAAGAGCTTGGTATAATAGATTGACTCAATATAATCTATAATGAGCCTAATTAATCGGGAGGGGGGGGGGGGGGGAGGTGAATAGATTAATACACGAATTAATTACCAAAAATTCACGATTTTGACAATATAAAAAAATAACCCCTAACTAGTCAAAAAAAACTATCAATAGAAAGATGTGAAAAATAAATAACACGAATTTTTACGTGGAAACCCACTTGGGAAAAAACCACGAGCTGTTATGTGCGCCACACAAGAACCTCGAATCCACTATTTGCAAATACGATTACAATCTAGGTTTATCACATCACACCCAAGGTTACTAATCCGTCTTTGCTACCCGCGGGCCTTTAATAGTGACTCTAGTCCCTTGCTTGCAAACTACCAAATGGTAAATACAAGACTTGTCTCCAAAAAGAAGAGATAAAACAACCTAAGGTGAATATATGCAATATTCAAGATGCTAAAATGCAAGGTTAGACATTTAAGCTTATCTAGTTATGGATGTACATGTTAGACATTCCTAGATATCATTTTGCTAGATGACATGCATAAAACATAGCTAAATAAGCAAACAAAGTCCTATATGCAATATCTACCACAACCAACACACAAAACACAATAAAGAAACTATCTTGAAACTATTTAAGTCAAAAAGAAGCAATCTTGAGACTAGCCAAGTAATAAAGATGCAATCTTGTATAGCAAGAACATGTGAAGAGATGCAAAAATGTTCTAACTACAAGTCAAGTGAGCAATGAAAAGAAACCAAAAGAAATCATACCTAACCCATGCTAGATGATGTATGAATTATGAAAGATGAAGGGTATTGGTGCTCTGGATGATTAAAAATCAAGTCTTGGTGATTTGTGTTTGAAGACACTATTTTGGTTCTTGAAAGGTGTAATTTTTGCTCTAAAAAACGACCCAAGGCTGTCAAAGTATATATATATATATATATATATGATCCAAGTAAAGTGAGGTCGTTTTGAAAAAAACAGTTCAAATTCTGGTCAGTTGCGCTGGTCGTCATGCGCACGACCAGCGCACAATCTCTGGAAAGACTTACGTTGGTGAGCTGCGCATGATGTCCAACGCACGACCAACACACAACCTCTGCCAAGGTTGCGCTGGTGTGTGCGCATGTCGTCCAGCGCACGACCAGCGTACAACCTCTGCTAAGGTTGGGCTGGTCTGGTGCATGACTACAGGCGCAAAGCGTACACTGCACTTAAACACAATCAAGCATAGAAAAATTTGTACAAGTGTGACATGTGACAACATACACTCAAAATACAATAAACACACAAGAATGCTAAAAAGTGTGTGTGTGCAACTAGATCTCTTCAATTAGGAGTCAAGATAAGTAATCTACCTTCCTTGAAGCTCTTGATACCCATAATGAGGTCCTTTAACATTTGATGAGGATTTCTTCAATCCTAAGCTACCCTTACATATTTGAACCCTATTATGGTTTTGTCAATGAAATTAAGCAAATCAAAAAGAGGCACTTACAATGCTGTGTAAAATCGTGTTATAAATACCTAACTCGCATGTGCATGAATCGTGAGATAATTACAGTGACAAGTAGGGATCGTTCCCACGAGGAAAAGTGATTTATCAATTATAACTAATCCTAATTAAAGCTAAGAAATTAAAAGTAACCAAGAGATTTGAGATTGATTGATTGATTTAGAACTAAATTAAACTAAGAAAGCAATTTAACAAAGAATTGGTGAATGTGATCAAGAGATGGAAAACTAGGTAACCGATGCTCCCCAAATGCAATACTCAATGTTCATCAACTAATTCTATGAAATAGATTCAATCCAGATTCAGAGTTCATTCTCATCTTAATTATGGTATTACCTTAATTCCTCAGGAGTTAACCACGTGTTCTCAATCACAACTCACCTTTATCAAAGGTGTAGCCATCACCAAGAATCCATTACGTGCAAGAATTATTGAACCAAAATTGTCTCGCAGTAATTCCTATATCGAGAACAATCATACTCGTTCAATTGAAAAGTAATTAAGACAACCTAAATTCCTCTAGCGCAATCTCAATTTATAAATTATCGAAACCCTAGACAAGTATCAATTAATTTCCATTAGATTAATGCAAGTCAAGAGTAAGACATATAATGAATTGAACAAATCTAAATCCGAATTGATCAATAAAGATATGGAGTTTGAATCATAACATGAGCATTACATAGGTTCACATCGATCCCCTAGTATGGAGTTAGTTACACATGAAAAGATTAAAAGAAGAGGAGAAAGAGTTGATAAAACACATGAATGTCTTCTTTAAGCTTCCAAGTGCAACAATGGTGGTGGTGTGATGGGGGACGGCCCCTTTGGTGGCTTAGGACCTCCTTTCGATTCCCTCTAATTGAAAAGAATATGAAGTATTTATAGATGACTTTTCCTTGCAAACCTCCAATTCTTCTTAGGTTTAGGAAATCCACAAAGTGGGAAAGTAGAAGAAAACAAGGAATTAGAATCCTTTCCCAAATTTCATTTCCTTTCTTGATGATTGGCTCATAATTTGAGTTTAGGAAGTTTCTAAAACATGTATTAGTCTTCTAGAGTCATTAGAATTTGATTTGGAAAGTTTTGGAACAATTGTGGAACAATTCGGAGTTAAAATCCGCCAAAATTACGCACGACCGCTCCCTAGACTGCTTGGGAGGCAAGTTGCCTCGGTGGCTGCATAGCAAGCGGAATTCTTCTGCTATTTTCTGCTTCCTAGGACTGCTCCCTAGACAAGAGCACGCGGGGCGGTTTGGGTGGCGGTAGACTCTCTAACTCTGACTTTTGGTTACTAAATCAGTCATAACTTCTTCTAGGAATATCAGAATTGTAATCCGAAAAGTGCACCGGAAACTAGACTTCCGGGGCTTTCAATCCATAGGTATTAGGACACATAATTCAATTAGAGCTAGGAGATATGGACTCCACAACATGACTGTTCTGCACAGGCCGAAAATCCTCTTTTCATGGTTTCTTCCAATTTGTTCCTTTTCTCCATCTTTTGATTTCTTTTCTACCAAAATGAGATTTAACACCACTTGAATGGAATGAACATACACATGCTCAACAAACACATTAAACAACCTATTTTACTCAAGAACAAATCATAAATAATAGGAAATAGGGGCCTAAAACATGTATAGAAATGGACTGATCAGTTGATGACATTGTTTTTAGGTCTACTAATAAAACCAAGGTTGATGAATTTGTTAGTGTGATGTCAAGTGAGTTTGAAATGAGTATGGTGAGTGAGTTAAATTACTTTCTAGGAATGCAAGTAAGGCAAACTAGCCTGGACATTATGTTGAATCAATTTAAGTATGCTAAAAACCTAGTTAAGATGTTAGGCCTAGAAAGTGCAAAAGAATTTGAAACTCCCATGAGTACTAGTCTTAAACTTGACAAAGATGAAAAGGGGAAAAGTGTTGACCAAAGCCTTTATAGAAGCATGATAGAGAGTTACTTTACCTAACGACTAGTAGATCGGATATTTGCTTTAGTACATGCTTGTGTGCTAGATTCCAAGCCAACCCCAAGGAATCTCACTTAAAAGTCGTCAAGAGGATCATTACGTATGTAAAAGGAACTCATAGTCTTGGTCTTTTTTATTCATTTGACACTATTGATATCCTAGTAGGCTATTGTGGTGCTGATTGGGCGGGGAATGTAGATGACCGCAAAAGAACATCCGGTGGTTGCTTTTATGTTAGGAATAACTTAGTTTCTTGATCTAGTAAGTCTATTTTATTCATTTGACACTAATGATATCCTAGTAGGCTATTGTGGTGCTGATTGGGTGGGGAATGTAGTTGACCGTAAAAGAACATCCAGTGGTTGCTTTTATGTTAGGAATAACTTAGTTTCTTGATCTAGAAAGAAATAAAATTCCGTATCCCTTTCCTTTTCTGAAGTCGAGTACATTGCGGTCGGAAGTGCATGTACACAATTACTTTGGATGAAACAAATCCTTAAGGATTATGAGATAGAACAAGGTAAAATGACACTTTATTGTGATAACTTAAGTGTCATTAATATCTCTAAAAAGCCGGTTCAACACTCATACACAAAGCACATTGATATTAGGCATCATTTCATTAGAGATCTAGTTGAACAATCTATTGTTACTTTAGAGCATATGCCTACTAAAAATCAACTTACCGACTTGTTCACCAAACCCTTTGACAAAGAGAGATTTAAATCTCTTGAAATGTCCATTGACATGATTTGTGTTGATTAGTGTTTTTGTGTGTTTGTGAGTGACTTGATGAGGAAAAATTTACTAGAATATCAAATATCTTTGAGAGCTACTCACTTGAGAAGTAATGGTCTTAAACAAGTATCTTTTATTGTTTTTAGATCATGCACTTGAGCTTAAAAATCTTATTTTTGAAAAGTATACAAATGCTTCTCTTATATATTTTAATTTTGAGTATTTGTGGTTGAAAATATGTAGATTATGGATGCATCTAGAAGCTTATTGCTTAGTACATGATAGATAACATATGGTATGTAACCATTTTGCTTCCACAACTACATAGAACTCAATGAGTACCTTTATGGAAAGGGCTACACACCTTGGTTGTGCAGCCGCCCAATATAGGGAAGGGTTACACCATTGTGATGAGTGAAAGCCACCATGAGGAGTATATGTTTATGTTAGAAAAATCAAAGAAGTGTTGAAAAGAATCATTAAAAAAAAAATCTTTGATTCTAAGCCTAAAAGAAATGCAAAATACAAGGCTTAATGATGTATGGTTGAGAATTGTGAATTGCTTGGATTGCCAAATCGAAATTTGTAAACGAGCCACATGTACACACACGCCCACATGTTGAAATCTAGTCTCTTTAAAGCAAAAATCTCGGATGAATATCGGTTTGATCTAGATTGGTAATGCTTTAGATGGATAGGTGTGGATATGGTTTGGATGTTGAAATCACAATTACTCCTTATATATATGTTTGAAACATTCACACACATACATATTTTGCTTATGTGCTTGATTCATTAGCTATGTGAGAATATTTTTGAGAGATTAATAAAAATCCATGGTTCTCTCTTGGACTTTGAAAAGTGATGAAATATTTTCTCTTATTGCTTGATTGTGTGAATGTGTGAATGTGTGTTACCCTTGTGAACTAGTCTACTTGGTGATCATAATGTGAAGCACATGTAAATGATTATCTTTCATTTGCTTGAGATAATGCATTTTTGTTTGAGATAAGGGAAGTTGTTTTTATTTATTTTTTATTTTTTATTTTTGTGTATGTGAATATTTCTCACCATTCTTCTTTGGAGAAGATCTTTTGTTTGGAGAATATATTTTTTTCTCTCGTAGGTACTTTGAAGATCAAGAGGGATTCTTGAAGACTTATGAAGACATGAAGACATTTTAGTCTAGATATCTCTTTGTAATGTGAGGATGATAGAATGCAATCAACTAAGAGTTTATTGGAGTGAAATTGTATGGTGATGATGATGTTTTTGCCAGGAAAAAGCCAAATAGGGAGATTGTTAGGATTTAGATTTGTGTTGGCTTGACTTCATTGCAAAAAACTCTTTATTTATATTGGGTAGTTGCTTAGGTGATTCTCGGTGAAAAGAAGCTTCAAAGGAGAAAAGCAACTTCTCATGCAAATATCATTTTCAAGAGGAAAAGTGCAATCTTGGATGCTAAGTTATCAAGACACTTCTTTCTCTTGCAAGGCGTAAGCGCACATACACACAATTCATTCATGTGTGTCCTTGCATCGTTGTGTTACATTTAGTATAACACATCCACACACTTACTGAAGTATGCACATGTATTGAACTCATATTGACAAACATTGTGAAATTGCATATTCTAGGCCTATCTCTAGGAAATAACATACTTGTGTGACTTTGTGTTTATTTTGTTTTGGACTTGAACATATTCTTATATGATTCCTTGATTAGTTCCAGTTGTTGCGGTTATTCACTCATAGGTTTCGAGTCCAAACTAGGAAGCTATACTACTTTATGTTCTCATATGTTGTGTTATCTTCATCATCATATTTCGAGTCGAATTCTCAACCATTTTACAAAGTTTCATAGTCTTCCTTGTGAGTGAGGGAGTTGTGATTCATAATCTTAAAATAGATTTGAATTCGAAGTTCGGAGGCTCGAATACGGCCGAAGAATGCGAGATGAACGCGAGAGGAGTGCGAGAGAAGCAAGTATTGGCCAACCGCCAAGCTTGGAGGGGCGCCTGAGGAGGCCGTGAGCCTCACGACCTCACGACCTCTTTACCTCATGAGGCTCACATGCCTCTCATGGGGTGGTAGCCCCTGATTGTTCACCTAATTCCCTCATTCTCTCTTTTAAATATCTTCCTCTTTCCCTCCAAATTTACAAGTGAAGAAAAATTGAAAAAGAATGTGTGCAGAAATTTCTTCATGTTTTTGATTTTTTGTTTTGATCATATCTTTCTCATTTGAACTCCGAATCACTTGATTCAAAAGTTAAAAATTTTGGTCTTGAAGAGAGGAACAAACCCTATATTATAAAATAAAAGGAAGAAATAAAATAGATTAAGAACAGTTGATAATAAATTAGAGAAACATAAAGAAGAGAGACGTGAGAGAGAGAGTTATCAACTAATGGTTTCACTAACACTATTACAAGTGATCTGATGATCATATATATAAGCAAGCAAAAGAGAAGAAGTCAAGTGGGTGTACAAGTGGGTGTGCAAGTGGGTGAGAGGCGGTGGGATTAGAGAAGATATTTGTGTATTTTACACGTGGTAAATAGCCACCTATAATATAACACTTCCCCTTGGATTTAAACCATATGTATTAATTTTCTAGAGAAAAACCCAATAGGATAAAACCTAAGTAAAATATATACGATGATCTCCTGGATTTAATAAGGTTGGACATTAAAAGCTATCTCATTAAAAACATTGTATATATTTGAATGGAATCAAACATCTTTTCTCATTAAAAACCTTGTTAGGAAAACCCAATGGGACAAAACCTGAACGAAGGGAAAAAGAGTATAGTATACATTTGTCTGTTCTGAATTTTGCTCCCCCTGATTGAACACTCCCCCTCATCGAACTTCAGCGTTTAATCTTGTAATTTAGAAAGTCGACGCATGCCTATTCCATATACCAGCTTCTCAAAAGTTGATGTAGGCAATAATTTGGTAAACAAATCTGCAAGATTATCTATAGATCGTATTTGTTTAACATTAATTTGTCGACTCTGTTGAAGCTCATGAGTATAGAAGAATTTAGGAGAAATATGTTTGGTTCTATCTCCTTTGATATATCCCCCTTTAACATGAGCAATGCAAGCCGCATTATCTTCAAATATACGTGTAGGCATTTCTGTAGATAATGAAAGTCCACAAGTATCCTGAATATGATGAATAACTGACCATAGCTAAACACATTTTCGACTGGCTTCGTGAAGTGCGATGATTTCAGAATGATTAAATGATGTAGCAACCAAAGTCTATTTTGTGGAACGCCAAGATATTGCTGTGCCATTATATGTAAAAACATATCCTATTTGTGAACGAGCTTTGTGGGGATCAGACAGATACCCGACATCAGCATAACCAAGTAAACCTGGAAAAATGTTAGACTTCGTATAAATAATCCTAAATCTTTCGTTCCACTAAGGTAACAGAAAATATGTTTGATTCTATTCCAATGCCTTCGAGTTGGTGCTGAGCTAAATCTAGCTAGTACATTCACAGAGAATGCAATATCTGGTCTAGTACACTCAGCTAGATATAATAAAGAACCAATGACATTAAGATATGGTACCTCAGTACCAAGAATCTTTTCATCACTTTCTTTTGGATGGAATGGATCCTTTTTAGGATCAAGAGTTCTAACAACCATATGAGTACTTAATGGATGAGCATTATCCATATGAAATCTTTTTAAAATCTTTTCAATATATGTTGATTGATGGATAAGTACTATATTTGATCTATGCTCGATCTCGAGGCCGAGACAATATTTTGTCTTTCCTAGATCTTTCATTTCAAATTCCCTTTTTAAATATTCAGCAGTTTTCAGAAGCTCCCCAGAAGTTCCAATTAAATTCATATCATCAACATAAACTACTATGATAGCAAATACAGATTCTAATTTTTTAATGAAAACACATAGACATATAGGATTATCAATATATCTTTCTTTTATCAAATACTCACTGAGACAGTTGTACAACATCCGCCCAAATTGTTTTAATCCATACAAGGATTTTTGTAATTTTGCTGAATACAAATTACAAGTTCTTGAGTTACATGATTCTGGCATTTTAAACCCTTCAGGGATTTTCATCTAAATATTTGAATCTAGTCAACCATATAGATAAGTGGTCACTACGTCCATCAGACGCATTTCAAGTCTTTCCAAGACAGCCATGCTTATCAGAAATCGAAACGTGACTGTAACCATCATTGGTGAATACGTTTCATCGAAATCGATGCCAGGTCTCTACGAGAAACTTGTGCTACGAGTCGTGCATTATATCTCACAACCTCATTTTTCTCATTACATTTTCGTACAAAAACCCATTTGTACCCAACAGGTTTGAAGTTTTCAGGCATCTGGATTATTGATCCAAATACTTCACGTTTGGCTAATGAAGTCAATTCTGTTTGAATTGCTTCTTTCCATTTTGACCAATCAGACCTCTGTCTACAATCATCAAGATTACGAGGTTCATAATCATCATTTATAATTTCAGTTGCCATTGTGTATAAGAATATATCATCAATGATTGTTTCTTCACGATTCCACAATTCTCTTGTTTAATTTAGAGAAATTTCCTAATTTCTATATTTTTGTATCTCTTCAGAGAATCCTTTCCCTACAGGGAATTTTGTCACTTTAGTAACTTGTGTTCCTAAAGGGACACTTAATTCTTTTGGAGTTAACTTAGAGAAAATGTATTTATTTATTTTCTTTTTTCAAGGAACATTATCTTTTGAACCAAGCGATCTGGCGTGCAAAAGATGATTCTTTTGCTATTATTTGTTTAGAATGTTTTTCTGGAACAATCACCTGTGCTGGTACATTAACAACATGGATGTATGATTTTGTTATTTTAGTAGCATCTGTAAATGCATATGGTAACTGATTTGCTATTGCTTGAAGATGTACTATCTTACGTACTTCATTCTCACATTGAGATGTATATGGGTCTAAATGAATTAGACTCGGAACTTTCTAGGAAAGTTCACGCTTCTCTTCAGAAGAAGTTTTTCTTTCTCCTGATGATGGGAAATTTGTTTCATCAAAATGACAATCTGCAAACCGTGTTGTGAAAAGATCACCAGTCAAAGGTTCCAGATATCTAATAATTGATGGTGAATCAAGACCAACATATATTCCCAAATGCCTTCGGGGTCCCATTTTAGTTCTTTTCGTTGGTACAATTGGGACATATACCGCACACCCAAATGTACGTAAATGAGATATATCTGGTCGATTACCAAGTACAAGTTGTACTGGTGAATACTGATGTTAAGCAGTGGGCCGAAGTCAGATTAATGCAGCAGCATGTAAAACAGCATGCCCCCATACAGAAATTGGTAATTGCGTTCATAATAATAAAGTCCTTACAATTATCTGGACACGTTTAATAAGTGATTCTGCTAATCCATTCTGAGTATGAACATGTGGAACTGGATGTTCAACATCAATCCCAGCCACTTTACAATATTTATCAAATGTCTTAGAAGTAAATTCACCAGCATTATCAAGGCGTATGACTTAATTGTGGAACATGAGCCCGAAGTCTGATAATCTGTGCAAGTAATTTTGCAAAAGCAACATTACGTGTTGATAATAAGCATACATGTGACTATCTAACAGAAGCGTCAACTAGGATCATAAAATAACGAAATGATCCACTTGGTGGATGAATAGGTCCATATATATCCCTTTGAATTCAATTCGGAGGTGAATCATAGAACACCAAAAGCTGTGGTATCTGATGGACCTAACATAGGTCACATCCCTCATGACATAAGATTGAAAGATCCAAACCTTTCTCTTCGGAGCAAAAACGGACGTGGCCACAACATATAAAGATCGGCATAGTCGCTCATAGAGACATATCTATCCGAATAGAGGATAGTCTAGGTTCATCATGAGCTTTCATATTGATAGGATAAATTTGTAACAATGATGGGGATTCAAGACCAATTTTAGAAAAAGATGGTTTTATTGTTAATTTCCCTTGGGAACATGCAGTACATAAGTTTTCATGGGATAAAAGAATCTTCTGATTTTTAATTGATGCCCATTAGAATTCTCAATGATTCTACGCATCATTGTAGATCCTGGGTGACCGAGACGGTCATGCCAGAGTACAAACATTTTTGGATATAAGAATTTCTGATTCATAACCACATAAATTTCAACACTTTTTGATAATAGTGTAATATAATCCAGAAGATAAAGCATGCATCTTTTCTATAATGATTTTCTGGCTTGAATCATGAGAAGTGATGCATAGATATTCAACATTCTCTTTATATCATATTGAAACTATGCAGATTCCTTCTGGATCTGCTTGAATATAATGCATCATCGATACATAATTTGTTATTGTTTAATAACAATATCATGGCTCTCCCAAAGCCTTCTATCTGGTCCATTGGACTTGATACAGTATTAACATTTGCTTTGAGCAAAGTTAAATTCATGAAGTATTTTTGACTCCGTAGAATTGTATGAGTTGTTGCACTGTCGGCTAGACATATATCTCCTGCTTCTAGCTTTTCAATAATTCCCAATTTATCGTTTAGATTCATTTTGTATGATTCATAAAGGAAAAATAAAATGTACGCCAGACAAAGTGATTCAAAGGCATATATTACATTGATAAATATCTTACATAAACAAAATAACAAATAATACTATTGTAAGTAGTATTTAATTGGTATAGACATTCTCATCACCAATTGAAGTAGTTGGCTTGTCCTTTGGATCGTCAAAGAAGTCTTTCACATTGAGATGTGTAACATCCATATGATATGGATCTTCAATGAAATGTGTCTCAGGTTTCTTCCTCTTTTCTTTGATTGATGCTTGATAAAGCTCAACAAGATGTTTAAGTGTGCTGCATTCATTTGACCAATGATTGTAACAACCACACCTATAACAAATGCCCTCTTTTGCATTTGGCTTATTCTGAGCACCTTTTCCTTTGTACTCACTTGGTCAGGAATAACCACGTCCTCTTCTGGAACAACATCCATAGCCCTGACTTGGATTACGACCCGGATTATGACCATTACCATGGCCACGATCACCATTATGACCATAACCACGTTTATGATCTGGATTATGATTATTACCACGTCTATGACCACGACCACGATTGCGACCACGACCATGGTATCCGACGGTATTAACATTCACTTCTGAAAATGCTTTAGAACCAATTGGGTGTGTTTCGTAGTTTTTTATCAGTAGCTCATTATTCTTTTCTGCTAATAGTAAGCACGAGATCAATTCTGAATACTTCAAAAATCTGCGTTCACGATATTGTTGTTGCAATATTATATTCGAGGCATGAAAAGTTGTGAATGTTTTTTCTAACATTTACTTTTCAGATACCTCCTCACCACACAATTTCAATCTTATGGTGATCCTGAATAAATCAGAATTATAATCAGAGACTGATTTGTGGTCTTGGAACCGTAAATTCAGCCATTCGTACTTTGCAATTGATAATGTAACATCCTGTTGATGGTCATAGCAGTCTTTTAGCACCTGCCACAGATCTTCAAGTTCTGTGACAGTAAGATATCGCACTTTCAAATCCTCATGTAGATGATGACGGATTATGACCATGGCTGTTGATCTATGAAACTAATTACAGTGTGTTCAATATTAATCTAGATTTTTTTTTTTGGGGGGGGGGGGTGAATAGATTTTAACTAATTTTTACCCAATTTTCGTTATAAGACAATATTCTGAAAATACCCCTAACTAGCCAATTTATATATCAAGTGTAAAATGTGCGGAATTATATATGACACAAGATATTTACGTTGAAACCCTCACGTGAAAAAACCACGGGCTGGTAAATGCACCACACTCGAACCTCAAAATCATTAATTGAAATTGAGTTTACAACCTATGTAGACCTCGTCTAACATTACGGTCAATAACCCCCCACTTCTACCTCGCGGGCCTTTAAAAGCGATCCTAGTTCAATTTGCTTATGGCCTAAGCAATTTTAGCCACAAGACTTATTTCTCAATGAAGAGATAATACAACCTATGTGAATATATGATGATATTCAAAATGCAAATAAAGCTAGGTAGCCTTAGATGCTTATCTAGGATGATGATATAATCAATTAATACAATCCTAAATATCAATAGCTAAATGACATGTCATAAAGCTTAGCTAATCATAGATTAAGCAAACCTAGATAGCTATCACAATACATCACTCAATCATATCAACACAACAATCTCTATCTTGAATTTTAGAATTTAATCTAAGAGCAAGCAAGTAATCTAAGAGATGTCTTGATAAATAAAACACTAATTATGTATGATAATTGTGAAGAACATACCAAGGGATGTGTGTTGAGCAAGACCCATGCAAGTAAGCATCCTAACTATGCTAGAAAATGCTTAGAGGATATTTGATGCATATGTAGATGGCTTTGAGTGATTAAATAAGCAATCTTGATTGCTTTTTCTCTCAAAAGTCTCTCTTTTAAACTTAGGGTTCTTGATAATCAAAGAGTCACACATAGACTATGAGAAAGTGATGTATTTATAGAGGGCAATAAAAGTTGGAGTGAAAAGATAAAATTGTCCCAATTTGACGGGAAATTTTACGCACTGTTCTACGGCCACGGACCGTAAAATTGAGAGCGTAGAAATAGACCTGATGCTCTGGTCCCTTTTCTACGCCCTGTTCTGCGGTCACCAGCCACAGAACTAGGGCGCATTTTTGACCTGGTCAAAAATGCAACCCCTATTTCCCAAATCCTCTTTGGAAGACAACTTCAATAAAACAAGCTCAATGAAGAAGAGCATGGAGGATTTAAATAGACAACCACACACAAAATACAATAAGGAAGTGCAAGTATGGAAGTGAAGAGAATGCATAAAAGCAATGAACATGAATGCAAACATAGCAAGTGAGTGTGAGCAACTAAATCTCTTCAAAGAAAAAATAAGCACTAGAGATATACCATTGAAGTGTTTGTCACTCTTGAGGTCTTGAGAGGGCCTTTAAACTTGATCACCTATCACCTTGGCTACCCTTACATCAACCCAAATATGTGGTTTTTCCACGAAATAAGCCAATCAACAATTGGGAACCTTACAACTTATCATGTTCATTAGCCTAATGATGAGAAGGATTTTTGCCATTAGAAAACCGTCCGTCAAAACAATTTATAAAACCAATGTGATGCGTTCACAAGTATAGATACGAGTAAAGCGGTAAGCATGGGTGTCGTCCACTGAGATCGGGGTAGCGGTGATAAGATTATGATTAATAGAACTAGTGAGCATAAAAGTAAAGTATATGGTAGGTGAAAATATAATAAACTAAACTAAGAATGCAATCTAATTGGAATGGTAATGGAGTGATGAATGTATGATGATGAATCTATGGAGTTGATGGACTTATAAGTGAATATTGAGGCAATGCAACAAACTCTCAATTAAGCATGTGATGAGAAATGTAGCCAACCTAGGGTATATAGTGTTGACTATGTATCACTAGCAAGGGGTCAACCTAAGGTGTATAGCGAAAACTCTCTATTAGCGATTAATCCCTCATAAACAACTAATAGTGGCTAGTTGCTCAATTGGGATTCTAACCATGAAGCTCATCTATCTAACTATAGCTCAACCTATTTTTAACGTAGTCATCCTAAGGTGTATAGTGATGACTTCCAATTCCCTTACAAGTGGCCGCCCTAGGGTGTATAGTGGAGGCCACCCGATTGAGATTGGATGAAGCTCGAGGTTATTCAACCGGATTCTACGCGAATGTTTGTTCTCGTAAAACCACTAAAGTAGCCAACCTAGGGTGTATAGTGAAGGCTTCTAATCCTCTCACAAGTGCCGATCTAGGGTGTATAGTGTCGGACACTTGTTCAAGGTTAGATTAAGAATGCGGTTGTTAAGCTGGGATTCTGGAAGTCCTATCCATTCAATAAGCAATAAAGATTCCAAATTAACATGCTAAGAGGGTGTATCCCAACAAATCAATAAGGAAATCATTCAAAGCAATGAATAAAACATAAAGATAAGTATGTATATAAAGCATAAAGTTTATTTACAAGCCTAATATCCATCAAACAAATAACATCAACCTCATAGTGGGGTATTTTAGCTACTCATGTTCTTACAAACAGATACAAAACTAAGGGAAGAGATAGGGTGAAAACCCTTGAAGATCATCTCCTCCTTGAAGCTTGAATCCAAATCTCTTAAGTTACCTTTAGGTTGAGTAAAGATGGTTTGGATGGTAGAGAGAGTCTTCTAAAAGCTAAGTTACACTAAGTTGCTGAAAATATATATATATGGGAGCTTTTGGGTCGAATGGCATAAGGTTATATTTATAGGGTATATAAAATTAGGTCACTTAAGCTTGAAAACAGAAGCTGTCGCGTGTAGAGTGTTGGTGGAGTGCGGTTGAATGACCCACACTTGACTTGCACTTTAATGTCAGGTGCAAATCCCACTTCTCTGTTTTGGGCAACAGTGCGAGTGGAGTTTGGTTAGATAACCCACACTTAACCCGCATTTTAACTATCGAGTGCTCTTCCACTTCTCTGTTCTTGGCAATAGTGCGGGTGGAGCGCGGTTGAATGACCCACTCTTTACTGGCATTTTATCTTCTCTGTAGTTATCATGTCCCGTCTATGGGTAGTAGTGCGGTTGCGACCCACACTGACCCGCACTCTTAAAGTTGCTGATGACCCTTTATCTTTCCTTCAGTCACCTTTGGACCCTTTTTGGCCAAAACTACCGCAACACACTTCTGACACCAGAATTACATCTATTGCCTGCAATTAGCACCAACGAGCCTATTAGACATAAAATATATAGAAAATACACATGAGAACGAGACAAAGGAATAGGAAATGAAGGCCTAAATATACTACATATTTGTCATGATCAAACACCCCCAAACCAAACCTTTGCTCGTCCTTGAGCAAACTCAAAACAAAACAAGACACGACAACAAAAAGACTCGAACTAAAAATTTCCTAGACACAAAGAAAACTTGCTGCAAAACCAACTAGTAGAGAGATACGCAAAAGCAAATGGGAGTGAGGAATGAGCATATGCAAAATGTTCTAAACAACTCGAAAGCACCCCAAGGGAAACTCGCACAACACGAATCCCACACTTAAAACACCCTCACCTTGGAAACTACTCACTCTCACGCCTTGAGCATAATTCGCTTCAATTCTAAAGCTCACGTGGATTCTCTCTTTTCTTTCCGTACAGAGTCCTAAGTTCCCATACAACGAAATATGCAAAGATAAGTTATGTATAGCATTAAGCAATGAACTATCCTAGGAAAGAACCATTATGCCATGGACGTGAGAGATCATGTGTCAACTGACATTCCAAATCTAGACTCATTATGGATCAAAAAGGTATTTTCCTTGGTTATAACGTGGCCATGGGGTTTAATGAGGTAATACAAAGAATTTGGACATTTTGGAGTTCAAAATTATCAATCATGCTTAAAATATATCCACACGCCCCATACAATGCTCTTTTTCATGAGCACACACATACGCAAGCGTCTAGGCATTCATTTTACCCATTTTTATGCTTCCAATAATGTACTTTACATTGTGAGAACTTGTCATTCTACATTTCAACGATCTTTTGCTTTTCTCAATCTCTTTTTTCCTTTTTCTTTCTTTTGACATGCACACACCTATCTTTGATATTTAAGGCTCATTAGTACAAATATTTGGTACTTTTACATTTTTAGCCTTTTTCTTAGCACATTTACAATGTTTTCCCTTAGTACACGCTACTAGTCAATTTAGAGCTTAATTCCTTTCATTACCACATTTGCACATCCTAGCATGATTAGTCACAAAGGTATGCATGTGTTTAGGCTATGGTATATGGTTGTATTGGTGCCAAGTGAAAAAGTCTGTGTTTTGCCTCAAGTTGGCTTTGGAGCACACAATAAGGTTAGGAGAGTGTTTTGGCCATTATAGGTAGTTAAATGCGCACACATTGCCTAATATCACTTCTATAATTCATCTATCAAGGGAATGAACGTATCCATCAAGCAATCCACAATATGATATGCATGTCCTATGGCATTTGACACGTATGACGAGAGAAGTGTTTAAGAATAATCAATAACGACACTCAAAATGAGCAGTTTGAAGGTTTGTGTTTGTGATCTCACGGAAATCTCCATTATTAGAACAAGGCACTTGAGCACCGAGTCCCCTCAACTTGGACACTAAAAAATGGGACTAGCCTATGAAGTGCAAGTGAGACCCCTAAAGTTACTAAGAGTTATTGAACAAGCACACTAAGCATACACACATTCGCCACAAACACTATGCTCAAGGTATCTCACCAAGCTAAATAAGCTCAAAATTCTAGCTAAGCAGCAAATTTGAAAATATGACACAAAAATGACTCAAGACACAAAAGACGATTCAAAAAGGCGTCTACACCCCCAAACCAAAACCCAATATTGTCCTCAATGTTGAAGACACGAGAGTCCAACCTAGCGGCGTGCACCTAACACGACTCAAAACACAAAAAGCACAATGCAAAAGACCAACTCAAGATGGAGGATAAAGTTCCAAAAAAATTGGTGACTTTTGAAATCGACCTATGTCTGCTCTTCAATGTATATTTTAAAAAATACTCAATAAAACTTTTTCAAATTTTGGCACAGGAAAATATACATGCAAATGTACACTTTTTATTTATAAAACATTCAAAATTAAAATTTGAAAAGTGTGTAAACAGACGTCAAAGATGGTTCACGTGCAGAATTTCAAAACAAGGCATCGCCCATGATCTTTGGTCGAAGAAACGTTCATAACTTTTGAACCCCCACCCAGAATTTTACGTTCTTTAAACCATTAGAATCGTATCAAAAAATCGAAGAACACTTCGTGGGCGAAATAATTTATTTCCTCAACAAAAAGTACAGTTTTTATGAAACATTTTACCTCTGAAATTTCAAAATAGGGGCTTTCGCAAAGGTCAAAGAAAAAGTTGATAATAAAAAGACTCAAAACAAACTTAGGCACTAATCATGCACAATCAATGCCCCAAAAAAATAAAAATGACTCAAACATGGCTCACAAAATAAATGCAATTCATGCAATATATCATAAAGGCACAAGTCAACCTTAATCATCAAGCATTTTATCTAAATTGACGGAATGGAGCATGAACAACCTCCAAACTGAATTAAACAATATAAAGCACTAAAACCTATATAATCACAATCATGCAATAGAGCCTCCAACTCATAATCATTAAGCACATGCATAAGAGCCTTCGACTCAATTATCCACAAAAATAATCATCCGAACAAAAACAATCCAACCACACAATTTATTGAATTTAAACAACATAAAACATAAAACTAACTACATGCATCAAAATTATTCAATATGATGCATTCATGGAGAGGCTAGGGTCCTTTAAGGGTGGTTTAACCAAGTTAGGAAATTCTCTATTTTTCACAACCCAAATAAATTTAGGGGACTTCATTATCTTTTCATTTTTTCATGTTTCTATATAAGTGCACTTGGTCTTTCCTTACCCATTTTTGCTTGACCCTAGGTGGACTCCTATGACCTCTTGTTATCCTATGTTGGCTAAATTTGAAATTCTTAGCCTTAAAATGCTCTATCATAGAACACACATAGCAAATGAGATTAGGATTAGAGAAACTCCCCTTTGATGCGTGGCTTTGAGGACGTTGGATTTGCTTCACTTGTAACACCTTAACCTCCTTCTCCCTTTTGCTAAGTGCTCATTTTGCTTTCTCAAGAGCATTTGCTTTTTCTACAACTTCTTCTTGCATTTTTCTTGACTTGCGAACTATCTCATCTTCAAATTCCTTTGATTCCTTCTCCAAGTTCTCTAACTCCTTCAATGTTGTACTCTTTTCGGCTTCAAGTCTCTTCATTTGTTCTTCAAGTTCTTTGCTCTTGTTGGAGACTTCGCCATTGGCCTTCTTAAGTGTGTTGTTTTCAACTATGAGCCTCTGCACTTCAAGCATCAATTTCTTGTTTAGCTCTTGAAGTTTCCTTGCCTTTTCCATTTCCAAGGCTTCCTTGCCTTCTAGCTCATTCTTCAAGAGTTTTATCCTCTTTTCATAGTCTTCCCTCATTTCTTCTTTTTCTCGAGAAACTACCTCAACTCTCTCTTAAAGTGCTCATTCTCTTTCTGCGACACATCCCCCGTAAACAATAGCTCCTTGGTCACCTTCATAAGCTTCTGGTCCATTTTCTTGCTTCGCTTCACTTCAAACTTCATCCGGAGTTTATCAATGTCTCATTCTGAGCTATTGGATGATCCCAACGATTTGGTTCCCCAACATTCTTGTAGAAGCTTCATTTTCTCATCATTTGCCAGACATGTTGGCGAGTAACTTGGCTCTGAATTTTACCAAAAAGAATCCATAGAGTCCTGAAACTAACAAAAACAAAACTACCAAATCAATAAAAAGAAACTAACAAAGCTAAAAACAACTAAGAAACTAATTGTATTAAAACTAATCTAACCACTACTATGCACACCGATCCTCGGCAACGACGCCATTTGATGAGAAGGATTTTCGCCGTTAGAAAACCGTCCGACAAAACAATTTATAAAACCTATGTGATGTGTTCATAAGTATAGATACAAGTAAAGCGGCAAGCACGGGTGTCGTCCACTGAGATCGGGGTAGCGGGGATAAGATTAGGATTAATAGAACTAGTGAGCATAAAAGTAAAGTATATGGTAGGTGAAAATATAATAAACTAAACTAAGAATGCAATCTAATTGGAATGGTAATAGAGTGATGAATGTATGATGATGGAACTATGAAGTTGATGGACTCGTAAGTGAATATTGGGACAATGCAACCAACTCTCAATTAAGCATGTGATGACAAATGTAACCAACCTAGGGTGTATAGTGTTGGCTATGTATCACTAGCAAGGGGTCAACCTAGGGTGTATAACGAAAACCCCCTATTAGCGATTAATCCCTTCTAAAAAACCAACATTGGCTACTTGCTCAATTAGGATTCTAACCATGAAGCTCATCTATCTAACTATGGCTCAACGTATTCCTAATCTAGCCATCATAGGGTGTAGACCGATGACTTCCAATTCCCTCACAAATGGCAGCCCTAGGGTGTATATCGGAGGCCACCTGATTGAGATTGGATGAAGCTCGAGGTTATTCAATTGGATTCTACGCGAATGTTAATTCTCGTAAAACCACTAAAGTAACCAACCTAGGGTGTATAGTGAAGGCTTCCAATCCTCTCACAAGTGCTGACATAGGGTGTATAGTGCCGGACACTTGTTCAAGGTTAGATTAAGAACGCGGCTGTTGAGTTGGGATTCCGAAAATCCCATCCATTCAATAAGCAATAAAGATTCCAAATTAACATGCTAAGAGGGTGTATCCTAACAAATCAATAAGGAAATCATTCAAAGCAATGAATAAAACATAGAGATAAATATGTATATAAAACATAGAGTTTATTTACTAGCCCAATATCCTTCAAACAAATAACATCAACCCCATAGTGGGGTATTTTAGCTACTCATATTCTTACAAACAAATACAAAACTAAGGGAAGAGATTGAGTTAAAACCCTTGAAGATCATCTCCTCCTTGAAGCTTGAATCCAAATCACCTTAGTTGTCTTTAGGTTGAGTAGAGATGGTTTGGACTGTAGGGAGAGTGTTCTAAAAGCTAAGTTACACTAAGTTGCTGAAAATATATGTATGGGAGCTTTTGGGTCGAATAGCATAAGGTTATATTTACAGGGGATATAAAATTAGGTCACTTAAGCTTGAAAACAGAAGCTGTCGCGCGCAGAGTGCGGGTGGAGTTTGGTTGAATGACCCGCACTTGACCCCCACTTTAACGACAGGTTTAAATCCCACTTCTCTGCTTTGGGCAACAGTGCAGGTAGAGTGCGGTTGGATGACCCGCACTTTAACTATCAGGTGCACTTCCACTTCTCTATTCTTGGCAATAGTGCGGGTGGAGTGCGGTTGAATGACTCGTACTTTACCTGCACTTATCTTCTCTATAGGTATCAGGTCCTGGCCATAGGTAGTAGTGCGGTTGGAGAGCGGTTGTGACCCACACTGACCCGCACTCTTAGAGTTGCTGATGACCCTTTGTCTTTCCTTCAGCCACATTTGGCCCCTTTTTGGCAAGAACTCCCGTAACACGCTTCTGACACCAGAATTACATCTATTGCCTGCAATTAGCACCAATGAGCCTATTAGACATAAAATATACATAAAATACACATGAGAACGAGACAAAGGAATAGGAAATGAGGGCCTAAATATACTACATATTTGGCACGATCACCTATCTATTATCAATAGTGTAGTATAGACCTTGGGATTTTAATTATAATTCGGCATCAATAACCCATGACATATAGTTGTCTCCCGACACTTCGAGTGCATCGAACTTCAAATTTGCAAGTTTGGACATGCTTACAACTTCTTTTTTTGTAAATTAAATTGTGAATTTAATTTAGTGTGAATATAATTAAAGAGTATATTAAACAGTTCCAGAACGGTATATATGTCCTGTAATTTAATAGTTCCAGAACGGTATATATGTATTGTAAATTAATAGTTCCAGGACGGTATATATGTCCTGTAAATACAATTCCAGGAGGCTGAGCTCACCTGTTATGTTCTGTAAATAAATAGTTCCAGAACGGTATATATGTCCTGTAATTTAATAGTTCCAAGAGGCATCCGTTGACGGCATAAGCTATCTTGTATATGGAACTATAAATAGATCCAAAGTATTGGGATTTAGAGAGAATAAATTCAGAACTATATATATATATATATATGTTCTATTGACGACAAAGCCATCTTGTATATGAAATATATATAAATTCAAAATATTGAGATTTAGAGAAAATAAATTCAGAACTATATATATATATATATATGTTCCGTTGACGGCAAAGCCATCTTGTATACGAAATATATATAGATTCAGAATATTGGGATTTAGAGAAAATAAATTCATAACTATATATATATTTTCCGTTGACGGCAAAACCATCTTATATACGAAATATATTTCGATTTAGAATATTATGATTTAGAGAAAATAAATTCATAACTATATATATTTTCCGTTGATGGCAAAGCCATCTTGTATACGAAATATATATAGATTCAGAATATTGAGATTTAGAGAAAATAAATTCAGAACTATATATATATGTTCCATTGAAGGCAAAGCCATCTTATATATGAAATATATATATATATATATATATATAGATTTAGAATATTGGGATGTAATTAAATCACCCATCAGGGATCCTTTTTATTTACATACAATCGTGCTGATAACGTGTTATAAAATAAAAGGGAGAAATAAAATAGATGAAGAACAGTTGATAATTAATTAGAGAAAAGTAAAGAAGAGAGACGTGAGAGAAAGAGCATTTACATTGTATTGATATCAGCTGATGGTTTCACTAACACTATTACAAGTGATCTGATGATCATATATATAAGCAAGCAAAAGAGAAGAAGGCAAATGGGTGTGCAAGTGGGTGAGAGGCGGTGGGATTAAAGAAGATATTTATGTATTTTACACATGTGGTAAAAAGCCACCTATATTATAACACCCCAACCATTTTTAGAACCAAATAATGTCATGATTTTTCATAGTGAGCAGATTTCAGTCCGAGCATCATCATTTATAGGTGAAACATCTTCTTCTTACTTTCTCTTTTGATCATCTCATTTAATCTTCCCATTTGATTGATGAAATGTATTAAGGAAGATGTTAGTTCACATTCTAGGATTTTTTGATTGATTGATTGTTGAGTTTTAGCTGTGTGATCATTTTTGAATATCTTTTAGCTAAACTTGTTTAACTTGAAATTGATTCTAGAAATGACTTGTATGATGTGCTTTATGATGATTTCTATGTTTTTTTAGTGTGATTTTTGAATATCCTAATCTAGTTCTTATTGATTCACATGCTTGATTTCTAGATATTTTATGATTGAGTGTTGATAGCATAATCTAGGTATCACTTGTATGTTCATAGAGTTTGTGTGATCTACTTTCTCTATTTGATTGTGTTTGCATCATTTGCATCACTTGCATCACTTAGATCATTTTTCCTTGCAAAAGGTTGAAGTCTTTTTCAAAGTGAGTGTAGCTTTGTTTAGAGCAAGAAGACTAGGCTAGGACATGTGGTCTAGATAGTCAAGCGTGAAGTCTTAGTTAGGATGAAGGGGATCCGAATAAATAAGCAAGAAGTCATATCTAGGATCAAGAGGATCTGGATAGATAAGCAAGAAAGCTTCCTAGAGATGTGAGCGTCTTGGATAGGAAGTTGCTTCCTAGAGGAGTAGGACATATCTCGGATAGGAAGTAGGCTAGGTAATTCACTAGGCCTAAGGGTAGACTAGAAGTTGATAGCTTAGGGTGGATATCATGTGTTGATTGCCTTGAGCTTTTCGTCATAGTGAATTGCTTGCCGGTGGTTGTGGTATCAACCTATGGACATTTCCTATTATGAGGTTTTACCACGTAAAAATCCTTGTGTCAAGTTTTGTTCTACTTTTCACTATTTTTCATTGATTGCATCACTTGTGAATTGTATCTTAAAATTGTGTTGTTTGAAGCAATCTATTTGTAAGACACACCAAGTGTGCATATCATTGTTCAGCAAAAATGATTTTGGAAGAATTTGGACCTATACCTATTCACCCCTCTTCTAGGTATATATTACACTATATTGCTTTAGGAAATTTCAGTGTTCATGCCTTCCCAGCCACAAGCTAAACCGTGATTTCAAGATACAGAGATATTGACCAAGAATGATATTCTGATCTCACCAATGGTAAATCAAAAACCATGATCTAACCTGAAGGTGTCAGTAAGACACTCAGGATTTAGATCACCCATATATAGTCATCATTAATCGATATATATGAATCTTTTCAACTAACAGATCTTAGTGACAGATTCATATAGATCGTGGCCTAGTTCTATATGATCACATCATATAAGGTGCCTCCATTCTCATAACACCATATGAGTAGTCTAGGATAAGACCATCGTATAATACGGAATGAACCGCAGCTGTAGATTAACCACAAATAAAGTACCCAACTTTATTTGCTTTCTACGGACTATTTAGATTGCATGTCTCAAACTGAATACCTCTGTATATGACATTCATATACTCAGTTTGAGATTACATCTGGTAATCTTGGATGTTTGCATATATAATATAAACATATGAATTAATATATTTGAAGGAAATAACAACTTCTTTTATTATTGAATTTATAACATTTACATATTACAAGCTTTAGGGCATAAATCTCAACAATCTCTCACTTGCATTACAGCATGTGAGACATGTCTCGTAATCCCAGACCCTTTAGGTGACCTTCAAAAACTTTAGCCGTTAATGTCTTTGTAAATGGATCATAATGATTATCTTGCTACGTGATCTACGTCACTGTCACATCTCCTCTCTGCACTATCCTCCCTAATGAGATTTTACTTCCTCTCTATATGCTTTCCTCTTTTGTGGCTTCTTGATACTTTAGAATTAGTTAATGCACCACTATTATAACAATAAATTGTCATGAGCTTATCTAAGTTTGGAACAATTTCTAAATCACTCAAGAACTTATAGACCCATACCGTTTCTTCAGCTGTTTCGCAAGCTGCTACATATTCGACTTCCATGGTGGAATCAGCAATACAAAATTGCTTGATACTCCTCCACACTATAGCTCTACCACCAAGGGTGAATACTAACCTAGACGTGGATTTCCTAGAATCCATATATGCCTGAAAGTTAGAATCTGTATATCCTAATGGGATTAGATCTTGTTCTGAATATACTAACATATAGTTTCTAGTTCTTTGAAGATACTTGAGAATAAACTTTACAGCCACCCAATGATCCAATCCTGGGTTAGACTGGAATCTATTGGTTACTCCCACTGCGAAGCAAATGTCAGGTCTCATGTATAACATAGCATATATGAGACTGCCTACTACTGACGCATATGGAACTCATCTCATATCCTTAAAATCTTGAGGTGTCTTAGGACACTATTCCTTAGACAAGTGAACTCCATGCCTAGAAGGTAGATTACCTCTCTTGGAGTTCTCTATTGAGAATCGCACAAGAATCTTGTTGACATACGATGCTTGAAACAAACAATCCTTTATTAATTGGATTCCTAGAACATAACTCGCTTCTCTCAAATATTTCATTTGGAATTGGTTAGCAAGCTAGCCCTTTACTTCTGATAATGCTCCCACATCATTCCCAATGAGTAGGATATCATCTATGTAAAGGACTAGGAAAACTACTTTCTAGTCAATGATGCGTTTGTAGACACAAGGCTCATCGACTTTTTGGTCGAAGCCATATGTTTTGATAGTAGTATCAGACCTGATGTTCCAAGATCTAGATGCTTGTTTTAGTCCATAAATAGACCTTTACAACTTGCAAACCTTTTGCTCTTGATCTTGGGACACGAATCCTTCTAATTGCATCGTGTAGATGCTTTCGTCAAGATTGTCATTCAAGAATACAGACTTGATGTCCATTTGCCAAATTTCATAATCGTAATGGGTAGCAATGGATAAGAGTATTCTAATAAACTTAAACATAGCCACTGGCGAGAAGGTCTCGTCAAAATCAACCCCTTCCTTTTAGGTATAACCCTTTGCCACTAGCCTTGTTTTGAAGGTATCTACCTTTCCGTCTACTCCGCTCTTTCTCTTGTAGATCTACTTACTCCTTACGAGTTTTATCACATTAGGTAAGTCTACAAGTTTCCAGATCGAGTTAGAGTACATGGACTCCATCTAGAGATTCATGGTTGTAAGCCATTCTTCTTTGTAAAAGTCTTCCATTACATGTTTAAATGACAATGGATCATCCATACTATCATCACAGACGACACCATATGCCTCTCCAATATATAAATAGCAATCAGGCTATCGTACAACCCTCCCACTATGTTTAGGTGATAGTGTGATTTAACTAGGAACCGTTTGACTATCAGACGTTAATGGAACAACAACATTGTCAAAAACTCTTATTGATTGTTTACTAGTCGAACCGGCTTTTAATTCATTTAATACAATCTTACTTCGAGGCTTATGATCATTCATATAGTCTTCCTCAAGAAACGTTGCATTTGTCGACACAAACACTTTGTTTTCTTATGGATTATATAAGTATCCTCCTCTAGTTTCTTTTGAATACCCTAAAAATAGGCATACTTGTGAGCGAGGTTCCAACTTTCCAGATTTGTTCTTCAGTACATGTACTGAACACCCCTATATGCGAAAATGTCGCAAACTAGCTTTACGACCATTCTACAACTCTAAAGGAGTCTCAGGAACATATTTGGATGGAACTACATTCAATATGTAAGCCACAGTTTATAGTGCATATCCCCAATAAGAGTTTGGAAATGATGAGAAACTAATCATTGATCTCACCATTTTCATCAGGGTTCTATTTCTCCTCTCTGTTACACCATTCTGCTATGGTGTTCCTGGAGCTATGAGTTGGGACACAATCCCATGGTCAACCAAATAATCCTTGAACTCTTGGTCGAGATACTCACCTCCACGATCTGATCGTAGAGCTTTGATAGTTTTGCCTAATTGTTTCTCAACTTCATCTTGGAATTCTTTAAACTTTTCAAATGTTTTTGACTTTCGTTGCATTAGGTAAACATATATGTATCTTGAGTAATCAACACTAAAAGTGACATGTGACATGATACCCATAACCGCCCCTAGCTTTAACATTCATAGGTCCGTAGATGTTTGAATGTATAAGCTCTAGTGGTTATGTAGCTCTAAGCCCTTTTCTAGTAAAAGATCTCTTGGCCATTTTACTTTCTAAACAAGACTCACAGACAGGTAAAGTGCCAATCTCTAACTAACTTAAATATTCGCCTTTTACTAGTCTATCTATTATGTCAAGGTTGATGTGGCCAAGTCTTAAATGCCACAGATAAACTTCATTATTTGGAGAAATCTTTTGTCGCTTTGTTTTAGGTTTTTCAACTTTAAACAATTAAGTATTAAGCAGTGATGTATGTAATAATGGTCTCAAATCATACAAGTTGTTTTTAATCAAACCAGAACAAATATTCAAACCGTTTCGAGAAACAATAACTGATTTATTATTAAAAGAAACTGAATATAAACGTTCTAACAATCTGGATACAGAAATCAATTCCTTGTAAATCCAGGAATGTAATAAACATTGTCTAATGAAAGAAAACAATTATTTTTAAAAGCTAGTCTAACTGCTCCCACTGCTCTTGCTGAAATGACGTTCCTTGTTCCAACGAGCATTGAGAAGGCCCCCTTCTCAATCTCTGGCTAAGAATCAATCCACTGTAAAAAAGAACAAACATGGTTAGTTGCCCCTGAATGAACTATCCAAGGTAAAGACTCATCTTCCACTAAACATGATTCAATGACAAGCAAATCAAATTTACCTTTCACTTTCTTCTTCTTCTTAGAGAGCTCATCGAGGTACTGCAGACAGTTCCTTTTCCAATTACCAACCTTGTTGCAATGGAAACACTTCCATTTTGCTTTGTCAATCGTGGTTCTCTTCTTCTTATTTTGAACTTGTTTGTTCTTGGGCTTAGGCTTAGCCTTTACCTTGCCAACAGACCTCTTCATTTTCTTTAATCCAGAGGAAGATGGCTCAACAACATTTGCCTCATCGATCTTACTTTTGTTATCCTTAATCATAGACTCAAAAGTTGTGAGCTTATTAAGCAACTGAGTCAGATTAAATTTCAACTTGTTCATCCCATAGTTACTTTTGAATTGATTAAAGCTCTTTAGAAGAGTTGTCAGTATAATGCTCACCTGGCAAGCCTCATCTATGGTCCCACTATTGACTTCATTAGTATTGAAATGGGACATCATACCCAGGACATGTTCCCGGACTAATGATCCTTGCTTTATACGAGCAATCATTGCAGAATGAACAGCTTCATGCCGCTTGAGCTCAGAAGGTTGCCCAAACATGGCATGCAATGACTCCATCATCTCATATGTTCTTCATGTTTTGTATAAAGCACTTTTGTCATGCTTGCTAGCAAGTAAATGCGGGCCTTTTCATTTTATGAAATCCATTTTTCGTAGGCCTCACGAACAATTCATACTGTGTTGGCTGTAGGCCGTGGAGGACATTCCACCGTAATCATAAATTTTAGGTCTTTGGTGACCAGGATTGCATTAATGTTGTTTTTCCATTTAGTATAGTTATCCTCGGTTAATTTGTCATTGGCAAGTATTGAAAGTAAAGCAGAAGACATTTCTAAAATAAACATAAATAAAAACTTATTCATTTATTCACACATTCAAATCATATATAAAATTATTCAGCATATAATTAAATATGATGCATGAAACTTATTTAATGAACAATAGAAATCCCTAAAAAAAAGTTACTATGACATGATAATCCAACATGCCACAAGTGTCGCCTTAGGGTAAGTCAAGTGCTTGTATGTCGAATCGAGACATTCTCAATTAAATGATACTCCAGAATAACTCTTTATTCTTATATAATTTAATCATCGTTTATTTTAGTTAGGAATATAATTAACTATTTAATTAAATCCTTGTGAGTGTAACCCATCATTTTAGATTTCTAAAACTTAACTTGAGAGTTGCTGCCTTAGTGTCAGTTAATCCCAAAATACATCCAGAAATCCTACCCGTTAGGAAGTTAACTTTGGTATTGACTTTTATGGAGACCTTCCTTAGGGAGGACAAAAACAAAGCCGTCAATAGGCCCCACTTGAATCTCACAGTGTTTCTACTAATGATGGAGACTGCGGGATATAATGTTATATATCCCTCTCCCACTCACTATTTGCTTATTAGGGTTTTCTGGTGCTTCCTAGATGAATCTAGATTAAACGGCAAAGAAAAATATAGTTGTTTTAGGTTATGTTACTAGAATCTAATACTATTAACATTAAATAATAAATCAGATTTTTAACTATTTAAAAAACTAATTTATTATTCGAATTCTAATCTATGCAAACTACTTTAAATAGACTAGAATTAAATGTGAGAATTACCAAGTTTTAACTATTAAAACTAAATCACATTATTTGGTCAAATTATTATTAAGGCCTTAATCATATTAATCTTAATAATGGATTGAGCTTTACTAATCTATTTAATTAAACTCTTTAATGAAAGATCAGTAATTAATGAGAATTACCAAGTTTTTACTCCTAAAAACTAATCTCATTATTAATAGTCATTTATGTTATGATTCAATTTTAATCATATTAAAAAAAATAAACATTATATAAAATAAATGAGCTATTTAATCATGCATGATATATTATAATGCAAGTGTAGGCACATCTAATCTATATGGCATAAGTATGCATGACAATGCTTTAAACATCTCATAAATAAAACATACGTGACTTGACTGAGTACGATGAGCTATCTAACCTAAAAAAATAAAAAAATCTAATTACAAAATATTAATCCAAGGCATTCCTTGGTCTTCTTGTAATTCCTTTTTCTTCAAGTCCATCTTTTGCATCTAATGGACGTTTAACCAAGTCCAACTTGATTAACCCTAATATTTTTAATGGTGATCCATCTCATGAATCATAAACTAAGGTCCATATGTTACACTTAACATTTATTAGAGGCCCAAGTTATTTTTATTTAAAAATATTTCGGCCCATTCACGCTTTCGAATACGCAAACCCTAGCTTCACGAACACTTGGCCATGCTTTTTCATGGGTAGCGGTCGTCCGCACAACAGGGTGGCTGCCTGTAGCCTTGCGCGTAGTGCGTAACTGCCAGCCCTTGCGCAAAAATGCGCAGCACCTCTTGCGCACAAAGTGTGTGGGTGTGCAAGACCAGCGCACATACGCTGTAGCCCAGGTGCGTGCGCATAGTGTGCGCTGTTAAGCTACGCTTGGGCATAGCTCCCAACTGTGTGCATTGCCAACCCTTAGCTTGCGGCAGCTGTTGTGCACGGCTACCTTGCGCGTAGTAGCAGCTGTGTCTTCGTTCTTCATTCGTTCTTGAATCTTCTTCTTCGTACAAGGTTACATAATGATATTACAAGATATCGATTTACATAGAACAATTACATTGAAAAAGAAAATTAATAACAAATTATTACAACCCGAAATGAATTTAACTAAACTCATCTTACCATACACTTAAAGATCAACCATGTTTATAAAAAATATATATATAAACATTATACAACCCTAGATTGTGCCTACACATATCATACATATAGAAAAGACTTTGAAAACAAATATAACATATTAGTGTATTACAAAATTGGCTCTGATACCAATTGTAGGTCGTATAGCAGAAAAGATTTAGTTTTTTAAATTAATAAAAACAAATTAAGAACGATAAGTTTCAAAAATTTTATATCGTCTTCTTGGGACCTTTTATATATACGCGAATATGAGGAAGAGATTTGTTTTCATACCTTTGAAGATCACTCCTTCGTTTTCTTTTCGATCCTTCTATTCGATCCAATACCACTAAGTCATCCTAGCTATATCCCGTGATCTAGCAACTGTGTGTGTAGGCACGTCACGGATTCCTAGAGCGGTTGAATAGAGGCTTGAGAGAACTGGACGACAACACCCTGCTTCCCTTTGATGAATTTGGCCAACCCTAATATGAGAGAAAAAAAATTTCTTTTTTCTTTTCCCTCTATAATTGCCGCTCACCTCTGTTCTCTGTAGGGTTCTAAATAGTTTCTTTTTCTTGATAAGTATATCTTATATACTGGGTATTGAAGATCAGCCTCTCTCGGTTGACCTGACATCCAAGAGATTTTGGGGCAATTATGGATTGATTAGTCAATCTTAGTTTTTAAGGAATAAAATCAGGGTATTTGTTATTTTGATTGATTTGTTTTTATTTCCAGATTTGTTTCCTATTTTGTTGAGATATTTACTGACCAGAATATTTCTATATATTCTAGGTCTTTCTTTTATATTTTAATTCATTCAAATAATATATTCTTAGTAGTGTTTTAAGGTTTTCTTCTCTGGTATCTTTTCTCACATGGTATCAGAGTTGGGATACCGTTGAGGGGAAAACACCATGGGTGATAGCTATAAGCAGGCACTCACTAGGTTAAGCAAGGACAGAATGGAGGGAGTTTCTGCTGAATCTTCCCCTGTACCGAATCTTACAATTAACCCTACTCTTATGTACCCTACAACCTCCTTTGATAACTCATCTTTCCAAATCACTTCCTAGAAACTAAATGGAAAAAACTTTTTCCAATGGTCACGGTCTGTCCAGATGGTTATACGAGGGAGAGGAAAAATTGGATATCTTGATGGTTCTAAAAAGAAACCAGATCCAACCAATCCCACTTACATATCATGGGACACCCAAAATGCCTTGGTGATGTCTTGGCTCATCAATTCTATGGAAGAACATATTGGGTCATTGTACCTTGTCCACACCAAAGCAAAAGTCATTTGGGACAAGGTAAAATTGGCCTACTCTGACCTGGAGAATTTAGTACAATTGTGTGAATTAAGAGATCATGCTAGGGATCTCAAACAAAGAAGTATGAATGTCATAGAATATTACACTGCTCTTATCAAGGTATGGCAGAAGCTAGACCTGTTTGAACCCAATGATTGGTGTGGTGAGTGTTCAGGAAAATATGTGAAACTTGTAGAAAGAACTCATACCTATGATTTTCTTACAGGGCTGAATAACGATCTGGATGAAGTCTGTGGTAGAATGATTGGAATCCGACCTCTACCTCAGATTGAAGAGGTATTTGCTAAAGTTCGAAGGGAGGAGAGCAGGCACAAGAATATACTTGGCGACACTAAAGGCTCAGTCCAAACATAAGCCTATATTATTGTCTCCAGAAGCCATGAACAGAATCACAGAGCAGACTATTCCAATGATCCTAAGTGTGCTTGAAGAGGGAATCTTTGGTGTGATTTTTGTCAAAGGACTAATCACACTAAAGAAACTTATTGGAAATTACATGGGAAACCTCCTAATCAGAACAACCGTGACCATGGACCAGAGTTCAGGGAAGAGGATTGGCAATGCTAGTGAGCGTGAGGGGCTATACTACTTTGATGAGGACACTTGCGAGATCAAACAAGTTCATACGGTTAGTTGGGAACCTTCTTCAAGACAAAATCAAGTAATGCTGTGGCATTTTAGGTCAGGGCATCCTAGTTTCCCATATTTAAAATATTTATTTCCTTCTTTGTTTAAGAATAATGACATTTTTCAATGTGAAATATGTCAGTCGGCTAAACATCAAATATCTTTGTTTAAACCAAAGCCTTATAAAGCTACTAAGCCTTCTGCTATTGTTCATAGTGATATTTTGGGACTCTCACGGTCTCACAATCTTTATTCAAAGCGTTAGTTTATATCTTTCATCGATGATCACACTCGTGTGTGTTGGCTTTATTTGCTAAAAGACAAATCTGATGCTGAACAAACATTCAAAACTTTTCACAACATGGTTAAAACTCAATACTCCACTAATATTCAAATTTTGCACGCCGATAATGACAAAGAGTATTTTAACCAAATTTTAAAAGAATATCTCAATAAAAATGGAATTGTTCATCAAAGTTCCCTTCCCAACACACCACAACAAAATGGCATTACTGAAAGAAAAAACAGACATCTTTTGGAAGTTGCTAGGTCAATCATGTTTACTAATAACATCCCTAAATATTTTTGGGGGGATGCGGTTCTCACTGCTTGTTACCTTATAAATAGAATGCCCACAAATGTCCTTCAATTTCAAACTCCTTTAAATGTTTTCTTTAAATATTTTCCTGATAACAGAACTGTTAATAATCTACCCCTAAAATTTTTTCGGTGTACTGTGTTTGTTCATAACCATGAACCTAATTGAAACAAACTTGATCCAAAAGCCTTTAAATGCATTTTTCTTGGATATGCTGCAAATCAAAAGGGGTACAAATGCTATTTCCCAAAAAAGAAAAAAATTAATTGTGTCCATGGATCTTACTTTTTTTGAAAACACTTCATTCTTTTCCACAAATTCCCTTCAGGGGGAGATAAGTAGTGAAGGAAATTTCTTGCATTTTTCTTCTGAAATCCTCAACCCCACTTTGCCAAGCTTGCCAATTTCAGAACCTAATCCTACACACACTGAAAATTTGAGTTTACCAAGAATTGAAAATCTTGATGTGAAAAATGAAATTAATGAACAAGAGGAAAATAATCAAGATGAAATTAAGGTGTCTAATATAGATGTCCAGCAACAGAACACTCAACCAAATAATTAACTTCGTGTTTACTCTCGTTGGAAGAATCAACAAATGGTAGAAACTCCTCTTACTCTCGAGACTTGTCACGAATCTGACTCGGACCCATGTAATTCACTTGTCCTTTCTCATTTGGATAACACTAATGATCTGCCTATTGCTTTAAGGAAAGGTGTTTTTTCTTGCACTCAACATCCTATAGCTCAATTTGTAAAGTATAATCATTTATCCTCTTCAATGAAAGACTTTGTATCCAATCTTGAAGATATAGAGATTCCTAAGACTATTGAAGAAGCCTTTTAACGAATTGAGTGGAAAGGGGCAGTAGAAGAAGAAATGCAAGCTCTAGAGAAAAATGGGACTTGGGAAATTGTTGAGAAACCTAGAGATGTTGTTCCTATCGGCTGTAAATAGGTGTTCACAGTGTAGTATAGATCAAATGGGTCTATTGAGAGGTACAAAGCACGTTTGGTTGCAAAGGGATTACATAGACCTACAAGATAGATTATCAGGAGACATTTGCTCCTGTAGCCAAACTCAATACAATCTGTGTTCTTTTTTCTTTAGCAGCGAATATGAATTGGCCGCTCCAACAACTTGATATTAAGAATGTTTTTCTCAATGGAGACTTGACTGAAGAAGTCTACATGGAACTTCCTCTAGGTTTTAAGAGTGTAGAAAAAACAGGGCAGGTGTGTAAGTTAAAAAAATCCCTCTATGGCCTTAAACTGTCACCAAGGGCATGGTTTGAAAGGTTTACCAGAGCTGTTCGCCAACAAAGGTATAAGCAGGCTCACACTGATCACATGTTATTCTACAAACATGAAGGTGGTAAGTCAACTATACTTATTGTATATGTTGATGACATTATCTTAATAGGTGACAATATTTCAGAAATAAATTCTTTAAAGAGAAGGCTTGCAAATGAATTTGAAATTAAAGATTTGGGTATGCTAAGGTATTTTCTAGGTAAGGAAATTGCTCGAAATAGATATGGTATTTCTTTATCACAAAGAAAATATGTATTAGATCTATTAAAGCAGAATGGATTACTTGGGAGCAAGCCTATTGACACTCAAACTGGTCCGAATGTTAAACTTGGAGATCAAAATACAAGCACACCTGTGGACAAGGGTAGATGCTAGTGACTTGTTGGAAAACTTATTTATTTAGCTCACACAAGACTTGATATAGCTTTTGTCGTCAGCATGGTAAGTCAGTTTATGCATGCTCCCTATGAGGAACACCTAGATGCAGTCATCCGAATATTAAGGTATCTAAAAGGAAGCCCAAGGAAAGGATTGTTCTTTAAGAAGGGTGAATCTCGTGAAATTGAAGCCTATAGTAATGCAGATTGGACTGGTTCAGTTGTTGATAGGAGATCTACATCTGGCTATTGTTTTTATGTTTGGGGAAACCTGGTGACTTGGAGAAGTAAAAAGCAGAATGTAGTGGCTAGAAGCAGCGTAGAGGCTAAATTTAGATCATTGGCAAATGAAGTTAGTGAATTAATTTGGCTAAAGCTACTCTTAGAAGAACTTCAAGTTGCAACAAAAGGTCCCATGAAATTGTACTGCGACAACAAAATAACCATCATCATAGCTCATAATCATGTGCATCATGATCGTACTAAACATGTAGAGGTTGATCGACACTTTATTAAAGATAAGATTAAAGACGGGATTCTTTGCATTCCTCATGTGGCTTCAGTCGAGCAAACAACATATATCCTAACTAAAGGATTTCCTATACCTCTCTTTGAGAAGATGATATACAAGCTAGGACTGTTTGATGTATACAATCCAGCTTGAGAGGGAGTATTGAATATTAGCCTCTCTCAGTTGACCTGGCATCCGAGAGATTTAGGGGCAATTATGGATTGATTAGTCAATCCCAATTTTTAGGGAATAAAATCAGGGCATTTGTTATTTTGATTGATTTGTTTTTATTTCCAAATTTGTTTCCTATTTTGTTGAGATATTTACTGACCAGAATATTTCTATATATTCTAGGTCTTTCCTTTGTATTTTAATTCATTCAAATAATATATTATTAGCAGTGTTTTAAGGTTTTCTTCTCCGGTATCTTTTCTCACACTAGGAACCTAGGGTTTAGTAAATCCAAATTAAAATAGGATTCCAAATCATTTTTTAATTATTACTTTTACTAGAGTTTGAACCTTTGACCTATTTAGAGTAAATAAAAATAATCACTTATTATTTTATTGCTTTTGTCAATGTTAGAAACTGAAACCTCCATATGACAACTAATAATTCTTTATTATTAATATGTCAATTAATTTTTTTTATTAATAAAATTGGACTGATCTAAGGGGAAAAAGTAACATGTCAATTAAATAATCATATTATTTAATAATATTTAATTCAACAATTAAATAATATATTAATTAAATAATCACATCATTTAATTAATTCCAAAAATATGTTTTAAGTTACTTTCGTAACACAATTAATTGGACCATCTAATTCTCTGTGAGTCTTGTTACTATCAATCGTCTAGGGCTAGCAAGGGGACCAAATTGACCCACGGTTTTGAGCTCTAATAATACTTAGAAAAAATTAATTAAAATCTTTAATTAATATTTCACAATTATTAACCTTAGAGTTATTACCCAAGGTTGTACTCTCGTAACTGTAAATATTTTACACAATCAATTTATCAGTGTCTATTGATACAACTATTACATATGGTATGATCCTTCACAAGTAGTTCATAATTAGAGCTTGGTCATAAAGTCAGTTATACTTCTCTAATTATATATTTTCCTTTAAGTACCGTTGATTCTCTTGAATGATTATATCCTTCATTCCTTTACGGAAGAAGGAGATCGCTCTAAATCGTTCAAGTCCTGAATCAACCCTTAAGGGAACTACTTATCTACTTCTCACAAGAAGGAGTGGATTCCACTATTATGCTCATACCTTCCCAGCCACAAGCTAAACCATGATTCTAAGATATAGAGATATTGACCGAGAATGATATTCTGATCTCACCCATGGTAAATCAAAAACCACGATCTAACCTGAAAGAGTCAGTAAGACACTCAACATTTAGATCACTCATATATAGCCATCATTAGTCGATATATATGAATCTTTTCAACTAACAGATCTTAATGACAGATTCATATAGATCGTGGCTCAGTTCTATATGATCACATCATATAAGGTGCCTTCATTCTCATAACATCATATAAGTAGTCTAGGATAAGACCATCGTATAATACGGAATAAACCGCAGCTGTAGATTAACCACAAATAAAGTACCTAGCTTTATTTGCTTTCTACGGACTATTTAGATTGCATGTCTCAAACTGAATACCTCTGTATATAACATTCATATACTCAGTTTGAGATTACATCTGGCAATCTTGGATGTTTGCATATATAATATAAATGTATGAATTAATATATTTGAATGAAATAACTACTTCTTTTATTATTGAATTTATAACATTTACATATTACAAGCTTTAGGGCATAAATCCCAATATTTTCCTCCATGGATCCTCACCACATCCCCACCTTCTACACATCCTCCACCACATTTAGGAGTAGATTGCACAGAGATAGAAGTGGGCTTTGACCAATTTTGAGCTAGTACAAGAATGAGCTCTCGAAGGAGATTTTATTTAAGGGTTGTATCTATTTCTCACTCTCTATGTATTTCTTGTTTTCTTAAATGTGTAATTCTCACTTGAGAATATTTGTAAACCTATTTTGTGCTCAATATATGTGATGGCTGTTTTTATATCCAATTTGTGTTTTGATTCATTCTTGATTGTTATTAAATATATCTTTTATCTTGAAATGCTTGTTTATGGAGATTTGAAATTAATATATATTCATGGATGAGATTAGGAGTAGATTAATGTAATTTAGGAGTACTTGTAGTTCAATATCCCATTTTGTGTTTGTATGTTGATGGAAGGTCGATATTAACTTGTATGGATGAGTTTGAGTGAATTAGAGTTAGGATTGTGCCTTTTGGAGGGCCTTCCGGGCATAGTCTTAGCTAACTAGCTAAAAAGAATGGATGGATCTATTAATTGCCATATTAAATGAGGTTTGGCTCATTGTTTATGTTAACAATTGGACTTTGTCTATTTCTCATCCTAGGGGTTCTAGGTGAGTCATAGTTTGAGTTACAATTATTGGTCTTCGGCTATTTCTCATTCTAAGGGTTCTAGATGAGTCATGGTCAGAGATACAATCACTCTTTCCACATTCATTAGACTTTTACGTTACCATTTCGCATTACGAAGCTATCATTGGGGCTCAATGTAGTTTTGTTTGTGGAATCAGTTCACATATGTTGGTTGCGGTTTCGTCTTTGAGAGGTTCTCGACGCACTCCTCAACTGTTAGCTCTATGAATGGGTATAAATCGGATCGAGGCAAGAATGAACCTTTAACTTTAATTGGATATGCTTAATGTCTAACAACCACTATCGTGCACTTATATATGGTGAACTTATGTACCTTGTATGTCCATATCCTACTTCTCTCATATCCACCATTTTTATTTATTACTTTAAGCACCATTTTCACCCTTCTATATTCTCTTTGTTTTTATTTGTTTTCATTTACATTCTCTTATATGCTCACACACACACACACACCACATTGTACATACACTTCACACACAACATTCTCACCATTTCCACATTCTATTTACATACTTACAATAAACACTAAAACTTGAGATGGTTGATGAATCTCACATCCCTGCGGAACGATACCCTCGCTTGCCGCTTTACTAGTCTTTTGCTAGTTAGAGCACATTGCGTAGAAACTTTTAACATAAATAATCTTTTGATAATCACAATTTGGTAACGACACAAAAAGCTAATATCAAAGCTCCTCTCTCTCTCTCTCTTGTTGTGAAGAAAATGAAGAAGATAAAGATGTGGTGTGGTCTATTGTGGAGAGAAGAAGAAGAAGAAAATGTGTATTTATAGAGTGGGAAGGCAAGGGCATGAAATTGGGATGAAAGGACAAGAAATCCCCTCAATTTTGACCAAAAATTGACTTTTCTAGAGTTGAATGGCGACCTAATTCAATGGCTAAGTCCGCCGTTTGATGGTAGCCATTTGGACTTTTTAACATCGCACACCGGTTACTCAAATGGGCATAACTTCCTCTAGAAAACCCATAACTGCAATCTGTAAAAATAGCTGGAAACTAGACCTTCGGGGCGTTCCGAATATATGTGGCAAGAAACCCAGTTCTATATGAGGAGGGATATATGAGTCTCTGAAGTTGGATGTTCTACACGAGCCATAACAATTTCAGTCCATTTAACCTCCAAATATCTTCAATTAGGCTATAACACCTTATTTTGGGATAAACGCCTACACAAGTGTCACAAAACACATTAAAACACCAAAAATACTCGAGAAACAAGTGCAAGAGATCGAAAATGGAGACCTCAAATAGGTATAGAAATGATATGATAAATATCAAAAAGATGGCGTCTTGGACTATTTATAGGGTTCTCACCAAACTTTGTCAATTTTGTGAACAGCAGTTTTTCGCGGTTAACATTTCACGATCAACCAAGATGATAAAACAACCGTGAAAATGGCAAACCAAATGTCGCTTATATTTCGCGGTCCATTTCTATATTACTTACACTTCGTAGGAAAGTGCTTCGATTTACAAGCTTCTCTGTTTATCTAAGCATCGACCTTTCTACGTGTAATTGTTAGTAGCTTGTCTACTAACCAAAAATCACCATCAACAAACCCCAACTCATATATCAACCTATGATGTTTCGATTGCAAATGGATATACATCAATAACGTTAAAACTCAATCAGACACTTGTGATGTGAATCCAATTGGAGCATCATAAATTATCACTTTGATTTTTCTGTCAATTCAATAATGATTAATTAAGACGAGTTAATATATAATTTAAAAAGTGAGTCGAATATAAAGCAATGGATAATCCAAATGTCGACATCGTTGATGATTAAGTATTTTTGACTTTTTGGACAGCATCCTTAATAATTGTGAGAGATTCTTGAATGTCCGCACAAAGTTGGTGAGGATCAGAAATCACATTTGGATCAACTGCTAGAACAATCGTCATTTTATTCACGTAGCTTTGGTAATGGATTGTCAATGCCTGCAAAACAATATACAAAAACAAATAACTTAAGTTGATGGTTGGATATGGTTTTTAAATTATTATTATTTATTTTTTTGAAAAGATGTTCGTTTATGTATTATTAAAAAAACTTATTTTCAAAGGTTAAAAAAAGTAAACTATTGAAAAGTATAAAAATATATATATTTTCAAAATTAAAAATTAAAAATTTATTTTAAGTATTTTCCGCTATTTTCAAAACAAACCATTTTTTATGGGTCAAAATTGTCAAAAATTACGACAAATTTTATATGATATTTGCTTTTGACCGTAAACAAAGTTTTGATCTTTCATAATCATATTACAGAATTTAATTTCAATCCTTAACCAAAAAATTATCGAAATATCCCTCACCTATATAAACAAAAACAAACCATTTATTATTTTCCTCTACACAATTATCTTTTATATATATATATATATATATATATATATAATACCATTGATTTCATTTTAATAATTTTAAAAATAAATACTATAAAAGACGTTTTCAGTTTGAAAAATAATATTTTCAATATCTTAAACCTTTTAATTTACTATTAAACCCTCCCCCAAATAATAAAATATTACTATTGCTTAGATTTAAGAAGATTTAACTCCTCTAAAGTTTGATTATATATATACAGTTCTTTTCTCCTCAATGCGTCCTGATATAACTTCATCAGTGCGTTGCAGTGAGCCATAGATTATGGAGAAGTTTTGACAAGTGTATACACTTTGAGTCAAAGCATGTAAATATAATGTTCCACATCCAACGCACTGATGGAGTTATATCAGGACGCACTAACTTGAAAATTTTCCTATATATATATATATATATATATATGTGTGTGTGTGTGTGTATATATATATATATAGTTTTTCTCTCTTCAGGACCGAACTGAACTTGTAAGATTAGGTCGAGACTTAAAAGTCATTGATTAAGTTTAAGAAGACTTTGACTAAAGTGAAGTATGTAAATAAAATCAGTTTGTTTTGAGGAGAGAAACTATATATATATATATATATATATATGTATATATGTATAGTCTTTTTATCCTCAGTGCGCATCCTCAGTGCGCATTGATATAACATATATCAGTGCATTACATGTGGGTCATAGATTAAAAGTGCATACAGACTGGGTCAAAGCAATTGAATCTACTGATATATATATATATATATATATATGAGATAGTATAGACAAGATAATATATAACAAAAATAGAAACATAAATTGGATTAAGATATGAGTAAAATAATTAGAACAATAATACTTACAATGTTAATATAAGTCTGAAAGTAATTGATGGACAATGAAAATACAAGAAATAAGTCATAAACTTTATTGTAGATTCAGAATTTTTACAAAAGAGAGGGGAAAGTTTACAGAGGAAAGCTTGAGAGAGGAAATTACAAAGAGGGAGAATGATATGAAAACTGAACCTAACTTAGACTACCCCAAGCTATCTTTATATAGGACAGTTAACTCGGGTTACAAGATTGACAATGGTAAAACTGACCATGGTAACTGACATCATTATTACTATATTTGAATTACGATAGATTCTCTGGTATTCTCTAATGCTGGTTTGTCTTCATGCTGCCAACACACAATTTCATTGTCATCTTCTGCCGACACATTTACTTTTTACCTTTTTTCTTTTTTTTTTGTCTTCATATGCTGACAGATTATTCTTTAATAATTGGAATGATTGATAGCATTGAAGATCTTATCTTTAAAGCCAATTACATCAGACAAATTCAGCAAAGGATTACCAAACCATCTGCCCAAACCGTAAAATCTATAAACGATGAAGAAAAAACAGAAACTAGACATTAGTTACAAATTGACCAATGTCAGATTCTGCAATTCAGGAGTTTGTTATAACTCCAGTTTCCTTATGGTCATGAAGTTATCTCAGAATGTCATTCTAGGACTACCCTTCCTTTATCTTATTACTCATTTCACCACCACAGACGAAGGACTAGAAACTAAGTATTTAGGAAGATGACAATGAAATTGTGTCGACAGCATGAAGACAAACCAGCACCAGAGAATACCAGATAATCTATCATAATTCAAATATAGTAATAATGATGTCAGTTACCATGGTCAGTTTTACCATGGTCAATCTTGTAACTCGAGTTAACTATCCTATATAAGGATAGCTTGGGGTAGTCTAAGTCAGGTTCAGTTTTCAGATCATTCTCCCTCTTTGTAATTTCCTCTCTCAAGCTTTCCTATGTAATCTTTCCCTTCTATTTTGTAAAAATTCTGAATCTACAATAAAGTTTGTGACTTATTTCCTGTATTTTCATTGTCCATCAATTACTTTCAGACTTATATTAACACTGTAAGTATTATTGTTCTAATTATTTTACTCATATCTTAATCCAATTTATGTTTCTATTTTTGTTATATATTATCTTGTCTATACTATCATATTTGCTTGTTCTACGTTTTGGTATCAGAGCCTTGAGACTATTTGAAGAGGAAGGATTGACTTAGATCAATTTTCTAGGTGCAAAAGTCAGCAGTCACCAGGAGAGCCGTCAGCCAAGAGAGCATTAGGCAGACCTACAGACACACTGTGAGTTAAAACCTAGTTTTGATTTAAGTTTTATTCTTTTTCTTCATCATGTCTGCTAGTAGTTCTAGATCTGAATTAGAACCTGACAAAGATGATAGTATATCAGGACAATCTATAGCAAACTATGAGACTAATTGGACTGACAAGGACTTAAGTACTTCGCAACTTCCCAACGTAGAAAAACATAGTATTTATAAGAAACGTGGAGTCTTAGATTTTAAGACTTTATTGGGACAAATAACCAAAGAAATAGATGTTAACTTTCGTGATGACAATATTTTCTCAGACAATCTTTTTAACAAAAGTAGCATGAAACACTATCATAGAATTGGTTACAATAATATGCATATAGGTAGTGTCCAAATTGGGATCAGGCCTCTATCAAAAATAGGATTAAACAATTCCATGCTTGTTTGTCTACATGACAAAAGGATCACTAATTATAAAGAATCTATAATTGGTTTAGCAAAGTCAAGCCTAACCTATGGACCCATTTATTTTCAATGTTATCCAAATTTTACTATCAGTCTTAAGGCTGATGAAAACAAAGAAAAATGCTTAGTTGTTGACATCCAAACCCACAACTATGAGTTTGTACGAGGATCCTGTCCCTATAAACTTGTTTACAGGGTCCACTATCATGTCTTATCTTCTGGACTTATTGCTAACTACATTCCTCATGAGATCCCAGCTGGCCAAACCATTTGTTATAATGCATCAGAAGCCGTTAACATGATGGTTCCAGTTCCTATCCCATGGGAAAAAATTAAGTTCTCAGATCAATGGATGAAAGAAAGAATAGATAGACCTACATTCAGACCACCTATGAGAAACCTAGATGAATGCATATCTGACCTAGATGGTAACTTAAGAATATCTTTCAAACCTATAGAAAGATCCCTATCTAGCAGAAGATCTACTATTGCTAGTGACTTAGAGGCAACAAGATGTTCCTTATCCAGTAGATCCAGACTTATAATAGCCGACCAAATACTCGATTATAGACCCCCTAGTTATAGACCAAACCAAAGTGAAACCTCTAAAATTCTCGACCTAATTCACAGGAGAAGGCAACCTATAATATCACCAATAATGGAAACCAGAAACCCACCTATAGTTATACCATCCAGAGAACCACCCACTCATATAACTTATGTCTATAAAACACCAGAACAAGTAGCCCAGCATATTCATGTCTATGACAATGAAGGACCACCATCCCCAACTCCTTCCCAAGTCCTCACAGAAATTTCTGATCATGAGCCTAGAATCAGAACAATAGATGTTCTCAATAGCTCTAAAGATATCGACAAAAATTATTTATCCCAAGAATACTACTATCCTGAGAACAATATCATGAGAGAAAAATATGAACAAAGTTACTCTAGCTACAAAAGAAAACAATTCCATTCCAGTCCAGGTGGATGAAATGTGTGGAGAAATTAGAAACAGAAATACCATTCTTCCAATGGTATACTGATAGGCATATTCTAGAAGAACAATGCCTTGTCTTAGCAAGGGAAATGAAACCAAAATGCATCCTTCTCCTAGGACTTGTGAAATTAGGTATGACAATGGACCCTCGGAAAATGACAATGAAATAGGCATTAGATACGGAATTAGTAGTGGTGGAAACAACAATGAAAACATATCTAACATGGTATTCTTTTTCATTAATGGTTTGTTTGAGGATTCCCCCAAATCCTAATTCCAAAAACATTTGTTTCAACTATCATTGGAGCACTATGGTGGCAAATGGATAGGCAAGGAAGTCTCTGGACATATTCTTTGACTGTTTTAACAGCTTGTGTATGATGGTCTGTCCAAGGTAATGGTTTTTTTCTAAGTCTTTGAAATAATGGTTTGCAAACGATTCTTAACTCTTTATAGAAGTTAGCCACATAATTCAAACATCCTAAGAATCTTTGAAGCTGTGTTTTGTCTCTGATTTCATCAGGAAATTTGCTAGCAAATTCTAGGCTTCTTTGTATAGGTATAATGGTACCTCTTTTGATGTTGTGACCTAAAAATCTGATCTCAGTCTGGAATAAGACAATTTTTGCGGTTGAGACTACTAATCCTTGGATTTTAACAGTTTTTAAAAATGTATTTAAATGTTTCCAATGTTGGTCAATATTATCATAATAGATTAGCACGACATCAATATAAACAATGGAAAATTCAATAAAATGATTGAAGATTTCATTCATAATGCATTGAAATTCACTAGGAGCATTTTTCAACCCAAATGACATAACATTCCATTCATATTGTCCAAAAGGGACAATGAAAACAGTTTTATAACGATCTTTTTCAGCAATTTGGATCTGCCACAATCTTGATTTCATATCAAACTTGGAAAATATTTTTGCATCATAAAGTCTTTTTAATAAGTCTACTTTATTATATATATATATATATATATGAACTTTCAAATGAGGGATACATTACTTTAATTTCAGTAAGAACCTTGATGAAATCATATCGATTATTATGAATTTTGATATGAATTTTTTTTTTTTTTTTTTGTTGATAAGTTTAATGAAATTTACCCTTGAATAAAATTTGAAAATTTTTCAAGCATTAGAACTATTTATCCTGATTTTGTTAAATATGAAGGCATTAGAACAATATGAGAAATTTATGAGATTTCAAAAAAATAGTTCTAATATTTGAAAATTTCTTAAATTTTATTCATAGATATATTTTAATAAAATTATTATCCACAAAAAAATTCAGATAGAAATTCATAAAAATCGATGTGATTTCATCAAAGTCCTTACCAAAATTAAAGTAAGGGATTCCTTACTTGAAAGTTATTATATATATATATATATATATATATATATATATACGGTCTTTCTATTATCAGTTCGAACTGACAAAAGTTATATTAGTTCCTTGCATGTGGAGCACTGGATTTAAATATTTTGATTGACAAGTACATACAGCCAAGTCAAAGTATTTAAATCCAGTGACCCATATGCAATGAACTGATATAACTTTAACATTGCACCCAAATATATATATATATATATATATATATATATATGAGTGGTTCTCTTCTAAGACATCATTTAATTTTTACAATAAGTAAGGATCTCGAAGAAATCTATCAATTTTAATGAATTTTGATTTGATTTTTTTTCAGATGATAAGTTCAAGGATCTCGAAGAAATCTATCAATTTTAATGTATTTTGATTTGATTTTTTTTTAGATGATAAGTTCAATTAAATCTACTTGTAAACAAAATTTAAAATTTTTTCAAGCACCACAATTATTTTCCCTTGATTTTGTTGAATATGAAGTATTAGAAAATTATACAAAAATTAGGAAAAATGAAAAATACAGTTGTAGTTCATGAAATATTTTTTAATTTTGTTTAAAAGTAGGATTCAATAAACTTATCATCAAATCGGATAAATTCATTAAAAATTTAAAATCGGATAAATTCATTAAAAATTTAAAATCGATGGATTTGATCGGGGTCATTATCCCTTAGGAAAGAACCATTGATATATATATATATATATATATATTGATTCTTTTAAAATCATTAAACTTTTTTATTAATATTTTAATTCTTAATGTGCTCCATCTCTTCACAGATACATACAATAAGATAATAAAATGCTGATTTAAGTAGATGGAAAATGCTGACCTGTGGATGGCCATAAACAGTGGGAGCAAGAAAGGCAATGGGATGTCCATAAAAGCTAATATCTTCCAAAGGACCCACCACATTTGAAAACGCCATTGTAATTCTTGAAAGAACTCTCTTTGCTATTGCACCACCTACCTGCATGTTCACCAAATAAATGTTATATATATATTATATGTTAAAGAAGTTAATGCATGGATCGGAGAAATTAAGTGGTACCTTAAATCCAAATATCTTGATTACAAACTGAGCAATTGAATAGGTGCAAAGAGCTTCAAGGGACAGCTTTTTTCGATCAATTGTGGCTTTTGCTTTACGAACATAATCTAATGGATCATTTTCTAAACCTATCTTGAACGGAATCAGGACATATCCGATGCAATTACCCCACCTCCCCTTCGATTCCTTCTCCATCATATCAGTCAACTCCTACAAATTACGAACATATATAATCTAGGGTGAAATTAAATAAAAAGAGTATATACTCGGTTCATTGTCGGATCAAGTATATACCTGAATCCCTTTAGTTGGTCTTAGGCCGACAAGAACGGTTGCCCTAAACCGCATACTCTTGGGAAGACTAGATGAATTTTGGTTACCTGCAAGTGATCAGAGAATTATTGCCATGTACGTTAACATTATTATTATGTCACAATCTGAAGATCCATTATTTCATGCATGTTCATCGCTAAATATGTAGCATGCAATTTATTTAACGTAAAAAGTAAAAGCATAAAATCTTTATAGAAAACTCACCATAACTCCGGTTTAAAGATCGCGAGAGACCAGCTTGTGTTATCCCAAGTACAACATCATTGACGGTCTACAGTAAAAAGAGAAAAGAAAAAACTTATTTAAATACTCTAATAATCGGATCCAATTGCAAAATGTATATGCTACTCTTTTTGATTGATTGGAAATGCAACTTAAATTTGTTGAATAGGAGTTCTGCTAGCTACAAAAATACCATTTTCATTGCTTTCTTCACTAACTTGATGTCATCCAAACTAACATTCCGGTGCACAATCCGTCTAGGGGCATGCTCATGATCAACTCCATCAGATTCACCTTTCAATGGATTCTTTGTGTCTTTCAAAAACAATAACGTTGCAACGAACACCAAAAGATCCATAATTGTATTCCAAATCAATCTAATAGCCCGCCAAATTGCCAAACACAACCACCAAAACCCCTGCCTGCCACCACCCGAATCTTTACCTTTGTGTTCCGGAACACTAGGCAATGCTTTGGGGTCTGACGTTTTTCGAGTACAAGCCAGGAGGAGAGAAATGAGAGATGCACCATCGCCCAACGAGTGGTGGATTCGAAAGACTCCGGTAGCCTCTGCCTCTGAGGATTTAACGTTGAGGAGGTGGAGTTCCCACAAGGGTTTTGAGAAATCCATTGGCATTGTGGTCATGTAAGAGATGTAGTCTTCTACAAATTGGTCCGGATTAGCCATTTCCGGATCGTAATCCGGAACAATAACATGGTCTTCTACATTCACTGTGGTACGAATCCATTTCATTTTTACTCCCTTTTTGTCGTCCATAACCTTTCTTGATCAGACAAATAAAAGAACTAAATTAATTAGTTACATGTAAAAAAAATCTTGTCCATAGTAATAATTTCCTTCATTTTTCTCTAATCTATACAGTCAAAACATACTTTAATAGAATGTAAGAAATATTATCATTTTACTCTATGAAGTTTCAAAATACGGTGTTTTACCCCCTCTAGTTTTCATATTCTCCATTTCCCTCTATTGTTAAATTATGTCTAAATTGTGAAGCAAAAAATCTATTTTACTCACTATAATACATAATAAAAAGACTATTTTACCCTTAAAATATGAATAAAGAAAATAGTAGGTGGTGCCGTGGTGGCATCCACCAGGAGGATATAATCTCTTTCGTTGGAAGGAAATCGGCCGATAGGTCCGATGGCCAACAATCCCCTTCCAATGGAGAAAACTGTAGATCCAATGTGAGCACCAATCTTTTCCTTTATGCTTAGCTAGAAGGAGATTGACCAACAATTTTTTTTTTTTTTTTTTTTGAACGGAGGGGATTGATTTGTGTTCCTCTTCATTGGGAGAAGACCGTTCACCCTTATCGATCTCCTCCTCAAATATTTAAACAACTTACTAATGAAATACTAGTTGTGAGTTGGGAACACAAGGTAAAACACCATTTTTTTTGAAACCTCGAGGAGGCAAATGATAATTTACTTTAATATAATCCATGTATTTAGTGAAGCTATTAGTGCAACTAGATATAAGTAAACCATGAATTTATTATAATTATTAAAGAAAAAATAAAATTTAAGTAAACCACCAACAAAGATTTAAAAAAGTAATAGAAAATTAGAGTGCCCTTTTTTTATCAATTATTGACATGTAATAAGATTAAAATGCCCCTATAATTATTAAGTTTGACTAACGGAATGATCTAATTGAATTATTTTTAGAAATGTAAGGACCGGTTTAATGAGAAATACAAAACTGCCGTTCACAATTACCTAGGGACTAAATTGTAAATCCACTTTATATAATAACAAAAATGGTCACAGGGGTATTTATTTTGGTCAAAGACAGTGGGGCAATGAGTGATGCGGAGGGAGAAATAAATGAAATTGAAAGCAAAGGAGAAATGCACCAAACCATATATTGAATGAAAAGATGAAATCATTAAATTGGTTTGGTGAAAGTGAAAGAAGGTACCGTTTTCATTTTTGGGCAGAGAAATTCATTATTCATTTAATAATAATAACAAAAAGCAAATCAACTAGAGTGTTGATCTCCTACCTCTGAAATTAAAGATGAAAAAGCAATTGAAACATACCAGTTTGCTGGAGAAACGAGGATGGTTGAGCAAAGTAAGGTTCAATCCTTGTTTAATTACACTCGGATTAATACTTGTTTTACACCCAAGAATCGCGATTATATGACAATTAAACCGCGGAGCGTGAAACAACCGGGCTGCAGGACTCAACGCCTCTACTGCTTCGTTGACCATTGATGGACGGTAACGACTGAAGTGGTGGAGATGAGGTGGGAGAGAAGTTCAACGTTTGACACTGATGTCTGAAGTTCTCGACAAAAGTTCTAAGTGAAAAGTAAAACCATTAACAATCCGTTTACACAGGTCTGGTACTTATACCAGAATATTCTAATCACCCAAACGAGTTAAAGGTGTTGTTTCTAAAATCAGGAATTCTTGACCAATAATATTCTCTGAAACATCCACGTCAGCATTCTGTTATTTTCTAGTAACTAATCTAATGCAAGTGTTGATTAGCACTAATGGTCCATACTCCATAGTCCATACTCCATAGGCACAGGCACTTTATAAGCCCAATTACAAAACAACTAATTGGTGGCCTTGTGGGCCTTGAGGCTCCATATTGGAGAAAGAGAGCGAAAGGTTTTCGACAGAAGCAGAGCTGATGCTTAGGTTACAAGAGTCCAAGGAGATGGGAATTTCGTGTGGGTCTAGGCAGGTCACTAAAAACAAATTAGGAGAGGAATCAAATTCTAGGGATTTGCGTCAGGTTGCGGAGAGGTTGGCGACGAAAAGGATGGTGTTGTGTACATGGAGAACAACAAGTGTAAGGTTGATGACATTGGTGATTGGTGATTGGTGTGGTGTCAATCACACAGATCTATTTGAATGGTATGGACTGTTTCGTTTCCAATGCAAATGCCAAAGGAGGTGGAACAGCATTCCCAATCTGCCTATGCTTCTTGTGAATGTTCCCTGCAAATTTGTAGCCATCCGGAAACCCCTGTAGGCACAATAATAATTGACTTACAAAAGCACAGTACAATTCATTTTGTTTAACACGATTAATTAGCTAATTAATCATTTAAACAACTCCTGGCAAGTTTCTAGAAACGAAAGGAAAAAAAAAAAAAAAACAAAAAAAAACTGAGAATACTTGCTTGGGAACGTGCACATTCACGTACAGTGATTATCCTATCCTGATCAGGGTGGAAACACATTCCCACCTTACCCATTGGTTGAGGGTCAGTAATGGAGGTGGGAAAGTTTCCTTCCCAGTCCCAGCATTTCCAACAGCTGGGAGATCCCCAATTGTATCTCTAACAGTTATTGAACGGAAAGGAGCGCCATTTGCTGTACTTCGAACAGCAGCATAATGGGTGTCTTCAGACAATTTGATCTTTAGCTCAGGACTAGCAAAGACATGCATTGGCTCAGGCCATTCAGGGAGTTGTTCCTCAGGATATGAATGCTCGTTTACGTGATTGAGAAACACCATAGGTTCCAGCTTCCAGTATACCAAACTTCACCTACAATAATCCAAATAAATTATTAGGCAAATTGAGGTACAACAGATTCCGAATTAGCCTCATGCTAGGAGGTACAATTACCAGGTGATAAGAATAAACACCGATCTCATGTCTTGCTTAGGTTGCAAAGAAATCACCAGATAGAGCTATTTTGTTTACTAAAAAACTTTTTGATCAACATCTACCTGATAACCCATCTGGAGGAGAGAAGCGAGAGTTAGACGGAACGTCTGGCCTTTATTAAATGACACAAAGTTCCTCACATTCTCTAGAAGAAAAAATCTAGGGCGGAAGTAATCAGCAAAAGATAAGAATGCCAAGATCATCTCACATTGAACTTTACTCCAAATGCCTTGATTTCTCCTGCAGGCTCTTCATATTCTATTGCCCACTTAGTCTGTGAGACACCTGTGTGTAAAAAAAAAAGAGACTAAAAACACACCTGCTCGCTCTAAACCATCAGATAAACCTCCACAACCTGCAAAAATATCTAGGGTGGCTAGGCATTTCTTATGAAGTGCATCTGTTTCTTTTGCAATTTCATCGTCAAGCACTCGCTCTTTACCCTTATCCTTTTTCTTTCTTCAAGATTTATCAAAGTCAATAAAACAATAAAACAATAAAACATAAAAACAAAACAAAACAAAACAAAAAAAAAACCAACAAATAAGGAGATTGGACCACTTTATATGTATTATAGGACAATGAAGAAAACATAAACTACCTGCTTGATAGCTCCTTATGAGGATTATATAAGTGTTCACAAAAGAAGATGTGTTCAAAGGTTACAGGACTATCCATAGATGGAAGATCATGCTTCTTCCTAATGTCACATTTTCCTTCTATTCCAATAATAGGAACTGTCAACACTTGCTCACTGTAATAAACCTAAATCACAGAGCATGCTTAGATCATGTAACTTATAAGTTATTTCCTATTTTTAAAAATATTCCTTACCTCTCGAATGTCTGAGCAGTATGCTTTCTCTGTTGATATGTCCTCGGGTCTGAAAAATCTCTGTACTTTAACCTTAGTAGATTTCGCAGAAACTTGTTCCTTCGTCACTTCTATCTCAAGCAATTGGCAAATAGCATATGCTTTCAGTCCTACGTTCCTCCCACTATTAAATGTTTCCTGCTCCTTATCTTCAGCTGCAAATTGATCAGGCGATAGGTATACAAAGTCATGAAGGCGGTATTCAATTCCTTTGAAAGTGAAGCCTTTCCCACACAAATCTAACTTAAGAGCTTCTTTCTCCCTCTCAGTTTCCTTAATTTGACAAGAGTGGCAGACTCCGCTCCCAAGTCCCATGGTTTCCGTTGGAAGACGAAAGAATGCACCTCTCTCAGGCCAGTATAAACTCTTGCAATAATATTCTATTGAAAGACCTTCAACTTTCCTGTCTCTTGCTCTCTCCCTGTCAGCCTTATCCTTGTAAGCATTTGCCTTCCAATGCTGGTGTCCCCAAGGAATCGATCGAATTTCAACCACAACAATTTCTTTAATATCTTCTAGTTCAAACTCCAGACAGATATTAGTCAAAAAGACCTCTCTTTCGTCAGCAGTGTTAGCAAGAACAGTTTGCGATCCTCTTTGCATCAGCCTTCCATGAACCATCTTTATTGCATCTGACTTTTCGAACATATACTCTATATGATAAATAGGAGGCAGTTGATCTGAATCTGCAGTTCCCACAAGCACAGAATCACCTACAGAAACCAAGTTGCCACAAACAATGGCTTGTTTGTACAGAGAATAGCCAGAACATGATTTTCCATTTTAGCACAAAGACCGGTCACAAAAGCACACTTCCTGAATGTTTCATCCGGAAACTCGGAAAATTGTTGCAATATTATCTGTCCATGAACCACCACATGCCTTTCAAGTGTGGGTGGATTGGAAGAAATGTAGGCAGGATCATTCCGACTGAGCTCGGATACTCTTTTAATTACATCTGTAAATGATTGATCCTTCAATAAGGTAATTTTGGCAACAGCCAGCCTTACAGTTTTTAGAACCGGTTCGTACCATGGGGCATACTGGTTTGATGGCTTTCCAAGCCGATACCTAAAGAAACAAAAATAATTTGATAACAAATCATTTCAAATATATATATATATATATATATATATACAAATCATTTCAAATTCGTCAGTTTCTCCAGCAGTAATATGATGGCAGAGGATAGTCGTTTGCAAATTCATCTTCATTAATTTTAACATAGAATTTATTTGATCCAGCAACTTGTTGCTGATTTCTCTTGGGTTTCATCGATAGCCCATTCTCCTCTTCCTGCAACAACCTGGCCAATTTCATATCACCCTCTTCTGTAGATCCACAAGCAGATGAACTGGACTGACTGATTTGCTCTCCTTCACCAATTCTCAGACCTGTATTCATCAAGCTGCCTGATGCAGTAGCCTCTGCAATCACATGTTTCTTATTTTCTTTTCTTAAAGCAGCCAGCACAGGTAAATCCTCAAAGACCTGATTGTTTTTCATAGACATTTCATCCAAACCAATCAGTTGATTGTATATCGTTAGGAAAACTTTTGCTATCGCTCATAGAACGTACAACTTTTCCAAGTAGTTCATCAAGAGTCAGATCAGGACTCCCTCCACATGTTTTTGACAATATCTTGTAAACCTCCATACAGGCACGAGCATTTTCAAAGAAAAGGTTATAAAGCATTTTGTAATTACTGGCAGGTCTGACGCAGTCATAATCTGCTACATCAGTGGAGACCCAAATGACAGGAGAGCCTTCATCATAACCGGATATTGTCCAAGATTCGATCCGTCCAAATCCTTCGCATCTAAATCCTTTTTCAGAACTTGCTTCTAGAGGCAATATGAAGCCAGTAATAAACAAGTTATCAACTTCCAGCATTTCAACAGACTTTAGATTTCCATTAGCATCATGAAAGATAAAGAATAATTTGTAATTATGCATCAAAATCCTGAGAGATCTATAAACACCGAAATGCAACCACCGGTTGCAGTCTTTATGTAAGAGAATCTCAATGAAGGAAATTGAATGCCTGTCTTATATGTGTTAAGTACTAAGCAAGTCAAAAGATAAAGCAAAATGCAAGCTAAATTCATCATTACATATGCAAAATGCTCTTAAAGGCGCTAATTCACTGCATATCTGAATATGATTTCTACAAAGAATTAATATTATACATTTTCTACATTTTCTGATATTCATTAACATGTTAAGACGTGCAAACACACAGATACTGCATAACTACTCTCTGAACGACTGAACCTGATAGCATTTACATCCCTTCATACAAGTTCATGCCATAGCTTTGAAACAACTTTTCGCAATTCACATAATATATATATATATATTATAACCCAAAAAAATAGTAGATTAATGAAAAAGTTTATACCATTGCAAATGAGACATAGGCTAAAACAAGATTGTAGAATGAAAATAGTATATAGAAGACATTAGGAAAATAGTTCATGCAAAGATGAATAATGCAAGATTATGGTCTAAACAAATTTAATTGTAGAAGATGTACAGTGAAATTTAGCTGCAAAAGCTTTGCAGCAAGAACACTAAAATGAAAATACTATATATACAATAAGTCACATGTATGTTCATAGATGGAAAAATGTTTAAAACTGAAACCCAAATTGTGTAGTCACGTATGAATCTGAGAACGTGCAAGACACCAAGACAGAAATATTTTGAAGAAAATTCTAAGATCGGGCCAAATCTTCCAACTAAAAAATTAAAATTAAAATTAAAATGGAAATGCAGATCGGTCTAATAGCTTATACCAAAAAGAGTACGGTCATTATTCATCTTAATAAACAAAGATGTGAGCATCCAAAATAGTAAATATTCACATGAATATTTATACAAGAAACACGAAGATACATTCGATCTATGGTATAATTAAATGTTGTCCATGTTATGGAAATCAAATCAAGATATTAAAGGGATTAAAGGCATAATAAGCAAATAATATCAAACGAATTCATGCATATTCGAACGTGAACCTCTATATAGGTAAAATAAACGTGACGAACACATAAATGAAGAATATAAGGCGTAAAAAAAGGAAAGCTTAAAGTATAATTATCATCTATGACAAATGAGAAGTCTACATCTGAAATACCCAAAAACATGTCAACATGTGTGTGTAGGTGTAGATGTAGATGTAGATGTATAGATACATGGATCACTTAATTTAAAACTACTTTACGTCCACTCTCATCAAGCTATGTGATTTAAACTTGCTTTACAAACAAACTGACAGACACAACATAACACCCCAAAGAAAAATGAAAATCTATGGTTTATATAATAACAAATTTCAAATTCACCAAATGAATCATCCAAGAACAAACTTTTAATCTATACCAACATACTCAATAATCAAAAGCATAAAATTGTCAAACAACATAAAAATAAAAAAATAAAAAATAAAAAAAGTGCAATAACAATGAATACTATACATAAAAATCTAGATTCAACCCTAATTGAATCATCGTAAAAATGCCTTACTTACTTTACTTTCTACTAGCACAAGATATATATTCTCTCTCTAGACCCTTCTCTTGCTCTCTCTTTCTCTATATTTCTATATCTCGAACTAAATCTCTATCTACTGTGTTCACTTGCTTCTCTAAATCTCTATATTTATACACATGAAACGCCCTAAAACCTGACTGGACTTGTCTCCGGAACAAACACATATCTCTCCTCAAAAGGTATGCATGTGCATTGGCTCACAATACGTTCATGAATATGAGTTAATTTGTTGCAATTTTAGAGAGACCTAAAAAGAAGAAAAAAAAAAACAGAGAAAATCTGATCTGGATTCTTATTGCTTTCTTCGCTCTCATTTAATACACTTGTTGACCTCGTTTAACTCTTTACTATCTACAGGTAACGCTGCGCAGATTAGCCACCCTCTATTTGAAAACCAATCTCCAATTTTGGCAACAACAACAACAACAAATACAGCCACAACCCACCAAGCTCACCTTTTGTTTTTTGAAAAAATTTATTACTTGTACGTCCAAATAGTTTTTTTTTTTTTTCTTCGATTTTTTGGCTGTATGTTTTAAAAACATAAATCATGTGTGATGTGGCACCAAAACCACTATGACTGCAAGGGCGCGTTTGGAACGGACATTGGACAGGACAAGGTGGGACTGAACGGAACGGGACAGAACATATTATTCCATATTGCGTTTGGAATACCTGGGACAGTACTATGAATTGTACTATTATGTTTTTAGTATGGCTAGGACAGGACAAAACAAAAGGTTCAAATGATCAGAATGTCTTTTCTTTCCTTTCCATTGTTTATAACAATTTTATTAAGTTTGAAAAAACAATATTTGAAAAATATCAAATATCGTTGAATTAAAAGTAATTAAAAATCATATGAAATCAATATTTTCTTTCAATTTTTTTTTTTTTGATAAACAGTTCCTAATTAAACTTCCCATTTTGATTGCATTTACATAGAAATACAAAAGGAGAAGGACATACAATCAAAAACCATGATAATATTTTGATACGTGAGAGTTAAAATCAATAATAATAATAATAAAAAAGCAACATCAAGAATTACCCAGATGCAAATAACCAAGAAATGATAGTTGTTGCTAATCAATATTTTCTTTCATTTTCTCACTGTACAAACACCAAAAAAATTTCCATCAATATTTTCTTTCATTTTCTCACTGCATAAACACCATCAATTCAACAAAATTCATCCTAATAGTTTATGTGTTCTTAAATCAATTAAACAAAGAAAAAAACTTGGAAAACAACCAGGGAAGGAAAAAAAATCTAATACAAATCGAATACAAATAAATAAATAAATAAAAACCAATCGAATACAAATCAAAAAAATCAAAAAACAAGTCCTGCTTCAATCGAATACAAATCAAAAAACCCCAAACCACCATCATCGTCAACACCAACCTCACAAACCACCATCATCGTCAACACCAACCTCAGGAATCCCCACAAACCTCGCCGCCGACGACGCAATCCCGATTTTGTATTCCTATCGTTGTGAATCGAAAATCCCAAATCAAGAAATCGAGAACCCCAAATCGAGAAATTGAAAACCCTGAATTGATTTCTCAAAATCGAAATCAACTAAAGCCACCACCTCCAAAATCAAAGGTCGAACGGAGAGAGAGACAAGCTGGAGAGACTGACATCTTTGCTCCTCGCCAGTGGCCATAGAAGAGAGAGAGAGAGAGAGAGAGAGAGAGAGAGAGAGAGAGAGAGAGAGAGAGAGAGAGAGAGAAGCATGAGAATGGGTGGGTTTCAAAAAGAGAAGTGTGAAAATGGAGTTGGGTTTTATTTTATAGTTGGTTTTTTTGTAATTTTTAGAAGATTTGAAGGCAAAAATGTCTTTTTCAAACTTGTCTCATCCTATTTGGGTGGGACAAGTTTTTGGGGTTTTATGTCCCAGCTTGTCCCATCCCGTCTCATACTAATAGCGCGCCAAACGCGGGATAAGAGAAAGTTGTCCCATCCTGTCTCGTCCCGTCCCATGTACCAAATGTACCCCAAGTACACAACTTTTTATTTGTTATAAAAAAAAGCTTTTGTTTTTTTTTTTTTTCAACTTCCAGTTCTTTCTTATGCCACAAGTTATTTTATAAAAGAGATGATTATTTCTTTTAGTTTTATTTTTATTTTTTAATTTTAAATATTTGATTTATGTAGACTATTTGATTGAAATCCAATGATCAATAACAACTCAGTAACTACTGAAACGATACGCTAACTAAGCTCGAATTCCAATTTCTAACCTATAAAATGTTATTAAAAGATAAACTTCATTTTAATTCTTTTTGTGATTTTTATCCTTTAACGGGCTGTACTAAATCGGATGCGGATTTTATTACTAAAATTAGACAAAATGTCAAATTACTTTTGTGCCCTTGGAGTTTCTTAAAAGAATCTTCCCTAATATGTACACTAATTAACTTGGTAAACTATTAATGACTTCTTCAATTGCTTGATAGGTGTTAGATTTTGTAATATGGCAAATTGGATTGTAGGTTTTCTTGTGTTGTACAACTTAGGCCCCATTTGGTATTGCTTTTAAAAAGTTAAAATCTGATTATTTAATAATTTTGATATGAAAAAAATGTTTTGTAAAATTCTCAAAAGTGATTATTTGAGAATCTAGGTTGATTTGTCAGCAATTTTAAGCAGCATGTGGGGGGTTACTTTTGTAAAGTAATTATGAAAGAATTTACTGTCAAATTTAATGAATCTTTTTAAAGACTAAAGTATCCATATCGATTTAAAATAAAGACAATTATATCTCAAGTTTAATTTAATATAAATGAGTTTTATTATAAGCACGTTCATCATTGATTATCTCTATTAACAATATAAACCGTAAATTATCATTACCTTCCAGTCATTGTCGTCGATTGTTCTTTCAATCACTGTTACCGGTAACGCTTTTCTTGTAATTTATTTGTCTTTATTATATATATTTTTCAAATTAGAATTGTTCTAAAATTTTAAAGACTTGAAGAAAATAAATCTAAGAATATTATTAGGTTTCGGTTGAAGAATTTTTACTATGACTGCATGAATAAGCCTCTGTTACTTTTTTACACTGCATAAAGAAACAAAATAATAATAATAATAATAATAAATAAATCCATAAATAATTCCATCTTATATTTCTACAACATAAAGAAACAAAAACTATATATATGTATGACTCTTTATTGCTTATGCGGAGTACTCTAAAAAAAACTGTATTAGAAGGAGATGAAAAGGAGATGCACATTCAATGTTGTTATTATTATTTTATTTTATTTTATTTTTCAAAAATCACATCCCTGTTAATCTGTTATTGATGTGATTTTTTTTTAAAGAGCGAAATCTGTTCTCTATTGCTTTGTTTTTTAAAACAATTTTTTTTCCAAAGTTTTGACTATATCTTTTGTAAATGGCACATCTGTTTTGTTGATGTTGATTATATGCATGTAAACAATTTTGGTGCTCCAATTTTGCAGAGGATGTAGTGGTCCTAGTGGACGATAGTATTACTGTTCAGCAAGGAGATTTGCATGGTAATAATGAGGTTGGAGCCACGTCTCCAATTTTGCATGCAGCTGGTGACGTGTTGGGTGGCAAGAGTACGTATTCTCCTAATAGTAATTTGGTTGCTGGCAAGAAAAAGGAAAAATGGAAAAGGTAGGCTAGAAAGGGTGGTTTACGAGCCACAGTGCCTGGTTTACGAGCTACGGTGCTGTCGGATGAAGTACAAGTTGAGAGGAAGAGAATTATTAATACCGGTGTTGTATATATGTTTTCGGCTAGGGGACACATCAGCAATTTATACAAGAAGAACGTAAGAATAGGTCTAAATCATATGTTCAAAATGGTCAACAAAGGAAGTGTTGACCGTTATGCTACATCAGTAGAAGAAGTCAATAAACTAAATATACTCGCCAGATAAGTCAGCTTGTAGCCAAAAACCATGTCCGCCCTAAATCCTACTCGCACAAAACAGACAAAATACTCGCCACAAGACTTGCTCGCCAAAGCTTTACTCGGCCAATAGAAGCAAGTTGCCTCTATTACCAATACAGGAAACCCATAAAATGAGAACTCTCAAACTGGGATCCCAGTAAGGAAAATATCTTTATTTCCTCTCGAGATAAAAGAAGTCCAAATAGAAAAGGACTCAAGACTCCCTAGAAACAAGATGCTAAGCTGAAAACGAATCCTAATCAGTTAAGGCTGAAATCCTAAAGCGACGATTGTTTAGGAATCCACCATCTACATGGCAAACGGAACAAGAAAACCTTAACTCACTTATTATAAATAGAATCATGTAATCTACGGGGAAGGGGGTTGAAAATTCTAGTGAGTTGAGAGCTATTGTATGAGAGAAGAAACTGATACCAAAGTGTAACCAAAAGGAGATCATAGTGTTATTTTTCTTGCCCTCAAGGGGCCCCGTGGTTTTTTTCCCGTGTTAGGATTTTTCCACGTAAACCCTGTGTTTTGCATGCTTTCATTGACATTGCTATTTACATTATTAGAACCTTATTGTGAGACACGTGGCAATCCAAAAATCACCGTCAACAACCGGTGAATTGATGCCTTTTGTAGATTCAAAGAAACAAAGGTGTGACGATGCTTTTGACTCCGTGTCAATTGAAATATCGGTGAGTCGGGCTGGATCCCCGGCTTGCCGACCACAATGAAAACCTTATTTTGGAACACTCGGGGTTTAGGGGGACTAAGCGTTCCGGGTCCTGCATTCGTTAATGCAAGATCATCGCCCTAACATAGTCTTTCTGATGGAAACTATTTGCGATTATAAGGCTATGAAAGTTATGAGAGTTAAGTTGGGTTTTGATGCAAAATTAGTTGTGGACTGTGAGGGGAATAGCAGTGGGTTATATTAATTTTGGAGAGTGGAGGTTGATGTGTTCCTTTTATCGTACTCTTGTTTTCACATTGATATTATTGTCACATCTCATATTGATAAAAAATGGCGGTTAACGGGATTTTATGGCAATCTGATTACGAATCAAATGAGTCATGGTTGGACTTTATTACGGAGATTGGCAGGTATGTCATTTCTTCCCTGGTTAGTAGGCAGGGATTTTAATGAAATTTTGTATTTGACAGAGCAATCAAGGGGGAGTGGAAGGCAGGAGTCCCTCATGGAAAATTTTCGTAGTGCTTTAGAGGATTGTGGTCTCAAGGACTTGGGATTTTTCGGTCCTAAATTCACATAGTCAAATTGTCGTGATTCTCAATTTTTGATTCAGGAGCGTCTTGACAGGAGTGTGGGTAATTGTTCTTGGAATCTTCTTTTCCCTATCTATATAGTGAAATATTTGGAGTATTGAAAGTCGGAACATCGTCCAATTATTTTCGAAATAGCTGACAGGGTGGGAAGGTCTTTTGGTCGGCGTGGGTTTCATTATGAAAGTGGTTGGGCTGAGAAGGAAGATTTTCCTAAGTTGGTCAAGAGCTCTTGGGCGGCTATTAATGGTCCTAATTTAATGCATAAAGTTGTGAATAGATTGGTTAGTTGTGCTGGCCAACTTCAAAAGTGGAACCAATTTAATAAAAGGTCTTTTGTTGCGAAAATTACTGTCAAGAAAAAAGAATTAGCTAGCTGCAATCAAAATGGTTCGGATTTTGGTTGGGTACAGCGTAGAAAAGTGGAAAGGGAGCTTGATAATTTGCTTAAGGAAGAAGAGGTTTTTTGGCATCTACGCTCTAAAATTTCTTGGTGATCGTGCCAAATATGTTGTATATTTAGGCCCTCATTTTCGTATCCTTTGTTCCGTTTTCATGTGTTTTTGTGTCTTTGATAGGTTTCGTGTTCGTAATTGTAAAGAATTGTGCATTTCTAGTGTTAGAAGCATGTTGTGGGTATTCTGGTCGAAAAGGGAAAAAAGGTGGTAGAAGGAAGGACAACTGGTCACCAGCAACTCTAGGAGTGAGGGTCAGTGCTGGTCGCAACTCCACTCCTCGTCAAAGCCGGGACCTGATTCATGAGGAAACGATAAAGTGCGGGTCGAGTGCGGGTCGAGTGCGGGTCATCCAACTGCACTCCTCATCAAAGATGGGACCTGATTCATGAGAAAAATATAAAGGGCAGGTTGAGTGCGAGTCATCCAACCGCACTCCACCCGTACTCCAAGCTCAAAGCCAGGACCTGATTCATGAGGAAAAGATAAAGTGCAGGTCTCATGCGGGTCATCCAACCGCACTCCACCTGCACCCCAAGCTGGATTTGAGACCTGACATCTACTGGAATGATAAAGTGCGGGTCACACAACTGCACTCCATCCGCACTATGGCCTAAACCCGAGAGTAGAAATTGCACATGATTGTTAAAGTGCGGGTCAAGTGCAGGCCATCCAACGGCACTTGTACCCAAATCCGAGAACTGAAATTGAAGAAAATCGATAAAGTGCGGTGAGTGCGGGTCCAAGAACCGCACTCCACCAGCACTCCGCACGCGCCATATTGCATTTTGAAGCTTAAGTGACCTATTTTTGTAAGGGGTATATATAGAATATGATGTAAACGTTAAAAGGGACTTTTACTTAGAATTTAACTAACAAAAACTAAACCTTCGAATATGATCTAGTATATTTAGTAAACCTAGATCTAGGAATTCTCTCTCTCACACACTTACATTCTCTACTCAACGAGGAGATTGGAGCAACTTCAAGAAAGGAGATATTCTCAAAATGTTCTCTCTCATTCCTTTCTCTTATTTTCCTAGTTGTAATGAGTAGCTAAATTTCCTCTAAGGGGTTGATGGAGTAGTTGGTTGAATATTGGGCTTTGTACATAAACCTCATTCTATACATATTCATTTCTATCTTTCATTGTTCTATTCTTGTTCTTAATGGTTTTCATTGATTGCTTGTCTTGGATACATCCTCTTAGCAAGTTCTCCTTGGATTATGTATGAGTATTGCATCTAAATATATATCCTATTTAGTTGTTTAATGCTTTATTGAATGGACAGAACGTCATGAACTTCGACTCTATAGCCGTGTCCTTAATCTAACCTCGAGTGGATGACCAGCACTATACACCCTTGGTTGACTCTTGTGAGAGGATTAGAAGTCATCACTATACATCCTAGGTTAACTACATTTGTAATCGGTTGAGTCTTTGATAGATAGACCAGCTTCATTTCCAAGAACCTCGAATGAGCAACCAACACTATACACCATAGGTTGGTTGTTTAGGATGGATTAATCGATAATTGGTGGACATTGCTATACACCCTAGGTTGACTGCGAACTAGAGATAATAACCAACACTATACATCCTAAGTTGGTTACATTTGATAAAACGCGCTTCATTACGAGTTTATTGCATTTGCCCAATGTTCGCTTTCGATTCTGTTAACTCCTTAGTTTCCTTTTATTCTAGGTTGCATGGTTAGTTAAGTTTTTAATAATTTGTCTATTCATATTTCGCAACACCCACATTTTACTCTTTGTTTATTACATTAATATTACTTTAGTTATAGCTAGTCTTTGCTAGTCCTGTTCCATGTGGACGAAACCCCACTTACTACCATACTTGTGTTTTCTAACCCAATTAAGGCTTTGTGAGGTTTTATAAATATTGTTTGACAAGTGGATTTTAAATACACACAAAACGGCTTTGTCACTTGGCTCAAGGAGGGTGACTGAAACACCAAGTATTTCCATGCAAAGGCCTCTTCTAGACGGAAACATAATTCCATTCTTGGGTTGTTTGATGATGATGGGGTTTGGATGACTTCGGAGGATGATTTTGGAGGGGATAATTGGCAGGTATTTCTCTTCCCTTTTTGTGAGTTCGCGGCCTTCTAAAGACCATATGGCTACTGCATTAAGAACGGTGGAAGCTAGATTACCAGTTAATATGAGAGATACTCTTGATGCTATTTTCACCGCAGATGAGGTTACATGTGCTATTTTTCAAATGTGTCCGTCCAAAGCTCTAGGAGAAGACGAATTTCCTACAAAAATTTTCCAAAAATTCTGGACTATTGTGGGAGAAGACATTACGAGTTTATGTATGGAATGTCTCAATAAAGGCTGTTCTGTGGAGATGATTAATCACACCTTGTTGTGCTTGATTCTGAAGGTTAGAAACGTGGTTCGCATGACTGAATTGAGACCTATTAGTTTGTGTAATGTGATCTATAAGTGTGTGTCCAAAGTGTTGGTGAATCGTCTAAAAAAAGTTCTCAATTGCGTAATAGCTGATACTCATAGTGCGTTTATTCTTAGAAGATTAATTACAGACAATGCAATGGTGGGATTCGAGTGTACGCACACTATGAGGCAAAAGGTTAACGGAAAAAAGAAGGGGTTCATATCTCTCAAGCTGGACATGTCCAAGGCTTACGATAGAGTGGAGTGGAGTGGAGTGGAGTGGAGTTTCATGAAAGGTATGATAAAGCTAACCTCTAAGTCTTGGATTACGAAAATCATGAATTCCATCTCCACGGTTTCATATTCTTTTATTTTAAATGGGAAAGTTAGGGGTAATATCAAGCCAAATTGGGGCTTGAGACAGGGTGATCCCCTCTCTCCTTATCTCTTTCTAATACCAATTATCGACGAGTTACTAGAGCACAGTGCAAGATACTTTTCGAAGTTGGATTTACGATCAGGTTACCGCTAAATTCAGGTCCATGACGACGACGTACCCAAAACAGCCTTTCGTACCCATAACGGACACTACGAATTCCTTGTAATGTCGTTCGGATTGTCAAACACACCAGCCTCCTTTCAAAGTATCATGAACGATATTTTTCGATCGCATTTGCAAATATTTAGTTTGGTTCTTTTTGATGACATTTTAATTTATAGCAGGTCATGGATGAAACATCTACAATACATTTGGCAAGTATTCCAAGTTTTGTCTGCTCACAAGTTATAGGTAAAAAAATCCAAGTGTTAGTTTGGGTTGTTGCAAGTGGAATATTTGGGTCATTTAATTTCATTTGAATGAGTAACAATGGATCCAAAAAAAATATAGTCTATACAAGAGTGGCCGGTGCCGAGTACAGCTAAGGGAGTTCGCTGGTTCTTTAGACTCGCGGGTTATTACCGAAAATTTGTGCGGGGGTTTGGAGTAATTGTAGCTCTGTTAACCAAGTTATTGACTAAGGAAGGGTTCTAATGGACAGCTTACACACGTAGCCTTTGAAAAATTAAAAGCTGCTCCTATCTCTCCACTAGTATTACAGCTTCCGAATTTTTCGCAATAATTTGTGGTCGAATGTGACACGAGTGGGACAGGAATCGGGCAATTTTGCCATAACATAATCAACTCATTGCATATTTCAGTGAGGCATTGAAAGGTACTACGAAAACTTTATCAACATATGACAAGGAGATGTTGGTAGTGGTGAAGGCGGTGTGAAAATGGCATCCATATCTCTTAGGCAAACCGTTTCTCATCAAAACCAACCATTGGAGCCTCTAATACCTCATAAATCAGCACTTTTCCAAGCCCTCACAAGCCCGGTGGCTGCCCAAGTTTATGGGATATGATTATACAATACAGTACACAAAAGGAAAGGAGAAAAATGGAGGTGACACCCTTTCACGAGTAACCTCTTTTCAATTTCAGGCCATATCACTACTGGTTATCGATTGGTGGTCGACCTTGCAACAAGAGGTAATACAGGATACATATTATGCAACATTGCTTAACTCACATTCTCAGAATTGTTTCCAAAGGGATGGGGTTTGGTTACAAAATGGTAGGATACACTTGAGCCCTGCTTCCATATTGTTGCCGACAATGCTAGCCGAAAGTCATTCTTCTCCCATCGGAAGCCATTTCGGTTATCATAAGACCCTCAGCTGCATCTCCTCCATTTTTGTGTGGCCCGAAATTCGTACAGCGTTGAAGGAGTTTATCCGTAATTGTGATGTGTGACAACGATGCAAGTATGACACTTTTCGTCCGACTGGATTACTCCAACCTCTACCCATTCCGCAACGTGTTTGGACTGAAATTTCTATGGAGATTGTCGAAGGCTTGCCAACATCGCAGTGTCACGATGTAATAATGGTCGTCTTCGACCGGCTCTCCAAATATGCCTACTTTGTGCCTTTAAAGCACCCGCTTACTGCCTTAATAGTAACCAAGGCCTTCATCTCTCATATTGTCCGCTTGCATGGTGTGCCAGTCTTAATTTTAGGTGATCGGGGTCATGTCTTTCTTAGCTCCTTTTGTCGAACCCTTTTCAAATTACAGGGCACTAATCTATGCTTAAGTTCTAGCTATCATCTGTAGACCGATGGACGAACGGAAGTGGTCAACTGTACCTTGGAACAATACCTTTGGTGCTTTACATCAAATAAATGGATGGATTGGCTTCCATAGGCAGAATTTGGGTACAATACGGTTGTGCACTCTTTAACCAAAATGTCTCCGTTTGAGACCATTTATAGGGTTCCTCCGGTGTTCATACTTTCATACGTTCCGGAAACTACAAAAATTTAAGCAGTGGTTGAGCTGCTGTATTCTAGAGATGATATACTCCGAGACTTGCGACGGAACTTTCTGGCTGCCCAGGCCCGAATGAAGTCTCAAATAGACCAACATAAATGCGAGGTTACCTTTGAAGTGGGAGATTACATTTATCTCTGCCTGCAGCCTTACTGCCAAAAATTGGTGGCCTTTCGTTGTTCGTTAAAGTTGGCACCTCTGTACTTCAGTCCTTACAAAGTACTAGCTCGAGTCAACATAGTGGCTTATAGGTTTGATCTCTCTGCTGGTTCACAAATCCACAATGTATTCCACGTGAGCCAACTCAAGAAGAAATAGGGTTCAATTGAATATGTTGGGGAAATTCTTCAGACCATTACGAACGACGATACCTTATTGCCTCAACCAGAGACCATTTTAGACTGACGAATTGTCCAAAAGGGAAAGTATTGTCTGAATTCTAGTCCAATGGTCAAGGTCGCCTAGGAAAGATGCTACGTGGGAAAATTTGTGGCAATTCTCTAGGACATATCCCAATTTTTACCTTGAGGAAAAGGAACCTTTAAGGGAGGAGGAATGATACGAATTTAGCTACTAGCCTTGTATGCATGAAAAACTCGTGGGAGCATAGGAAGCACGTGTTGCATGCCAAGAGTTATTGTTATCTGATTAATTGCATTGAGTTGTTTAGTTTTGTTATTGAATTGGTCAAATAAGTTAGCAATGGCTAAATAGTGGTTGCTTGAAGCTCTCCACGACTTCAATGTCCCACTTTAGATGATCCTTATTTTTCAAAGCTATTTGATTAGTTAACGTTGATTGTAAGACCTTTAAAAGGTCGGTTTGAATGGAATAAAAAAAATCATCGAATATTATTATTTCCACTCTTTCTTCTCTTATCTTCTTCTCTGTTCTCCTTCCAAAATTCTATCGATTCTAATTGTTTTCCAAATTAGTACATAACAATCCAATCCTGAAGTTTTTCATTAAGACTTTGATCTTAATGGATCACATGTGATAATCCCCAAGTCTTGACGAATAATAATAATAATAATAATAATAATAATAATAATAATAATGATGCCAAATTAGTACATAACAATCCAATCCTGAAGTTTTTTGTTAAGACTTTGATCTTAATGGATCACATGTGATAATCCCCGATGGATCACATGCCAAATTAGTACATAACAATCCAATCCTGAAGTTTTTTGTTAAGACTTTGATCTTAATGGATCACATGTGATAATCCCCGATGGATCACATGTTATAATCCCCAAGTCCTGACGAATAATAATAAAGACTTTGATCTTAATGGATCACATGTGATAATCCCCGATGGATCACATGCCAAATTAGTACATAACAATCCAATCCTGAAGTTTTTTGTTAAGACTTTGATCTTAATGGATCACATGTGATAATCCCCGATGGATCACATGTTATAATCCCCGATGGATTCCCCAAGTCCTGACGAATAATAATAATAATAATAATAATAATAATAATAATAATAATAATAATAATAATGATGATGATGATGTGTTGACAACACACATAACACATAATTTGAACAAATATTTCGGCCAATTAAGCACTACTCTCTATATTTATATATATGTAAGATTATTGTCATTTAAACAAAATTTAAAATAATGTATTTATATATGTTCTTTAAGGTGTGGCTCCACACAATCTCATTCACACAGAATTATTAAGAACACAGAAAATTCACAAACTTCAAGTCATCTCTCTTTGAAAAAGCTTTCTCTACTCAGCTGTGCAGGACATCAACTTCTGCAAGAACGAGAGAAACACAGAAATCTGAAACTCAAAAACCATACCCCATCCAACTAAATAATTGAAAATCTTCGAATTCAGCGGAATGGATATTCGCCACTCAAACCCAAACAGGAGCACCTATATCAAAAATAAATGAACGCATTTTTCATTCACTTGCCTCTAAATGTGTTCAGAGAATCGTAAATATGCAAGTCTTTTACATATTATTACATTTTGTGGGGAAAAAGAGTAAATCAGATTTTTTTTTGTACATTACATTAAAGGATGGATAACATATAGCAGACTCAATAATTATGGACAACTTGTTCACAACGTCAAGCACAGAGAAAGTGAAGAAGTGAATACAGAAAAGAAAGACTGCTTTATAGAGGCTACATATGTAAAAGCCAGCAAGGATTCTGATAATTACGTGCCAGCACCACAGTTAGAAAAAGGGGAGCGAGCTGATCAGCAGACTTATTATCACAAAAATAACAAACTTGAAAATTTACCTCAAAATAGCATCAACACCATATATTCATTAGGTAAGACGTCAAATCCTTCTGCCCTCCGATGAAAGAAGGCCCATCTGCTCAGTAAGGTGATGCATATGTTGAATCTTGTCCCATCCATTCTCTTGCCCTGAGTGCATTCCCTGCTCATTGGTCATACCACTTTCCAATGAACTTGAATTAGTTTCATCTGTGTCCCCAGTAAGTGGACTTGCCGAAAGAAATTGTTCCCAAAAGACATCCTCAATTCCTGGAAGCTTAGCAATCCCATCTGACAAAATGTCTGCATCGTGATCAGGAGAAAAGGCATCAGCTTCTCCAGACACTTTCCCACCGAAAATTGCTGACATTGGATCCACAAATTCTGCATTCAGATTGTCAGGCACTACATGATTCACATCAGAGATTGAGATAGAGTTTTCTGGATTAGTTTCCTGCAGTTGAGTAAAGTTGGGAAAAACTGTATCTTCTGTAGAATCATGCATACCCATCTCTGGAATTTGATCCACTTTAACTGAGTCTGTCACCACACAAGGGGAGCACTGATTTTCTGAAATGGCAGTGGATGGGCAACTGACAGGAAATCTTGACTCTGCTGTCATATAACTCTGCCCAGAAGTTGGTGGAACCTCTGCAAGGGTCACTCCTGAAATTTGCCTTGAGGTGCTCCCATTGTCCAACACAGTGGCACAAGGAATATTATCAATCAAGAAGGTGCCATGGTTGTTCATAGACGGTTCTAGCCTAGAAGATGCATCCATTTTCAAGATCTGGTGCAACATCGCCTTAGCTGCCTCATTCATCGAAGGCTGGAACTTGATTATTTGTCCATTAGGGGCATTAGTGCCATACTCACAAGCCGAGTTTTCTTCATCCTGCCTGGGCAGTCTCCTCTTTTTATTGCCACTAGAAATGCGCCTGTTGCTTTCATTCTGCTGTTGTACAAGCTGGCTTAAGAAGGCTGGACTATGCATTGCCTTTGCAAGAAACGACATCATTTGCTGCTGCCGCTGCTCCATCACCTGCACACGCTGCCCCACAGTTTGCAACTGGCAATCTGTAGTATGCTGCTGCTGCCTCAACCTAACAAGTTCCTGCATGAGGACATTCTTGTCCCGCTTAAGTATTTCAACCTCTTCCTCAAGTCCAAATTTCCCTACTTCGACACATGCACCAACTGAAGAGCTTTGAAGTTGAGGTGGTGGTTGACTATGTACTTGAGCAGGTTTTCGCCTACTAATATTCTTTAAGAGGTGTTTCTGACCTCTTAGGAATCCTTCATTTGCAAATTCATAGCGGTCTGGGTCAACCTTTCTAAACCCCTGTTTCACCAAGTCCAGAAATATATTCTTAAAAATGATGAACTTCATCAGAAGTAAAATCAAACAGGAGTAAAAAAAAAAGAATATTAGATGAGATAGCTGAATGAGAAATGCTTTCACCCACAAAAATTCCTCAAATTGGAGGTCTAAAAGAAATACAATATCCAAACAGTTATAAATTAGGTAGTTTGACATGACATGTTTCAAATTGAGGAGGCTATAGAATAATAGAATTTGGTTTTCTGATTGTTAACTTGTTGAGACCTAACTAAGACTATTTCATGAGAGATGGAGGAATATGAGCTCCATAAACTATACAAATTAACATCAGATTATGCCTGCAACAGCTCTGTTCCAGCTATCCTGTTGAAAAAGTTGTTCATTCTCTTTATAGTCATTGCAGCACTAGTATAATTAACACTTTCATACTCTAGCTTTCTCAACAAATTTGAAATTTTAAAAATAAAAACTACAGCCGTTTAAGCATTTTAACCAATTAAAGAAAAAAGACTATTCGCAGGTATAAGACAGACCTCATTCTAAAGCAAGACACGAATGTAAGATAATGTACAAGAAATTATCAAATATCAAGAAGAGCCCATCAATCATATAACATGAGTACCATTAAGGGTCCTCCTGAGATTCTAAAAATTTATTACTATGCTGAGTTAAATAGTATGCAAATCAAGGCATAAAGACTTTTAGTATACTTAAAAAATCTGATATCTCTAGTTTCCTTATTCTTGTCCAACTTTATAAGCTCTTTAGTTTGACATAGCATAACTCTGAATTAAGATGCATTACTAAACGGCTAAACCTATCCAACTCAAACCAGTTATGCAAGAATCACATTAAAAAAATTCTACAATTTTATAAGTTTGTCCTTTTAAACGAAACCTAATTCTGATCTTCTCACTTTTCAACAATTCTTGATTTAGTTTCTTCCGGTATTTCTCTTTTACATCTCTGAAATACAAGTGAATTATCTGTTCTAATCATTAAATTATTATCATTCTCTTTAACTTTTTTTATCTCTAACATTTTTAGTTTGATCTAAAATCTAATCAAGAAAACCTAAAACTCCAATTGTCAATCAATAATAATGATTCAATTCTTAGTCTCTCAGTCTCTCAGTCTCTCTCTTCTTCTTCTTTTTTTTTTTTCAACTTACTTGCACGTGTAAAAAGATATTTTTTGTAAAACTAACAATGAAGCTATTATAAAACGGTTTCAAAATCTGAATCTCATTAAAGGCATTACTGCTTTGCATAGGTGATGTTGTTTTTCTTGTTCTTATGCTTTTAATTGGAGCTTCATGAGGGGTATGGTTATTTACATTAGCTTTCACTAGGTGTATTATTTGTTTTGATTTTAAATAAACCCACTCATGATGTCATAGTTCAAAAAAGAAAGTCGTAACTATAGTTTTAGTTTTTTAACATAATTATTATGATGTTAAAGTGCCCCGTCAAATACAAATTTCTAGGTCTGCCACTACAACTCCACACATTCCATGGACAAGCATATAGAAACAAGGTTTTAAGTACAATGCAAGGCAGTAACAAACAAACAATTCCTGGGAAAAAAACCTACAACCTAAAACCATATACAATTACTAGAATAGAACCTAGAACCTACAACTAAATAACCTAAAAAAGCCCATAGCAAATCAGCTGAATGCCTGTGAAATTAGTTGGTCAAAAACCAACCAATAGCCAAGTCCAGAGATGTTGGTGTCCAATATTCATCTAAGACATAGTACAAATTAATCAGATTCCTTCTCAAATATTTGTTTATAGTTTTGTTTTCTGTTTCTTCCTTCCCAAGTATGTGACATTCTAGAGCCTGTTTAAGTGATGTGTGCAACACAAAGTTCATAATGCAAAATTTTTATATATACAGTATTACAGTAACAAGTTAATTCTCTGGTGCAAATCATCTAATGTCCACAATCCACACCATCCACACCTGAATGAAATTTAATGATTTTTGATGAGATTTTTGGGCAAAAATCATTTTGGTCCCCAGGTGATTTGAATCTATCACTTTTTAACCGATGCTTCCGCTTTTGGTTTGCATGGTCCCTAAATTTTTACAATTCCATCATCTTGGTCCCTATAATCTATTTTTTAATAGTCAAACCTAAAAGAACGGGCAAAAGACTTTTGTAACCTTGACTGTCATTAAACCCCCCCAAAAAAACACAAATCATTACAAGCTCAAATGGATTTTTATTAAAAAATAAATAAACCCGAAAACACACCATCATTATAACCTAGATTAAACCTCACTAAGTGTCATCATGCCACTTTAACAGCTTATCCACAGAGGGGGGGAACAGATAGGAGTAGTGAGCATCAATAAAACCAAATCACAACTACTCACCATTCTTACAACTAAAAATAAAATAAAGATTCAGTATCATCAGAGCATGAACATAAACAATTCGTTTGAAGAGACATAAACCGACACACTTTATGCATCCAAATATTTATATCATCTTATTAATATTCACAAAGTTATACTCTTCATAACCATCAATAAAGGTTTAAAATCACATGATGTAACTCTTTTTTTATTGGAAAACTCCCATCCTTTAATAGTAATAATAATATCTCTAACATATTTTCTCACCAACATGTCAAAACATTATCATCTTAGTGGAACTCCAAAGCAACCTAAATTGAAGCAACAACTTTCTAATCCAAACCTTCACAATATTGAGGACTTAAAACAGACTATGAGACAAGGTGTTGATATTAAAAAACTTAAGAATATAAAAATAATAATTAAACAGTTAGCATTTCTTCCGACTTTTAGATGATGAGATTAAGAAGAAATTTTCATGCATGCTATGGGTTCACCGTCTCAATCCAAATCAGATCAACCGATAGAGACTAAAGTTATCTTCTTTCATAAAACAAAGCAGGATCAACATGTAAGGATAAATATTTTGTTTACTGCAGATCAACAAATGAGGCCATTGTCATTTGAAATTATAAAATCTCAAGCGGACAAGCATATAAAAACAGGTCTAGGTCTTGAAGTGTCCAATTTATTTGAAATTCAAGACAATAAAGCTGTATCTGGAATACTCCTCTCAAGACTCTACTTCACTAGACCAGCATTGAGTAATGACATTCTTTATGCAACAACAGCGAAAAAAAAAAAAGAAACAAAATAAAACAAGAAAACAAAAACTAAAAACAATGACATGATGAGGATGATGCAAGCCAAGTCAATACATGCAATAAATGAGCAATAGCAAACCAAGCTGAGTAGCCGGTGTGAAACATCAAAGAAGAAAATAAGTAAGAATCTCTAGGAATTGAGACCTTAAGATAAGTAATAATAACTAGCGCAATAATTTGCTTCATCCAGAAACAGGGATGGGGATTTCTCTTGCTTTTGGCATAGTGGTACTTGGTGGTATGTCAGTGGCAACCAATGACTACTGACTCCAAAAACATGAAACCAAAGCAAAGAACCTCAAAAGGCCTCTTAACATGATCGATCAGGCAACACCAACATGAAGATGGACTAACAAAACACCTCTTATTAACAGTGCAAATTTTTAACCACCAAATGTATGACTAATATTATTTTGATGAAGTAGAAAGATACAATGTAATTGCATTTACTAGAAAAGTGATCCTATTACTCTATTTTCCACCACCCACCAAATAAACTTAGACAATAAATTGTTTATAAATAGTTAGATACCCTACAGCTATAGCAAAAAAAAAACCATCATAGATATTATTTCAACAATACAAGCCAAAATATAGTCATCTACTAATAAGAATCCAAACTTCTCCATTAAACACCAATTCAGCAGTCTGAAATCTTGAAGAGAGTCTTTATTTCCTCCAATTTGCAAGAATTGATGTTAATCCACTGTTGTACATGCTCCCATAGTGATAACATATATTGGTTCAGGTATTTGTTCACATTATTGATGCAGCTATTAAACTTAGTCCACCTGTATAGGACTCAATCTTAGTACCAGTCCATAAAGGTGAATTAAATGAGACCCAGATGTCTCAATTCCATAAACCCTTATAGAAACTTAAGCATTAGATCCATGACGTACTATTACCGCCCCAAGTTTTCCCCAAATGGAATTCTAAATAATGAAAATAAATATTAAAATCCAAATTATGAGCTAAAAAAAAAAAAAAAAAAAAGCATAGCATGACAACTGAAGTGAGGCAACATGAAATCGAAAACTCACATAAGTATTCAACTGCCTGACAAAGCTAGAGAAGTTATTGTGCTTGAAATACTTGGGCAAAAGGTCTCTAGAGAACTCAGCTACTTTCCAAACGACAAAACTGTTATTACTAGCACTCCACGAAACGACATCATTAGTGGAGGGGTCTTCAACCATGTCGTAGATTTTGCTGAGAAACGGAGGTAACGAATTCCCATTGGCCGATGAAGAGCTCGACATCGAATCCATTCTTTGTTTTACTTTACCAGTAACTGGTTTGATGATTTATACATATACCTGAAAACCTAACAGGGTTTTAGATTTTGAGGGGATCGACACGAACACGGAACATCTACCTTTGCCCCAACCAACTGACACGTACCTCTTCACTCTTTTTTTTTTATATAATAAACAAATTGATGTTGAAAATTTGAAATACACGATAAAAAATAAAATAGAATAATTATATAGTAAAACCTGTTATAAAATAAATAAAATAAACAAGAAAATAATAGCATAAATATAAAGTAAGGAAGGAGAAAAAATAGTAGTCCAAAAAAAGAGATTTTTTTATTCCTCAATACTTCTCAATAGCTCATACATCAAGATGAAAGCTCTTATTTATAGTTTTACAAATCTTTACAATCATAACTTACACAATAATGGATATAAATTACAACATAAATTGACCATAAATCATTTGGATGTTATAAGAGAAGTTAGGAAGATGATAAGCTTGATTTCTTAATGTGGACATCCACTCACATTAAAACATTGAATAATGTTTTCATAACACTCCCCCTTGGATGTCCATCATATAGAGAATATGCCTCATTAAAACCTTTGCTAGTAAAAACCCGGTGGAAAAAAAAACTAGCAGAGGAAAGAGAGTACAGTATTCATCTACATATCAAATTAACCTCTGAAGGAATTTTGGGTACAAAACTGCCTCGTTAAAACCTTACTAGGAAAACCCTATGGGATAAAAACCTAGTGAAGGAAAAAGAGTACGGTATGTACAATTTTCTCCAAAATCAATATCTCCCCCTGATAAGGTGATAAATACGCTCCCCTCATTCTGACGTAGATGCTTTAATATTTTGCAAAGATATTGCATCCCGATATTTTGTACAAAGATTTTATTTGTTGCAACTGGTAGTGTATTTATAAAACTTATACGTTTTTTTTTATCACCACCTTTTTGGAGATCATATGTAAAGAACTTTAATAAAATTGATTTCTGAATTGGTCCAACTTGTTATATACAACATCATGTTGTTTTATTATAAAAACACAAGCTGAACCTATATTTGGTACTTTAGGACCTAAAATTCTTCAATAACAAGAGGAGATCATACACCACTTTAAGTTATGGAATAAATATCGAGGAATCCATTCAATGTGTTTTATCCATGGAAAAGTACTTCAGGACATTTTCCTTACATATGTTGACTCATGTTTAATGTCAAACTTATTAGCTGAGACTAAATATTATTTTCCAAGACTTTTTATCTTTAGAAATTATTCCTTTGATATATATAATTTATAAACTTAGCATAATTTTTACTAAGCTTTACACAATCAACATATAATTATTTTAATAAATATTCATCACGACGAATACACTACATGCATTCTGAATGTTTAATTTTCACTATACAAAACTTCATGTAGCTTTGAATAACCTGCTTCAGACATTTAAATCCTTCGAGGATTTTTATTCATTGTCAAACTAGGTTTCTGCAATAAACCTTTTATCTTAATTCGTATGAAAAATATTTAATAAGTTTGATGTCATCAAACATGTGGACTACAGGTCCAAAACTTTCAAGTTTTACATTAATATAGATTTGCCTTTTATTTGCTAATAATTTATATGTCGACATTTCTATAATTTATAATACAAGTCTTTCATCATTTTTCATATTATGCAAAGCAGATAAAATATAATCTCAATTTCTAAACCAATATATTTCATTATGATTATGTTATTCATATGCTTCTTCAAGGGCTTATTCTAATAACTTTACTTTTAAATATACACTATACATGTCTTTCTATACAAATATCTCTCCAGGAGAAGTATAATCACATTAAATTTAATACAAGTGCCTCTACTGGGACAATTGAGATTCTTTTATTTTCTTCAACGATCTCATAGAGGAGATTAACATTTCTATATGATTCTTCAGGATTTTGTTTTCACTTATGATACTAGCTCTTCAAGAGTCTAATATGATAATGATTTATCTATCACTCGAGTATTATTTTAAATAAGATCATAATTTTTAAAATTCCAGTTCTAGGAACCATATCCTTTGAACCAAAATCATCTTTTACGACTTTGCTGTCTAACAGATGATTTTTGCTGCCATTTCATAAATTGTTCTACAGGAACAACCACCCGGGTTTATATATTGACAGAATGTAATTTTATTATTTTATTTGAATCATCTGAAAATTTATTTGCATATCATGCAATTCATAGGATGATGCATACCTTGTAATTTTACGTCATTTATCAACTTATGATATTCTCCCCCTAACGACGATAAAATTTACTTTAAGGAATTATATGCATCATAATAATTTTATACATAAAATCATTTATTTTGTCATATTGTCCTTTAAGGACTAATTTACATGGTCTTATTGTCCTTCAGGGACATTCACTAACAAAAACTAATTAGTTATGAAATGGATATCCATATAAAATATTTTAATATTTCGATGCATCGTTTACTTTTAGTAAAGCTTATTGTCCTTCAAGGACATTCACTAACATGTAATCATATAATATAAGAATATGATAAATTCTTTTGGCACGAGACAAAATAAATTAGATATAATAAGAACTTTAATTCTTCAAATTTCATGTTCTTATGTCAAGTTCTTAAACTCATGTTTTTTTGGAACTTCTGGTTCGTGTAGGAACTGCTGGTTCATAAATGTAAAATCATATGTTTAAAGCTTCGCGTTCTTAAAATAAAATCACAATTTTACTTTTCAAATGAAAAGAACTATTATTATATCAAATTTAAAACTTCTAGTTCTAATTAAATTTGATATCAAAAATTAAATATATAACTACAAGTCTAATTAGTTTGAAATTGATAACATCGGATTTTAATAAGATAAATATTCAGAACTTCAAATTCTGATTTGTATTAATATTAAGAGCTTTAAGCCTTTGTATTTTCCTTTTCAAATATTTGAGTAGCCAAATATTCATCTAGCAATGGAAATTTAGATCATCTTTTGATTCAAAACTTCAGGTTCAAATTTCAGAACTTCGGGTTCATATTCAACAATTTATATTCAAATTTAAAACTGCAGGTTCTCAATTGGATTTGATTTTGAAACTTCTGGTTATATATATATTGATCAACTCCAATAACATTAAGAACCACAAAAAAATAAAACTAAATTTATTTTTTGATGTGGAAGATCCAACGTAGTGGCAACCACAGAGCATACTCATAAAATTAGTTGTGTGGAATAAATTAAATCAAAATAACAATGAGTAAATTATATTGAAATACTTACTTGGCCGGATATGATCTTCTTAATTGTCTAGGGACAATTTTTTATATTGTAGATCTTCCAGATCTAACAAAATACAAATTGTCAATTTTCATGTAATTTGTTTTAACTTTGTGTCATATATTAGCTCTTCTGGAGTGTTCATTATTCTTGCTAAAAATCAACAAAATATTTTAGATATAGCAAGCAAACTTTTATAATTATTAGAAGGTGTATTTTACATCCTTTCAATCTTCTTGCTTTGTTAAGGTGTTATTCCACTTCTGGTGGAACAATTTAAATTTCTTTATAGTGATCACCTTGACATCAATAATTATTTGATTACAACAATATCCACGATCATCACCATAACTATATGTAACATTCACTTTAAGGAATGATATTGATCAAATTGGGTGATGTCAATGATTTTATAATCAAAACTAATTATTTTGTTCAACCATAAAAACCATGATATAAACTAATAGTATGCTTAAATACATACGTTATTAATATTGCCACTTCTAGAGCAAATTTGAACCATAAAATAGTGAAATATATACTGCTACTTCTGGAACAATATTTGAAACAATATAGACTCATTATGTTTCATCGATCATGTTTTCATCTACTTGGTGATCAAAACCATTTTTAAGCAAATATATATAAGGATAAATAATTCGTTGATGATAAGATATTTCTATTAGAAAAGAACAACTAGACCTTTTTTTTAACAAATAAAATAAAATATAATTCATGATATATCATACAATTTACTAAAACACAACAACAAATATCTAGTATGATATGAAGTTGTTTTCATGATTTGTTGCAACTTGCAATTACAAGTTTAATGCTAATATAAATCAAAGCAATAAGAAAAATCTCATCTTTGAAAGAATAATGGAATATAAATATTATATTACTAAAAAAACCATATGAATGTAAATCAACTTAAAATAAAATCAACAATTTTAAATTACCAAAATCAATGGACCGTAAAACTATATATCACAAGATGAATAAATTCAAATGTTAATGAATAAACAATTGAGACATTTTGTGATTATATTTTTATAGTATATGAAAATATAAGATTTCACACCTTACATACCTTAATAAGGAGGAAGAAATAAAGAAGAAAAAATATTTCATTCATAGTAGTTGAGTCTCTTAATGTGAAGTATAAATAACCAATACAAAATAATAGATCAAAAATGTCAGATTCATGATCATGTGAAATATAAACAACCAATTATAGATAGATAGATAAAAAATGTTTGAAAACAAAAGGCAAATTACTTTTGCACTTTTTGGTCATATTAATATCAAAACTTAATGTTCTATTATGTCATAACCTTATAGTTATGATTTGCAATTCTAGAACTACAGGTTCCAAATAAAATTCATATTTGATGAAAATGTTGAATTTTATCGGAACTTCAAGTTCATATATAAACTTTTTTGTTTATAATTGTAAACCATGAATTGAGAACTTCGAGCTTCAAAATTATTCACATATGTCGAAATTCAGAACTTTGGGTTCTTATTCGATAATTCAAAATTTTCATATTTTGGTTTGATTGCAATCCATATTTTCTAATGAGATTATGTTAAGCTTCAAGTTTTTTGATTTTGTAATCTCCAAACACTAAATTGAGCTTCAAGCTTTTCGATTTTACAATCTTCGGACATCAGATCAAGCTTCAGGCTTTTTGATTTAACAATTATCAAATATATATCAAATTGAGCTTCAGGCCCTTTGATTTTGCGATATTTGGGTTGCAATATAATTAATTTCATTTATGCAATCTTCTAGTTGCAATACAATCCTTTTTTTTCTTTTATTGGCAACCCAATGAATATTAAGAACAAAATTAAGAAGAGAAATAATATAAATCACTTTTTTTTCTTAGCCCAAAATTAGAGAAAGAAATACTTTACAATTGCTTGGATCTCTTGGTCTCATCAAGAACTCTCGGCCTCATCAAGAAATTGTTATCTCTCGTATCACTTATCGAATTTGGATCATATGACATCTTGTCTTCAAATAATAAACTTTCAAATCTGAAACTTGAAACATATAATGGTTAGAGACTCGTGCTGATAACGTGTTATAAAATAAATAAAATAAACAAGAACATAATAGCATAAATATAAAGTAAGAAAGGAGAGAAAATAGTAGCCCAAAAAAAGGAATTCTTTTATTCCTCAATACTTCTCAATATTTCATACATCAAGATGAAAGCTCTTATTTATAGTCTTACAAATCTTTACAATCATAACTTACACAATAATGGATATAAATTACAACATAAATTGACCATAAATCATTTGGGTGTTACAAGAGAAGTTAGGAAGATGATAAGCTTGATTTCTTAATGTGGACATCCACTCACATTAAAACATTGAATAATGTTTTCATAACAAAACCTAAATAAATAAATAAAATTATAAGTATATCTTTAGAGCTATATTAGTGGACATTAGTGGACGTGTTTATTAAAAGTTCCACGAGTTAAGCGATAAAACATATTTGACTAGTTGTATCGTATCGGTTTTGTAGAGATTGCCCCGTTTAATTAAACAGGTTTGTCACATATTAATCATTATAACTTTTTAATCATATCATATTAATTTGTAGAGATTGATCCGTTTAATTAAACGGGTTTATGTCGGCTCTAGCATAAACGGACTCGTGAACCAGAATTACCAGCAACATTGTTAACATAACCCCTAAAATTTTGGTTAAATTCTCAAATCTCAGCTAGTTTGAAACTTATAAAAGAATGGTCAAATTAGAGTTTTTTAAAAGGGAAATTACACGCTCCTTTAGGTTTCAAGTTTGCCTCATGACACAAAAATGGGAAAGTTTTGTTATTCTACTAGAACACCCAAAGACTTTAGGGTTGACAAACATCATGTTATGTTGACTCTTTTGACTAGTCTATTGTCCAAAATATCCCTAATATAAAATTTAACTAAAAATGAATTAATAATGGAAACAAATTAGAGGTGGATTTTGTTTTGGGAGAATTGCATTTTAGTACTCGTAGTTTGTTTTAATCTACATTTAGTCCATGTTTATTTAGTATTATAACTTTTAATCTTTCTGTTATAGAATCCGTCAAAAGACAAACTCTGCCATATTAGTCAGCCTAAATGTCTGTAATGCCCCTGAAGGCTTCTGACAATAATCAAAAGACCGTTTTACCTTTAATTAAAAATTAAAAAACATATTTAATAAAAAAAAATTATGGGGATTTATTTATTTAAAAAATAAAAAATATTTATATTAAAAATGAGAAAAAAAAAAATACTGTCAAACTAAAAAATTAAAAGCATTTCTGCAGAGATTTTCATGATAAATTTATGATATTTATGATTTATAATTTTTTTAATGATAAATTTATGATATTTATGATTTATGATTTTTTTTTTTAAAAAATTTGTTGATCTGCAGATCTTTTATCAGGGAAACAAAATCAACCAGATGCCAAAATCAATTTAAAATCAAACCAAAATCAAGCCAAAATCAATTTAAAATCAAACCAAAATCAAACCAAAATCAAATTGAAGTCAATTAAAATCAAACATAAATCAAGAACTGAAAAAAAAAAAAAAAATCATCACTCAGACCCAACCCAATTCAAAATCAAACCAAAAGAAAGAAGGTGGAGATCCATATTATCTCCATGGATCCCCATCCTGGACCCACTCATTCTCTCTATCATAATAGAAGCAAAATTGGAAAGCTTGGAATCACATATGGTTGTGTTAGGAATGGAATCACATCTGGTTGTGTTGAAAAGCAAAAGAAACCAAAGAGGCATGTGGGGTCATCACGCCTAGATGTGTGGTCATCATCATCCACCTTCAATTCTCTTCACTCTCTCCAAAAATCTAGCAGTTCCATCCAAAACCCAAATGAAAAAAAAAATTATTTTTTTAATAAATAGATCAAAACATAACAAAGACATCGAAACTCAAAAAAAAAAAAAAAAAAAAAAAACAGCTATATAATTGTCTGGTTCAAGAATCTAATCATGAACCCACTTATAAAATCGTCATCAAAATCGTTATCTGACCCAAGCCCATAAAGTAAAATCAAGAAACGGGTTCGATCAAATCCAATACAACCACCACAAATCACCACCACCCACCATAAATCACCACCATGAGTGTCGATCTGCTCTTACCAGAAGATATCGAGGCTCAAGAACTGGGTTCGATCAAATCCAAATCAAACACCACTCCAAGAGATCAGAGAGATCGAGAGAGCGAGAAGAGAGGAATAGAAAAGATGAATCGGAGAGAGAGAGAGAGAGAGAGAGAGAGAGAGAGAGAGCGGCAGTGAGAGATGTGAGAATCTGAGATGAGAGGAGCGGCGGTGAGAGAGGTGAGAGACCGTGAGAGTTGTTGAGAGATGAGAGGATTGATTTTCTTTTTAAATTTTTGTTTTGTTTATTTATTTTTATAAATTTATTTGTTAAATATAAATTAGTTTTTTTGATAGATTATACTATTCAAAAAAAGTTAATATTTTATTTTTTTTAATATTTAGTAAAGTGACGTGGCATGATCTCATCCACTCATTTGTTTTTTATTTAATATATTATTAATTATATATATCAAATTACCTAATTACCCTTCAGCCCTAATTACCCTTCCTGTCCCCACTAATGAATTTACCTATTTACTCTCATTGACTCTCGTTGACTTGACGGAACCCTAACAAAATTGGACGGTAGGGACTACAATCCATATTGTCAGAATAACGGTGGACTAAAAATTATAATTTTAAAACAATGTGAACTAAACGCAGATTAAGGAAAACTATAGGAACTAAAATACAATTTTCCTTTTTTTTTTTTTAAACACAAAATATTATATAAAATCAAAGACCAAAAAAAAAAAAAAAAAAAGTAACAAGATTATTGAATTAATTTAAAATCAATTGAACGATCAATCTAATATTTACGATGTTAACCAAACAGCATTATAATATGATAATCAGTATTATCATTTTCAATATAAGATGTGGGATGAACTAAAAATAATTTATCTTATGTTTAGTGTAGTTTTAGATTTTTTTTTTCTTTTTTTTTTTGGAACAGGTGTAGTTTTAGATTCAATTGAATTAATTATATTATAAATCATTGATGAAAATGAAATTATTGGGAATCATTTTTGAGGAAAATAAAATTATTTAAAATTATTTTTGAAATATGAAATTATAATAGAGAAGTGAAAAGATTGCAACATTATCCTATTTGTTCATTGATTTGATGGTGCCATCTCCATAACCATTTACCAGATAATTCAAAGGAAACGAGCAAAGCTACTCACAGTCACAGGACCAACCATGCTCCTGACCGCACCCGATTGTCTCTCGTCCTCTATGCTCTCATCCGTTTCTCTCAGTCTCAGGAAACCAACCGCTTTCTCCAAGGGTTTAGTGAGTCGAACTCGGACGAGTCGGCTCTGCAGGGCGAGTTTAATCACCAGCCCGGATTCGTTCGAGGTTGGCCGACTCATTGGAAGCTACGGCTTCATGAACATCACAAGGTATTGTTGTTGTTGTGACTTCAAAATTTTAATTTTTTGGTTAGGTGAAATTATAGGGATTCATGAACATCACAAGGTATTGTTGTTGTTGTGACTTCAAAATTATAATTTTTTGGTTAGGTGAAATTATAGGGATTCATGTTTTGCAGCTATTCGGGAGTTGAAGATTTGGGGAGATTGAGAGTTCAAGATGTGGGTGAGGGCAGTGTAAAGATCAGGTGCGTTCATTTTTATGTATTTATACGAAAATCGATCAGATTCTTCATTCGATCAGGTGCTATTGAATATTGATACTCTTCTGAGGCAGTTTGTGTGCAGGCTTTATGAAGGAAGAATAGCTCAAGGTTTACTCAAAGGAACTTCAGTTGTTTTTAAGGTGCTTTTATCCTGTCTTGTTTTAGTTAAATAAAATCTCTGGAGAATTCAAAATGAAGCTCCACCACTAGGGTTTCAAACCAGTATTGCATTCCGAGCTGTGCTTGTAGTTGTAGGAATGTAGGGTCTAATCCCTTGCCCAGTTCATTAGGAATTTACTATATTTAAGCTTTTCAGCAAATATGTTTCAAATTTGATTGGATTTATTGAATGCAAAATTTTCTTTTTTCATTGAACATAACATTTGTTAGCGATGAAGGTATATCCCGGAAAAAGAGCTGGTGGTGTTGAGGCTGATATGATGGCTGCAAATGAACTCAATGCGCATGCTTTCCTCCAGGTATGAGTAAGATTAAATGCTATGCTATATTACTTACAGTCAAGTTACAGATATTTAATATACTCTTACATTGCTTTCGCTGTCTGCAATTTGTTTACTATTATTGGGCTTGGTGTCTTTAATGTCCAATGATCTATGAGCATTCTTTCTCACAACAAAAATGATTTATCTCTTCAATTCACCTGCTTTGCAGAGCAGCTCAAAAGGTCTCTGTCAGAATCTGGTGTCACTTGTTGGTGGGTTTGAGACAAAAACTGGGGAGCAGGTCTGATAATAACAACTATTAACTATATATGAGTGTAGTGTCTTGGCAATTTTATCTGTTTTTTTTTATTTGTCTAAATAGAAATTAATAAATTAGTTAATTGCATGCAGTGGCTTGCATTTCGTAATGATGGTAGATATAGTGCAGCAGACTATGCAAAATTTACAAGCGAAAAATTATCAAAAGTTTCTGTGGGAGAGAGCTCTTGGAACCGTTTTGAACAAGAGCAAACAATTAGACGTCGAAGATTTTTTGTCGTTAAACTTTTTCAGGGTGCTATGATTGGTCTAGCATACATGCATGACCATGACAGATTACACCAGAGTCTTGGACCATCTTCTGTTGTTCTCAAGTACGTTGTTGAAATATTTCTTGCGAATAGAGACATATGTTATTAAAGTTTAATTTTAGAATACCTTTGTTCCTACATGAATTTTTATGGGAAATTTTTCTGGATTGATTGCAGTACAATTGCAGAGAGAGATGCTGCTTACTTAATTCCTCGACTTCGTGATCTAGCCTTTTCTGTCGATATTAGGTACTGTTATGATATGAATTTTTTTTCTTGATGTATTACTTTTTCACATACTGTTCAACATGAGGGAGAAAGACTATCTTCTGTTTATGTCACAGTCAAAATTGGATGATTAAGGGGGCGTTTGGTTTGCAATGAGTAAAATTTTCAGAAATTAGGGTTGGAGTTAAATTTTAGTAATTTAGTATTGTATGCTTAGAATTTGAAAATGCATTTGGTATGGTATCAGAAAATTGTTTTAATATTTTAGAAGATTGTAGAAACTTTTTTGACAAATATATTTAAAGAATATAAACAGAGGTATATGTTTTGCTAATATATTTTTTTATGAAATTCTTAATAACATTTTAATATTACTTTTTGTTGATTTTAATATTCATCTAAATATGATTATAAATCTATTTTCATATTTCAAAATGGCTAATATATTTAAATATGTATTTTATTAAAAATAATAAATTTGAAATATGATAGAGAATTAGAATAAAAAATCAAGTAAAAAAATAGAGGTAATTTGAATTTGAGAGTAAAAAGTTCTTTCAAAAGTGAAAGAAAAAAAGATGAAAATATGATTTTGAAAAGAAACGGAAAAAGAAAAGAAGAATAAGTTTGTTTTCGAAATAAATAAAAGAAAAGAAGAATAAGTTTATTATAGCGTAGAATTCAAATATATATGTAATTTGACAAAAGTACAAAAACTCTTAACCAATTTGTTTTCCAACTTTCCCTTGAGTTCTTGGATGATATCCATAGACATTGTTTCAATACAATCCAAAAACTCTTAACCAAACAACTATTTTCAATGTTCTTTGTATCCCTTCTTTTCGAAACAAAGGATTGTATCGGATCTTGTACCAAATTCCCCTAAAATCTTTCATGTCCTTTTTGTTGTACAAGCAAATTACGTACCATAACCGTATTCTTTAAATTAAAATTATGGATCAATTTAATTTCTCATTTTCCTTGATGTATTTAAGTCTGTGGTTATGACTTTACTGTTCATTCTCTTTTTCTTCCTTAATATTTTAACTAAAAAGTAATAATTCAATTAAAATGATTGAAGATGTTCAACAAACAAGTGTTACCACTGTCCAATGTGGCTTTGGTGTTAAAGGGCGTTCATTTGCTTGGCAATGTCCTAGGTTTGAGTAGCTGCACCATAGGTGGTATATAAAAAAATGAACTACATTAAAATAAATAATGAAATAAGTTAAAATTAATTGAATTTTTTTATTTTTTATTTTGAGAAAAAGATAATTATTAAAAGTTGTAAAAAAACACGAAAAATAATAAATTAGAATAGAAACTAAACTTATATTGATATTTTAAGTATTATATAATTCAAATTATTAAAAACTATTAGGTGCTGTTTGGCACATGGGATGGGATGTGAATCGGCTTATTTTTAGTCCGATTCCCATGTTTGGCTGCCTGGGGGATGGGATAAATTAGTCCCATTTGATCATTTTAATCCCATTGACATGGGATAAATTAGTCCCAACTAAAATGGTGGGATTCATTTGAATCCCATCTTCTTCTTCATCAACTCTCTCTCTCTCTCCCAAATTTCTTTATCACTTCTTCTTCAAATCTGGAAAAAGCTTTTCAATTTTTTTTAAAATAAAATTATTTTGTTCTTCAAGCTTTGATTAGAGAGTAAGAGACTTTGGACTAGGAGAGTAGGAGAAATTATCCCGCTAATCTCTACAAAATCGCTCTTGATTCCTTCGATGACGGCTGTGGAAGGAGGAGCTAGGAAGGAGGCGACACCCCATAACTGACTGTTGAAGGATTTGGTGAGGTCGGCGAGGTCCTCTTTGATGCCGCGAGGAATGTGAGTCATTGTTGGTGTTGATCATGACCAGATTCTGGATTTAGAGATGTGGAATTGATGTCAATGCTGGTGTTAGGTGAGTGATTGTGTGTTGTGGATTCACACCTCTGAGATGGAGATGAAGGAGGGCTGTTCATTGGTGTTGTGGATTGATGGAATTTTTATTTCGTTTATTTGAAATTTGATTGATGAAGATCTGATTTTTTTTTTTTTTTTTTAATTGTGAGAGGAGTTGAATGTGTGTTGTGGGTGTGAAGATCCAATTGGATTGATGGAATTTTTTGTTTATGTTATTTGGAATTTGATCTATGAAGATCTGGTTAATTTTTTTTGTTTCCAGGTTCCAAAAAAAATTAGTGATATTGAGAAAGTCAATAATACCACATTGAAGCAGGCAATTCCTGTGCTGTTTTTTAATCCTATCCTATGTCGCACCAAACACGGAATTACTCTATTTTTAATCTTATCCTATGGTGCACCAAACACAGGATAACATTAAAATTAATCCAATCCTATCATATCCAATCCTATCCTATAAAAATAATCTTATCCTATCCCACGCACCAAAAGGTGCCTTAAGACACTAAAAAGATTAAAATGAAAAAAAGGGGATGCGGAGGTGGCCACCGGCCCTCAGCCATGTCCTCCCACTAGGAGCAAATTGGCTGGCTAGTATACTAATATAATTTATCTCTCCAAAGACTGTTTGTTGCACTTAAGCAGATTATTGACCCTTGACTGGACTTTTGTGTCTAATATTTTGGAAATACTCTTGGAATCCTCTCAATTCACACAACTAGTTTTCCTATTGCTAGATGGATGTCTAGATGATCACTTAGTTATTTAGTTGTGAAGTCACTTTTTCTTGATAAACAATGGCAAAATATTTCACTTTGTTTGGAAAGATGTAATAAGACACACAAAGCTTGAAAGAAGGGAAATTTGTTGAGTCCTATTTCTATTGAGATCTGAAGAAATTGTTCATAATTTCTACATCATTATATCAGAAAATAGAAGGAAATTAACAAATAAATCTGTAAACTGATCTCTAGCCCTAAGAAGACATTTTTAAAGAAGAAAAGGCCACAAAGTCACAAGATCCATGACCTGGGCCTTTTCATCTATCATAATCTGAATATTGAAGACAACCATTAACTAGTTTGATGTTATGCTCCACATGTTAAACCCAAAGTAGCTCGATTCTTCAATTTATAAGCATTGGGACAGTTGAAAGAGCATAATGGCCAGTGAGATTGGTCTTGCTGCTGCTGTTTCCATCTGAAGAATCAAGATCCGTTAATTTCAGTTCGGCATTAATGCAATCATATATTAGCTCAATCCATTTCTTTTATCTGCATCTCAACTGCATTTTTTACTATTGAGAAAATTATTAATATGTTTTTTTGAAGCAGTGTATAAAGGTTGCAAAATGGTGATTCAAAATAATTTCAGGTTTAAGACCCTTTTTAACAATTCTATTGAATAATGGGAATTTCTAGATTTCCAAATGTGGAAGAAGGTCCTGGAACATTATCTGAAGGCCTGTGGAGAAGAGCAGCTGCTGCAGGTGCTTTCACATCAATGGAGAAAAGGGCCTTTGGAATTGCAGACGACATGTAAGTAGCTAAATTTTGGATTTTTTTCATCAATGAAGTTTGTAAAAAAAAATTCTTAACCATCTTTTTTTCTTTCTTTTTTCCCTCCAACATAGATATGAAGCAGGAATGCTTTTTGCTTACTTAGCTTTTGTTACATTCTCTGAGACAAACGTCATGGATAGCCTTTCTTTGCAAGTATGCTTCACTGCTAGTTATCTTTATGGATTTTTTCAATCTTACACAGTTATACATTTTATTATCTTTAATCTGAATTTTTTCTCCATGTATATGAGTATATCATATAAGAAATTCAAAGTGGGATAGGAAAAAAGAAAATGTTGACATAAAGTCTTTTAACTTGAACTTGCAGAGGCTTTTGGAAAGCACTTTTCGACTTGATCTTCAAGCTACAAGAGAGTAAGATGCTGTATATGTTCAGAATCAAATTTTCATGAGTACTTCCATTAATCAGTATATGAATATGATGAATATAAGACTTATAAGTTTGCCCTTGCACATACACTTAAAACGTTTAAGACTACATGTTAAGATAGCTTCTTTCACTTATGATTGACCTTTGGCATTAACCTTTATTTATTTATTTTTTTCTCTGGAAAGCTAAGGCTCCTTGTTGCCGAGTTGAGTCCCACATCATCATCACCCCTTTTATTGACTCAACACTAAGAACCCTTGTAGGTTCTACTGCAAAATATTTGGTATTCGTTGTGGACTATATAAAACTTTGTACATCATTTAGTAGCTACTCCTTGAGTTGGTATCTTATTCCTTGGAAGCAGAGTTCTACTTTTGAAATAATATATGAATCATGTTATGAAGGTATGTAAATGTAGATGTCTTCTGAATTCTTAAAAAATACTGTAGGAGGTTGTTTTGAATTTAAAGAATGCATTATTTGCATTATGAAGGTTACAAGATGCTTGGTTATAAAGTTTCTTAGTGAGTCTTATGGAATCTACTACAAATATGAAACCCATTTCTTAAACCAATTACACTTATCATACTAACAATCAATGCATTGATGTACTTTTAAAATCAAGGTGTAGTTTCACAAACATGGTTATTTTGGCATAATTCGGATCAAGATTTATTTCCCCCTTCTGATTGTTTTTTTTTAAAATACACTCAATCTAATCTATGCTTTTGCATACGCATCATGTCGGTAAGTAACTAGAATTTCTAGCTTGTTGATCATGAAAAACATTTGCTTTAATGTTAAATTGTAATATCCAGCGTAAACATGTGAGGTCGACCTCGGCTACTATTGACAACCTTAACTTAAACAATGAGGTTTAGTTGGATCTTTAGGTTGTTGATGTGGAAAATGGGGTGGTGGGTATCAGCCTATATCTAGTACTAAGATCCTTGAATCAATTTACATGTCTTCAAAGATTCTGCTGAAACCCAAATTTTTGGATGGTAAAAATTTTGTTTATTACTCATATATTGTAGATCTGGTACACAGCCCTCATGTTTAGTGTTGTGACTTGTAAGTGTTTCTATTGTTATACTTATACCTCTTCAACCTTATATTTTCTTTATAATTGAACAGGTATTGTTTAGCGGATGACTGCTTATTAGAAGCTGTCAAGTTTTTGGATCTCAGTGATGGTGCTGGTTGGGAATTACTTCAGGTTGAATTACTATTTCAAATTTATAGTGACGAGTTCAATTATTATCCCTACTATTCCAATATTCACACTTTTTTCTTTCATTGGCATGTCAAAACTCTACTATCAACTTCTCCAGAAATGAATTATTTTGTCTTGAACTTTTAAGGTTAAGGGTTAGAGTAAAGATATATATATATATATATAATTTTTATTTTTTTTTCATTTATTTGAACTTTTAACTTGAAGAGATCAAGTTTACATTTCAACAAAACTGCGAATTTACAAAAAATAGGAGAACAACTCTTTTTAAATTGGAGCACTCACTAATGCAAGTACCTAATGCTTTTATAGTTTAATCTTAAAACTGTTAAAAGGGAATGCTCTAAGCCATGGATTCGTTTTGCCTCTTAGCAGAAAAATTTATTACTACTGAGTTGATAGTTTTCGTGTGTTTTTGTATGTCTAATTATCAGTTGTGTATTTTCATGTAACATTGTTATTTCTAATGTAGGCAATGCTGAATCCGGATTTTCGAAAACGGCCAATTGCAGAAGCAGTAATCAACCATCGGTTTATGACTGGTGCTATTCTCTGAGTTTCAACTTCATTATGTAAATGCAAGATACTTTAAAGTTAGCATGTGGCATATTAAATTTTGAATTATACCAAAAGCAGGAGGTACCTCCTTTTTTTTAGGTTACTTTTTCACTCAAAAAATTAAAATGAAAGCAAATGCAATTTTAAATTATTTGATTTGTTCAGTTATGCATTTTAATTTAGCCGGTGAGCTGACGAGATGAGGTTGGTTAGGTAGTAAATCCCTCACACCTGCACCACGAGGTTACGGGTTCGAATTCTCCCCTCCTCTCTCCAAAAAAACCCCCCAATTTATGTAATTTTGTAATACTTAAAAAAAGAAAAAATTAACTTGTGAGCAAGAGGTATATATATATATATATATATATATGTGTGTGGATAATGCTTGGGTACTGACCGGTCAGCATCCAAGCATTATATATATGACCGCATAACACGTAAACTTGAATGCAAAATATATGGAGTCTCTCTCTCTTGCCCTAGTCTCTCTCTCTATATATATAGAGAGAGAGAGAGACTCCATATATTTTGCATTCAAGTTTACATGTTCCGCTGTCAACTTTGCTTGTTTGCGTTTACTTTGTATGTTTCGTGTTCAACTTTATAAGTGTTTTAGATTAAATTTTGTATGTTTGCGTTCATTTTACATATTGCTTGTATAATTTTATATGTTTAAAAGAGAAAGACTCCACATATTTTGCATTCAAGTTTACATGTTCCGCTGTCAACTTTGCTTGTTTGCTTTTACTTTGTATGTTTCGTGTTTTAGATTAAATTTTGTATGTTTGCGTTCACTTTACATATTGCTTGTATAATTTTATATGTTTCGCATTCAATTTTGCATGTTTGTGTTCACTTTGTATATTTTGTGTTGCATGTGAAATTTGATCTTAGATTTTTAAAATTTTTGGCCTAAGGGCTAGGGCCAAAAATTTGCCTTTGATTTTTTTTTTTCTTTCCATTCTCTTAGTTCATGCTATTTGTAACTACAGTAGGGCAAAGACTAGAGAAGCAAAAAACATGATCATATATTCATATTCATCTGAGCAAATTGCAACATGGTACCCCGACACTTGTTATAAATACATGAAAAATGTTAGTCTTGCAGAAATGACATGAATATACCACAGTATAACGGTGGTCTTAGTGGCTTAAGAGTAGAATCGCCTTTTGCATCTGATTAAAATAAGGGTACCCAAAGAATCAATTTTTTTAATAATTTATTTATTTATTTTATTTTTTATGTTAGTCATAAAGCAAATGACTAATGAAGACAAATGTATTTAGTTGAAAAAAAAAATTAGTGTCCAATCATATCACGACACACCATATTCCTACACATGTTTAAATAGTTTAAACTAAAAAATGTAACATAATAAATTATTTTAAAAAATAAAAACAAGATCTCCTCTATGGGAGATTAAACCGTAACCTTGAAACTCCTTTGATAATTTTTCTTTAAGGATCTTCATATTTTGAAGAGATGAAACTTTTTTTCTTGTTTCTACTTTAAAGATCTCCTTTATTTTTACGAAATTTGGGTTCATCTCCTCCGTAAGATCAAACAACGGACGATATCAAGATCCAGGCATAGCCCGAGTCAGTTTTTTTGTAAAAAAAATAAAAAATAATAATTTATTTAATATTATTTAATTCACAATGGAGTTAGGGTAGCTACAGAGATAAAGGTCACGTTAACATCATATCCAATTCTCTCCCTCTCTTTCTATTTCTCTTTCTCTCATTGTACCGATTCTCTTTATTTATTGTTTTGTTTTGCATGTACACTCCCTTCAAAGTTCAAATTAAAAAGTTTATATTATTTTAATTATATTAAATAACAATATATAAATAAATTATTTTAATAGATGAAAAATATAATTTTATATAATTTTATCGTAATTTAATTGTTTTTAATAATATATATAATATAATATAACTGCAAATAACATTATTTTTTTACTCTTATAATATATTTAAAAATTATTTTTAAAACAATTTCATTAAATATATATTTATTTTTTTTAGAATATTATTTTGAATTATTTCTATCCGATGCTTTTTTAAAGTTTTCTAGCTTCCAAAAACTTGAAAATCAATTATTTATATCAAAATGAAGATACATAAAATAGAAAATGAAAACAAAAAACATTACCGAACATAGCCTAATTACCTCCATCACTTTGTTTTTGTTTTTCGATTAATGAAATTTTTATATATACTTTTGTTTTAGCTCATCTTATATATATATATATATAATTAAATTAAATTAAATAAAAAAAATAAAATAAAAAATAAAAAAAAACATTGGTACCCCCTGTCAAGAGCTTCTTCATTCAATATACATATTTTCCTTAAAAAATTATTATTTTTCGAGCATGGAATTTCTTATTATTTGTTTATTATTATTTGTTTATATATATATATATATATTTTGATATATTTATCTTTTTTAAAATATATATTATAATAATGATAAAATAATTGGTTTAGTGGTAATTTAGGCTTTTCGGTGTGTATGACTAATCAACAGTTAAGTCCAATGAAAGTCCACTAATAGATTAATAGTGAAAAAAAAATGGTAAGAAATGTTTGTCATTTCAGCAAAATATAAAAATTTGTCGTGTATTCATGCCAAACTTTAGGGTAAGTTATTTCAATTTGCTCTATTTTTTTTTTTTTTTTTAGGGTTTTTGGTTATTATTTTGAGTATAAAGGGCAAAACTGATATTTAAGAATTAGATTCTTTCATTTTTTTTTATTGGTCCATTTATTATATATATATACAGTCTCGTTCCTATCAGGACATCCTTATATAACTTTATCATGATATTGAATATGAGTCACTTATTTATAAAAGTGATTTGACAAGTGTATACATACAAGTCAAAGTATGTAAAACGAGTGATTCACATTCAATGTCCTTATATAATTCTATCAGTACATCCTCATAGGAAAATTTCTGTATATATATTTAATTTTTTAATATTATTAATAAATATTTATTTTGTTCATATTCTTTTGGCATTTTATTTATCTTGGTATTCTTCCAATTCAACGATTTGATTATGATTAATAAATATATATAATATTATTAATAAATATTTAATTTTTTATATTCTTTTGATTTCTCCTATTCCATATATGATTAATAAATATATTTAATTTTATTAATAATATTCTTAATTTTTTGAAATTCTTTTGGTATTCATCATATTCAACCTAATTTTTATATGATTAATAAATATTTTTAATATTATTAGAAGTTTTTTTTAATTTTTTCAAATTCTTTATCCATTTTATATTTGATTAATAAATATATTTAATATTCACGATCTGTAATTTTCACATTTAGATGACTACGCATTCAAAGTTATTCACTTATTCATATTGGTTCGTTTAATTGTATAAATAATCACTTAACTCTCCTTCAAAAATAATAACTTCGTAATTGCTTCTACTTATCCATATCCGTTCGTATTACTTCATTTCATTCTTTTACAATACAAAATAAAATTATAATTAAATCTTCTATATTATGAAAATATTATTCAATGTAGGTGGATGTCCACAGACCACATTACTGAATCAAACTTACTTAACACCCAAAGGTTTTACGGTAACTTATGTTGTAATTTATATCTATTAATTGTGCAATTTATGACTACAAAGATTTGTGAGGCTATAAAGAGGTGCATTCATCTTGATGCATGTGACTTGAGATTTGAGAATAATATTTTATGAAAGAAATAATCTCCTCTTTGGGGTCATTACTCATTATATTATAAAATGTTTTATGCATATTCATACAGTTATAATTACTACATATATAAAGTTAAGATCATAGTGAAATTTTTTATTTTAAATGTTTTTGTGCTAGTGGATTAGAAGATAATCTCTCTTGTTGAAGATTCAAGCTTAACTAAATTTATTTTTTGGGATTATAGATATTTGAAGTTTTGTGGTTAGGGAATTTAATTCCCATTAGTTTGTCAATTTGGGACCAAAAATCTTATTCATAACAAAATGCATACAAGGATTGTAAGAGCATCTCCAATGCAAAATTGATTTGTATATCAATAATTGTTGGCATGACAACAATATTAAGAGACCTGCTTCTAATGTGGTATACAAATAGACTTGATAGACAATCAATTCAAAATTTGGTCTCCAATACTTCCGTCTAAAACACAATTTTTTTAATGATGTGTCCATTTTTTTTCCCGTTTATTTTTTATTTTATTTCCTTACCAAAAATAGATGAAAAATTAATGTCAGTTTTAAATACTTGCTGAGTTAACCAAAAAAATAGTTGTGCAATAGACCGTCTGAAAGTAGACGGTCACGTTGACAATGTCTAATAATTTTTTTGCCACGTCAGCTTGAGGTTGAATATGCACGGTTGCATGGATAAAGATTTTTTAACATAGTGTCTATTAATCCTCTGTGACATCTTTTTTTTTTTTTTTTTCTTTTCAAAAGTCACGCTTGCATTGGAGATGTTCTAATCTTTTCAAGATGAGTGACGATATTTGTACCCCTTAAAAACTGTATATATACATTTTTCGTAAATACATAATTTATCCCTATTTAATGGCAAAATAACCCTTTTCTTTATTTCTATTGTATTGTATTTTTATAACTACACCCTACGTACACCTATTTTATTATTAATGAAAATTTGTTATTTTATTTCTCTTAAAAAAATTCTAACTCTTAAATACATAAATTATATCAAAATGAATTAGGTTTTAAACTAATTTTATTTATAGGTGGTAGATTAAAATAACAAAAACGAAAGGGAAAAAAATTGTCTTTCTGCCAAAGGGGCGATTGGGAGGGCAACTGAAATGCCCAGAAAACACTTTACAGTGTGCTACAGTGTGCCGTGTAAAAGGCCAAAATCAATGTTATTGGCTTATTGCTATGTATGTGTTGAGACTTGAGAGTGTGTAATACACAGATACAATACAAATAGGAGGGGTAGAGGTAAAGAATTTTTCTCTCCTCTATCTTTCTTATGAGTTTTTTTAAGAGACTTTTCCGATTCATGATTGTCTTCCGACCAGTGCTAGAGAAGTTAGGGTTTGAGAAAATAGAAAGGGTTTTATGATATATGTGAAAATCAAATAATTCAAAAAAAAGAAAGGAAATTGATTAATAATTTATAGGTATATTTATAAACTATTTAGTCCTTTTAGTCATTTTAAGGGTAATATTGAAAATTTAAAAAGTTATTAATTTGGGGTTTATATACTGTTTTTACAATTTTTCTCTAATAGGCACATAATGTAGGTATATTTATAGCATAGTAATACAAATCACCACGTTTTTACCATGTGTATTATTATGATTAAAGTTTGATGCTTATGTTGATGTTTGTCTCAAAGTAACATGTATTTATATTTGGGGTATATTTGTAATTTGGGGTTTTATTGGGCTATGTTATAATTAGCTAATAGTCTCACTATATAAGTAGGTTGTTAGTTGAGCTTTAGACTAAGTGTGTGCAAATGTGTAGATACAACAAAGCTAGAGAGAAAAACCTAAAACAAAGAGTGATTGTGAGGTTGAAGGATTGAGACCTAGAGGAAGAGAGAAGACATGTTGGTTAGAGGTAATCTTTTGTACCTGTCATTCTTATTATCTAGTGAAATCGATGCCTCCGTGGACGTAGCCAATTTTGATGAACCAAGTAAAATTTTGCTGGTGTTGTGCTGTGGTTTGATTGTTTTTAGTTGATTATGTTTCCTTATTGCTAGTATTACATTATTGTGCTTATAAGTCCATTCAAACAAGGTCTTTGAAGAAGTTGGTGGTAGTTGCTTACAAGGTGTTCGATGAAATTACCAATTGAATTCAAGAGAGGTGTTGTTACACCGCTTACAGCTTATATGGAAAAAGTGTGGTGATGTTTATTAATATGCTATAAATATGAGAGAAAAACCGCTGTTTTTGAGAAGTATAAATATCAACACTTTTTCCAGTTTTCTAATTTCTAAATTACAGAAATATGTCATTTGGTATAGGCAATATGAATTATGGGAAAAATATGCATAGCTATGCCTAGAAGGAGATTTGGTCTCCAGAGTGGGTGGGGCAAAAATTCTATTCAATGTGGATTGGTTCAAAAATACTAATTTTTAAAAATTAATAATAATAATAAAATAATAATAATAATAATAATAACATAATTATTAAATAAATAGTAATAAAAGAAATTGAATTTACACTCATCTATTATTAATGAGTATTACATAATACTAAATATCACAACTTTTAATTAATAACACAATAAGAATTCAATATAAACCCACAAAACATAACTAAAGTAATATCTTCAAAAAAAAAAAGAGTTATTAATTATAATTTAGGGATAATTACCCTAGTGGCCATCAATTTGATAATACTATTAAAATGACAACTAGATTGGGAATTAGTTTCAAAATAACCATTTTTAGCGAAAAGTGTGACACTAGTGGTCATTCGACCAATTCCATCTAATTCAATCAAATTCCTTCCAATGAGTGTCATTTTGTTAAATAAGAGAACAACATTAATTTATTTTAAATGTTTTTTTGGAAATCAATTTTTGCAATGAATAGCATTTTGGTAAATAAGGGGATGACATTAATTTATTTTAGATGTTTTTTGGAAATCATTTTTTTCTTTTGTTTTTTGAAACGAATAATTATATTTAGTGTATGTAAATATATATATATATATATATATATATACATATATATATATATGTGTGTGTGTGTGTTTGAGATATACTATACGTATATACACACACTAAATATAATTATACATTTAAAAAAACAAAAGAAATGGTTTAGATCAATACACGTATCTCTTCTTTGTTTTTTAGATTTTTGTAGATTTTGTAGCCTTAATCTTCTAAAAAAAAGAAATATATATACATTTGAGATATGCTATACATACACACACTCAATAAATATAATTATTCGTTTTAAAAAATAAAAGAAAAAATTGATTTCCAAAAAACATCTAAAATAAATTAATTTCATCCCTTTATTCACCAAATTGCCACTCATTGGATGGAATGACCATTAGTGCCACACTTTTCGCCAAAAATGAACATTTTGAAACCAATTCTCAATTTAGTGGCCATTTTGATAGTGTGTCATCAAATTGATGACCACCGGGGGTAATTATCCCTATAATTGACCACAAATATTATATATGGTAATTAACAATCATCATTCACTAATACCTTTAAAAAAAAATTAGAATTCTATACAAGGGTGTGAAATTAAAGGTAAGACTACAAAATTAAAATGACATGAAATGAAATATGCGAGCAGATACATTTATTTAATGAATTTTGCAAGTCTAATAAATCAAAATCACTAAGTTTGTTTTAAGTTTCATTTTTTATTTTAACAAAGACACTAGGACAATAATTCTCTCTCGTATATTTTTATGTTTTCTCTCGAAAACTTAGAAGGCTGCTGGTGAAAGTAGTATGCAAATCCTTAGGGATCACAGTCTTTCGCTCTTTAGGAGCATAGTTAGGTGGCAGTATTTGGGTGTTTGTGTGAGTTAGGTGAGGAGGGATGAATGCGGACGAGGTTGCTCAGCTGTGTGAGTCATTATCGTTTAAAGAAAGAGAAGGTCCTTTGATGCAAATTTAGGCGGGGCTGAAAGATGATGGTAAAAAAAAGGCTAGCTTTACTATTGGTGGGAAAGATCCTATCGAATAAGCTGGTTAATCGGGACGCATTTATGAGTTTAATCCTGAAGATTTTGAAGATTAGACAATGTGTGGAGATAGAGGTGGTTGATGGGAACGTGTTTTCGATCATATTCAAGTGTACATAAGATCGACGTATGGTGCTACAAGGGGGTCCATGGAGGTTTTGTTAGGATTATGCTCAATAGCAAGAGTGTAATGTTGTAATTAACGATCTTTTTCATATTAATAAAGTGATTTCTGGTTTAACAAATCGTATAGCATTTATAGTTTGTATTATAATTGTCAAAGTAAATAATCATAAGGTCTAAAGACTATGGGAAAAGAAGAATTGTTCGTACATCTGGATATGTATGTGGTAGACACAATTCTTTAGTTAGTCTTGAATATTGTTCACAACTTAAGTTAAAGGTTGGGCACCTTTATCTTGTTAAAGTTGTAGAATTCTTTTGCTAGCATTTGAGTGGGATCAAATGAGATATGATGAGTCTAAAATCATCGGAGTGTCTTCGAGCAAAAGGATCTAGTGCACTGGGTGCATTGAACTGGATCACAATGAAAAGCTTTATCTAGAACCGTCAATAGATAATAGTCTTTTCATTATCAGGACAATCGGAGGGTCTATCTTAATCCTGAGATAAATGATGGACTTATGGTTGTAAGTGATATCATTTGAGTTATCAATGAGTACGATTATATCGCATAGTCTATCCTCGATAGTTTGGTGATATTCATTTGTTAATCGATAGAGGACTTCATTTATAGATATGGACATCGTGGCTCCATTTAATTAAATGAGAGTATAATATCATCATATGGATGTTTTGAGGTAATTGGATATTAAATCTCAACGTTGAGTTTTCAATAGTGTCTATTGAAAACATGGCTTCTGGACAAGTCAAAATATCCAAGTTCAAAACGTGGTCATATGAGTAAATATGGTAACTTGGAGAGTTATAGGCGGTCTATGAACTCTTGGCGATTACTGATATTAATCACGAGGATACACTATCTCCAATATGATTGTCTAGGGTATGAATGAGGAGCATCTTCCTTTTCTATCTTTATTTAAGAGTTCAGTTTTAGCTCTTTAGTGGAATGAGTTAAAATTAATGGATCGGACCTAAATGAATCATTTGTTGATTGTGATTAGGTTATGTCTATTGAAGCTTAAATTTAGATGGCCCGCCAAGATCCCCAATCCACACGGACTTGCATGGATCACTTGATATATTCTACCGGACCAATTTAAGGGTCCATCTAGAATTGCATTTAATATATTAAGAATATAATTTGCACATTATTTAAGTAATGGGCTGCTCAATTATATTAATATATTAATGAAAGACATGTGGGCTTGTTTCTTTTAGTAAGAATGGGTCTGGTTCACATGTGGGCTTTTTTATTTAAAGTCCAATGGATTAAATGAAATAGGAAAATAATATTAGGCCCATCTTATATATAAGTGGGGCGGCTAGGTTAAGGTTTTGACCTAAAAATATTATTTTGTTTCATTTGTTTTAATTAAATAAGAATTAATTGATTTATTGATTAATTGTTTAATTAAAGAAACAAATCTTTCCTAAAAGTAAAAGACTTGTTTGATAAGTAAATAAATAAATTAGTATTATTTATTTAATCAAATAAGGAGTCTTTTTTTTATTTAGTCAAATAAAAGAATAAAAATAAAAGAGTTGGATTAGGGTTTGAAGTCTATAAAGTTAAAAAGAATTAGGGTTGAATTTCAGTCACCCTATATAAGTGATATGATGAAATTCGGCCAACCCTAATTAGATACTACATAGAATTCGGCAACCCTAAAGGAAAAAGAAGAAAAATTCGGCCAACCTATATATATGTTCTTATAGGGTTCGGCCACATCAATCAATTGGTGCTTGAGTTTTTATTTTCTTTCTTCTTCTTCTTAATTCTAAGAGAGTTTTTATTCTAGAGAGACAAAAAGGAGTGAAAATTATTTCTTTGATAGTATACAATTGCTTAAACATCAATAAGCTTGTGTATACGATATCGATCTAGGTTCACGCGAGTTTCGATCATAAGATTGTGAACTCAAAAGTGACCGGAATAATTTTGACATTCTTTTGATTGTTTTGTGACTAACAAGTTTTGTGACTAACAAAGAAAAGAAAGTATTTGTTTGGTCCATTCACAGGTTTGCAATTCAAAGGAAAGGGAGACCACGCTCCTAGGTGATCCACGTTCGTGCTCGGATTGAAGGTCTTGCGGATTACCATCGACGTAAGTCAATCGGATCACGCGACAAGAGGTAATTTACTTTTGTTGATATATATGCATGTTTATTGATTAAAAGGGTTTAAGGTTCATAAAGGAAAAAATTTTAAAAGTCACTAAATCGTCTTTAGTATCGCTTCCGCTGCGTGTAACACTTTTATTTGTTTATTTTTCCCTACAGGTTTCATAAAGCTTTGTGAGCTCTAGCGGAACCAAAAGGGAGGGGAGATGTTCAGGAGATATCCTTTAATATAGTCGCTTTTTGGGTTCAGATTCTTAATGTTCCACTCTTGTGTATGACAAGGGAGATTGGTACATTCCTTGGGAAGATGATTAGGGATTTCAGAGGAATTGATGTTGGCCCGTTCGGCGAGTGTATTGGAAAATATATACGAGTGCGGGTGGTGATTAATGTTGATGAATCACTTCGTCAAATTTTTAGAATGGATGTGTTTGGTGATGGTAAAGAATCGACAATGCTATTGCGTTATGAGAAGTTACTAGACCATTGCTTTCGATATGGACAAATCGGGCATGTGGTAAGAGAATGTGCGGTAGAAGCAACGGGAAGTGAACTAGAAGATTTCAACTCGCTTTTTGGACCTTGGCTAAAAGTAGTGAGCTCTGTCCAAAAGAATGACTTTAGGTATAAATGTGGGGATGCTGGGAACATGGGTTTGTGGAATGGAGAAGCAAATGTTAGGGCGTACCAAAACAGGGCTAGGAGGGATGAGATGACTGGTGGGGATATCCAGAATATGAATGTAGGAAGTGATTTGATATTGGATGGAGATGGGAGTAAAGGAAAGGGGGACTCGATGAGTAAATCGTTGGCGATGGCAGGATCGTAATTTCGGTGATGGGAGTAAGGAAGGAAAGCTCGATTACTGATCGAGAATATAGGTTTGTTACTGTTGTTAAGGGAGAAAATCACAGGATTTTGAGTAATCAAAATCATGTAGCTAGGAACCTCGACGTACATCTTGGCGAAGAAATCTTGCCTCTCAAGGAAAAGATAGTCAGTGATTTTATGGGGCCAAAATCACAAGTTTCGAAGACTAGTGTTAGGCACGTGGAAAATGTTAAGTTAGGTGGAGATGGGTCAACCAGCGAGCCTACAATTTCAAAAGTTTCTACGGGCTTTGTGGAGAAAATGGGCCAAAAAGATGGCAAGATGCAAGAGATGGATGGGGATTCGAGCAATAGTGTAGGTTGGGCTGTAGTGCTGAGCGCAATAGATATTGATAAGAGGCTAGGGGATATTGTCCATCATGTTCATGCTGGAAATGGGTCTGTGGAAACTATATTTGAACAGAATGAGAAGGGTACTTGAGTTGGACCGAAACCAGGGAAGTGGAAGAGATGGGCTCAAGATGGTTCAAGGTTTTATTGATGGAGTGGATTTAGAAGGTCAATTAGGCAAATGGGAAAGTACTAATGAAACTGTGCAACCTGAGAAGAAAAAGAGGATGACTACAAACAATGAGTCTTTAGTTGACAATTATGATATGTTATCGACATATCGGTTTTATTCGGCCTGTCGGGAGCTATGAAAACCTTAGTGTGGAACACTCGGGGAATGGAAAGTACGCGGGCGTTCCATGTGTTATGGAGCATCAAGCAAGCTTATAATCCAAATATCGTTTTTTTAATGGAGACTAAGGTAGAAAATTTTCTTATGGAGAGTATCCATGTTAAGTTGGGTTTTAGTGGTAAATTATTGGTGGAATGTAAAGGATGCGGAAGGGGGTTGTGTTTGTATTGGACATATCGTGTCGACATTAGTCTATTCTCGTTTTCTAGTTTTCATATTGATGTTAAAGTTGTTTCCCATTCGGGTGTTACATAGAGGTTAACTGGCTTTTATGGACATCCAAAAGCGAGTTAAAGGCACCTTGCTTGGACACTTCTCCATCATTTACATGGTATGTTAGATCTTCCATGGCTATGTGTAAGGGATTTTAATGAAATTTTAGAGGATTTGGAGAAAGCTGGGGGCTTACGGAGACCAAGAGTATTGATGGAGAATTTCCGTTCGACTCTTTATGATTGTGGTTTGGAGGATTTAGGTTTCGTAGGGCCCACCTTCACATGGTGCAATAAGCGTGAAGGCTTAGAGATTGTTCAGGAACATCTAGACTGGGGGGTGTGTAACTTTCAATGGTGAGATCTTTTCTTGGCTACAACAGTGACTCATTTAGAGTTCTGGAAATTAGATCATAAGCCGTTTGTATTTGATATAAACTGGCGAGGTTAGGGATCAGATAATCAGGTTAACGGAAGCGTTCGACGTTTCCATTTCGAGGATTGTTAGACCAAGAAAAGTGTGTAGAATTGATAAAGTAGGTCTTGAATAGTAGTAGTTTTGGGTTTGATTTGAATAGAGTGATGTGACATGCCTAAACCGGTTCTAATTAAATTACATATTAGGTTTTTGGTTTGTCTTGACATGTATTCCATATCAAAGTGGTGCTTTTTCTTGTATCATTTAGTGGCCTTAGAATTGATGATTCAAAGCTTCAAAGAAAGACTTGGCCACAACACATGCAAGATGGAGTCTTCAAAGAGAAATATGCCAAGTTGCACAATAAATGTATTTTAGACCTCATTCCTCTTACAAGGCTTAGGCACACACACACACATGACATTCATATGTATCCTTGCATGATTTTATATCATTGGTATAACACTTTCATACACTTGGAAATATATGCTCATGCATTAGATTTAAATAGATGATCATTGAAAAATGCATGTTCTAGGACTATGTCTAGGAAACAGCATATGAGTGTGACACTATGACTTGGTGTCTTTTTGTTTTTGTTTTACTGTTTTTGAACTTAAATATGATCTCTTATGATTTCTTATTGAGTCCCGGTCATTTCGGTTACTCATTCATTAGGTTTCGAGTTCAAACGATATAGCTACACTACTTTACGTTCTCATTCGTTGAGTTGTCTTCGTCGTCATTTTCCGAGATGAATTCTCAACCTTTTTGCAAAGTTTTGTAGTTTTTGTTGTGCATGAGGGAGTTACGATTCGTAATCCAAAGACAGATTCGAAATCAGAGTTCGGAGGCTCGAATACGGTCGAAGAATACAAGCGGTGCACGAGAGGAGCGAGATTGGCCATAGGCCAACATTGCATGGCCATGTGTGGGCCACGTGTGGCACATGGGCTGGACCCCTCTCTACCCACGTGTGCCACACGTGCCCCACACGGGCTGCTGACATGGCAAGCTGTGGTTGGCAGGTTCTTTCCCCCGCTCTCTTGATTTTAAATTCCTCTCATTCTCTCTCATTTCATTCAAGAAGAAAAACTAGAATTTCCTAAATGCAGAATTTTCTCTCAACTTTTTCTCACCTTCCAAACACCATAACTTTCTCATACGAAGTCGGAATTGAGTGATTCAAGTTAGAGATTGTTCGTAATCGAGTCCTCTACCTTTTCCAAGTGATTTGGCAGCTGTTTGATTGACTTTTCTTGTGGTTGCACACAGAAAACCGAACCAGCTCGAGTATCCAAGGTAGTGTTCATATCTTTGGGATTTCTTCTTTTATAACCTTCAATTTGCTTGGGGTTTCTTCTTCTATATGTATGTATATGTATGGTGAATGCTATTGAGAAAGATAGCTTCATAATCAAACCTAATCAAAAGTCTAATTAGAGACATATGTGAACTGGTTTCTTTGATTTTATGATTTTCACATATTTAAGAGTTGTATTGTGATTAGTTTGATATCTAAGGTTGTTTGAGACTTGATTGAATCATTTTGATGATAAATGGCCTTATATTTTATTTTGATCCTATGATTGATGTAATCTAGGATTATTGTATGAGTATGTGTTTTTAGAGAAATCTATGATTTAATTGAGTAATCATTTGATCATTTCTCCAATTCTTTGGCTAGAATATTAATTGAAATCATTTTATGATTCTAACATTTTATTGTGTATGTGTATGACATCTTGAATATGTGTTTCATGAATATGATCTATTCAAGTGTTGTTTGTATGAATGAAACTAGGAGTTTTTGTGTATGGTGTTTTCACTTACTCTAGGTTTACTCTAGGTTTAATTCATGTTTTTGCATCTAGACTAGTAGACTTGTGTTTCACATGTTTAGGTCTATTTCTGCCATGGAATGTATTGATCACATGTTCTATGTTGAATTGCGTGATTGCATCATTTTGCATTCACATGATCACACTAGGAAGTCCTTGTGAAAGGCATGTAGTCTTAGTTAGAACGTGATGTTCGGATAGCCAAGCAAGAAGTCTTGCTTAAAGTTGGGATGACTCGAATAGGCAAGCAAGAAGTCATGGCTAGGATCGGGAACATCTGGATAGCTATGCAAGGGAGGCTCTCTAGAGGCATGAATGCCTTAGATAGAGAGTTGGCTATATTATTGGTAGGCCTAGGTGTATGGATAGACATAGACTCCAATAGAGCGAGGTACACGGGATGTGTATGCACTCTTGAGGAATTTCTAATCTTCCATCGATGTTGGTTTAGTATGTTGTCCAATATATGGTGGTTCCGCATCATTGAGGGATTTCACACTTTCCAATAGGGTTGGGTAGATATAGACTCTACATGGGTTGGTGATCTAGGATTGATCACTTTGTAGAATTTCTAATTTACCATCCAATATATATAGTACCCAATAGTTGTAGTTCAACTCTTGAATGTTTCCTCCTTGGAGGTTTTACCATATTAAAAAAACCTCATTTGTTAATTCTTCCTATCTCTCCTTATTACTTGTATATATATGTTTACTCTTATTTTTGTAGTACATTCATCACTTGTGAAGTTTTGGAATCAAGATTTGTAAAGCAATACATATTTGATCATTCTTATATTCATTCTTTTGTATATTGCTACTTTGATGTATAGTTATATTTGTTAACACTTGTAATTCATTGAACAATATCATAATACAAGTATTTTTTGTTGTTGAGATTTTTGTGTTATACCCCATGCAACTCCTTATATATGTAGACATTGCTTAAATGATCACATGATTATATTCTCTATGTATGGATGGTTTTGGATTATGTGTTGTATGTAAAGCTACATGTAGGGACAAACGAATGTTTGTTTCAAGGGATTGAAAAAGGTGTAAAAACCTATTCACCCCCTCTCTAGGTATGCTTTAAGCAATTCAACTACGTTTGTATTATTTTCATTACACTAATGAGGAAGACTAAAGCCAAGCGGATCCTAGGTCAAGGATGCTAAGCAACTAAACTACAACAGTGAATTAAAGAGGTGTGCGGGTGGTTCACCCTTCACAAGTGTACGAGTCGTTCGAGACTAGTAAGGGTGGTCGTTCCTACGAGGAGGTGAACTAGCTAACAAAGTAATTCTAGGTTATCATTGATTACTGAATTCTAACTTCTAAACAAGTCCATTATTGAATGCTATCTAGGTCAATTATACTAATGTTTGCAATGAACTAAATTACCAAATCTATTACAATAATACAAGATTAAGCTAGATTAAAAGATGTTAGGGGATTAATTCATTCAAGTAGTAACCATTTCATTAACCAATCATTCATTAAGCATGTTTACAACCATTCTAAGGTATGCATTTCATTATCAACAATGTAAAGTACCAAATTCATCATCTTACACATATTCTAAAGTCATAGATAAGTGATTACGAGAGAATTTCGAAATAGTGACGTAGAGATTCTCTAGTTAACCAAAGTTATGAATTACTTAGAGAAATCTCTATAAAATGGATAGTGAAAGATTCATACACATTGTTGGACACTTTATGCGTGAAATCAACTACCAAGTGTGTAAAAATAGATGTATATACAAGACATATCATCCACATATCATTAGAGTTCATAATACACACATACAAAGTCTTAGAGAGTGAAATAAAAAATGGATTGATTGAATCAATGATTTAATTACAAGAGTTACATCAATCCCCCAACAAAAAGGGTTAGTTACTCATAGAAGTACATAAACAAGAAAATACAAAAGAAGAGCTAAACAAACCCATTTGGATTTTTTTCTTGGACAAGATGACTCATCCTTGCAATCCAAGCACAATATCCTTCTAGAGCAATTCAAAAAAGATCAAGTCTAAGTACCTAAAAGTGGTGTTTGGCTACTGAGAAAGTGATGGGAAAATGATAAGAAACTAAACTAAAGTGAGAGAGTTATTCTCTCTCTAGGATTCTAAAAACTAAAAATAAAGTAAAGTGTAAGGTAAGGTGTGGTGAGGTGATTAGGTAAAGATAAGGTGATGGGAGAATCAAGTGGTGATGGGAAAGAGAAAAGGTGATGGGAGAGTAAAATGGGATGAGCTGACATCTATTGAAATTCCTCCAGGTGTCACTGCTGGTTAATCCTCCTTCAGCGCTGGATCAAACCAGCAGTGACAAGGTAGCGGTGATCTTTGGAAATGTCACTGTGGCTTCCTTCTTTCTAGTTCGCGGGTTCATTCCAGTGGAACAAAGTAGCGGTGAATAAGGAAATGTCACAACAGCTTCGTTCTTTCTGGTTCACGGGTTCATTCCAACAGAACAAAGTAGCGGTGGAATAAGGAAATGTCATCGCAACTTTGTTCTTTCTAGTTCACGGGTTCATTCTAGCGGAACGAACCAACTGTGGTATTCTTAATGACAATTTACCTTCTTTTGCCCACGATTTTGCTACTTTCCTCCAATTTGGTCTAGAATACCCCTGATGAGTTGAAATACCTGAAAAACACTTATTTACAATATTAAACACCTAAAAAGGCTCGAAAAACGGTTACAAAAGTTAAATAAATGAGCGCAAAATGTGAACATTTATAGCGCGGTCATGATGATTGGTATCTGTTGCTGTTTAGAAAAATTGCAAAGGTGGTATAAAGACCAAATGCGTGATTTAAGGAAGGGAATTAAGCTGAAGCAATGTGCCCTGCAAAATGCTACATGCAATATTAGTATTGACTTCTAGACCGGCATACGTAAAATAGATAGGGAATTGGACAATTTGTTAGAGATGGATGAAAGGTACTAGAAACAACGCTCACGTGAAAATTGGCTTCAGGGTGGGTGTAAGAATTCCAAGTATTTCCACTCTCGTGCCTCTGCTAGGAAAAGCTGTAATTGGATTGAAAGGTTGTTTGACAACTTGAATGTTTAGAAAGATGATCATAGGGATATATATGGAATAGTAGAAAATTATTTTGATGGTATTTTTCGCTCTAGCAATCCTTCTCACCAAGATATGGATGTAAGAATTCCAAGTATTTCCACTCTTATGCCTCTGCTAGGAAAAGCTGTAATTGGATTGAAAGGTTGTTTGACAACTTGAATGTTTGGAAAGATGATCATAGGGATATATATGGAATAGTAGAAAATTATTTTGATGGTATTTTTCGCTCTAGCAATCCTTCTCACCAAGATATGGACAGAATTTTTGTCAGTATTCAACTATGTATTAATGACAATATGTGGTCTATTTTGGACACTAACTTCACGACTGCGGAGGTTTGGAAGGCGTTATTTGATATGCACTCTTCGAAGGCTCCTGGTCTTGATGGTTTACCTGCTCAATTTTATCAGAAGTATTCACCTTTCGTGGGGGACAAAATGATGAGAGCGTGCCTTAGTATCCTTAATGAGGGACTTGGGCTAAAGTATATCAATGGGACTCTTATTGTTCTAATTCCGAAGGAGAAAAAGGCCGAAATGATGATCGATTTCCGTCCGATTAGCTTTTGTAACGTTTTATACAAGATAATAGCTAAATCGATTGCTAACAAGTTTAGATTGGTTTTGGGGGATTCTATTTCAGAGACCCAAAGTGCATTCCTTCCAAGGCATTTAAAATCCGATAATGCTATTGTTAGATTCGAGTGGATGCATGCTTTGATGAGAAAAAATAAGGGTAAAACTGGTGCAATGGCTTTGAAGCTTGACATGTCGAATGCTTACGACAGGGTGAAATGATCGTTCTTGGCTAGTATGATGCAGAGCTTGGGTTTTTCGGTTGCTTGGATTGGTCGAATAATGAGGTGTGTCACTTCTGTTAAATTTTCTTTTTTGTTAAATGACACTATTTGTGGATCGATTACACCGTCCAAAGGTTTAACGTAAGGAGACCCTCTTTCTCCGTATCTTTTTCTACTTTGTGATGAAGCACTTTCGCGGTTGATTTTTTTGGCGAAGAAAAGAGGGGATATTGCAGGTTTTTGGTTTTCTAGAGGAGGGCCAAAGATCACTCACTTGTTTTTTACGAGTGATAGCCCCAGCTTCAGATAGGGATTGTAGGTCAATTTGTCAAGTGCTTGACTTTTATGCTAGAGCTTCGGGCCATAAGATTAATTTTCATAAGTCTAATTTGTGCGTAAGTAAAAAGGTTTCAAGGACTAGGGCGGAAAGAATGACTCGTATTGTTGGGGAGTGGTGGGATGTCATGAATGCTATCTTGGGTTACCTATTTTTGCTGGTAAAAATAAATCCCAGCTTTTTTCGAGTATCTGTGACTGTGTTTGGAGTAGAGTTAAGGATTGGCAGAGCAAACTTTTCTCTAGAGGAGAAAAGGAGATTCTGTTGAAAGCAGTGGTTCAAGTCATCCCTACTTATGGAATGTCCTTATTCAAACTCCTTAAAGGTCTTGTGGGGGATATTCACAGAGTTTGTGCAAAATTCTGGTGGGGTTCTAGCAAAGATAAGAAGAAGTTGCATTAGGGTTCTTGGAAGATGCTTTGCCAGAGTAAAAATTGTGGTGGGTTGGGATTTCGTGATATATCGTTGTTTAACCAAGCCTTATTAGCTAAGCAGTGTTGGAGATTGATTTGTAAACCTTCCTCTTTGGAGGCAAGAATTTTGAAACACTGCTATTTCCCAGACTGCTCTATTTTGAATGTTGATTGTAGTGAGTGCTGCTCTTTTCTATGGATAAGTTTCATATGGGGAATGAAGCTTTTGAAAGCTGGTACCTGCTGGCGTGTTGATCGTGCTATAAAAGTACCAATTTTATACCCACATTTCCTATTACTTTGTACTTATTTCTCTGGTAAATTAGGGATTTTAATGGTTTAAATAAGTGTTTCAGGTAAATAGAGATATTTAGGGGCATTGTTATAATTCTATAGAAATCAGGGGCTAAAGTGCAATATTCCAGAATATATTGATTATTCTGTGAATAAGGGAGAATCCAATGGTGCATATGGTAAATTGCTAGCCAATCAGTGCGCAACTGCCACGTCATTAGTTGGACAACGTCGTTTTGGCCCTTGCTGCATTAGCATGGCATCAATGATGACATCATCATCATCTTCTTCCTCTAGTCGAGTCAACCCACGACCCTAGAGACATGACCCGGACCCGGTTTAGACTCGCGATAAGACCCGATCAATTTTGGCCATTTTTCGATGGATTTTCTGACGATTTTCTACCCAGATCGATAGCCCATGTTCCTCTGGTCATAATGAACCCAATTTCAGGCTCCCATGCACACGTTTTCTCTCTCCTCCAATAAGCCAAGTCTCCATGGAAGACTAACCTTTAAGCTTGCCACATGCGCCTTCTTTCTAGGGAACCAGAAGTTCCAAACACGCAGAAACTCTGCGACTTCATACTGAGAGAAGGAACCGGCGAAGCAGAAGGACTAAAGTTGTAGCCAAACTTCCATACATACCCACGAGTTCAACCGGAGAGAATGAACCCACGAGAATGGGTTTTTAACCCGCGAGCTAATCATTTCAAAGGGAGAAACTTGTCCATTCACGCTCAAACCTTGTCCTAACCATTCCTTATATAAATATACATCTTTTGTAACCTTAAACACAATCCCTAATATCCTAAATAACTTAGAATAGCTTAGAGTAACCTATAATCTCCTAAGAACACCCAACCTTGCTTAGCTTGAAACTAGAGTTAGGGTGGTTTTCCAGCCACCAATCTGGACCCAAGGCATGTCCACATTGATTCCAAGCTTGGGAAAGCAAGAGAAGTTGAGCTAGCTTGAAGACTTCACCAAGATCATTAGGTTTTCTCTTTTATCTCTCTTATTTACTTTAGTTTGTTGTTAATGTGTAATTAAATATTTATGGTAAGGATTTGGTATATTCATGTAGTATTATATATGGTACTAGTTGGACATATGATGTGTAAAATCGTGTTATAAAAACCTAACTCGCAAGTGCACGAATCATGAGATAAGTACAGCGGAAAGTAGGTATCGTTCCCACGAGGAAAAACTGATTTACCGATTATAAACTAATTCTAATTAAAGCTAAGCAATTAAAAGTATCCAAGAGATTTTGATTGAGTGATTGATTGATTTAGAACTAAATTAAACTAAGAAAGCAGTTAACAAGAATATGTGAATGTGATCAAGAGGTGGAAGATTAGGTAACCGATGCTCCCCATATATAATACTCAATGTTTATCAACTAATTCCATTAAATAGATTCAATCTAGATTCAGAGTTCATTCTCATCTTAATTATGGTATTACCTTAATTCCTCGGGATTTAACCACGTGTTCTTAATCACAGCTTACCCTCGTCAAAGGTGTAAGCTATAACCAAGAACCCATTACGTGCAAAAATTATTGAACCAAAATTGTCTCACATTAATTCTTATGTCAAGAACAATCATACTCATTCAATTGAAAAGTAATTAAGATAACCTAAATTCCTCTTACGTGCAAGAATTATTGAACCAAAATTGTCTCGCATTAATTCCTATGTCAAGAACAATCATACTCATTCAATTGAAAAGTAATTAAGATAACCTAAATTCCTCTAGCGCAATCTCAATTTATAAATTATCGAAACTATAGACAAGTATCAATTAATTTCCATTAAATTAATGCAAGTCAAGATTAAGACATATAATGAATTGAACAAATCTAAATCCGAATTGATTAATAAAGATATGGAGTTTGAATCATAACTTGAGCATTACATAGGTTCACATCAATCCCCTAGTATGGAGTCAGTTACACATGAAAATAAAAAGAGAAGAGAAGTAATTGATAGAACCCATGGAAGTCTTCAATGAATTCTTCCAAACTTTTAATGTAGAAATCTTCTTCTTCGTCTTCGAATCTTCTATGTGAAAAGATGGATGATAGAATTGAGTGATCGATCGTGTGAGGAAAACTGTCTGTGTTCCGAGGTAAGTCAGAGCTCAAAAACCCTAATTTCATCATGTATTTATATCTCCCTTCTCCTGGCTGAGACACGACTCCACACGTACGACGGGATTTATCAAACCACTGCAAAAGCCGCAACAGTACCGGCAGCGGTCTTCACGAGACGAGAAAACACTGTGGTTTTGAGAGCGCCATTGAGAACGGTCTCCTCTGTCCTTTGAAACGCTGCCACAACGCTGCGAAGAAATTAGCAGCGGATTGGACAGCACTTCTGCCAATTTGCACAAAAGCCTTTGAGGTCTTCAAAAATAGCACTTTTTACTGATAATCTCCAAACACAACAATTAGGACCAATAACCCGAAAAACACTCAAACACACAAATTAAACCCCAAAAGACTCGAGAAACAAGCAATTGATTAGAGGGATGGGGATCAAAAACATATACAATAAATGACCGATCAAATACCCCAAAACCTATCTTTTACCAACCCTCGAGCAAAATAAGAAATAAAAACTAAAAACTAAACCTAAAAAAAAGCAAATCCTAACTAAGCCACTTTCGTAGGGAACACGATAGCATTTAGCGTATGCTACAAGCCTTTAAACCTCTAGGTGTCCCTAGTAGGAGGAGTTTTTTCTCCTAAGGGTTTACAGCTATGACATCGACAAACATATCCTGCGAAAACCTATCATCCAAGATACGACGATATGTGCCCATGTTGAGATAACACATGCAAAAGCCAATAATTAAAGACTAATATATAGTCACAAATTTGCAAACATTGCTCAATTTTTAGTGAAAAGCCCTAGCTCAAAACATTCTAGCTTCAAGGACGCATCATCAAACGCCATAAATATAATTCGTCTCGACTCTAATTCTCACAAGATGCCGCTCAATAATTCTCACCGAACCTAGGAAAATACACTCATTAAGCATATGCGATTAAAAGTTATGCACAAGAAAATTTCAAATTATTATCGCATATAAATGTATCATTAAAAGAACGCTTGATTTGTATGCAAAAGTTCTCATGAAAAGAATCAAACATTATGAACAAGATAATCACATGGCATATTTCTACTATCATTGTAGGGATAACCAGCAGATCAAATAGACTTCATTCGGGTTACAATGGGGCCATTGGGTGAAGGTTAAGAAAGAACGGAAAATTGGGATTCAAAAACCTAGGATCATACCATGAGAAATTCTTCTATTGCCCTTTCGGCTTCGTACAAGATTCGTGGTCTCCTTTTCAAGTGGATTGATACCACTTATTGTTTAATTCCTCATAATTCACCTTTCTCTCTTTGTCAAACTCCCTTTTGAGTTGATACAACTTTGCAATCTTCACTGACTTTATTGCACTTTCTAACATTATATTCTCTTATTCTCTCTTCACACCATTTATTTTGGTGGCTCTTTTTTTTTTTTTTTTTTCGTTGAATTGAATCAGAGATTACAAAGAATTACTTTTATCTTTAAAACTTTTGGATTGAATGCAGCTCTTCTTTTCTCCGTCTTTAGCGACAAATTATGCACATAATCATGTGCAGATTTAGTATCTCTTCTTTACTATCTCAAGATATGATCTCAAGCTATAAGGTATGGCTATACATTAGTTTACTTGGGTTTATAGTTAGTGTGGTGAAGAAAGAAAAGGCTATCAGTGTTTGGCTTCAAACAGGGCTATGGAGCACACACATATAGGTAAGAAATATTTAAGGCCTTTTAAGTAGCTAAAACACACATGGTTTATATCACTTCCACTGGTTCGACTTACTCAGGATCAAAACATAACATGCGAAATCTTTTATAATGAAAGTTCTATAATACTCAATGTACAACGTATAGAGATCGAATCTAATGCTAAAAACCTACTGAGTGTTTAAATAGTGGAAACAAATAATCCCTCATATCATGTCATTTATGTACGCTTTTTGGCTTAGTGAACTCATAAAGGTAGTCTCCACTATTAATCATGACAATCCAACTCAGCATCCTATCCATTATCATATCCAGAGTATGTCATAAGTTTTGAAAAATGCAATGCAATACCCTAAATGGCAAGATGTTAGTGTAAATCAATTGATTAATGCATATCATCTCTACGGCACACAGTAAAGTATCTCGTCTTGGAAATCACAGGAACGACAGACTCTAAAACAAACTATCACACCCCCAAACCTACATCCAACATTGTCCTCAATGTATGAAATTGAAACACATGACAAAAAGGATAAAGACAAGACAATGCAATAATGACTCAAAATAAAACAGCAAAAACTAACAAAATAAACGAGTCCACAAAGTATTTACTGAAAATCACAATTCTAAAAACTAAAAAGGAAAATTAAAATCAAAGAGAAGAAAAATAAAACATATCATGTTGTAGACTCAAGTCCGTCTACAGTTTCTAGCTGTCATCATCATGCTGCTGGCTCGGGTCAGGCCCAAAACTGGCATCTCTAGGTGGCGTAGGGACAAAAGCTACATGTTGTTGCTTGGCGGCACTCTCTGGGTCCATATAATCTGAAATATCATAAAAATGAATGGGGTTAGAAGGCTGATTCGAGCGAACTGTGGCCCGATGGATCTCATTAATCGAGAGATGTATAGTGTCCAAGCGCAAGATCATGTCATTCCTCAAGCCCGCTATCCTAGTATCGACATAACCCTTTATCGAGGATAGCATGTATTCAACTTATTCAGGCCGCTGCTGTGAAGACCCGACTCCTATATCCGGCTGAGGAACATGCTGAGTTAGAACTGGTAACTGCTGCTCCATATTATGCTAGTACAGTTCATCTATGTTATCCTCTTCCCTACGCCTCTTACGTGCAGGGAACTCACCAATCGTGGGCAGTTCACGTGTGCTCGCCTGAGTATTCCACGTTACTAGCGAAAGTGGAGTATCAGGCTCAGTTGTAATATCTACAGAGTCATTATCCACCACTAGACCTGCCGCAGCACACATAACAGTAATTAAGCAGGGAAAGATAATATTTGTTTCCACCTTTCACCCACAACCGCAGATCTTCTTCTTGATGAAACTGGCAACATCAAAGTATCCCCCTTTCTTAATTGCGTACAGTATCTGGGACACCTCCTTGAAAATCTCTCCTGTATATGCAGTCGGCTTAAGTGACACCAAAATAAAAAGGTTCTAAAATGCATTGTCCAGATGCAAATCACCCCTCAATAATCTACTCTCATTCCATCCAACTGCACCCTCTTGCGAAACGCGCATCTTATATTGTACTTGTTTGGCCAGGCTGTCTCAACACGTCAACTAGTGGCAAGTCATAATACTCATTGATCCTTTCATCTAAGACCACCACGGGCACTCCTCTAACTATAACCACACTGTGTGTAGAGAACTGTGCATCCACCATGTTGGCGTAAAAGTCACGGGCCAGGGTAATGTTGGCATTACATGGCAAACGCACATATCCAGTCCATCATCTTACATGAACAACTGAAGGAATCATAGTTTCCCCTAATTCCCCTACAGCTATCCCTCTCTCATAAATAAAGTTGCGCTTGTTTTTCAGCATATCCTTATACTCCTTATTTTCGACAAATGTTTGCTCAACGGGTCTTTTGTCCCTTCATCTGCCTTGATTAGAGGGTGTATGTCACAGATAGCTGTCCTAGCCATAATTGAAAATTAAACCAGCAAACAAAAGCAAGTTAATTTCCAATACGTGCTAAATGAAATTGGGCAGCATTCCGGCAATGGAAACAACAACCCAAGTGCCCTAATATCGTAAAACAGCATTCACAATCATTCAATACAACACACACATATATATAGCATGACAAATTGTTCTCATATATGCTCAAAATCTCAATTATTTCCTAACAACCATGCTAATGAACATTTATAGCACAATGATACTTCAAACTTCTTGCTTAAACCATACACAACTTATTAGGAAAGCATGCCATTGAAGAAAAATCCCCTCAAATCCGAAATCCCCAATTTTTGGGCTATGAACCCTAGATAATCAATTAGAGCAATTATATGGGAGATAAGGGATGGGAAAATGTAATTACTGGAATTAAGCTTGATATAAATCAAAGAGAAGAAGATTGAAGATCATACCTTGGTGGTTTCTGCGTGAATGAGAGACAATGGATGAAGAGAGAAAAAAATTTAAAAGAAGAGAAGAAGAGAATTGTACCAAGTCTTACGTGAAAGTGGCCTTTTTATAATTAGGGCAAAACCACTGCATGTACCACTGTGAAAGGCACAACGGTTAACGTAGCAGTTCATTGTGATTGGCTACTAAGTGAACAGTGTGGGCTCTAATTAGGTGGCCATCTGAACGATGCGAAAGGCACCGTTATACTTTGGGACCGCTGTGGATGTCACAGTGGTCGTGGGAACGCCTAGGCTGCGGTTTGAACAAGTATTTACGCTGTCAAAAATCGCTACTAATTATCGGTAGCGCATAGGGAGCGGTTTCACAGGCAGAGGACACCTCTTTAGTAACCGCTCCCCTAACCATTGCGCACATGACAGCGATTTTAGACCTGGTTCCTACGCTGTCAATATCGTTGCTAATTTGAACAATGCATAGGGAGCGGTTTTTAGACCTAGTGCGTTAATTTTTTTTTTTTTTTTTTTGACAACCCTAAACCTGAATTCAAGTAAGGGGAACACTAAATTATGACTTGACAAAAATAAGGGAGAAGAAAAATACACGGGTGGGTTGCCTCCCACTAAGTGCTTTATTTAACGTTTAGGCAAGACGTACCGGAGCCTTACAGCTCACTGAGACGAATCCACCTTAAAGTAGACTCCGTAGGACAACCTCCAAGATAAGGCTTCAGTCTATGCCCATTCACTTTAAATATTCCCATAGTGGCTCGATTTAAAATTTCTATTGCACCATATGGAAGAACCTGTGTTACTTCATATGGCCCAGTCCTTTTTGACTTCAATTTTCTAGGAAATAATGTCAACCGTGACTGGTATAACAACACAAGCATCCCTGGACGAAACTCTTTGAAATGAACATTTTTGTCATGCAATTTCTTCGTCCTTTGCCTTGTATATCTTTGCATTCTCATAAGCATTATTCCGAAGCTCCTCAAGCTCACTCAATTGCAAACTTCTTTCCTCTCTCGCTTTGTCTAAGTTGAAGTTCAGCTTCTTCAGAGCCCAACAGGCATTGTGTTCCAACTCTACTGGCATATGACATGCTTTGCCAAAGACTATCTTATAAGGGCTCATACCTATCGGGGTCTTATAGGCAGTTCTGTATGCCCATAATGCATTATTAAGCTTCGTAGACTAATCCTTTCGATTTGGTTGCACAGTCTTTTCCAGTTTCTGCTTAATCTGTTTATTGTTCACTTCAACCTATCCTGATGTCTAAAGATGGTACAAGGTTGCCACTTTGTGTTTGACATTATACTTCTTCCTTAACGAGACAAAAACCTTGTTACAAAAATGGCTTCCATCGTCACTGATGATTGCACGAGGTGTTCCGAATCTGGTGAATATGTTCTCTTTTACAAACTTCACCACCACTTAGCTGTCATTTGTCTTGGTTACGATTGCTTCGATCCACTTTGAAACATAGTCCACTTCAACCAAGATGTAGTTGAACCCGTGTGAGGATGGGAAGGGTTCCATGAAATCTATTCCCAACACATCAAATATCTCCATTACCAATTGGCTAGAAAGAGGCATCTCATCTCTCTTACCTATGTTCCCAATTCTCTGGCACCTATCACAAGAAATACATAAGGTATAAGCATCTTTAAATAAAGAGGCCCAAAAGAAACCTGATTGGAGAACTTTCAGAACAGTTTTCTTGGCACTAAAGTGCCCTACGCAACTAAGGTTACGGCAGAATTTTAGCACATCTTGCTGCTCTTCTTCAAGGATGTATCTTCGAATAATCTGATCAGCGCCATATTTGAATAGGTATAGCTTGTCCCAAAAGTATTGCTCAGTGATAGAGATGAATCTTTTTTTTGCTTGTGAGTTTAGGTCAGTTGCTATGACACCATTTGCAAGATAATTCACAATATCTGCATACCATGAATCTTTGTCTCTCACAGTCATCAGTTATTCATCAGGAAAATTCTCATTGATTGGCAGAAACTTAGTACTCCCTTCCATGTTCTCATCCTCCACTAATCGAGAAAGATGATCAACTACCACATTCTCAGTGCCCTTCTTATCCCTAATTTCTAAATCAAACTTTTGCAACAAAAGGATCCACTGGAATAATCTCAGTTTCGCTTCCTTCTTTGTCAGTAAATATTTCAAAGCAGCATGATCAGAATAAACAATGACCTTGGATCCAATTAAATATTGACGAAATTTTTCCAAGGCACTCACAACAGCAAGTAATTCTTTTTCTTTAGTGGAGTAATTCAATTGTACATCATTCAAAGTGTGACTAGTGTAGTAAATAACATGTGGAACTTTTTCTACTCGTTGTCCTAAAACAGCACCTACATCATAGTCTGATGCATCACACATTAATTCAAATGGAAGAGACCAATAAGGAGGCATGATTACAGGAGAAGATGTCAACTTATGCTTCAAAGATTCAAAAGAATGCAAACATTCATTATTGAAAACAAATGTAGACTCATTGGTCAAAAGGTTACATAGGGGACGACTAATTTTTGAAAAATCTTTTATAAAGCGCCTATAAAAACTTGCATGACCAAGAAAACTTCTTACACCTTTTACCGAAGTGGGAGGTGGAAGTTTAGCAATTACTTCAATTTTAGCATTATCTACTTCTATGCCTTTATCAGATATCACATGTCCTAGCACTATTCCAGATTTCACCATAAAGTGGATTTTCTCCCAACTAAGAGTTAAATTGGTCTCAGTGCATCTTTTCAAAACACTAGAAAAATTATCAAGGCAGTGGTCAAAGAAATTACCAAAAACATAAAAATCATCCATAAATACCTTAATATACAGCTCTAGCATGTCGGAGAAGATTGACATCATCCATCTCTGGAAGGTGGCACGGGCGTTGCATAGCCCAAAATGCATTCTTCAGTAAGCAAAGGTTCCGAAAGGGCATGTGAACATCGTCTTCTCTTGATCCTCTACAGCTATGGCAATTTGATTGTATCTTGAAAACCCATCTGAGAAGCAATAATAAGCATGTCCTGCCAAACGCTCGAGCATCTGATCAATGAACGGCAACGGAAAGTGATCCTTTTTAGTTGACGTGTTGAGCTTGCGGTAATCTATGCACACTCTTCATCCCATTGTCTTCCTTGTGGGAATCGGCTCATTGTTTTCATTAGCTACCGCTATAATCCTAGACTTCTTTGGCACAACATGGACCGGACTTACCCATTTACTGTAAGATATAGGGTATATGATACCCACCTTAATTAGCTTTAGGACCTTTTCCTTCACGACCTCTTTCAAGTTCGGGTTAAGTCTTCGTTGAGCCTCTATAGATGGCTTCATACTTTCTTCTAAAAGAATGTGGTGCATGCATATGGTAGGGCTTATTCCCTTAATATCCGTTATGGTCCATCCAATGGCGACCTTATAATCTTGAAGTGTACCTTTAGTAGTCTCTCTTCTTTTTCTACCTCTAAGTCAGAGGCTTTAATCACTGGGAAAGTGTCATTCACCCCTAGGAAAGCATACTTAAGGTTAGAAGGAAGTTGTTTTAGCTCTAATGCAAAGGGAGAGCTCATAGATGGGATTAATGACTTGTTGATCTCATCTTCTATTTCCGCACTTACTTCCTCAATGTCACAATCTTCTTCTGATACTCCAACCTGTTGCAGTTATTCATCATCTTCAAATACATCACAAACCCAATCTATTAGTTCTTCGAATATTCCTTCTGATAATTCATCTTGCACTGCCGAATTTACCACTTCAATTGAACTAAACTCAACTGAGTAACAATCATCTGCTGCTTCAGGGAACTTAAGAGACTCAAAGACTTTAAATTCTACAGTTTCATCTAACACAGTCATCGTTAGCTTTCCATTCTGGACATCTATAAAAGTCTTTGCAGTTGCCATAAAAGATCTCCCTAACAGAATAGGCTTGCAATCTCTATCTTTCGCTCATTCGTCCATGTCTAGTACCACAAAATCAGCAGGAATGATGAGATTATCTACCTGTACAATCACATCTTCAACATAACTCCTAGGGTATCTAACAAAACCATCCACCAACAAAAGTGACACGGTTGTTTTATTCATATCATACAATCCCAATTGCTCATAAATAGTGGATGATATTAAATTAATACTAGCTCCCAAATCTAACATGGCTCTCTTCAAAGTTGTACCTCCAATAGTAATGTTAATGCAAAAACTACCTGGGTCTTGTAATTTTTGCAGCAATGACTTTTGAAGGACTGCATTAGCATTACCGGTCATGAACTCTCGATGATTTTCCATAAATCTTGTTTTGTAGGTATGAAGACTCTTGAAAAACTTGGCATATGCGTCATCTTCTGAATCATCTCAAGTAAAGGCAAGTTGACATTGACTTTTGAGAGAATGTCATATATGTCTTTGTATGATTTCTCTAACTTGCTCTTTTGCAGTCTTCCCGGGAATGGAACTAGAATGACATATGGATTGGGTGACTTGTGTAGCAGTGGTGAAACTTTGGATTTTTCCACTACTATCTCTTCCTCCTAAGGTATGATGTTCTCTTTTGAAGGACCTGTAACATTAGCAGATTTATTAGAAAGTTCAGCATGTCTATCATCAGTTAGTATCTTACCATTCCGAAGGATTGTCATAGCCTTTGCTTGCTCTGTGTAACTTGGAAATTTTCCATGTTCCATTCTTTGATTTCCATTCTTTGATTAGCATCGGCTGATTGCCCAACTTGAGTTTCTATCTTCTTTATTGAAGCATGAAGATTCTGAAATTGTACCTCTTTACTTTGTTGAGTTTGCCTTATATTCTGCTTCATTCACTCCATTCGCTGGAGCAAATCTTCTACTAAAAGCTTCTTGGGTTGTGATTCAGAATTTTACTGAGCACCGGTGTTCAGCTGCCTTTGGTCACTATTGTTGTTGTTACCCCATTGGTTTCTAGTGCCTCGATTATTGTTTCCCCATTGGTTTCCAGAACTCTGATTGTTGTTTGACCACAAAAAATTTGGATGATTTCTCCAACCTGGATTGTAGGTGTTGGAATATGGATCATTCTGTGGTCTGGAATTTTAGTTGTTCATGGCTTCAACCTCTTCTTCTTCAGGTCCAGGACCTCCTACTTGGTGTTCATCCACAAACGCTTTTTGTTTCAATTGACCTAAATCAGTAGCCATAGCATCCACATTCTTCATCAATTGTGTCATTTGAATAGAGTTTTCTGTGTTGGCATTTATGGTATAAATTCCTTTTCTCCTCCTGGAATTTTTGTGACGAGAGTTCTGGGCCAACTTTTCAAAGATAGCGTATACCTCCTCAATTTGTTTGTCATACATGGATCCTCCACATGCATTGTTCACTAAAAGTCCTGACATTTCAGTCAGACCATCATAAAACCACTGACATAACTGATTAGTAAGAAATCCGTGTTGAGAAAAATCTCTAGAATGCTTCTTGAAGCGTTCCCATGCCTCATAAAAAGTCTCATTATCTTGTTGAAAGAAACTCAAAATTTTGGTTTGGATCTCACTAGTTTTCTAAGGTGCATAATACTGATCAGTAAGCTTTTCCCTTACTTCATCCCAGGTTCTCAAAGATATAGGAGTTAATGTCAACAACCATGTCTTCGCCTCATCTTTTAATGAATGTGGGATAAATCTTATGCGCAACTGGTCTTCTATAATTCTATGGTTGGGTAATGATTGTATTGCTGCGTAGAATTCTCTAAAGAAGAGAAGCACATCTTCATATGGTGTACCGTGGAAAATAGGCAACTGGTTGTAGTGGCTACTTCTCAGTTCATAATTCCTTGCTGCATGTTCTAGCACAATGCACAACGGATAGTTGCTTACAACTAGTCTACTACAATCTTTCATAGTTCTGATGGGCTCTGATTTTGGCTCATAAGCCGAATTTGGAACAAGATTTAGAATAGGGTCAAAACCTTGATTGAGTCTCTCTTGATTCTGATTTTCTCCGTCTTCCATTGTTCAATTTCTTATGCGATCAATATTATCGTTCAAAAGTAAAAATTCTCCCTGCTGAGATCTTCTACCTTGCATCTACTGTAAATACTTGAAATCAGAATAAGACAAACACAAGTAAACTAGAAATAATAAAAACTAAAAAGCTAAAAATTAATGACTCAGCTACCTAAACTAGACTAAACCTATTAACTATAACTAAAACTAAAACTAGAAATAACCAATAACTTCAACTAGTTCCCCGGCAACGGTGCCAAAAACTTGATGTGTAAAATCGTGTTATAAAAACCTAACTCGGAAGTGCACAAATAGTGAGATAAGTACATCAGAAAGTAAGTATCGTTGACATGAGGAAAAGGTGATTTACCGATTATAAACTAATTCTAATTAAAGCTAAGCAATTAAAAGTATCCAAGAGATTTTAATTGAGTGATTGATTATTGATTTAGAACTAAATTAAACTTAGAAAGCAGTTAACAAGAATATGTGAATGTGATCAAGAGGTGGAAGACTAGGTAACCGATGCTTCCCATATGCAATCGAAACAAATTTATAGTGTGTTCAAATATTTATCTAGAGGGGGTGAATAGATTTTAACACAATTTACCCAATTTTCACAAGAATATCAATATTCCGAAAATACCCCTAACTAGTTAATTAATACATCAAATGTAATATGTGCGGAATTATAAATGACACTTGATTTTTATGTGGAAACCCTCACGGGAAAAACCATAAGCTGTTATGTGAGCCACACACGAACATCGAATCTAATAAATGTGTTAAAGATTACAACCTAATCCCGGAAGTAATCACGCATCTACCTAATTCCGGTATAAGTGAACCTAGTCCAATTGCTCATGTGAACACCTAATCCCGGTGTACGACCTAATCCCATTCATCACACAAGACTTACTTCTCCGAAGACATAAAACAGCCTAAGTGAATATTATGCAATATCCAAATATGCAAGTAATGTTAGAGTACACTAAATGCTTATCTAGAAATATAAAATGACAATTAAATCATTCCTATATATCAAATATAGCTATATGACATGGCATACAACTTAGCTATGTCAAGGATAACCAATTCTAAATATAATAGCTATCACAAATAACCCACAAACATTCAAAAACTTAACTAGTTGATTAAAAGACAATATATCAACACAGTTATCAATAAATCACACAAGAATGTTTATGGCTTAGCTTTTATGCACTAATGACCTAATCAATTAAGCTATCAAAAATAACTCAATCAACACATAATCTTAATCATGTATGTAGAAATTACTCTAAGAACATACAAGTAATAAATGAGATAAAATTGATAAGTAAAAATACTAATTATGTAAGATAATAGTGTTCAACATACCATAACATATGTGTTCAAAAAGACCCATGCATTAGCACATGCTAGATAAACCTAGATGATGCTTAGATGATAATTTATGCATATGGAAATGGGTTTGGAGAGTTAAGGAAGCAATCTTGGTGCTTTCTCTCACTAGGGAACTCTTAATCTCTCTCTAGGTTTTTGTAGCTTCTACTCCTTGAATACAAATAAGAGAAAAGGATGTATTTATAGTGCTAAGATGATAGCCCTATAAATTATGTGACTTGCCCTTCAAAAATGAGCCAAATCGGACTCCAAATGAGTAAGATATGGCCAAATTATGAAATAGGGTCGGGACTGCCGCTGTCACCCAAGGAGCGGCACTTGAACCGTGGTGAATTGCTATCACTAGCATGCCGCTCTCACTCAAGGCGCGGCACTCGAACCGCGGCAAAGCGTCACAACACAGAGTTTGATTTTTAAGTGACTCAAAACATGACCAAAAGACATCGAAACCTTTCATATAATATATCATTGGAAAGGTATGGAAGTCTATTTTCTACTCCAGTTTATGGAATGAAATTTTTATGTCTATAGAAAAAGTTATGGTCAATTGAGTGATCAATGGTCAGATTCAGATAACAGCAGTGATGTCCTGTTTTAGTGGTCACTTTGAAGATTTCAAAACCAATCCAAACGGTCATACAATATTATGAATAATATACCGTTAGAAAGGTATAGGAGTCTAGTTTGCTCAAAATTTTACAAAACTCAATTTCAATCTTTTTATAAAAATTTATGGTCACAAGACCATACAAAGGTCAGTTTTGAAAAACATTTAAATCATTGAAATCAATTTTTTGAAACTAGACACTTTACTTCAAATAACCAAACTGAATCTAACACTTATCCAAAAGAAGAATGAGACCTTCTCAAGGTGGTCAACCATTGTGCTAAGACATACACACCATCGTGCAAGCGTAGACGTTTTCGATCATTTTCGGGAAACGAATTACACCACACTTAAAACTAACAAACATGAAGTGCAAGTGTGGGAAGTGAATGCATCCTAATACCTAACATGTCATGGCATTGTCATTGAAAAAGGTGCATTAAATTAAAACATGTATGAATAGAATTCATGGCTTTGCATCCTAATATCTAAACATGTCATGGCATTTCAATGAACAAGTTGCAATCATTTAAGCATGCATGACAAGACTTCATGGCTTTTCATCCTAATGCCTAAACATGTTATGGCATTTCAATGAACAAGATGCAATCATTTAAACATGCATGAAAAGACTGCATGGCTTTTCATCCTAATGCCTAAACATGTTATGGCATTTCAATGAACAAAATGCAATCAAATAAAACATGCAAGAAGAGCTGTTCAAGAACATGCATGCACACATATAAAACACACAACATACAAGAATAAGATATATGCATGAGTTGTGTGTGTGTGTGTGTGTGTGTGTGTGTGTGTGTGTGTGTGCAACTAGACCTCTTCAAAGCAAGAAAGCACTAGATTATACCTTTGGTGCTTCTTCTATTGAGGTCTTGAGCTGGCATTGGTTGTGCAAAACACCAACCATCAAATGTCTAAGCGACCCTTACATCAAGCCCCAATATATGGTTTGTCCACGAAATAAGCCAATCAATAAATGGGAATCCTTACAGCAATACTCAATGTTCATCAACTAATTCCATTAAATAGATTCAATCTAGATTCAGAGTTCATTCTCATCTTAATTATGGTATTACCTTAATTCCTCGGGATTTAACCACGTGTTCTTAATCACAACTCACCCTCGTCAAAAGTGTAAGCTATAACCAAGAACCCATTACGTGCAAGAATTATTGAACCAAAATTTTCTCGCATTAATTCCTATGTCAAGAACAGTCATACTCATTCAATTGAAAAGTAATTAAGATAACATAAATTCCTCTAGCGCAATCTCAATTTATAAATTATTGAAACCCTAGACATGTATCAATTAATTTCCATTAGATTAATGCAAGTCAAGAATAAGACATATAATGAATTGAACAATCTAAATCCGAATTGATTAATAAAGATATGGAGTTTGAATCATAACATGAGCATTACAGGTTCACATCAATCCCCTAGTATGGAGTTAGTTACATATGAAAAAAAAAAAAGAGTAGTAATTGATAGAACCCATGGAAGTATGCAATGAATTCTTCCAAACTTTTAATGTTGAAATCTTCTTCTTCGTCTTCGAATCTTCTATGTGAAAAGATGGATGATAGAATTGAGTGATCGATTGTGTGAGGAAAACTGTCTGTGTTCCGAGGTAAGCCAGAGCTCCAAAACCCTAATTTCATCATGTATTTATATCTCCCTTTTCCTGGCTGAGACACGACTCCACGTACGTGAGGATTTATCAAACCGATGCGATAACCGCTACGAAAGCCGCAGTGGTCTTCACGAAACGAGAAAACGTTGTGGTTTTGAGAGCTCTATTGAGAGCGGTCTCCTCTGTCCTTTGAAACGCTGCCACAGCACTGTGAAGAAATTAGCAGCAGATTGGACAACACTTCTGCCAATTTGCACAAAAGCCCTTGAGGTCTTCAAAAATAGCACTTTTTTATTGATAATCTCCAAACACAATAATTAAAACCAACAACCTGAAAAACACTCAAACACACAAATTAAACCCCTAAAAAACTCAAGAAACAAGCAATTGATTAGAGGGATGGGGATCAAAAACATATACAATAAATGACCGATCAACATATCATTTTATTTGAGCTTTAATAGATATATGCTTGTTAATTGATTAACCAATTGTTAACTTGCAAAGTAGGATTTACTTGATTAATGCAAACCTTGCTTAATCTGGTTTAACCTATATTTGAAGTGCTTAATTGTTGTCAACTAGTAATTGGGTATTTTGCATGATTCATAATTTCCCTAACATATCTCATTATCACTCTTGCATGACCATTGCATTAGTTGAAAATTAGTATAGCTAGTTAGTGTAATTTAGTTAATTGTAGTTAGTAAGCTTAGTGATTAGTTAGTTGATTGCCTAAGGGAATGGCAACCCTTAGTTGTAGTTGGATTAGTATAACTTAGTTGTAATTAGATTAAAGCCATCTTAGTGTAATCTTAAACTAGTTAGTTAATTAATTTGTTTGTGACTATCTCCATTTAATTTTCTTCCATGTATTTAATGTAAATATTGTACATATTATATAAGACCTAGAACCGATTTAAGGTACCACACCTCCTCGTGGGAACGATACCCTTACTTGTAACCACTATACGAGTCGAACGATTCGTATACTTGCAAAGGGTGAAAACTCACACGTCATATCATTTATCATAGTTTTTAGAACTATCTCAATGCGTCATCATGTGTGGGTAACGGAGAATCAATATCCATCTATAATGATCAACGGCTTCCTAGGGCCTCAACCTTTAAGCTAATCATGGCCTAGATTACGTATTGAGGCTAAGGTCCGAGATTTGCTCTTACCTGATGGTGGTTGGAATGTCAATCTAATCTGTGAGTCATTTTGGCCAGAGGATGCTAAACTGATTCTTAGTTTGTGTTGGTCGCATTCGAGGCCCTCGGACTCTTTGATGTGGCACTACGATAAGTTCGGCTCTTATTCAGTTAAGAGTGGGTACCATTTGAGGTGAAGATTGGGCTTAACTACTAACCCTTTGGGTCTCGATCAAGCGGAATCTTAGCGGAAATTTTTATAGTGTATAAAGGTCCCAGAAAAGGTGAAGATTTTCGTCTGGAAAGCCTGCTTGAATTGGATTCCAACTAGCTTTAGCTTGGCTGAACGAGGTATACAAGTTGATGTTTCTTGTCTGATATGTGGAAATCAGCCTAAAACAACTGTGCATGCATTATGGTCCTGCCCTACTATCAAAGGAATTCGATCTGTGTGTTCTTTCTTAAGGAATGTGGGGGTGGTGAATAACATGCAATTCCTGGACGTGATGGTTTTGTGTAAAAATTCTCTGTTGATCGAGGAATTCGAGCTTTTATGCATAGTGTTGTGAAGAGTGTGGTTTCGTCGTAACATGGTGATTCATGACAATAAGCGTCTTGCTAATTTGGAGGTAGTGCTATGGACGTCTTCCTTCATTGATGAGTACAATCGGGCAAATTGTGAGGCCTCTGGTGTTGTTAAGGAGGTTAAGAAGTTAAAGCCGAAATGCTTCACCCCCGTAGATAAGTTTAAAATGAACACGAATGCGGCCATTAATTCTGATGTGGGCAGTGTGGGTTTTGGGATCATTATAAGAGACAGAACGGGTAATGTGTTAACTTCTAGTGCCTAGAGAGTTCTGGCTGAACTCTCGTATCAAATTGTTGAAGCTATTGGTCTGCTGGGGGGGGGAGGTTGATGTTGGCCATAGATTCTGGCATGTGGCCTTCTAATGTTGAAATTGATGCTTAGACTACTGTCAACTTGGTTGACTCCTCTGATATTCCTTTTTCTAAAGTAAGGATGGTTATCCAGGATATTAAAATTTTGCTTGATGTTTCTCCTTCTTGTAAGGTGGCCTTTGTTCCTAGGAGAGCAAATATGGTCGCTCATAGTCTTGCTAAGTTAGGTTTGACACTAGATAATGATTGTTTTTGGATGGAGGATTGCCTCCTGTTGTGGTTCCTTTTGTGTTGGGCGATTGCTTGTCCTTTATGTAATCGTTTCTGTTTAATAAATTCCTTCAGTCTAAAAATAACAAATAACAAAACAAAACAAAACAAAAAACAAAGACACTCGACATAGTGAGGGTGTAGGGCTAGGAATAGCAATGGGTCGAGGTCAAATTCAAGCAGATTTTGATAAACCCAAACCCGAACTTGCAAACAATAACAAAATCAAAACCCGCCGGTGAACCTGTGAGGCCGTGATATGTAGCTGGTTCAAGTTTCACCCTCAGGTTTTAACAACACCCATACTCCTCTGTGAACTCGCGAACTTCTGAGGGCTTACGAATAGGTGTGCACCCGCGAACCTGTAGGGAATCCAGTTGCAATGGATTGCAATCCAGTATTTGCTACTAAGGTATCTATTTGATCATTCACAACTTTGCAAATAATATTTCAATAAAAAAAAATTATGAACAGTATTATTAAAGATTGATCGAGAATGACACCATAATAGATTTTTGTCTCTTCTTTCTTCACATAACAGAACCTAAAACATAATTGCATCACTCACTTGATAAACCCAAAACATAATTGTAGTTCACCAATTAATACACACAATAGAGCCTAAAGCACACTTAATTGCAAAAGATAATAAAAATTGTTGTGCTAAAAAATAGAACAAAACAAAGATAATAATTTCAATTAACTTACTGCTATCGGTGATGAGAATTAAGAAGCATAACTGAAGGATCCATTACATGTTCTAATTGGGCCGGCCAAGAGGATCAAAGAAGCATTTAATGATGGGCCGATTCTGAATTGCTGAAGTCCAAGTTCGGCCCACATGAAGACCAAATCCGAGCTGAACTTCGTGGGCCTTTATAGAGGGAATATGGAGTTGGATAGTCTATTATAATATATTTCCAAAAAGCCTAAGTTGAGCCCTACAAATATTATAAAGACTTCATCCTCTGTAACAAATCACAACATGCCCAAATTCAGCCATCTATCTTGTTGCGCGAAGACTTAAGCTGAGGAGTCCGAATTTCAGCATATTTCCAATAAAAAGCTGATTTAGGCATGAGATACAAGCTAGGGTTGGAGGACTCTTAATTTTTACATATTTCCTTTTTTTTTTTATATATAATTATTTCCTAAATAAATAGCTTATTTGTTTCCCAAACAAAGTCAACTAATTGATAGTTTTATTCTTTTTAATTTCCTAATTGTAAGGCAATTAATTGCTAAGTATTTTATTTCCTTTTCTTTTTCCATCTAGGGTTTAGATCTTTTTTAGTATTTAAGGGACTCATGGATGTATTATTTAGCAAATTAGACTTTGAATGAAATAATATTGAGAGCGTTTCTCTTTGGTTCTTCATAGTACTTGTGAACTTATCAAGGGTTATACCTTGTGGCATTCAAACCTTGACCTATCACTCACCTTTCTTTCTTGTTCTTGAGTGTGGCGTCTACAACTTTCTGATACCGTTGGTTCTTATCTTCTTATAGATAACATGTTCGAGTCACGGTCAAATTTATAAAACAGGTCCGGGTCACGGTCAGATTTATAAAAAGAAAATTAAAAGGACCGTGACCCGTTATCTATAAGAAGATAAGAACCAATTGTATCAGAAAGTTATAGACGTCACACTCAAGAACAAGAAAGAAAGGTGAGTGATAAGTTAAGGATTGAACGCCACAAGGTATAACCCTTGATAAGTTCACAAGTTCTATGAAGAACCAAAGAGAAACGCTCTCAATATTATTTCATTCAAAGTCTAATATACAAAATAATACATCCACGAGTCCCTTAAATACTAAAAAAGATCTAAACCCTAGACGGAAAAAGAAAAGGAAATAAACTACTCAACAATTAATTGTCTTACAATTAGGAAAGTAAAAAGAATCAAACTAGCAACTAGTTAACTTTGTATGGGAAACAAATCAGCTATTTATATGGGAATAATAAAAAAATAAAAATAAATAAAAATAAAAATAAAAATAAAGGAAATATGCTAAAAATTCATAGTCCTCCAACCCTAGCTTGTATCCTATGCCTAAATCAGCTCTTTATTAGGAAATATGTTGAAATTCGGACTCCTCAGCTCAAGTCTTCGTGCAACAAGATAGATGGTTGAATTTGGGCCTATTGTGATTTGTTACAAAGGACGGAGTCTTCATAACATCTATAGGGCTCATCTTGGGCTTTCCAGAAACATATTATAATAGACGATCCAACTCCATATTTTCTCTGTAGAGGCCCACGAAGTTCAGCTCGGATTTGGTCTTCATGTGGACCGAACTTGGACTTCAGCAACTCAAAATCAGCCCATCATTAAATGCTTCTTTGATCCTCTTAGCCCCTTGTAATTGACCCAACTGGAACATATGATGGATCCTTCGGTGATGCTTCTTAATTCTCATCATTCCCCCTCTCTTCAAAAGGATTCATCCTCGAATCTTCACCATAATGTTGTTGATAGCTTACGACACTTCATCAAAGTGCTGAAAAAGAGAAACAAGAACACCATGCCATGAAGTTGGCTGATTTCAAAACAATGCATTTTTGATCTCACTCTTTTTTGCATAAAAGTTCATTTGTTTTCTCTCTTTTTTTTCCTCACTAGCAAAAATTTTTGTTTCTTTTTCACTCTTTTTTTTTCCTCACTTTTTGTTTCGGTCTCTCTTTCTTTTGAACTCTCACTCTTTTTTTTAACCTCACTTGATCTTCATACAACTGTCTCAAAAACTGGCTCAAAGAAAGTTCAGCCTTGGCCTTGAAACTAGGCTGGTCATCCCTTTCGTTCCAATTCGGTTCCCATGTTTAAGAAGAACACGAATGTTGCCCAACTCGTGTGGAACCCTTACTCTTCAATCGTTGATCCAACCTCATCAAACTTGTATGAACCTCCCCAAACTTAATCTCCATCCATTCAAACTTTTGTACCATGGCCTTGTACACAAATTTGAGATCTATCGTTTTTGGTACATCGTCAAACATTTTTTTTTTTTACCCTACCTGATCAACAAAAACAAGCAAAGATTTTGTGATTTTTTTTTTTTTGTTTGAAATGGAATCTGATCAAACTTTTTTTTTTTTTATCAAACGAAATAAAAGAATAAACAAAAAAAAAAAAAAAAGGATAGATCAAACCTGATTTAAGCTATGTTTGGGATTGCTTCCTGAGGTGCTTTTGGGAGAAGCTACAAAATGTAGCTTCTCATTTTCTCATTTGGGAGAAGTCAAAAATGACCAAAAATGACTAGGGTGTTGGTAAAATTCTAGAGAAGTGTTTTTGGTCATTTTTGGCTTCTCCCAAATAAGAAAATGAGAAGCTACATTTCGTAGCTTCTTCCAAAAGTACTTAGGGAAGCGATCCCAAACATAGCATTAGAAGCCTAAGCTTTGATACCAAATGATATGAACCTCACAGTGAGACCCGGAACCAATATATGGTAATGAAGGATCGTTTTCTTATTTCAGATTTATAAAAAGAAAATTAAAAAGATCGTGACCCGTTATCTATAAAGAGATAAGAACCAAAGGTATCAAAAAGTTGTAGACGCCACACTTAAGAACAAGTAAGAAAGGTGAGTGATAAGTCAAGGTTTGAATGCCACAAGGTATAACCCTTGATAAGTTCACAGGTTCTATGAAGAACCAAAGAGAAACGCTCTCAATATTATTTCATTCAAAGTGTAATCTGTAAAATAATACATTCATGAGTCCCTTAAATACTAAAAAAAGATCTAAACCCTAGACGAAAAAAGAAAAGGAAATAAACTACTCAACAATTAATTGTTTTACGATTAGGAAAGTAAAATTAATCAAACTGGCAACTAGTTGACTTTGTTTAGGAAAAAAATCAGCTATTTATTTGGGAAATAATTATAAATAAAAAAATTAAAAATAAAAAGGAAATATGCTAAAAATTTGGAGTCCTCCAACCCTAGCGTATATCTCACACCTAAATCAGCTCTTTATTAGGAAATATGCTGAAATTCGGACCCCTCAGCTCAAGTCTTCGCGCAACAAGATAGATGGTCGAATTTGGGCCTGTTGTTTGTTACAGAGGACGGAGTCTTCATAACATCTGTAGGGCTCGTCTTGGGATTTCCGGAAACATATTGTAATAGACAATCCGACTCCATATGCCCTCTGTAGAGGCCCACGAAGTTCAGTCGGGATTTGGTCTTCATGTGGGCCGAACTTGGACTTGAACAACTCAAAATCAGCCCATCATTAAATGCTTCTTTGATCCTCTTGACCCCTTATAATTGGCCTAACTAGAACATATAATCGATCCTTTAATGATGCTTCTTGATTCTCATCAACCAATGTACTCAAAAATAGAACAAAACAGAAATAATTGCAAGATACAAGTATACCACATCATAGATCAACACATAATTTAATTGGTTGTGTTATAATATCTTAATTGATGCATTGAAATAATTGTTTTTGGAAAACATGTAAGAAAATTATTATTTTATGTGTATACTTGTTTACTGTTGCATTACATATATGTGTGTGGACTGTTGTATTACGTGTGTATACTAAAATTCAGGACAGATTCCATTCTTTTTATCACCCTACATGTTTGAGGGAGGGCTATTGACCGGATACTGTTCCAACCTTACGTAAGTTTTTAATTTTCAATATTTTCTTATTGCATTTTTTTTTTCAACATGCAATTATTAATATATTGTATGTCATGATTCATGTAATATAGAAGTACCATTTTTCGACCTATTTCGGGTTGATATTATGACATCATGAACTATCAAGGTATTATGGTTTTATATGTTCTTTTTTTTTTTTTTTTTTTTTTTGGAAGTACAATTACAACCAGGACTTTGTGAGATTAGACTCTACAAGCACAGTCCGGAATACTACTCCCACTATCGGAGAGAGGATACAAATAGATTACAACTCTCACAACTGGAGAGAGGGTATCTCCCACTATATCGGGAGATGACTCTCCACACTTTGGGATTTAATAATCAAAGGTGGAATCAAAGGTGGAACAATTATTTACATACCAAGGTTTGAACCTTGGTGTTGGAACCTCCCATGGGAGGCTCTAACCACCAAGGGGGAGGTTCCACCACCAAGACAAGAGGCCATGCTCTTATGGCTGACAAATTCATGAGCTAATTAAATCTAGTACGTAATTGAATCAAATCAAATTGAGATGAGTTGAATTATAAGTACATTATGAATAAAAGTACTCATTTTTTTAATAGGGTGCGCTCAATTAGACAGCAGACCCGACCCAATCTGAAAACTCCGGGTTTAGGATAAAATTCCATTTCTTATTTCGTCACTCTAAAACCCTAGTGATTTTTCCGTCCGTTTCCTCACGCTGCTGCAACGCCGTTGCGCTCTTCCGTTCCATGTATCTCTTCCGTTCCATGCATTGTGCTCTTAACAAAGAGAAGTTGATCGAGTTCAGTGATGTGCTAGACATTCCAAGATGAGGAGTGAGCTATGATCCTTTTAAGTATTTTACCCGAGTTCTTTTATTTCACGGTGATTAAATCTCTATTTACCGAAAAAAAAAATGATTAAATCTCGTTGGATACACTGCTATATTTTATTGGTAATTTATAAGAATTAATTTAATGCAGAGATACTCTCTAATTTCAGGTTTGCCATATGTCGGATATTTTACGTTAGATATTAATTTTCCCTTAGAGACATAAAACTTATATAATGATTTATTATTTTACATGTCAATATCTAGGTTATTTATTATATATGCTTATGATTTCAGGTATAAGATGTGTTACCGCAGTACCATTTGGTTTAGACAGCAGGTCTCGGATGACATAATGAACTATTTATTATAGGGCTTATGGCTATTGTCATAGGTCATACATATTCAGGGGTAAAGTTAGGATTTTGGCTTTGTGGGGACCAAGATAAAAATTAATATTATAGGTCACACAATCTTCAAATAATATCAATATAAATTCCGTACAAGAAAAAATGTGGAATCCCGCACCTGATACTTTTCAACAAAATATGATACCGTTTATTATTAAAAGTAATGATATAAATAAATAAATAAAATAGACATTAACTAATTAAAATGTAACACGTCTATTTTATAACTAGAAAATTATTTATAATCAAATCAATCTAATTTTCTTTATAATTTTCATTTCAATTACATAATTAAAGAATGTATGAGAAAACATCTTTTATTTTATTGCAAAACCTATGCCTATTCGTAACAGTATGCATAACTGAAAATAATATTTTAATAGTTCCCGACGTATAAAATATAAATTTCAATAGCTTAATAAAAATATTATTATATCATTGATATATTTAAATCACAATTATTTATATACTTATAACTTAATTTTATAATATTCATGTCACACCAAATTAACTTATAATAATTTTGAACAAAATTTAAATAATAAACTAATAAAATAAATTTATCAAAATCATATTAATAATTAATCTAACAAAATAAATAATATAGGTAGTCATTATAAGTGTTCAATATTTACTTAGTTTGTTTTAGTTAAATCTAAAAAAATAAATATTATATATATAATATACACTAGATTAGGTAATAATGTATGAAATAATAAGAAATTAAATATTAAATGGATTGAAATAGAATTATAGAAACAAAAATTATTAGTTAATTTATATTATTAAAATAATAAAGTGACAATAATATTATCACCTACTTGGTGTATATATATCACATTTTATGTACAAGGGTTTTTTATTTATTAGTTTACATTTTAATTTTACGTATAAGAAAAAAAAAATTATTGGTTGGGGGGGGCATGGCCCCTATGGCCCCTCCTTACATTCGCCTCTGTACAAAGTGCTGATCTTGACTATTCCTTAGATGAATTCCAACAAATGGACCCCATACCAACAAAATCATTCATACTTCATCTCAAAATAAAAATCAAAATTAAAAAAATTAAAAAAAATTAAAAAAAAAATCCATGATTTTTTTATCTCTGGTTCCCTTTTTTCTTTTTAGTCTTGATAGATGGAAAAGAAATGAAGAATATATAGGTAATAGGTGATAAGAAAGTATGAAATTTTAAAAAATTAGGTTTTATACTATAATAAAACGAATTGAGCCAAGTTCTAACTTTTTTTTGGTATTATTTGAGCTTTTTTTTTTTTTACTTTTTTTTTTTTATAGCTTAATCTATAGCAAAAACTTACATTATATATTTGGGGCCAGGCCACCCCTGGTCATACACACATTATTTTACTTGTATTACAAAATGTAATATGATTGGTATTTGAGGTAGGGTCGTTCTTTAGATAAGGTACATTTTTCCAACAATATTATTTTGAAAAAAGTTATGTTCATTGAAATTCTTCTTTGTTACCTCATCATCGAGGACTTTTGAGTTATCACAACAATAAATAAAAGTTATGTTACAGGTGTAAGGGCTTTCGAACCTATAACCTTATGATGTAGATATGAGATGCAAACCACCAATAAACCTTATTTTGTCTATTATAAATTATCAAATCGTGCTATATTATATCATAATTTTATAAATAATAAAAACTAATAAAATGGTATATAAATTTGGCTAAATAGTAAATATATAGTAATTAATAATCAAATGAGGTATACCTTACTTTAATTTCGATAAAGACCTTATTGAAATAACATCAATTTTTAGGAATTTTGGTCTGAATTTTTTTCATTGATGATAAGTTTGATGAAATCTACCTAAGAATAAAATTTGAGAAGTTTTCAAGCACTATAACTATTTATCACGATTTTGTTAAATATAAAGGTATCAGAAAAATAAGAAAAATAAAGGAAAATTCAAAAAATATATATATAATTTAGTATTTAAAAAATTCTCAAATTTTATTCATAGAGATTAGAGTATATTTCAATAAACTTATCACTCACAAAAAAATTCAAATCAAAATTTATAAAATCAATGTGATTTCATCAAGATCCTTACCGAAATTAAAGTAAGGTATACCTCACTTAATAATTAATATATATATATTACAAATAATTAATTAGATGGAAATTCACGAATTCTCATTAAGGCCGGATCCTTTACATGCGAAACATTTTATTTTTTATTTTTTTGCAAATATGACAACCGTTAAAAAGTCAACTTTAAGAGTTATAAAATTCAAAAGTTAATTTTGTTATTTATTGAAGCCACCATTGGTGGCTTACACCTTTTTCTTTTTATAGAAAATTATATATATATATAAATATATATAGTGGGTCTCATGAAGGATACTTTATTTTAATTTCTGTAAAGACAATGATAAAAACACATTGATTTTAATTAATTTTAATCAATTTTAATCTGAATTTTTTTTGTGGATGATGGGTTCAATGAAATCTATATATTAACAAAATTTGAGAATTTTCTGAGTACTAGAACTATTTATCCAAATTTTATTAAATATGAAGGCATCGGAAAATAGGCGAAATATAGAAAAATTCAAGAAAACTAGTTTTAGTATTCAAAAATTCTCAAATTTTGTTAATATGTAGATTTCAATGAACCCATCATCCATAAAAAAAAAAATAGATTAAAATTAATTAAAATTAATGTGTTTTCATCATGGTCCTTACTGAAATTAAAATAAGGGATCCCTCATGAGAGACTCATTATATATATATATATAAGGTTAATTACAGAAACAGTCTCTAAGGTTTGATAATATTGCATGAATATGCTGTGTATATCCAAATTTAGTGAAATATAAATATTTTGTTATTCAAAGTAAGTGGTAAAAATACACATAGTATTATAGCTTTTAACATTATAGAATTAAGTCATTTGTAAGTTTAAATATATATATATATATATATATTTTTTTTTTTTTGAGCTACAAGTTTAAATAATTGTTTATGCATAAATTTTACAATGTATTTTATTTTATTGAGTAGTCCATTATTGGTGTCATCTTATTATTAAAAAATTACACAAATAATTTCATTAAGAATCATATAAAAAGTTTGTTATTCTTAATCAATTGCTGGTATGTCTTACACGAACTTTATTATATCAATGTGCATTGAGGAGGAAAAATAGAAAATCACAAGAGTTTTCTCTACATTGTACTCCAAATTTAATAAATTTAGTATGAGAGTTTGTAAGTCATTATTAGAAGATATTTACTAAACAAACTAAACAAAAGTAGATAAATCTCAACTATTAATAGTTAATGAGTTGTCTTTGTAATGTTAGTGTGTAATGAGGAAACAAAAAGAATATTTATACATATAATTTAGTCCGGACAACAAATATTTCCTAGACATGTCCATATATATATATATATACATATGTTAGATTTTTTATTTTTTTATTTTTACGGTAGTTGTAGTGATGTGTAGGGGCAACATATTTTCTTATATTCAATTAGATAACAGAGATTTTCTCCTTACAATCCAATTTTATCTTTACACCCTAATTTTCTAAAAACAATCTATCCTTAAAACTTAGGGTGCGTTCGACAATGTTTTCGAAATGTGTTTTTGCGTGTTGAGTTAAAAAAAAAAAACATAGAAAACCTGTTCATCGTTGTTTTGGGAATAAAATAAAAAAAAACAAGCAAATTGATTTTGATAAGTAACGTCTTGAAAGGACGCGGTCTTAAAAACATCGCAGAGTTGTACTCAATGTTCTCATCTCACTTTCTCATGGCCCCCACTAGTCAAATCATTTAATATATTATCTTTTTAATAAAAATATTACTTTTAACTTATCAAAGCACTTTCTTAAAAAAATAATAATTAAAAAAAAACTTAGCAAAACATTCTTTAAAAAATACTTATTTAAACACAAAAAATCAGTTAAGATTAATAAATTACTAATATAATTTAATAAAATACTCATAAAATTTAATAAAAACTTATATGATAAAAATATATAGATAAATATACTGTTACAAGTTTTTCTAATAATTAAATATATTATTAATTATAATATTTTTTGAAAAAAATAAAAAACAAATCAATATTTAAATAATTTAAAAATTGCTATATATATAATTTAACTTCATGCAGTATTATTTGTAATATTATAATATATTGAAAAAACATGTTTTTAAAATAATTTCATTAAATATATATATATATATATATATTTCCAGAAAACAATTTTCAAAATTGCTACCAAACACATTTTTAGTTTCTAAAAATTTGAAAATCAATTTCTCATTTTTAAATGAAAATACATAAAACTAAAAACAAAAAAACTAAAACATTACCAAACAGCCCCTTAAATTTTAAATTTTTTTGAAGACACTCCATTTTATTCCAAAATTAGCCTTTTAATCTTTTAACACTCCTTTTATTTTTATTTTTTTTGAAAACACTCCATCCTAAAACCCTATATTTTAAAAATAATTCTAAAAGTATAAAAAAAAAAATATGCACAAAGATTTATATTATTTTTTGTTTCAGCAAAAATAATAAATAAATAAATATCTAACAAAATGAACATTTTAAAAAACTTTAATGATATTGAAAAATAATGTTTTAGTGTTTGTGAAACACCCGAAAAAAAAAAAAATTATCTGGGGGGATAAAGAATATAAAGAATGAGCTCTTGGTGTGCATATATAGTCAATGATGCGGGCTATATTAGGAACTACAGCTGAGTTTTTCGTGTTAACTTTTCCTTTAATTGCCGGGCTTGATATTTTTCTTCAGAGAGATGTTGGATCATAGGAAGTTTTGATTGCATTTTGTTTTTGATAGACTTTCATATAAAAAAATGTGTCGTGTGTTTAGAATTTTTTGTCCTCTTTAGTAATTTTAATTAGGATAAAATTGTCATATTATTAAAAAAACAGTTTTTCTATTGTCAGTTCGTCCTGACAATAAATATATCAGGATGAAGAATGTGGACCATAGATTATGAAGAAGTTTTGACAAGTGCATACACTTTGAGTCAAAGTATGTAAATCTAATGGTCAACATTCTTTGTCATGATATATTTATTGCCAGGACGAACTGATAATAGAAAATCTGTATAAAAAAAAATTAAAATGGAGTGTAAAAAGATATTTAATGGATTGTTAATATCATCTTTCTACTTACTATTATATATACAAAAGGATCAAATTACCCTTCAACTGACTAACTGTAGTCTGCCAACTGCTTTAAGGGTAGGCTATGTAATTAAAGCATTTTCAACTTCTGCTTACAATTTTTCTTAGAACATCTCCAAAAGTCTCCATTGGAGACCTCCTTATTTAAGGGTGGGTGTTGTTATAAAGAGTCATTAAGGGGTATGTGTTCCAAGAATACTCTCTTAAATGACTCTTTTATAATTTTTTATTATTATTTTATATGGAGCCCACTTATCTTTCACACTAGATTCTAATTAAGGAATCTCTTGGAGTTATAAAAATTGCTACTCCTCCCTTAATTAAGCTAAGGGGTTTGATTAAGGGATCTTTTCCTTTGCAATGAATAAATGGTTAAGATGTGATTGACATTTTATTAATAACCAATCACATGTTATTAGAAAAATGTGAGGATGACATGAGGTGATGAGAGGATCCTGGTTCCTCTTGAACAAGTGTAAAATTTGCTCTTACGGTCAAATGTAAAATTAGTGCAATTTTCCCAAAAAAGTTTTAATAAATTTGTTTTGTAGCATTTAATATATAGATTCAGCGGGGTTGCAACTTGCAACTAATCGGCCACTATTATTTGTATGATTGTATTATATTAAAATGAAACTAATCAATTACACAGTTTGTTAGTGTCTTATACTCATTAACCTCTCAGAATCGAATATTGAATTTAGATCAAGAAAGGGTTAAATTTGTATAACTCAACCAAGTCATTTTATGCCTCTTGTACACGAAATTATATGCAAAAGATGCTTACTCGATCAGGCTCCATTTTTCGTGAAGGTTGTAGGTGGCTTGTTTTGTTAATTGCTTACGATTTTCGTCACACTAAAAGTTTGCTAATATTGGTATTTTTTTTTCCCGGTATTTTTGGATGTGTGTTAACTTTTGTTTTTGGAATTGCGTGGATTATAGTTTCTTGCAAGAAACATGTACTTATGATTTCGATTCCGGTTCAAGATCCAGAGACTTGTATCCCCGTTCAATGTGGCTTATGGTATCATGTATTCATTCACACTATGTTTGGTTTGATGGAAAGGAATTCCTTTCCTTTCCTTTCCCTCCCTTTTCTCTCACTTTTGGATGGAAACCATTTCCTCCCAAATGTTTAAAATATAAAGCAATCATTTCCCTCCATTTCCTTTCCTTTCCTTTCCCTCTCATTTTAACAATCCAAACAACAAATTCCATTTCCCTCCATCTCCTTTCCTTTCTCTCCAAATCCTTCAAACCAAACATAGTGTCAGTCCGACAATATTCTAAGTTGGAATTACAATAGGCTTGGTGGTGCAGCCTAGCCATGAAAATTACAAAAATAATGCAACCAAAATCCTTTTAATCATGGATGTCAAGTAATTGTTAAAAGACATGATACAGCAATAAACAAAATGCCATTCTATTCTTGGTCCCATCCAACAAAAATGAAGTTCAAATGGGTACTAGAAACAGTATATATATATATCTAGTCTGTTCGCCGGCATCTGAAAAATAAAAAGAATTTAATGAAGGAATGTCTGTCACCGCAACAGAAAAAGACTGACCTATTACGGGAATTGGAACGAGCCTCCGATTTGGCTAGTACCGCTTGGTGGATTAATGGCCACCCAAAGCAGGGAGATGGTGATTGCAATAAGTCCAGACCACACAAAAACAATGGTCGGCGTCCTCCCTCTTCTTCCCATAAGCCCTTTTGCGAAAGGATACAGATGAGCCAATACCCAGAAACTGAAGAAAACTCCACCTATTAAGCGACTCCATTGCGGTATAACACTGTAAATTGTTCGGCTAAACCCAACTGCTATTGCTATTAAGTTAACCATCATGATTGTGATTGGAGGTATCATCAGGGACGTCCATTTCACAATGTAGAGATCAGCATATTCATCATCCAAATCATCACCAGCTGATTTTGAGGTCAAGGTGAAAGAAATTTCAATTCCTGCTACGACTTTAAGCAGCCCCTGAAGCACAGCAGCAAGGTGAGCACTAGTCCCACCGATTAACCAAAATTGCTCATTCCTCCACCACTCCTCCAATTCAATACCCGACCATTTAATTTCAAGGATAGCTAGCAAACATAGAGTCACGGTGATGACCAGGAGGTAGGTAAGGAAAGTAACATTCAAGGTCTGGACGATAAACTGGCCAGAGAAGAGCGAGAGTGCAGGGAGAAAGCAATATACGATAAGGAAAATTGAAGTAAAGGGATAGATTCCAACATTAAGGTATGCTATTCTCTGGAGAAGCTTCATTCTTGGACTGGCAAGGAGAGCATTGTTGCGAGAGAAGAAAATCTCCACCGAACCAGTAGCCCAACGTAGGACTTGATGTAGCCTATCTGTGAGATTAATTGGAGCAGTTCCACGAAAGGCATCACGTTTGGTCACACAATAAACTGATTTCCATCCTCTATTGTGCATCCTATACCCAGTGACAACATCTTCCGTAACAGACCCATAAATCCATCCAACACGCGAGCCCCACTCAGTCTTGTCTTCGTACCAGCAAGAGATGACACTGATAGCCTCTGCTACAGTTGAGGCATCAAGAAGTTCACGAGGCATGGTAAGAGCACCAGGTGGACGTCCATGTTTAATAGCCGGGTGATCTGCAAGGGGACGACCTTGGAACTCTGCTACTGGGATTGAATCAATGAGGAAAGTTGAGTTTCCAAACCTCTTAGGGAGCAGAGAGAGATTCATCTCTTCATCATCTGAATCGCCCATTCTTAGGGCCCGATTCTCTTCTGGGGTGTTTGCAACTGACACATGCTTCTTACGACTGCCAAAACAACAGCTGCAGCAACCTGGGTGGTGTTCTTTAGCCCGAGGTGGGTCAAACCCATAGAGGGCAATCCTTCGAAAGAGACATCCAGTTCCGACATAGAATGGACCCATAAGTCCATCAAGGGCTCGCATGTTTACATCAAAGAAGACAGTGTTGTGATTCGCGTATCGATCAGAAGGGTCAATACCCTCAAACCTCTGAGGGAACTGAACATAACAAAGACGGTCACCTCCTCGATCCATCATGAAGCACATGCCTTCTCTCATTGCTTGAGAGTTGTAGATGTAGTGATCACAATCAAGGTTGAGAATAAAGGGGCCATTAGACATAATGGCAGAGGCTCGAACCAGGGCATTCATAGCTCCTGCCTTCTTGTTGTGATCGTATCCCGGTCGCTTCTCACGAGATACATAAACAAGCAGTGGGAGACGAATATCAACATCAGTGAGGTCAATGAGTTTGGTATCATCGGCTGTTCCAAGCAGTGGTTCATCACTTGGAGGTTTTAACATCACCTGCACAATTAAATAATTATTATTATTATAAAATAAATAAAATTACATTTTGGAATTTAAAAAAAGAAAAGAAAAGAAAAGTAACAATAAAATCAGCCCTTCCGACCCTACTGCCAATCCCAATAATGCTTTCAACTCCTTCCACTTTCTTATGATATTAATAACAAAACCACACCAAAAAAAAAAAAGTTTTCATTTACCGATTCATAGTGTTACAGCTAGTGTAATTGTAATAAGTTCAGATGATAACAATCATAAGAAAGTGGAACAGATGGTTATATATCTTCTGAAAAGTAAATACCTGTATTATACCAGCATGGTCACCTTTAGAGTGCTCAGGGGAAGAGTTCAACCAAGTCCCTGGCCAATGGGTACCATCAGCCATCCATGTGGCTTTTGGAATCTTCACAGTCTCCACAGGTTCATCATGTGCATTCTGTCTCTGAAGCTTCATAGCCTTGATTTCCTCCCTAGCATGATAAGCATCAGACCGACGACGGATAGAGTCAGGCGAACCATTGATCCGGACCTTGAACTCATCATACTCACGCTTAACTCGTCTACGATCCTTAACAAAATCTGACTTTACTTTGTTCTTGTAAGGATCCCTCTTCAAATTGAAATAAGATTCTGGATTTCTAGGCTCAATATCATGTTTCCTACAAAATGGAACCCAAATGTTTGCAAAGCTTGCTGCTTCAGCCATTGCCTCAAAAGTTAGAAGTGCACCTCCATCATCTGAAACATAACAAGCAAGCTTTTCTACAGGGTAATCTGCAGCTAAAATGGACAAGATTGTGTTTGATGTCACAAGGGGTGGTTCTTTCTCCGGGTCAGCAGTCGAGACAAAGACATCTACACCTGGGAGGTCAGATTTTCCAGTGGGGTTGTTGGGGCCAGGGATTTCAAATTTCTCCTTCAAAACATTAAGATCCGTAGAACGATTGATTGGGCAGAGCTTGGGGAGTTGATCAAGAAGCCATGAAAGGGCAAACCATAATTCACAAACCACAGACATCCCCCATAGCCAAATCGCATCATTGTTAGGGTGCTTAATTCTCCATGCCAGAAACAATGCAAGAACAACCATCCGAATAACAATCAGAAGCCTGTAAGCAGAAAGTATCTATCAGCAACGAGGTAAGGGAATAATAAAGAAGTTAAATGTCTTTCCCTGCAAGTACCACTCAGTGTTACAAGATTACATAAGGATTGAATTCAATAATAAATTCTCAAGATCTCATAAACAAGATTGGAACTAAGCTCTGCACGCGGGAACAGTCTATAAAATAAGGGAACCTCTCCCCTTGTCTTGAGGAGGCGAGTTATTGCCTCCTTTATTTTGTAAAAACATTTAATTAATTTTTGGTTGATTTTTTGTTAATATTAATATTTTTTTAGAAATTAAACTATTTTCAATTTTCATGAATTTTTATTTTAAAATTTAATCTCAAATTACTTAGATACCCTACTTGTTTAGAATCAATGGGATTGGGATTTAACTAACATCATGGGTTTTTTTTTTTTTTAAGAACTAAGAATATTTTAATTTTCTCTAATAATAATTGTAGTAATAACATCAAAACTAGTATAGATGGCTCTAAATTCACCAAGAACTATCTTCACACCCATTTTTTAATAAAAATTTATATTAGTTATATGCTCTTCTAAAAATCTACTCAAAAGCATTAAACAATTTAATTAAAACCTATACAGTTGCTTTCTGCACCCACTTGATCTGAGACACTAATTTCCATTTCAATATCTAAATTAACCCATTTTAAGCATAAATTAAATTATATTTGAACTCGTTTTGACAATTAAATAATGCAATTGAATTTTTAATCACTTACATCACCACATCATGCTTTCAATTGGACCTTTATATATGTAAGGTAAAGCTTCTTTTTTTCTATTGATCAGCCAGTAATCTGAATCCAAGGGAAAGAAAATGATGCATTCTAACAAAACTGTTTCTATAATCGCTTATATTAGTTGAAGGAACGAGGATTATGGCCCTAGAGCTGGACAGGATAGTTTTGAATGTGAAGCATCAAAAGCATTAGTCTGGTAATTGACCAGGTATGTAGAGTCCTCTGGCTGCAGGTTTTGAAAGAAAGACTATGGTTATCAACATACAATTAGGTTCAGGCTGTCTAGTGGCTACATCAAATCCAGTGGGTGGTCTCCCATATCAAAGGATAGTTTTGGTACAAAATCCCATAGTTTTCTTGGCTAAAACTTATTCTTATGCATATCAGTGTATATAAGTGCATGAGTACCAAACTTCTCATGAGATCTGATTAGTATGGTGAAAGGAAAATGTGACTACTGGGAATTATAACATGACTGTCAACACAATGTATAAAGTGTAAAATATCACAATAACAAAATGAACAATCATGAAACAGAGACTATACCGATATGGGCTGAGAACAGCTGCAGGTATCTTTAATTTTCGGGTAAGTGGCCTCCAAGGCTTGCTCATCAATTCTTGAGGTTCTCCAGCTTCATCATCTTTTCCGTTTCCAAAATTACCATCCTTTGGCCATATAGCATTCCCATAACCATAAGTTCCTCTCGTCTCAAACAGCCAACGATTGTGATCAAAATCCCCAGTTTGACTCCTCATCAGCACTGACTTTGTTGATTTCATCAAGGACAGCCTCCTCTCCATTTTCGACATCCCAGCCGGTGGAGGAAGTGGAAGTGGCCGCCCATTATCCACAGCTAACTCGTCCAAATCTGTGTTCTTATATAACTCCTTACATCCCGGGCAAATCCCACCTCCTGTTTTCACCGCATCAATATAGCAATCCCTACATATTTTGAAATCACACTCGCAAGGGAGAATATCCTGACCACGCTCATCGCTCATCACCTTTGCATCACACCCTGGGATAGCACAGGAAGATCCTTTTGCCCCAGCCATCTGAGGATGGTTTGCTTCAGATTCGATCACCTTGTCCATGAGATGAGCTCGTGTAACACTGTTGAATCCTCCAGTGAAGAGCGAATTCGACACATATTGCTCTTCAACTTTCTGTGAAATTGATGGATCCATAGGTTGGTTATCAGGGGTGGGTGGAATGTGTACTGTATAGTTCATGAAATCGCTACTCCCAAGTTCACTATCGAGATCATCACGCGAGTAGCTAATGTAGCGACCTGACGAAGTTCTGCGGCCAAATGTCACAGTTGGAGGCAGCGGAGGCCTCTGTGAATCCTGAGCATCTGAACTTGTCGACAGATTTGATCGACTTGCTTTGAATGATCTCGATGCCATGTTTTAAAAACTAGTAGAGAAATAGTACCCTTAAGTCCTGAAATTACAAAATGCAGTCAAATTCAATCTATGTTAAATATTCAGCAGAGAACCAGCTACTACGATCAGATCGATCGAATTATAAGACAAGAGAAAATTAGACCCTTCAACGGATGAGCATAGGATCGATATCCGTACACAGACAAAAAAATAAAAATTAAAAATTAACTTGATAACAACAGATCATTCATAAACGCGTTCATACATCTGTAAAAAAAAAAAAAACAAGTGAGCATGCGATTTTCACCTAAAAAGCATATTTCATAACAAACAGATCAAATCCAAAACCCATGTCCCAAAACATGATTTTGGTTGCATTTTCCTACAGTTTCTCAACAACCAAACAAAAGCAAACCCATTTTACCTTGAAGCGAGAAATAAATGGAGCATGTCTTAAAGAAGAAGAAGAAGAAGAAGAAGAAGAAGAGTAGTACTAAAGATCGAAAAGGCATACCTTGTGTATATATAAATAAATAAAAATCTTGACAAAGCCAAAACGGCTGGCTGTGAATCTGAACGATTCAAAGTCTATTTGTAATGTGCTCTCCAACTGTCTGAAAAAAATAAATCCCCAGACGAAAGTTAAGGACTTAGTCGTGGGCAAGACTACAAGCACTACTACTTGATCATTTTATTTTATTCATATAAAAAAATAAAAGCTTATAAAAATATTGAGGAAAAAGAGAACCTTCTTTCATTTTGAGAACATGTAACATGTAATAATGTTAAAGAGGTTGATGAGTGGGGGTTTCGTGTATCGCCGGCTTCGTCAGACCTGACCGGTTCTCTCTCTTCTCTTCTCTTCTCCTCCCCTCTCTATCTAAATATTTTCACTGTTTTTTTTCTTTGGTTTGGTTTGAAAAGAGTGTTTTTAAGACACCTACTTTTTTGTTTTATTATTAATATTTTATTACCAACGCGCTTCATGAGGGTATTGTAGGATTTTTCCCAAATATGAACTCATAGGAACTGTATTTTTTTACCCAAATGTGTGTGAAGTGTGAACTCATATGGAGGGCATTCTTGGTATTTTCTAATTAAAGTAGTGGACCCTTTTTGACCTTTTTCTAAACTTTTTCGCGTGAAGTGCTGAAGTGTGAACTCATTATTTCAAATTTGTTAAACAAATAACAAAAAAAACCTGCAAAGTGTGTTCACGGGTTCGGGTCCAAAAAAACCAAACACAAACCCTTGTTCTCGTTTGATTTTAATTAAATCAGATTTTTTGGTTGATTATGAAATCATTCATGTTTGTTAATATTTTAATTACATTTTGAGGAAGGTTATGGAAATATTTTATTTCAAAAAATAGATTACTAATGAAAAGATGAAGATCGGTCAGTTTGGTATTTTGATTTTAAGAAATTAAAAATTAGAATATTTAACAAATATGGTTAGAAAAAATATTTGGTAAGATTTTTAAAAATGATTATTTAATAATTTGAGTTAATTTGGCAGTAAGGAAGTAGGGTTATATCTACAGATTGATTATGAGATAATATGTGAGATTCAATGATGAATCTTTTGAATTACCAATAATTTAACATAAATGCATTTTTATCCCAATTTAATTTCATTAAATCTATGGTACGGATATTGATACCCATAAAATTTATTAGTACATCCATTTTTATAAGTACACTTATGTCTAAAATTTACAAATTAAATATTATTATAAATACTATAAACATCTATCATAATACCAACAGTACCCTCACTGAAATAAATATATTCATTTTAATACATATTATTTATAAATACTCTTAAATTATTACCACACCCAATTTATAAAATAAAAAAAACATATTATTTTTAGAATTAAATCATTTTTTAATGATGGTCCAATCTACTTTTGGAAATATCTCAAATGGAAGAATCTTATAAAAGGGAATATGTATATGGAGTCAAAAGATTTTCAATTTGGAATTCTCTTATTTAGATAGCTATTTTAAAAAAAATCTTATTGACATATATGACTATCAAAAAAAAAAAAAAATTGTTTTTTTGATATAGTTTATAACTATATATAAAAGAAAGACAAAAACAATATGATAATCATGGATAATGAGAAAATTTGATACTTGAAATAAAATAAAATTTTAATTACGGTTTATCATAAAAATTAGGGTTTATCATAAGTTTTTTTTTTTTTTTTTTTTTTGAAAGGTAAGTTTTATTTAATAAATAAATATAGTTGAAGATATGTGTGTAATTAATGAGTGTATATAGTATTTAGTTTATTTTTAATTAAAGTAACTTGTCCTTTTTGGTAAATTTATATTGGGATATTTTTGTAATTAAATATTTTTAATAAAATATGGGTGTACTTATAAGTTTTATGAGTGTCAATATCGGCCCCCTTAAATCTATTGTTATTGTTTATTATTATAATTTGAGTTTTTTTTTTTATTAATTATTTGTAAATGATCATTTTTATTTATTGTTTAAAATTTTTTTATATACTGCTGTAATAATCAGTAAAAAAAAATTTATCTATTCTAAGAATACTTAATAAAATAGAAGCGGATCTACAACAGCAAAGAACACGTAAAATATCTAGTACAATACTATTACACATGCTGGTAATGTGAATCTGAATTGTTTGCTCAAGGTTATATTTATCCTTCTAGTTGTCGGTTTTGTTGTGCAGCAGATGAAGATTTACGCTGTGTCCTTTTAGAGTATCTTTTTTTGTTCGTGGGCTATGGGATGCAGTGTTTAGTATGTTTAGATGTAATATCAAGTTGGATGGTACTTTTTCATTTTTTTTGGTTCTTTCACATAAGGCAATGAGGGTCTCGTTTAGCACGCAATTAAAAGCTCTATGGTAGGTTTCAATTATCACAGACTTTTGGGTGGTGTGGTTTCTACGGAATCAAGTCATCTTTGAGAGTGGCATGTATGTTTTGCATAGGCTCTTTCCTTGGTTTGGCATTCAGTTTGTGAGACAGATTTGTTTTAGTCTAACACAATAACAAATTCGGATGATAAGCTTTTGACTTTTCAGCGGCTTCATGTCTATTGTCGTTCTTCTAGGTTCTCACGCGTTTTAGAGGTTATTTAGTGTCATCGCCTGCCAGGTTGTCTTAAGGTAAACATTGATGGGGCTTTTTTTGGTAGTCCTTACATTGCTGGTTGTGCAAGATTTTTTGTATTTACAAAGGCATTGTTAAGGGCCACTTTGCTATTCCTCTTGGTGTCTGGTTTGCTTTTGAGACTAAGTTGGCTACAGTTGTCTATGCAATTGATTATGCTTGGATTTTTGGCTGGTGTAAGTTGTGGCTGGGGAGTAATTCTGTTTTTTTAGCGACCATTCTTCGTTCTAAGTCTTGTAAGGTTCCTTAGCGTTAGTGCTCGACTTAGGATAGGTGTTTAGGTTTGCTTTCTCAAATTGCTTTCTCAATTGTTCTCTCAAATAAACTTTTTTGTCACTTATATTTATCAATAGGGTAATCAAGTTACGGATTGCTTATTTATCAATAACCCTAGTATCATTACTCCAACATGGTGGTCGATTGCTTCAGACTTTTGTACTTCTTTTATTTATAATAATGTTTGTAGCAGATCTTCCTTTAGGTTATGTTTTTTTTTTTTTAAATATTCCTTCAGGTTTTTTTTTTTTTTTTTTTTTTGAAACAAAAAACAATCGGAGAGCCTAACCAAGCTTTTCAAAGTTAATGACTCCATTAATATAAATAGGAAATTCTTCCATCCATAATTTATCTTTAGTGATGCCAAACACATTTTTAGAAAGGCCTTGGGCAGCTTTGTTAGCTGGCTTAGTGACATAACAAAATAGCAAACCTTGAGGACCTTCAGTCAGTTTAATAATATTCATAAGAATGGTCTCAAACTCAGAGTCTAAAAAAGAGCCACTATTAATCCAATAAACTTATGCATCATCCAACTCAATCATATAGAGGAGAAGACTACAATTAACACCAAAATGGATCCCTTTTTGAATTGTTAAAAGATTAGCAGCTTAGATGGACATATTGGCCTTCAGACTTTGAGAGCAACACGCAAGCACTTCACTATTAGAGTCTCTAACCACAACACCTATACCAATTCTCTCGCCCTGTCTGTAAAAAGATCGCGTTATTCATTTTAAGCTTACCCAAATTAGGCGAGACACAATACGTACAAAGGTGGAGGGCGGCATAAGTTTTCTGTTTTTTTTCCTGGGCATTTCTATCAAACTTAACCAGAAAATTCTTACTCTAACAGAAAACCTCATAAATATCTACATGAGGAGAGTTATGAAGTAGGGCATTACGACACCTCTAAATCCTCCAAAACAGAACACAAAACAGCTTTTTATCCTCCTCATTCACCACACAGAAACAGTGAATCACTAAATCCATAAAGCTAGCATGATTACCTGTAGTAGCAGCCTTCAAGTGAGACCACTCATTTCTAATATGCTTCAATTTCTTACAATCCCACAAGGCGTGCTTTGTTGTTTCCAGCGAAGTGTTGCAAGCAATACAGTTACCATCCGTCAAAACCCCACGGCGAGCAATATTATATTTGGTTGGGATCCAGTTAAAGTAGGATCTCTATAAGAAGATTTTAACCTTCAGCGCGATATTCAGCTTCCAAAAGGACTTCCACCATTCTTTGAGAGGACTAGGATTAGAATTGTCTGGACTCGCATTTAGACCACAATCAAAATAGTACCCTCTACCAACAGAGTACCTCCCGCTAGCCTCATAATGCCAAAGCATTAAATTAGGGCTGCTCCCCGAAACAATAGAAGTTTGCATAATTGATTTCGCATTTTTCGGAAGGAAATCGGTTTTGATTAAACCCATATTCCAGCCACCTGTTGGAGAAATTAGCCTATCAACCGTAGCATCCATGCCCAAGTTAGAAGGTGAAAGAATTTTGAACTCTGTAGGTCTTGGAATCCATCTATCTCTATAAATTTTGATGGTTTTACCGTCACCCACTCTCCATCTCAGGCCTTTAGCCAATAAATCTCTACCCTATAACAGGCTGCCCCACACATAGGAAGCCGGCGATTTCTTTCTTGCTTCCAAGAAACTGCAGTTTTTAAAATAACAACCTTTGAGAGTTCTAGCTGCCAATAAGTTAGGATTCTTAAGGATCCTCCACCCTTGCTTAACCAAAAGGGCCCTATTGGAAGATTCCAGGTTACGAAAATCGAGCACATCATCGCTCTTAGGCTTACACAAATGCTCCCAAGTGCACCATTGCATTTTCCTCTAGTTCATATTACTACCCCCACCAAAACCGAGCATAGAGCCTTTGAATCTCAAGGATTAGACCTTTAGAGAGTCGAAATAGAGTCAAAGCATAGAAATGGACTGCTTGAACCACTTCTTTAATAAGTAACTCATTTCTGCCAATAGAGAGAAGCTTATCACCCCAACCTTTGATTTTCCCCCACACAAGGTCAATAATTTCAGCAAAAAGTTTCCTTTTACTTCTACCAGAAAAACATGGGAGGCCTAAATATTTTTCATGGTAATCAACAAGTTTAACACCAACCAATGTAGCAAGTCTCTCACCTTCTGCCACTGACATAGAAGGGCTAACACAGACTGCTGACTTGCTGAAGTTAATCACCTGTCCTTAAGGTCTTTCGTAGCTCTTAAGGATCTTTTTCACAGCAACACAGTTTCCCTCATTCGCCTTAATGAACAAGAAGCTATCGTCGGCGAAGAAAAGGTGGGAAATAGCCGCCCCCTACTACACTGAAACCCTGACATCCTTCATCTGTCCTGAGAGAGGAGAGACCTTCTGCACAGATTAAGAAGAGGAAAGGCGAAAGGGGGTTGCCCTGTCTTAAACCTCTATACGACTTGATATTACTTGAGACCTCACCATTGATCAGAAGGGATTACAACACAGAGGTCACATAATTCATAACCAGATTAGTCTATCTCTCTAAGAAGCCCAAATTAATCATCATATCTTTCAGATACACCCACTCTACCCTGTCATATACGTTAGACATATCAAGTTTAATGGCCATTGAACCCTTCTTTTTCTTCTTCTTCTTCTCTTGAGCCTATGCAAGCACTCAAACCCTACAAATGGTGCTATCTAAAATTAGCCAACCGGGGACAAAAGCACATTGAGTCTCCGAGATAACACCACCTAAAGCATGCTTAAACCTGTTAGAGATAGTTTTTGCTATAATCTTATAAATAACATTACACAAGCTTATATGTCTGTAATCTGAAACTTTAAAAGGATTTTGGGTTTTAAGGATCAACGAGATTATCGTATTGTTCATTCCAATCACCGAATCCCTATCATTCAAGACCCCCAGACAAGCCTTCATAACACTCGGGCCCACCAAATCCCAGTACATCCAATAAAAATTTGATTTGTTCTTTTTTTCCTTTTTTCTTGTGTTGACTCTTTTTTATTTAATTTAATAATATGTTGGGATAGGGATGTGGGTAGTAAGTATGTGTCAGCTTAGTTGGAATATCCCGGTGCACTTACTATTTTCGATCACCAATAACCTTATTTTAAAAATGTGAATTATGCCAATAAGGGCTTAGCTTATCTGGTAGATAGATGAGCTTGAGGTTTAGGTAAATGACTCCCAAGTCAGCGGTTCGAATCCTATCAATGACGAAAGCTTTTAAAAAAATACCTGGTCTCTAATTAATAGATATTATATATATCAACATGAATTATAAAATTAAATACATATATTTATATTTATTTTTGTGACATTTGAATTAATTGTTATATAATTATTTTGTCTTTTTCTTTGGCATTTGAAATAAATAATTGTTTGATACCAACTACACATTAAAACAATTCAATTTCTATATATTTCCTTTGAAAAAAAAAATTCATCTATATATATATTTATTTATTACAATAACGACCAGGACCAGCGAGATGGGGGCTCTCTAAGCACAGTCCGGAAACGCAACTCCCACAAAGGGGAGAGCGCACCCATACCAAGGTGGGACAAGACCCACACATATTGTGGGAAAACCTCCATATACACACCAAGGCCAGGATTCAAACCTTGGTGGCGAGAGGCTTGGAGAGACTCTAGGTCACCAATGCATAGGGCCCGTGTGTAAAAATCATATATTTTATTTGGGGAAAGTGGAGATGAGGTAGTTTTGGGGGAGGTCCCCCAATGCTGATCCCCATTTTCTCGTTTTCCCCTTTTTTTTTTTAATTCTTCTGTTCCCTCATTTCCCCTGTTTAAATAAAAATTAAATACTTAGTAAAATAAAAAGAATAAAAATATTAAGAAATATATATACTTAGTAAAATAGAAGAATAAAAATATTAAGAATAAAAATATTAAGAAATATATATTATATAAGGTTTGGGGGGAATGGGGATGTGGGCACCTACCCCATCCCCATCCTCATTTCCATTTTGGGATAAATATCATCCTCATCCCCCACATTTTGAGATTAAAAAAAAAAAAATTAATGTATTATACTTTTAAAAAAAATAATGTATACATTTATTGAGAAAAAAAATAGATTAGAAAAGGATTAAACATGTTTTTTAAAGGAGTAATTGCACAAACCTCCCTTAATTTTAAGCCTAATTGCAGTTAAATGGATATTTTACTCAAAATTACACAAACCTCCCCTAGCATTGGTTTACTTTAATTAAACTTAACGTCTGACCAACTTTTAAAGTAAAATGACTTTAATGCCCCTATTTGCATTATTTTAAAACCTAAAATAAATAATTAAGTAAAATTATATAATAAAATCAATTTTAATAAAAATAATGAATATAATGTTATTATTTTTTTTAAGATATTCATCACCCATTTTTTGAAATATAATATATAATAAAAATGTTGAGGGTAATGATTAATTAGCCCGAAAAAAATAAAAACAACATTATCCTCAACATTTTTATTATATACTATATAATATATCCTGAAAATGGTGATGAATATCTAAAAAATAATAACATTATCCTTATTATTTTTAATGAAATTTTAAAATTTTATTATAGAATATTTATTTAATTATTTATTTTAGGTTATAAAATAATACAAATAGGGGGATTAAAGTCATTTTATTAGAAAACTTTAGTCAAAGTTAATTTTAACAGAAGTCAACCAATACTAAGGGAGTTTTGTATAATTTTGAGCAAAGAGTCCTTTTAGGTACAATTAGACTTAAACTCAGGGGAAGTTTGTGCAATTACTCCTTTTTAAAAAATATTTTTTTTTAACATGAACTCAAAATCTGACTTTCGTAAAATAAAAGAATGGATAGCTAAAATTTATTTCTTTTGTTTTTATTTTATCACAATCACAAAATGTGGAAAAATACTTGAGTATATGTTCTAACCCACAAACCTTAAATCACGTGGCATGATTTGATTTGAGTGTATTAGATGCATATGTTAAACGTAATGGAATATCTATCCAATATATATATATATATATATAAGATATGGGATTTTGTAAGAATTTTTCGTACAGTATTACTAAATCCAATCAGTTAAAATCAGTATAAAATTGTTTATACTGATTCCAAGTGATTCTGTATAAATTTTTTATGCGAGATTCATCTGATAATTTATATATATATATAATAAGATATATATATATATATATATAGGTATAAACGAGCATCTTTGAACAAAAATTCTGATTCACAATCCATATAATTTTTCATATCGAAACTTATAAAGTATTGTTTAAGAAGATTCAAGAAATAAAATTTGTGTTTCATGAGTTTTAATCCTTCTTCGTCTTTTTTAATTGCGACAGATTCTAGTCATCTAAAATAAAAACATGCAACGACTGTACAAGAGCAGGGCACACATGAGTAGGGAGAAAAACTTGGATGGAACGATTTTATTGACATAGCAATGAGACATTAGCAATGAGACCGTCCAATCAAAATGTACCATATAATATTTTAAAAAATATATTTTTATACTCCCAATACAAATAACACATTTTGATTGGATAATCTTATAACCACATCAATGAGATCGTCTCTTTTAAGTTTTTGTCCGTGAATTATGAAAACATGTTACGTGAAACTGGACTCTTCTGCTATTGTAGGATAGGCATGTTGACGTGACAACTATCTCTGCTGCTGTCACACCATTATTTATGATCTGGCGCTAACAAAACAAAGCCATAGCAATTTCCAGAATCACCCTTGTAGCTCAAACATTTGATTTCCTATTCTACCCTTACTCATCTTATTAAATTACAATTTACGGAGTGGTCACTTTTGAAAATCTAAACGCGGGATGAGCGGAATGATTATCGAATGCCTGTCTCTGACGTGGTTTTATTTTATTTTATTTTATTTTTTGTCTTTTTATGGATGACTCATGTTAGATTAAATATTAAATGGCATTGGCATGCCAGATAATTATGAGCAAACACCGTCCTAATTCAGGTTTGCATTTTTACATGTGAAATAACTTTGTAAATATAATAAAGTTTTGTAAATATTTATATTATTAATTTTGTTAAAAAATTGTGTTTTAAATTACCAAATAATCATACTAGTAAGATGATAATATTGTGGTCGACTTACCAATTTTCATATAATGAATATAATATACTTGTTAAGTCTTAAATGTTAATTTTATATTATTTTGATTATTTTTTTTAGATACCATCTATAGGTATAACAACTCAAACCTAAAACATTGTTAGACTAAAAAAACGCTCTTTATTATCAAGTCACATTCGGCGGTGATAGTTTTTGTGATACTTTAGTGATTGTTTGATTGTGTCAATAAATGAAATAGGTTGGGTTACCTAGAAAATTAACATATAGTTTTGGGTTTTTATACTTAGAACTATTAAGTTAATGGTTCATGATTGGACGAGACAAATTTTAACACGATATGAATTCGCAATAATATGACTCATGGCTAGATCTAGTCATAGGGCTATTTTCTTTTTATCATCTTAGTTTTAATGTGTACTTAAAAATGGAAAATGAAAGAAAAATATTAAAAATAAATTAATTAATTAAAAAAAGCCAAAGAGACTAATGGAGAACAAAATTGGATCTTCACCTCCATTGAGATCCAAATGGATCTCCAAAGATCTACATCATCAATGGAAATCCCGTCTCCGACTTTCCCGGTTGATTCCTTAATTTTTTTTTATCTTGTATTTCGTTTCATGTCTTCTTTTTTTCAATGATTTTTCATGGATCTCCAAACCTTTTGTTTTGTTAAAAAAATTATTTTGGTTTTTTGAATAAAAGTTATTTTGGTAATTCTCTTTATTATTTTAGGGAAAATTTTTAAACTTGGTCTACGGTTAACTTTAATAGATTATGAGTTATGCTTATGGCTAACAACAGCGAGATAAATGTCGGTTTTAGAAAAAAAAAAAAAAAAAAAAAAAATTTGTGCTTGTAAAAAGCAAACCTCATGGAGTTTTCTTGTTATTTGCTCTATATGATTATTGTGCAAAGCACATGCTGACAACTGATCTGATAAGATAGCTATAAATTATAACACTTTATTTGGATTAAAATAAAATTAGACATATATATATATATATAAAAGTATTTCTATTGTCAGTTTGAACTGATATAAAATATATCAGTTCTTTATATGTAAACCATTGGATTTAAAAGATATTTTAACAAGTGCATGTAGCTAAATTAAAGCAATTAATTAAATTCAATAGCCCATATGCAAGGAGCTGATATATTTTATATTAGTTCGAACTGATAATAGAAATATATATATAGAAAAAATTTCAAGTTAGTGCGTCCTGATATAACTCTATCGGTGCGTTGGATGTGGACCATTAGATTTACATGCTTTGACTCAAAATGTATACACTTGTCAAAACTTTTTCATAATCTGTGGCTCACATACAATGCACTGATGGAAATATATCATGACGTACTGAAAAGAAAATAACTATATATATATATTTATTTATTGAAGCTAATTTTTTGTAATTGCCAACTCAGTAATAAATTGAGATTTTTTTTATCCCTTTTTTGACATTTTAGACAAAAATATCCTTCATTTATTTTAGCAATCGCTATTATACTAATTACTTAATTGAACTCGAAGACATAAAATAAGTCTCAAATACAAATAAAAAATCTCAAAGGTATAACATAAGCCTCAATGTCAATTAAGTTTTGATGACACAAAATAATAAAATAAGTCGTGACGGCATGAATAAGTCACAAAGACATAAAATAAATCTTGAAAGCATAATGAAACTTCCAAAATACTTATGTTACCAATTGAAAATGTCAATTATCAACCACGAAAAAATCTAGATAGGGTGAATAGATTTCTCTAAAGATTTTCGTTGCTAACAAAAATCACAAGTTAATCGAATAAAAATGAAAATAGAGAGGAAGAAGAAAGAGTTGACACAAGGATTTTTTAATGGAAAAACCCCAACGGGTGAGAAACCACATAACCAAATTTCTTTGGCCACTTAGTCACAAAATCTACTAATTGATAGAATAAATATAAAAGTTCAATCTAACAATAAAATAAACCTATCATTCATTTATTTTAGCAATCGCTATTATTTGAAGACATAAAATAAGTCTTGAATGCAAATAAAAAATCTCAAAGGTATAAAATAAGTCTCAATGTCAATTAAGTTTTGATGACACAAAATAACAAAATAAGTCATGACAGCATAAATAAATCACAAAGACATAAAATAAGTCTTGAAAGTGTCAATTATCAACCATGAAAAAATCTAGATGGGGCGAATAGATTTCTCTAAAGATTTTCGTTGCTAACAAAAATCACAAGTTAATCGAACAAAAATAAAAATAGAGAAGAAGAAGAAAGAGTTGACACAATGATTTTTGAACGAAAAAACCCGAACGGGTGAGAAACCATAGAACCAATACCATTTTTTCGTGTGAGATAAAAATGATAATTAAACAAATAAAAGTTTGAGAGAGTTAATACAAAACGATTTTTATGTGGAAAACTCTCAACAAGTAAAAACCATGGGACCAACTCTTTAGCCACTTAAATTGCAAGTTTCACTAGTTGATAGATAGTTAAATCTCAGGATGGGATCTTGATCCTCTCCTCACCTTATCATCACATCTATAATCTATTACCACATGTCTAATATAATAAATCAATGATCTGAATTATTTTTATTAATTTTTTGTCTTACTCCACCAAAAGATGGAATTAATTAAGACCGTTGATTTTGGTGATGGCAAAATGAGGTGAGGAGGGAATCCAAATCCCTTAGGATGATCCACTTAATCACCCATATCTCAGTCTACCCTATCATGTATACCTTCAGCCTTTTACTAGAAAACCCCAACGTACCTTGCTTTTTGATGAATGCCTTCACAAACTTTGCGAGGCTTTTTTCTTGTGCCTCGAATACATTCAAAACACAAACAATTAAAAAAAAAAAAATGAGAACAGTCTATTAGCTCATAAATGAATGCACAAACAACAATTATAATGTATGATCAACACAAACTATGAAGACTAGATTTCAATAAAGCACAAAGACAAGAATCTAGCCTTATGAACTCTTAAATATTCTCTACACGACACAAGTAATCAATGAATATAATTTATAACTAAGATTGATCGGAGATTAGAGATATGTGTACGTTTGTACATCTCTCTCTGGTATTTTTACAATGAAAAATAATACACTATTTTAAAATGGTGTTTTTGAAAACTAATTTAAAAAATGAAAATAAAGTTTTGAAAACAATGTTTTTAAATGCGTAATGTGTTTGGTAGTTGTTATATGTGTTTTTCGGATGGAGGACACGTCAACTGAGGGAGCAAGAATAGCGGAAGAATGGTAATGCCATGACAGCAAAAGTCAACTAGTCAACTAGGGAAAGCATTGATTAGGGACACGTCATCAAAACTTAGCCACATCACTAAGAAGGCCATAGTAAGACGATAGAGGCGCATGCAGATGCGAACCTACCTGGCCAAAGGATCTCAATGAACAAGGACTCTATTAGCTAATGATCTCGGTTCAACAAGATTTTCTTTGCCAGTTTAGGGAAATGTAACTTTATTAGGACATGCCATATCAAATGGAGATTCACTCAATCACAAAGGCCCCTAGAATCACGTTCCAATAAGGAAGTATCACTATTCTACCCTGATATCAAATAATCCCAATCAGGCAACAACTCTACGCTTCTAGAAGAATCAACGCCAATTAGGAAACAAGTCCCAAACAAATCACACAACCAAATTCCCTCGAGGATTATAAATATAATTCGGTTACTTGCATGACAATAACTAAGGCAACATGCCCTTAAAATAACAAAATATAGGTCGATATCATTGTATGGCCTTACGAGCAATTATTCAAGGAGAGGAGAGTATTAAGTGTGTAACCTTCAAAAGCATATTGATATTTTCCTCGCCGCCTCCGACAACCGTGGTTTTTCCATACCTTAGGGTTTTCCACGTAATTCTTGTGTTAATTGCTTTACTGCTTTCCTTTTATTATACCGTTGTTCAACATTCTCACTGATTAAGCCACCCAAAGTAGGCTACTCGACGATTACAGTATATCCACCTTGACCGGTCAAACCTTTGATTTGCTTATGTGTTATTTTTGGTGGATTGACTTTTTAACAATCCAAAAATCACTGTCAGCTGTAATGTTTGCTAAAAGTTGTTTTCACAAACTGAAAACGATATAAATGTGTTTGATATATATTTTTTAAAATGAGTAAATAGTTGTTTTGAAAGAAAACTTGTGGTTTGTTTTGAAAACGTGTTTTGAAAATGATGGACAACCGTAAATTGTTATTTTCAACTTTTTAGTTATAAATTTAAAAATATTGTTTGTCATTTTCAAAAACGGTTTTTCAAAAACAAGTAGGCAAACAACTTTATAATTGTTTTTCTTTTTGAAAATAATTAAAAAAAAAAGCTGTTTTTAAAGATGGATCCAAACAACAATATTCAGAACATGTTTTTAAAACAAACTATTACTTTTCCCTACAAACAACTATTTTATTTATTTATTTATTTTACTGATTTTAAAAAACAATACCAAACACATTTACATTGTTTTTAGTTTTAGAAACTACTTTTAGAAAACACTACTAAATATGTTTGCATTTTTAAAACATGATTTTCATTATTTTAAAAATAGTTAAAATATATATATATCATTTTAAAAATGATACCAACAACGTTGTCTTTATAGTTTGAGACTAGTTTAATTTGTTTTTAGAGTGTCAATATTGACACCTATAAATATAATTTATACATATGTTTTATAAGTACAACAATATTTAAAATTGATGAGATGATGTTGGTGATGGTATACCCCTCACACCTTTTTTTTTTTTAATGTAATATTTCAAAAAAAAAAAAAATACAATATTTGAAATTTGAAAACTAACCATTACTGCAAGCACCCATTGTAATGTAAATAGTAAGTACCCTTATTCAAATAAATATACTTATTTTAACATGTTTTATTTGTAAACCCTATTAAATTATTAATACACCAAATTTAATCCTTACATCACCATGTTAATTGAAATACGCATAAACATTTATTGCACTTCTTTTTAATATAAAGGGGAATTAAATCTTTTTTTTTTCCTTCAAAAAATTAGTTAAGAAAAACAACATAATTAACTTTTATAGACTTTCTAATTAGATATAAACGAAAGACAAAATAAAGTACAAAATAAAATTTTAAAAAAGCAAGCCTTTAAAAAAGTATTTTTTTGGTTTGGTGAGTTTTGTTTGATTTTCCATAGCGCTCGACTATTACGTGGGGCATTATGCCCTCTTATCCTATCCGAAGAAATTGAAGGTTCCTTCAGCTATCATTGATAGGCCATCGGTTTTCGATAGTCTTAGGACTTCTTCGTCTCGATTTGTGGTTGATTTGGTTCCTCCCAATGTGGACGTAGCTCATCTAATACCCATACCAATAGCTGCTATAAGAGCTAAGTCTTATGCTGATCTTTTGAAATCTACAATTGTGAATGATGAATCTTCGAATGCTAGTGCAGTTTCCACAAAAAGGGGTGGCTTTATTGCCATCAAAGTGGATCACCTTACTTACAATCTCGTTTGGATCTGTGTAAACTTTCTCTCATCAGTTGAGTGGTCCTCTCAAAAGGTGATAAACCTTGAAAATTGGTTGATCTTCGAGTGAAACTACAAAATTTTGGAAGTTGACTTCACCTTGGCGGCTCATCTTCGGTCGTGGTTATTTTCAGATTGTATTGGTATCTGCAATTGACAAAAATCAAGTTTGGAGCACGGGGTCTCTTAACTTGAAGTCGGGTATTTTACGTCTTCAGCCTTGGGCTCTAAACTTCAATCTAGCTTCTCAGAAATCTATTAATGCTCGGGTTTGGGTTCAATTTTATGACCTCTCTTAGGAATATTAGCACCAAAAAATTATAATCGATATGGCTAATGGGAATGAGGTTCCATTAAAGTTGGACATGGCTATTATTAATGGGGACTTTGGGCATTTTACTCATGTGCTGGTGGATATAGATGTTTCTTTTCCACCTTTGGATTCTCTATTGTTAGAGAGGGACACTTCTCATAGGTTGTTTATTTCAGTTGAGTATGAAAATTTGCCCTATTTTTGTATCACTTGTTCATCTATTGGTCATCTTCCTAACAATTGTAAGTGGAATACAAATAACAATGGGTATCAAATCTACTAAAGACTTGGGAAAGACAATGCATGTGACTCCTTTAATTTGGCCCAATAAGCCCAAAACCGAAAAAACCGAATTGGTTCAATCGGTTTTTGATCGGTTCACACTTTTAAATTTTATTGGATCGGTTCACTTTTTCAAAAACCAGATATTATCGGTTTTTTATCAGTTCACTCTAAAAGTGAACCGATCCATTAAACGCCCACCCCTACCTAAGCATGATGTTTTAGTTTTTAAAGTGGATAGGCCTAAATAAAGGACCGCGTATAAGTTCCAAGCCAATCAGAGGTGTTCTAAATCTATAGCATATCACTCGGTTGTCAAGACGCAGTCTCTGGTTCAGGTTTCTGATTCATTAACCATAGTCTGTCAAGATGTTCAGTTGAAAGATTCAGTAGTTGACCACTCTTCTTTGTCTTTAGATTCGGTACAGGGGGCGAACGTATCTAAGCTTAGTTTTTTTACATCCAAGTCGGAGAGTTCTACAGCTCAGGTTATTCTTGAATCTCTAGACCCGAATGTGGTTTCTTCTAACCAGCGTTCCGTGAATGTCCCAACCCAGACTTATGGTGGTGTTGCTTCAGATCTTACTTATGTTGTCCCTAGTGGGGTTTATTCGAATCCTATATCTTGTGTTCCTGATTCTATGGTTAGCATGTATGCTTATATTCCTACAGCTTAAGCTGAATTACTCTTTGTCGCGAATTTGGCCGCTCATATTGAGAAAAAAGGGAATGATTTAGGTGTTACCGAGAGAAAAAGCTAGATGTTTACTCGTCAACATCGTTGAAGTCCAGGTCATGGATTTTTCTAGCTACTTCCAATGATTTAAATTCATTTTTTGGAATTGTCGAGGATTGGTAACGATTCTATGCCGTGAGTTATCCGAAATCTTCATAGTTCTCACCACCTTACGCTTTTCTGCGTTGTTTTATTGTTCAGTAGACTTTCCGTTTTCACTAATGTCGTTCTTTTGTTTGCTTTTTGTTAGGGCATGCATGCTTCATCACCCCCTTGCTTAATGGTGTTAATTAGGGCCAAGTCTGGCGTGCCTGGCCCGTTAAGGCTCCCCAAAGAGACAGGTCGTGCATGGGTTAGCACGGCACGAGGGCTTGTGCCATGTGGGGTCGAGAGTTTCGACCCGCCGTGTCGGCATGGCACGGCACGCTAGGCTCTGGTGCCAAGGCCAACGATCGACATGGCGGGCTGGCACGCAGTGCCAATCGTTGGCCCGCTAGCCATTAATTTTTTTTAAAAAAATTCTAACCAACGGTTGGATTAATATTTTAATATTTTTTTTTTAAAAAAAAAATTGAACCGTTGGCTTCAGTGCTTCACCAATGATAGGGTGCACATAGTAGAGGTGCTGAACTCAATAGGTTCCTTGAAACTCAATTCGATTCAACCGAAAACATGGAGGAATTTGATTTGCTGTTATGGTGGAAGAATTATAGCAGCAGATATCTGATCTTGTCACAACTAGCATGTGACGTACTCGTTATCCTTGTATCCACTGTTTCTTCAATACATGCATTCAGCACGAGTGGACGTATAATTGAACCAAGAAGAACTTCTTTATCTCCTGAGATGGTGGAGATATTAACATGCGTTCGGGATTGGGAGCATGCTCGAACGAGGATGCAACATCAAATGGAAGACCAATAAGTTATTCAAAATTTCTTCAATTTATACGCCGATGAGAGTTCCGACAGAAACCAGGTCCAGGAGTGAAGACTGAAGAGTAATTGATTGCACTTTTTTTTTCTTAAAAAAAAAATTTAATTTGTAATTATACATGTACATGTACATGACTGCTTGTAATTCAATTGTACTCTTTTTCCCTTAGCAAGTTTATCATACTGGGTTTTTCTTGGTAAAGTTTTTATTTTTTAATGAGGTAATCATGTAATACTAAAGTCTACATAAGTAAATAAAATTCATTTCTTTACATATATATTTTTTATCTGACTTACACATACATACTTTTTATTAAATAATTCATCATTTCATATTTTCATATATTTTTTATTTTTTATTTTTTTACATCTTTAATATTTAATATTTATTTATTCTTTGAATTATTTTATTAAATAAATCTATCTATTTTTTTACATTTTATTTTATTAGACTAAAATAATAAATAAGATAAACAAATTACAATTACAAATACATAAGTTCAATTGTTAAAATAATATTATAACAAATAAATTTAATACTTAAAAATATAAATCTTAAATTTAAAAAATAAAACTTGAAACTTAAAAAAAAAAAAAAAATTTGAATTAGGGGGCTGACATGTTAAGGCCTGCCAGGAAGGCACGCGGGAAGGCATGGCATGGCACGGCACGTTGACACGGCCCATTGGGGCCGTGCCGTGCCCCCATATTTCTTATTTAGCCGGCTAGGCCTTAACGGGCCGTGCCTTAGGGCTGTCACGTTTTGACAGCATTACCCTTGCTTAACATTTCTCTTTCTTTTTCCTATTCTTTTTTAATATATGGATACTGCTTGTGAGTTTTTCAGCATATAATTATATGTGATGTTTTTTTTTTTCTCTAGACCACTCTGATTTTATTTAAAAACTCATACCTTTGTATGATCATCTTCTTTTGAAATTTATTTTTTCAATGCTTTGTTATAAGATAATCATAAATTTGGGGGGAAATTATGGTACTTGGAATATCATTAGGGTTTATCACACTTTATATATATATATATATATATATATATAGGAGTTTAATATAGTTGAAAATATAATCAGTGTAATTAATTATCATTATTATTTGAAATATCATATGTGTTGACGGCGACATGAATCTGAAATAACGTTTTAAGGGTATTTTTATACTTTTATGTAAAATAACATTTTTCTTAACAATATCTATTAATTTGGGACCATTTATTTTCTTAAAAAGTTTTTGTCATTGGTACGATTTGAATTGCTGACCTGGAAGTCATTTGCCTAAACCCTAAGCTGACTATCAGCTAAACTACGTCCCTGTTAGCTTATGTAAAATAACATTTGATTGTTAAAATTGACAAATTGAAATTGGGTTAAAGGAAGAAAATGATACGGTTTTAAAAAGTTGGACACCAAATTTGATCATTTTTATAACAGTAATACTATACATCCCACCTAAAATCTCACCTTTTTCATCCCACTATATGTGGCATGTGAGATGTCATAGGTGAGATAAATCATCATTAATGTGTATCCATTCACAATTTAACACATCACATGCCACATGTAGTGGGATGAAAAAAGTGGGATTTTAGATAAGATGTTTAGCATTATTGTTTTTATAAACATCGTAATTCGTAAATTACTTGGAATTAAGAAAAAAATAAATCAAGAACTTATTTAGTAATTAGTAATCACCCTTACTATTTTTAATGTGGGGACCACATGCGATCATGTTGACGGTGATGATATGCATATAATCATGCTCATGCATTGATTGTTAATAGAATATGATATAAGATGGATTGCACGTCGTCTATGGATGTTGCTTGTTGGGCATCCTACTATATACGCGGTGGACCGTGTGGGCCCCCACTACAATCTCAGCAATACTTTTTCATCTCGTTCATGATAATTCACAAATTTTCCAAAATTTTTAAAATATTCCTTCTGTTGTGTATCATCAGATCCCTCATCAGATCCACATCGCTCCTATTTGCTTCTACTGAGTTGGTTAAATGATATGGGGGGGTTGCGCCCTTTCCTAGTATGACGCGTTTTAAACCCGTACGGACCCGTTGTGTTGTCAAAACAGACAATATCATGCTAGACCCATTTACAACACCTTTTTTTTTTTTTTTTTTGACCATCGTGTTGCCAAAGCGGACAATATTATGCTAGACCCATTTACAACACCTTTTTTTTTTTTTTTTTTTTTTTTTTTACCATCGTGTTGCCCAAACGGACAATATCATGCTAGACCCATTTACAACACTTTTTTTTTTTTTTTTTTTTTTTTTCATGCAAATTTGGTTCCTATTTAATATATATATATACTAACTTATTTAAATTATTTGATCTCGGTAGGGTGATAGTCCTATCGTAATAATTCTTGTAATACTTATATATATATATATATACACACGTTCAACATACAAAACTATAAATATTACTGTATTTTTTCCCATCATTTTGCATACACAAACTCGTTTGTTTTTCATTTAAACCAAATACCCTAATACACATGCTCCTTTGAGTTTAGAGAAAGAAACAACAAAGGATAAAAAAAAAAAAAGAGCAAATAAGAGAGAAATAAAAGTGAGCTGATGAGATAGAGATTAGAGAAGAAAAAAAACAGGAAAGAAACGTGTAGAATAGATAAGAGCATATGAGATAATGATATAGAGGAAAGGAAAAACAAATCTATCCAAAATTAATTCAATTTACCAAAATAAAACCTAAAAACTGCACATAGTTGAAGTTAATAGTCGCTGATTCAGACCGATAATGTACAGATTTGAGTCGCTGCACCTCAACAAGTGGTATTAAAAATAAAAATTAAAAAAACACTAACATATTACATAAACTAATGACTATATCACTTGATCAAAACATATAGTAGCATGTAATATCAACAATGCCATATAATTTAGGATAAATTGTTATCTAACAACTATAAGCTTTCTCAATAACATAAATTGTCCACAAGCTTTACCTTGTGTCATTACTAACTTTACATGAAATAACCAGAATCCAATTCAAAATTTGTCTGGTATCAACCATAATCCAATTTACATCACAAACCGGAAATCAAAAAACCAAGATAGAGAGAACTAAAGGAACATCTTCTACTAGCACCTATAACCCTAGATTTGGATTTGCTAAATCAAATTGATATTATTTTTGTTATTAGTATTTCCACTAATAAAAACAACACAATAGCACAAAAAATACCTAAAGTCACTACAAATTCTCCAGATTCTCCGCTTGTCATCCTCCCAATGTCCAACCTAATGAGCAATCTACAAACCTTTATAACTGCAAATAGTATAATGTCACTTTTAATAACTTTACGTGACAGACAAAAAATTGCATGATAAACTAATTAAGTGAACAACAAATAATATTACTTGACAAAGCAAATACTGCACGACAAACATGATATTACATGACCACATGTCATGTAATAATCGTTGAAAACCGTAAAAAATTAGGAAATTCCAAAATACATATTCATAACCACAAAATAATGCAAAATACTATCAAAACCACCCATGGTATATATACATCATTAATGACTATTTAGACTTTAAAGGATAAAAAACTCACCGTAAAGTTTTGGAAGTGAGCTCAACAAGATTTATGCTTCCAAATGAAATATATTTTGCTATATCTTTGTAGATTTCGAGGGTGTCAAACAATCCCCATCAGTTCTGAGAAGTTTTGTAGTGATTTTAGTTCAAAATGAATGTTGGCAGAGCAAGAAAAAAGAGAGAAAGATGATAGAGATAGAAGTGAGAGAGGAGTTACGGATTAGGAAAATTAGTTTACAGGGGTATTTGGGTCTTTTTGATTAAGTAGGTTCGTTAAAACTTAAAAGTGAATTTTATAAACAGTAATTTAAAACCGATTTTTGTTTTTGTAAATCTTTGGAAAAAAAAAAATATCCATATAAATATAAATAAATATAGTACAAACACTCTTTATGCCCTCATTCATAAAATTTAATGAATTTAAATGAGATTTTTCATGTAGATGCAGAGAAAAATTAAATATATTTAGAATAAAATTCGAAACTTTTTGTATGCTGGAAATTTTTTCTTTTCCATGTTTCCAAATATTGCAATGGATCTTCAAACACTAAGGAAAATATAATTTTTGTAATTGAAATTTTTTAAAAAATATTTCACATTTACCACAAAAATCTTATCGAATTTTGGAACTAACATAAGAATGTTTGCACTCAAAATTCCTGTGTACCTTAAATTTTTTGACATTGTCTCCTTATATGAATTTCATATATATATATATATATATATACACATATATATATATATATATTTAACAATTCATACAAAAAATATCATCAAAAATTCATTACGTGCAATCAAATTTCATTTTTGTTGATTTTGATTACATTAGGTTTTTACTTTAAAACTTCTATTTATGAATAAACTTCCTAATTCCTAATTTCATAAAAATATAATTATTTCTTCTTTTTTTTGCGATCAAGAAATTTTGTTTAACCCCAAATTTGTTATATTTATTTTATAGTATTTGGTTAACAGTCAAAAAAATTTAAACTTTCTGGATTAAAACATAAAACACTTCATCAAATTTAAGAAGTAAAAATCAAACGAGATGAAATTTTTCATTTTTCCATAAAAAAATATGAACACCCCTTACTGTTTTACTTTCTCTCGATCCATATACATAAAATATACAAAATATTACCGAACATAACATTTAGGTTTGGAAGTCCAAAAAAATAAGGAATTGGACAGATTGGAGATACAGAAGATTTAATACCTTGTTTGTCTTGACAAAGGATTGGAAGATTGTAATCCAAATAGTGACTTTTTATTCCCTAAAGACGTTGTATTGTTTAAAAAGAATAAAAAGATTCTATTTTACCAAAATATGATTAAATTTAACTATATGACTATATCTAATCCAATCCACTGTTAGTACCAAACACACAAGATCATTTGTTTTTAATCCAATCCCATAATGAACCAAAGAAATGAAAATATTAATCTAATCTAATCCCATAAAATAGTCCAGTCTGGTGTGCTAAATGAGGCCTTAGGGCCTGGCTAAGGATGAAATATAAGATTTTAGACGACAATCTCCATCAAATAGTCTAATCTCATGTTGGTCCTAAACATTTGCATATTCTAAGCAACAAAAGACTGTATTCCTTTTATGCCCCCATATAGCCATCCTGTTGGTTGGTTTCCCTGTTTCCAATTAATGAACATTTTTCTGTATATTTGGGGAATATTAGCAATCTTCTCCTGATCGTAAGCCCTACAATATCCTCTTAAAATGTAATGAAACTGATCACCCGGTAGAACAAATTTCAAAGAATGTACCATCCACATTTTCTCACTGCACCCAAATTCAAATGAAAGACTTGGAACCTAATTATGAAAAGTCATTTTAACATGCAGCCAAACATCCATGAAAAAAATAATTTTAACTCCAATTGAGAGGAGGGATAGAGAAAGACCTCTTAGCCATAGGTCAAGACCAGGGAATTGAACTTGTAAAGTTTACACGTCTGCAATCGCAAGAGCATATGCTCCTAGACTCTTTCACCACCCGCTGTGATCTTCGTGTGTGAAGCTTGATGTTTATCAACTTACCATTCATCTGTCCCCCAACAAAAATAGAAATAAATTAATTTATTCAAATTTTGGCTCACGGTCTCCTTACCATTATTGTTCAACTGACATTTTTTGGAATGCAGATTTTAATGACATAAATTAAACCGAATAAAAAAGAGTAAAAAAAATCATCAATCATATAATTATGCCTCTTCTCTCCTGAAAATATCAACAAAAAAAATAAAATAATAATAAAGGAACACAAGAAGATCAGTAACAAAAACAAACATGTCAAATAATAATTAATCAAGGCTGGCTTGGCACTATCATCACAATCGAACAAGGTCTAATGAGACTACCCATTTATCCAGGTTACCATAGGCCAATTCCTGGGATTCATCCCATGGACCCTCATTGTAAATTATATAGCCAGGTTTATGTTAATAATACTCAAGAGGCATCCAAGTGTCCCGGCAAATCTCAGTAGCTGAAAAGGCAATAAATATTGTTAATGCCAAAATTTGATCATTTATCCAAGGAAGAATTCTCAAGGCATCTCTCTAGGAGAACCTCCCTTTGGGCCTCCCCCACAAGAGCTCCCTTACCTCCAGATCTCCCTTATGGGATCCTCCCCTCTTGGCAGCCAATCTACATTAGTGCATCTCCTCTACAGCAAATCCCTATCGGGGTACCATGGTACCGGATCCCAAATGAGAAGTCTGGACTAAGGTATGATATAAGGGTTGTTTTCCATGAGAAAAGGTGGGACAAAGTGATAAGGACCCATCATATTTGCATAGAAGACAACATTGGAGCTTTTCACCAATTTGGGAGAGAAGGGGGACCCACTGATAACTACATTTCAGCAGTTTTTCAACCACCTTCCAACAACATTAATTGCTCCATAATAGTTCCATGTGATGGTCATTTGGTCAAAAGGCCACCTAGGCACCAAAATGACACCAAAGCGCCTCGTCATTGCCATGTCATCACCACATATGCCCTACTTCTACATGGCGCGTCCTGCACCATTCAAGGAGTGTGTTTACACGTGGGAACCAAGGGCCCACGTGTGCCAAACACATGCCCTCCACATTACCACAAAAACTCACTATATAAATGAGATGTTAGGTCTCACTTAAGGGTTCTCCTCCTCCACAAAAAATGAGACTTTTGGCAACTTCACTAACTACCATTATTCTTGACCATTTTTGGAGTGTTCTCCGATAGCTCAACCTCCACAAGAGATCATACACTTAGTGGGAGGTACCACACCAATGGGCAGCCCCTATGCATCTCTCCTCCAAACGCTTTCTCCTGTTAGACTTGGGCTATCTTGTACACTTTTGGAGGGTGCTCTCTAGCAACCTCACCTCCATGGAAACCCCTACACATGGTGGAGGTATCTCTCAAAGGGGGAGCCCCCATGCTCCCTTCCTTAGCAAAACGGACATGCTACTTAGCTACTTATCTACTAAGAACCCCCTCCAATGGTTTATGCTACTTATCTACTAAGAATCTCTTACATTGGTTCATGCTACTTGGCTACTTATCTAATAAGAACCCCCTCCATTTGTTTATGCTACTTGGCTACTATTGTAAGTTCTCTAAATCACTAATTTTGTACTACTTGGCTACTTGTGTAAGCTCCCCGGAGCATGCCTAATTCATAAATATATAAAGAATGGTCACTCTCTCTTTTGGATACTGTTTATGGGTTTTTCAACATATGATCACATGTGATGCTTTTTCTCCTAGGTTATCAAAAGAATTGGCATTCTCCCATATATCTCCTTTATTATGCATGTATGGGAGCTAGGCTTTGATTCTACTGGTCCTAGCTCTCTTATTCACCTATTTTCATGTCGAGTCACACATAAAAAAGGGGAAAAACCCTTTGGACCCACTAGAAAGGAGTCGGGGAGCCGAGGAGCTCCCTCGTACCTTTTCTATGGGAGCGAGTTGCCCTCAAGAGGATTTACCACCAGAACTAGTGGGGTAAGGCCAAATCTATACCAAAAACCAGATGATCCACGCTAGACTCACCAGAGGACCAACCAAGCTCAACCACGTCCTCCGAGGGAGCCGGATACCTTTTTTGAGGATCCGACATCGGGACTAGAGGAGTCTACTCTATCGCACCCTAAAAGAGCCATTGGACCATCTAGAAGAACCAGGACAGGTTCCAGCCCTAACCGGAGGAACCAGAGCATGGTGAGAGTCATCTACGGGTGGTCACATCCTTTGTGACCACCTCCACCACGAGAAGCACCTATCCATCCTTACATACCTACTTGTAATGGGGAGCTATAGAGGAAAACCATAGAGGAGACCGGAGATGGGTACTAGAGACAATAGACCGGGTACCAGGTACTAGGGACGACAGACAGGGTACCAGAGACCACAGGTCGGCACCAGGGACCAAGACCAAGATTCGAGACTATAGATCCAAGACCAGTATCAAAGCCGTAAGCTCTATCTCCCCTCCTTATCCTCGAGACCCAGTTAGGGGGCACCCGTACCTCCCGGCTAACCGTTGTCCGGAAAATCTCGACGGATTTTTCTAGATAACAATCTGGCGCCGTCTGTAGGAAGCTCACTAGACTAACATGGCTTCCTTGTCTTTACATGATTGTACATTTCTTTATCCATCACACATTATCACTTTACATGTGATTTAACGCATTCCACTGCTATATACATGCTTATGCCATGATGCTATGATACTTTATTTCGCCTTACTAGTTCCTTTATTATTAGTGTGATTATATAAAAACATTTGCATGGATCCTGTGAACTAATTGAACACCTACTATGTTAACATTTGAAGCGCATTTTGTTTTAGATCCATAAGATCTAACTAATTTGTTGCCATGCAAGCTTGACTTCCTACTATTGAGGTGATAGATTCACTATTCATGGCAATTTATTCATTATTTGGGATGTCCTTTCTCTATATATGTACATATCGCCTATGTGGTGGTCTCTTTGTTATTTGACGACTTTTGCTTGTTGTGGAGCAAATATGGTGTGTGGGAGTGGGACTCCTAGTGCAGACGGTCACCTACGCTGCCCACGTTCAACAAATCTGCTCATATACTTGTGGAGCTCCATTACAATAGCCCTACGCATGGAGGGCTCCTCTACAGCAGATCCAATCCGGTACTTATAGAGCTCGTATGCAGCAGAGCTGCACTTATCTTGCTTCTTTGTAGCAGATTTGCTACGGTACTAGTAGAGCTCCTACCCAGCAAATCCACCGGATTTGCACATATACATACGGATCCCCTTATATCACCGGATAAACTCTTTTAAAGCTCCTAAGTAGTGGATCTACACAAGTACCTGAGAAGCCGACTCAACTGTGTGGTTGTCTAACTATACTATGTTGCCATGCAAGCTTGACTTCCTACTATTGAGGTGTTAGATTCACTATTCATGTCAATTTATTCATTATTTGGGATGTCCTTTCTCTATATATGTACATATCGCCTATATGGTGCTCTCTTTGTTATTTGACGACTTTTGTTTGTTGTGGAGCAAATATGGTGTGTGGGAGTAGGACTCCTAGTGGAGTCGGTCGCCTACGCCGCCCATGTTTAGCATTTCTGCTCATATACTTGTGGAGCTCCATTACAGTAGCCCTACGCATGAAGAGCTCCTCTATAGCAGATCCAATCCGGTACTTATAGAGCTTGTATGCAGCAGAGCTACACTTATCTTGCTTCTTTGTAGCAGATTTGCTACGGTACCAGTAGAGCTCTTACCTAGCAAATCCACCGGATTTGCACCTATACATACGGATCCCCTAATGTCACCGGATAAACTCTTTTAAAGCTCTTAAGTAGCAGATCTACACAAGTACCTGAGAAGTCGACTCAACTGTGTGGTTGTGGGAGCAACAGGATCTGTAAAAGACTAGTGGCTCATCACTTTTAGTACTAGGCCGGTCAACGCCCAAGTGTGCAACTACGGTTCCGATTCATTCGAGGAGGGTCCAGAAACTCATTTCAGATGCAGGGACTTCTAGGATGCCAATCATGCCTTTGGACCAGTATCATGTCGATGGCTCCTCTCTGTTTGTACCAGGGCCATAATGAAAGTGCCTTGGTGGAAATTCGATTAAGTGACCAGTCTACAATATTGAGCATGGGTATTGTCCCCTTAAGAAGGGATCTGGAGTCGTGGCCTTGGTTGCTTGCGGCATCCTTGTACCGGGCTCCTCGGAAGGGCAACCTCGATGCCTCAGGCTAGGTATTGTCCCCCTAAGAAAGGACTTGAGTTTAAGTGGCTCTAGTTGCCTACCAAGTTCGGGATCCGTAGTCGTGGCCTTAGTTGCCCGCCGCATCCATAATCAGGTACCTCGAAGGAGCTATCTCAATGCCTTAGGCTGGGTACGAGACCCCCCACGAAAAGACTTGGGATTAAGTGACCCTAATTGCCTACCAAGTCCAGGATCCAGAACCGTGTCCTTAGTTGCCCGTTGCATCCAAAACCGAGTACCTCAGACGAGCTACCTCGATGTCTTGGACTAAATACAAGACCCCTCAAGAAAGGGCTTGGGATGGTTGCCTACCAAGTCCAGGATCTGGAACTGTGGCCTTAGTTGCTCGTCACATCCATAACCGGGTATCTCGGATGAGCTACCTCGATGCCTTGAGCAAGGATATTGTCCTCTCAAAAAAGGATCCGGAGTCGTGGCCCTGGTTGCCCGCCGTATCCAGGACAGTGAATCCCAACCCCCCTATGGAAGGGGATTTGGTCCATATTCCTTAAGCATAGATATAGTCCCCTTAAGAAAAACCTTGAGCATCTAAACCTGTCAAGGTTCCGGTTCGAACCACCGTAACCGGAACCGGAACCGAGGGAGGCCGATTCAAGTTCCAATTTTTAAGTTTTGCTGAACCGGTTCAAACCGTTCAAACCGCCGGGTCCAGCATTCTTTTTTTTTTTTACCATTACAAAATATTACATTTTATTATAAAATAATAAAATGTTAGAAAGAACATTGTAGAGTATTGGGTCCTGGCCCATAACTCTTGTCCAAGTAATTATGTTTTCCCGTCCCTTATTGTCCTTTTTATATATATTAGACATCTCATTCACATTCTCTATTTATCCAATGTGAGATAAATGATGGTTTTTTCACTTTTCTAGTTGTAATATAAAAATATAAAATGCAGAAATCAGAATAATAGTAGCTTGGATTTTGGAACCATTATTTTTTAAATTTGTTTCTATGAGAATAAATTAATTAATGGTTCGGTAGGTATAACCAATGGCAGTATCCAACATTTTTTCTATTTTTGTTATTCGTATTTTTTATTATTCCATTTGTTTATATGGGAAGTGTAAATAATAAATGAAATCACCATCACAAATATATTTTTGTTAAATTAATTTTGTTGAATGGGATCACAATCTTTGCTAAATATAGTTTAACCACGTACGTTTTGGTATGATGTCTAAAATTTTTTAGCAAAAATTTTATAAAAAATTTTAGAAATCATAAACAGGGAATATATCCAATCCCGTGTTATGCTATGTTGTGTTTCAAATATTAATCTACTACTATGTTTAATAGAATTACCAACTACCACTATTCTGATTTCAATGCATTTTATATTTTGCTATATATAAAATTACCAACTACTACTATTCTGATTTCAATGCAATTTATATTTTTATGTTACAACTAGAAAGGTGAAAAAACCATCATTTATCCCAATTCCCACATCCCACATCCCACATTGGATCAATAAAAATGTGAATGAGATATCTAACCTATATAAAAAAGAGAAGGGAAGGGAAAACATAATTACTTGGACAAGGGTTATGCGCCATAGCCCAATACTCTACAATGTCCTTTATAACATTTTATTTTTTTAAAAATAAAATGTAATATTTTGCAATGTAAAAAATATATATATTCCGGTTCAGAACCGTCGATTCCACCTAATTGAGGAATCGAAATCGAACCGAAACCATGCCAGGTCTGTGAGTATCTGGTATTGCCCCCTTAAGAAGGGATCTGGAGTCGTGTCCCAGTAGGCCGTCGTATCTAGGACAGTGAATCCCCTATGGTGGAGATTCTGGTCCTTATTCCTTGAGCATGGGTATTGTCCCCTTTAGAGAGATCCAGAGTTCTGGCCCCGGTATCTTGTTAGATCCGCCCAACAAGTATTCTCCATGCGTCTCAAAATATCTCTAACATTAAAGGCTAGGAGGACTTTTGTTAACGCCAAAGTTTGGTCATTTATCCAAGAGAGAATTCTCAAGGCATCTATCTAGGCAAACCTCATTTTGGGAATCTATCTAGAAGAACCTCCCTTTGGGCCTCCCCTACAAGATTCCCTCCAAATCTCCCCTATGGGATCCCCTTTATCGGATCCTCCCCTCTCGACGGCCAATTACACCAGTGCATCTCCTCTACAACAAATCTTTATTGGGGTACCATGGCATCGGATCCCAACCAAGAAGTCTGGACTAAGGCATTATATAAAGGCTGTTTTCAATGAGAAAAGCTGGGTCAAAGTGATAAGGACTCATCATATTTGCATAGGAGACAACATTGGAGCTTTCACCAATTTAGGGGACAAGAGGGGCCCACTGATAACGACATTTCAACAGTTTTTCAACCACATTCCACAGATAAAGTGGAGGTGAAATTCTATCATTTTTAATGAATTTTGATGTATTTTTTATGGATAATAAGTTACAACAAAATTGTTATCTAGAAAAATCGATTGGGATTTTTCGGACAATGGTCAGCCGGGAGGTACGGGTGCCCCCGGCAGGGTCTCGAGGTTAAGGAGAGGAGATGGCGCTTGTGGTTTTGATACTGGTCTCGTGAGGTTAAGGAGAGGAGATGGCGCTTGTGGTTTTGATACTGGTCTCGGGTCCTTGGTCCCAATCCTGGTCTCGGTCCTTGGTACCAGTTTGTCGTCCCCGGTACCCTATCGTCCTTAGTACCCAGTTTATCGTTCCTAGTACCCATCTCCGGTCTCCTCTATGGTTTTTCTCTATAGCTCCCTAGTACAAGTAGGTATGTAAGGAGGATGGATAGTTGCTCCTCGTGGTGGGGGTGGTCACAAAGGATGGGACCACCTGTAGATGACTCTCTCCATGCTTCGGTTCTTTCGATCAGGGCCAGAACCCGTCCAGGTTCTTCTAGATGGTCCAATGGCACTTCTAGGGTGCGCTGGAGTAGGCTCCTCTAGTCCTAGTGTCAGATCCTTAAAAAAGGCATCGAGCTCCCTCGAAGGAGGTGGTTGAGCTTGGTTAGTTCTTTGGTGAGTCTAACGGGGTTCCTCTAGTTTTTGGCATGGATTTAGCCTTACCCCACTAGTTCTGGTAGTAGATCCTCTAGAGGGCTGCTCGCTCCCATAGAAAAGGTACGAGGGAGCTCCTCGGCTCCCCGACTCCTTTCTAGCGGGTCCAAAGGGTGTTTCCCCTTTTTTAGACTTGACATGCAAACAGGTGGATAAGAGAGCTAGGATCAGTAGGGTCAAAGCCTAGCCCACATACATGCATAATAAAGGAGATATATGGGAGAATGACAATTCTTTTGATATAATTGGACTAACCTAGGGGAAAAAAATATCACATGTGATCATATGTTGAAAAACCCGTAGACAGTATTTGGAGGAGAGAGTGACCATCATTTATATATTTATGAATAAGGCATGGTCCAAGGAGCTTACACAAGGAGCTAAGTAGTACAAAATAAGTGCTCCGGAGAGCTTACAATAGTTGCCAAGTAGCATAAACAAATGAAAGAGGTTCTTAGTAGATAAGTAGCCAAATAGCATGAATCAATGTAGGAGATTCTTAGCAGATAAGTAGTCAAGTGGCATGAAAAAATGTAGGAGATTCTTAGTAGATAAGTAGCCAAGTAACATGAGGGCTCCCCCTTAGAAAGGTACCTCCACGTGTAAGGGGTTTCTATAGAGTTGAGGTTGCTAGAAAATACCCTTCAATAGTGTAGAAGATAGCCAAATTCTAAAAGTGTTTGGAGGAGGGATGCATAGGGGTTGCCCATTGGAGTGGTACCTCCCACTAAGTGAATAGTCTCTCATGGAGGTTGAGTTACTGGAGAACACTCCAAAAGTGGTACAGAATAATGGTAGTTAGTGAAGGTGCCAAAAAGTCTCATTTTTTGTGGAAGAGGAGAGCCCTTAAGTGAGACCTAACATCTCACTTATATAGTGAGTTTTGGTGGTGATGTGGAGGGCATGTGTTTAGTACACGTGGGCCCATGGTTCCCACATGTAAACACTCCTTGAATGGTGTAGGACGCATCATGTGGAAGTAAGGTATATGTGGTGATGATGAGGCATTTTGGTGTCATTTTGGTGCCTTTCCATTGGAGTGCCTATGTGGCATTTTGACCAAATGACCATCACATGAGGCTATTATGAAGCAATTAATGTTGCTAGAAGATGGTTGAAAAACTATTAAAATGTTGTTATCAGTAGGCTCCCTTGTCCCCCAAATTGGTGAAAAACTCTAATGTTGTCTCCTATGCAAATATGATGAGTCCTTATCACTTTGACCCATATTTTCTCATGGAAAATAGCCCTTATATCATGCCTTAGTCCAGACTTCTCATTTGGGATCCGGTACCATGGTACTCCAATAGGGATTTGCTGTAGAGGAGATGCACTGGTGTAAATTGGCCGCTAATGGGGGGGATTCGGAGGGAATCTCGTAGGGGAGCTCTTGTGGGGGAGGCTCAAAGGGAGGTTCTCCTAGATAGATGCCTTGAGAATTCTCCCTTGATAAATGACTAAATTTTGGTGTTAACAAATATTGTGCATAAAAACTTCATTTTGAAAACAAATATGAATTTCAATGTCATTATGGTATCATAAAAAACCATATAATGCTAACTTAAATGGCCTCATTCGAAGACCAAGGTGCACTGAAAAGCTTTAGCCAGTTAAAGGAAACATATAAGACTGTCAAAATGAGAAGTCCTATTTGATTAGTGTTAACAGAGAGCATAAGAACCAAATACACTAGAGAGATAAGAGGAAGAGAAATGGAGTTATTCATTCATCCAATAGTACTAGAATTTACAATACTAAACCTAGAAATGAAAAAGAAAGTAGGATAAATTGACAATAAATACCAGTGTTCTAAAAATCACTAGACGCTAGTCGAACGGTGGCCCAGCGCCTAGCGCCTAGGTAATTCCTTGGCGGAGGCCGGAGGTGTGGAATGTGGAGTCAAGGGAACATAGAAGAAGAAGAAGAAGAAGAAGAAGAAGAAAGTTTAAGGGTTTTTTAAATGAACCCCAAAACAACATCGTTTTGACGTTGCATTTAATAAAAGAAAAAAAGAAAACCCTAAGCTGTAATCGCCGCCTATGGCTTATTCGCCACGGCTGGTGGCTGCCGAGCATCTAGGCGGCACCTAGCCCGATTTTTAGAACACTAATAAATACTCAATCAATCAAATCATCTAATTGAATCAATCAATAAGCTAACTGATAGGCGATAGCCTAATTGAAACAATCAATGGCTAATTGACAGCTAGCTTTATCAGTCAGAAATATAATAATACAACAACCCACTCTGAAATTGTCTAAAATACATGCAAATAAAAATTATAGGATTCGAACTTTTGGTTACAGAAAGAGACAGCAACGTACCATTCTCCAAACCAAGTCTTCTGGACCCAGGGGTTGAGCTGGACTGGAATACATGAAATGCCTCGAGTACTGAAACAAACATTAGTCACGGCACAGATATAGCTTAATTTACATTTTCAATTTTAAAGATCCAGAGATCATAGGAAATAAACGAAAGTGCCATCTAAAATGTACTAAAATTTAAGATACATAAATAGTAATTAATTATAAGTGTAAATAGACTGATGCATAACACATAAATACTAGGCGTTCAGTGGCAAAGAGAAAGGAAGAGATGCTAAACTTGCTCTTCCCAAATTCCCAATTGAACTAAATGGTTAAAAACTTGGACTCAAGAAATGAAAGTTTACATCCAACCATTTCACATGTAGATATAACAATGCTAGAGAAACAATGTCGACTTCACAATCACAAACCTGTCCAAGGTTTCTCCTCATTTCTCTTGTTTGAGCAGGACTAACACCTTTTAAAAATTTCAAGAGCCATCCCGATTGCACAGCATCACTAGAAGAAGCAAATAAAGCGATCTGCAGAAAAGTAAAAAATTGACAGAAATCTTAGCAACTATCAAGTACAGACTGGAATTAAGGAACAAAACGACTCTTCAACTTCAATTTTCATGATACATACCGAGCATATAAATCAGAGCTCAACCAAGTAATACCAGCGCATGTGTCAACGTAGATAGAAATCAAGTACAATTAGACATCACAAAGAATAAAATAGAAAGTATTCCAGGGAAAACTGTCCAAAATATTCTCATCTCCTCTAGACCTCTAGTGAGAGAGAACCATCAGGTTGTGTTTGAAATATGCATGTCAAAACATGTTCAATATCCATAACCACATATTTTATAGGACTGTATCCATAACCACATCATAGCACCGGCAGTGGAGATTACTAACCCACGTTGAAGGGTCCATGCCACGAGGCAAAGGTATGCATGAGCAGTCTCAGCAATTACTGGAATAAATATCATTCAACTTTATGCAACTGAAATCTGGATCTATCTTAAACCTTAGGCTAGTACCGACACGTACCAAACTATTAAAATTTAAAACAAGATTTCAACTGAGTCTTCAGGATAAACCAACAAAGCAAACAAAATATAATATAAATAAAAAACGTAAGTACTAAATTAAACACCAATTACAGTAATCTATAAATTTTCATGAAGCATATTAAAAAAATTAGACAATCATATGGTAAATGCAAAATTCTGGTTGATAATTCAACACCAGAACTACTAAATTATTTCTTCCTATGTCATTGTATATTTTGCATTATCTTTCTAAAATATACCTCATTTAATCAAATGATCTAAAATTTGATTGTCAGGACTCAGGAGATGCATCAAGGAAATAGAAATACAAGATTTAGAATCAAATATACCTTCCTGTAATCAAGGATTCCTTCAAAAGGAAGCTCCAATTCATCACTAACTATAACAGGAATGCACCCACTCACAATAGCATCAAACAATCTAGCAGATGAAGGAGTGTCACCGGCTGGATTTAAGCAGAAAATAGACCTGATGACAGAGCAAGCAACTCCATTATTTTGACAAAGTACAGTCTTCGCCCAACAGAGACAAATATATGGAATTAATCAACTTATATTACCTGCGCATGCCATCCTGAGCAGCTGCTTTCCCACTCTCCCCAGCTGTCCCTTCCTCTATCACTACACCCTCGGTACCACTTAGTTCTGCTACAAGTTTAGCACGTATCTTTCCTCCCTGTAAAACACCATGAACTAAGTAACTGTACCATAGAAAACAGATATGCAACGCCAAAAAGTTTAGCATAATGCATTCACAGTAATCATCAGAACATGGGATTCGAAAAAGATTCATTTTCACTCAGCCCAAGAAATGTGGGATTACATGACAGTAACAACTTAATAAGCACGTGTGTTTTTCTCAAAGTACTTTTCTATTTGCAGAGAAAGAAAATTTCATATATACAAAAGAAAATTCACTAAAAAAGTGTAATCTTGCTTTACTCCGGATTTGCATATGTATAAAAGGAATTTTTTTGTTGCAGATTTGACAACTTAACTTGCTCAACCGCCTCAACTGTCTTGTTGTATCGCTGACATTTTTTTCAGTTTTGTGATAAACATGATTTGTATATAGTAGTCCCTTTACCTTAACATTCAGAGGGACCTTGATGAAATTCTATCATTTTTAATGAATTTTGATGTATTTTTTTTGTGGATAATAAGTTCAACAAAATATACTTGTAAAAAAAAAAATTGAATATTCGTCGAACCCTGGAACTAATTTTTTTTTTTTCCAATTTTTTTTTTCATATGAAGCATAAAAGAGGAGGACGAAACATCGGAAATAGACTAATAGAGAGAAAATAGTTCTAGCTCGAAAAAATTTCAATTTTTTTTCCACAAATGTACTTCAGTGAAATTATCAAAATACATTATAATTGATTGGATATCATCAAGGTCCTTACTATTGTTAATGTAAAGGATCCCTTTAAGAGAGAACAACTACATATATATGTGTGTGTGTGTGTGTGTGTATATATATGTATGTAACCCATTCACGAAAATCCTCTCATTATGCAGTATAACGGACTTGATCATTACTGTACATATATACATGAGACTTGGACAATTGTCAAGAAACTTTCTCAACCAAACTAGATGGCACCTTCTAATGGAGTAAATTTGTTTAGATTCTTATCTACATAATTGGAAGGAAAAAATTGCACATTCAAGATAATGCCTGGCCTGAAGTTGCCTTGAATACAACGATACAAGTCATTGAAATGCATGAAGCAAGACTAGTCACAGCTTTTACAACACTTAATTAGTTCCCAAAACTCTAACAACATTTCTTTCACAAAGAACAACATTTTCAAATAACTACTGTTTTAACAGAAAGGATGCAATGGTGACAGAAAGAAATGTTAATTTCATTTGATATTTCATATAAGAAACCTCATGCCAATAAACAAAATTAAAGCAAATTAATTCATTAGGTCAAAATTCTTACAGCGTTCCTTTTAAGCCGACCACGGAAGTAAAGCAGTATGTTTCTCTTAGGTTCAGTTTCTGATATGCATTTGGCATCACATAAATCAACATTGTGGACATAAGGTAGAATTAGATCTTTCTCCAGCGAAACTTGTCCAGGTTTATACCTAAAGTTTTTTTTAAAAAAGTACTCAGTTAGCAGCGGTAGAATGAGCAATCAACTGATGAAATTAAACACATTGCAATATTTTCTTCTTTCAAACTAAAGCCATCTAGTTACCAGTTCCCTGTAGAGTCCATGTCCGGTAGCAGCCAAATTGCATTTTTCATATATCTACGAACAGACTTGAAAGACCAAGGATGATGAACGGGAAGTATGTGATCTCTACCTTCAGATCGTTTCCATGCAGGCTGATCTGTCACCCACTTCAACGCTTCCTACAACCATAGTCCATAGACATAAAATAGATTCCATCTTCAGAACATATAAGCAACAGTGTTCGAGATGACCAAAATCCGTATCAAGTAACTATCTAATGCGCTCAAAAGGCATAACAGTTCGTATCATTTAACATAGCATTCGATTATTAATAATGACACACAATAAAGGCAATAAGCAATAATCTAAAGCTTGAAGTGCACTCACACCCTATAAAGAGCCTTGCATTGTTGCTTCTCCAGCAAGAAAAAGCTGATTGTTGTAAAAAAGGGGATGTAGAATAGATCGGCGTCCTCCTGCCGATTAACTCTCACAACATTTTTCAAAAGCCTTTCTGATTCAGGAGCAATCAAATCTACCCAAAGCCAATAATCAATTGAATGCTGCACAAAAACACATTGTGATATAAATTGTAATCAACAAATCTAACCTTGCTTTATTTTTCAAATAAGAGAATAATATTACCTGCTCGATTAAACGATGCACAGGGCTACCATTGGAGGTGAGATTAAAAGTGTCTCTATAAGAATTCCTAAAGAGCCAAAGCAAATCGTATGTGAATTTTCTGGGCATATCATAGACGTAAACCCTAATCGACGAATTGGGATCTCCGTAGAGTCTCTGGTAGGTCTGTTTATTGAAGACCAAGTCATCAAATATCCTGACATCATCTTCACTGACTCCACTAACTGTATCGTCTTTAAGTGGAGGGAATCGTTGGGATTTTACAGTTAAAAAGTGTTCGAGGGAGGCAACAAAGGAAGTCTCAGCTTTGGTGGTGGGATTAGGGTATGGATCCGAATACGGGTTTCGGGTATGAGATGAGAATGAGAAGAGAATGAAGAGAAGAGAGAGAGCAAAGAGAGAGAGAATGAGGAGGAGTATTGGTGTTCTTGTATTGGATCTCGTAAATTGTGTTTGTTTTACAGGCATTTTGTTTTGTTTGGCTTTGCAGAAATCGATCTCTCTTCTCTTCTATTCTGATAATTTATATTAATCCTCCATACTTTACACCATAGAGAGTATCAGTAGCCGACAGCATCTTTTTTGGGATATTCCTATTTTAGTCCCTATAGTTTTGATGTAATCCAGAATTCAGTCCCTCTAGTAGGGGTGTGAAAGATCCGATCCGATCTAATCCGATCCGATCCAATCCAAGACGATCCATTGGATTGGATCTCATATTGGATTGGATACAGATAAGTGATTGGATCGGATTGGATCTGATCGGATTCTAAATTTTAAAATCCGACAGCATCTTTTTTGGGATATTCCTATTTTAGTCCCTATAGTTTTGATGTAATCCAGAATTCAGTCCCCCAATCCGATCCGATCCAATCCAATACGATCCATTGGATTGGATCTCATATTGGATTGGATACAGATAAGTGATTGGATCGGATTGGATCTGATCGGATTCTAAATTTTAAAATCTATTGGGTTGGATTGGATCGGGTTGGATCGGATCGGATCGGATCTTGGATTTTCGTTTGGAAATCCACCAAATCCGTCAAAAATATTAGACCTTATTTTTACATTGGGCAATTTATTTTATCCCCTACTTTCTAATGTTATACAATTTGATTCTTTGAATTTTCGTAAGAGTGACGATATTGACATATCTCAAAAACCGTATGTACACCTTATTTCGTAAGTACACCCCTAAGATATTTTAAAAATCTCTAGTGCGTAAATAAACCCTATTTAATATCAAAAATACCCTTTCTTTGTTTTTATTTTAATATATTTTTGTAAGCACATCCCACTATTTAATTATCTAATCAGATTTATTTAAAATTTTATTATTTTATATCTTTTTTTTTAAATAAATAATTTCTCTTAAAAAAAATATTTCTAACTCCTACAAAAATATTGATGTCACTAAAAAAGTGTATGAAAAAATTTTATTTTCATTGCATCAAAACTTTTTTTTTTTAATTCTTTAATTTTTTTTAAGATCAAAATTCTCCAATTCCACCAAATTGAAAAACTATTAGTTGTAACCGTAACCGATGCATGTGTTGCTTTAGCTCTTTTAGTTTTTTATTTTTTTTATTTTTTTTATTTTTTTTATTTTTTTATTTTAAATTTAAAATCCATTAATAGAAAAAAACAATTACACCAACCAAGAAAAAGGGCCATATATAAAATGAGGTTCTTAACACATAATAGTGTATCTCGATTCCTTTGTTTGTAAGAAAGTTTATTGTTGGTATTGATTTTTGTTTCACTCAATTATAGCAATAAATTTTTCATCAATTCAATCAATTTGTATTCCTTAAAAGAAATTGAAATTAATATTTAAAATAGAAATTAGGGGTTGAGAAAATAGAAATGTTTTTATTATATATGTGATTATCAAATAATTAATAGGAAACATCCTTTTTCTTTTTTACAAAAGATTAATATAAAAACAATTAATAATTATTGGAGTGTACTTACAAACTATTTAGTTATTTAAGTAATTTTACTCAAGGGTAATATTGGACTAAAAAAAATACTAAATTGGGGTGTACATATAGTTTTTTAAGGATGCAAATATTGCCAATTTATCTGTAAAGGCCCAATCCAAATACAATTTCTAATGTTACTATTTTTGGTTTTCTTTCTCAATTTCTCTACAGCCAATAATCCACTATCTTTTGTTGTTTTATTCTTCATCATCAACACTACGGTTTATTAAGTTTACATTAGGAGCTGATTTATAATGTTTATAAATTTTTTGAATTATATAAAGTTTACAAGTTATGTCATGTATTTTTTAATGTTAATTTTATTTGAATTAATTAGTAATGTTTGAATAATTATTTGATTTTATTTATTTAAGATTATAACTTTTATATATTAAGAACGACTTTATATTAATTCGATCCATCGGATCATATCTGATCGAATCGAAGTATTTTACAATCGGATCAGATTGGATTGCAATTTCTTCGATCGAATCTTGGATCCTGGTAAATCCATTGGATTTGATCCGTTGCACACCCCTACCCTCTAGTTTGAGTATTGGTTTTTTAAGTCCACTAGTTCACTGCCAATCCCTTTAATAGTCCCTACCATCCAATTCCATTAGAGTTTCTTAGAATTCCATCAGGTCAATAAGGATAAAAAAGTCAAACAATGTTTAGAGTTTCTAGAAGGTTTCTGATGAAGGGCCATATGGTAATTTTGTATTTTATTAAATAAAAAATGAAAAAACAAATAAACTAATTAAATAATAATAATAATTTTCTTAAAAAATATATATAATAATAAATATGTATTAAAACTAATCTCTCTCTCTCTCTCTCTTTCTCTCTCTCTCTCTCAGATTTCTTCTTTCTTTTGAAATCAATCTTTCTCTCACTCAATCTAATCTCAACCAGTTCACCATACAAACCCAAACAATCAACATCAAATCAATCCCTAGAAATATCTCTTTTTCTCCCTCTTTTCTCTCTCTCTCTCTCTCTCTCTCTCTCTCTCTCTCGCTAACACACCAATGGTGCGAGTATGTTGGTGTGTTGGTTCTAGTAGGGTGTGGGTGTAGGTGTCAGTGTTGGGCGCTAATGGTGGTGATTTCAGGTGGGGGTGGATTGGGTGGTGATCGTTTGGGTGTGGGACTGAGTTCGATTCCAGATCTTGGTGTTGTGTGTGTGTGTGTGTGTATGTGAGAGAGAGAGAGAGAGAGAGAGAGAGAGAGAGAGAGAGATGGTGTTGGTGGTTGATTTTAGGGTTTGTGTTTGTATTTGATTTTAGGATTTTTTTTTTAGGTTTCCAGAATCACTTCTAGTATGTTTATGGATTTGATTTGTATTTTCAATTTTTTTAATCTTTATAAGATGGGTTTTTTGTTTTTGGTTTTTCTGGGTTGATGAAGTCTGGTGCTAGATGTTATATTTGGGTTGATGAAGTCTCGCTTTTGGTATGTTGATGAAGTCTAGTTTTTTTGAGTTTTTTTTTTTTTTTTTGTATATTTGTATTTGTATTTGTTGGATCTCCACCAAATCTATTTTTTAAAATAAATTATTTTTATAGTTTAAATGTTGTATATATATATTTTTTTTTGTATTTGGTGGAGATGTCCACCAAATCCATTTTTTAAATTTAAATTTTATTTTATTTTAAAATTTTGTTATTTTTAAATATTTTAATTAATTAGTTAAATGTAAAATTGGAGGGCATTAGGGTCTTTTAACTTGTATCATCGATACTCAAGGGTAGTAGGGTTATTTTGCCCTCTACCCATGTTAGGAATTGAACTTTTAACGGAAACATTTATAGAAGGATTAAAAGTAACAATATTATAAACTAGTGGACTAAAATATAATTACATCAAACTAGAGGGACTAAAATAGGAATATCCTCTTTTGGTTACTAAAATAGGGTTAATTGCAATAAAGTACCCTGAATGTTTCTTATAAGACAAAATATCTCTAAGTCTAAGAAATTCAACACAAACATACCTGCTGTTATCCTCCAATCATTAGTTGTTAATGTTACTCTACAATCAACCGATAATTTTCTAGAAAAATTGTCACCTGTCAAGCTAACTACTTGGAGTTTTGAAGCATTGGATAAAGATATTGGAATAGATCCACTAAAGAAGTTAAATGTGGTTATAAAAATTATGAGATTTGGAAGAGTTAGACCTGAATTTGATGGAAAACTTCCATGAAGTTGATTCTCACCCAAATTGTAAACCTAAAGGGATGAAAGATTGTAGAATAAATGAGGGATTGTACCTAAAAGGTTGTTTCCACCAAATACAAGAAACCATAACTTTCTCAATTGATAAAATGAATAGATATAGTTTCCAAGGACATAAGGTTCCCAAGAAAAAACGGATTGCCTCAGTCTAAAGCCCATGTTTTGAGGTTGTACAAGGAGGCAAACTCGGATGGAATTTTTCCTACTAGTTTATTGCCTAATATATATAACTCTTTGAGCCTAGAACAATGAGACAAGTTGGTCAGGATTTTTCAAACCAAGAAATTATTGTACAAATATGCAACTTCTAATCTGAAGAGTCGGCCAAATTTGTGAGGGATTTCACCTTGAATATTGTTATGATCGAGTATGAGCTTCCTTAGAAAGCTAAGGTTGCCAATACAAGGAGACAAAGAGCCAGACAAACCTTTGAAAGTTAGGTTTAACACAATGACCCTTCTATGCACACACACACAAGGGGAGATGATCCAAGGGGAGATGTCGGTTGTGAGCTTGGGCTTGGTAAGACTCAGTTGTAATTGAGGTTTGGTGTTAGAGAAAGAATATTGGAATTGTGTTGTAAGGACCTCTATTTTATGATTGACTTATTTCATGACAAACCACATTTGGGGATCAATGTGTAATGGGTAGCTTAGGTTTTCTTTTTGATTATCAAAGGCAAGCTTCCAAGAATCTCCATGACTTTAAGATTAAGGATTTCAAGAGGTAGCTTACTTGACTTTGATTCTTGAAGAGATTAGGTGCACACACGCACACACTTGCATGCATGCATATTTACTAATCTTGCATTTGTGTGTCATTGTTATGTGTATCTATGTCATTCGACACACTTGCACTTTATTGTTTAAATCTTTCGTGAAATGTCTTGTATGTATGTTAAGTAATTCGTTTCTTGAAGTATGTTCAGAAACATCCACGCGTGCACATTTGTGTACTTGTCTTAGCACGATGTTTGACCTCTTAAGAATGTCCCTTTCTTCTCCTAGATAGGTCTTAGGTCACATGGTCTTATACCCTGTGTTTGGGCAATCTTGTAGTTGTCCAAATCTGACATTCGAGAACTCAAATGGCCATAACTCTTTCTACAGACATCTAAATCTTGTTTTTTAAAATTGAGTAGAAAGTAGGCATCCATACCTTTTCAACCGTATACTATATGATACGTTTCGATATCGTTTGGTCAAGTTTTGGAGAGCTCGAATATCGAGCTAATATGTTGTCGCATTTTTGCTCCAGTGAGTAAAGTGACTTGAGCAAGTAGATTTGCAAGTCGCTTTAGATGAGAAATTTCTCTCCAAAAGACTGGGCATCTAAAGAGACTTAAAAAGCTACTTAAAGCGACTTGAGAAGCTACTTGACCAAGTAGCTTTTTAAGTCTCTTTAGATGCCTAGAATTCTGTTTTTATTTTCTTTCTAAAACGGCGTAATTTCACTTGGGGCACCTATATAAACCCCTTATTCTCATATTCTTCATCTAAGCCACGAAATTGATGTAGGGAAAAATAAACAAATAAAAGTGTTACACGCAGCGGAAGCGATACTAAAGACGATTTAGTGACTTTTAAAATTTTTCCTTTATGAACCTTAAACCCTTTTAATCAATAAACATGCATATATATCAACAAAAGTAAATTACCTCTTGTCGCGTGATCCGATTGACTTACGTCGATGGTAATCCGCAAGACCTTCAATCCGAGCACGAACGTGGATCACCTAGGAGCGTGGTCTCCCTTTCCTTTGAATTGTAAACCTGTGAATGGACCAAACAAATACTTTCTTTTCTTTGTTAGTCACAAAACAATCAAAAGAATGTCAAAATTATTCCGGTCACTTTTGAGTTCACAATCTTATGATCGAAACTCGCGTGAACCTAGATCGATATCGTATACACAAGCTTATTGATGTTTAAGCAATTGTATACTATCAAAGAATAATTTTTCACTCCTTTTTATCTCTCTAGAATAAAAACTCTCTTAGAATTAAGAAGAAGAAGAAAGAAAATAAAAACTCAAGCACCAATTAATTGATATGGCCGAACCCTATAAGAACATATATATAGGTTGGCCGAATTTTTCTTCTTTTTCCTTTAGGGTTGCCGAATTCTATGTAGTATCTAATTAGGGTTGGCCGAATTTCATCATGTCACTTATATAGGGTGACTGAAATTCAACCCTAATTCTTTTTAACTTTATAGACTTCAAACCCTAATCCAACTCTTTTATTTTTATTCTTTTATTTGACTAAATAAAAAAAGACTCCTTATTTGATTAAATAAATAATACTAATTTATTTATTTACTTATCAAACAAGTCTTTTACTTTTAGGAAAGATTTGTTTCTTTAATTAAACAATTAATCAATAAATCAATTAATTCTTATTTAATTAAAACAAATGAAACAAAATAATATTTTTAGGTCAAAACCTTAACCTAGCCGCCCCACTTATATATAAGATGGGCCTAATATTATTTTCCTATTTCATTTAATCCATTGGACTTTAAATAAAAAAGCCCACATGTGAACCAGACCCATTCTTACTAAAAGAAACAAGCCCACATGTCTTTCATTAATATATTAATATAATTGAGCAGCCCATTACTTAAATAATGTGCAAATTATATTCTTAATATATTAAATGCAATTCTAGATGGACCCTTAAATTGGTCCGGTAGAATATATCAAGTGATCCATGCAAGTCCGTGTGGATTGGGGATCTTGGCGGGCCATCTAAATTTAAGCTTCAATAGACATAACCTAATCACAATCAACAAATGATTCACTTAGGTCCGATCCATTAATTTTAACTCATTCCACTAAAGAGCTAAAACTGAACTCTTAAATAAAGATAGAAAAGGAAGATGCTCCTCATTCATACCCTAGACAATCATATTGGAGATAGTGTATCCTCGTGATTAATATCAGTAATCGCCAAGAGTTCATAGACCGCCTATAACTCTCCAAGTTACCATATTTACTCATATGACCACGTTTTGAACTTGGATATTTTGACTTGTCCAGAAGCCATGTTTTCAATAGACACTATTGAAAACTCAACGTTGAGATTTAATATCCAATTACCTCAAAACATCCATATGATGATATTATACTCTCATTTAATTAAATGGAGCCACGATGTCCATATCTATAAATGAAGTCCTCTATCGATTAACAAATGAATATCACCAAACTATCGAGGATAGACTATGCGATATAATCGTACTCATTGATAACTCAAATGATATCACTTGCAACCATAAGTCCATCATTTATCTCAGGATTAAGATAGACTCTCCGATTGTCCTGATAATGAAAAGACTATTATCTATTGACGGTTCTAGATAAAGCTTTTCATTGTGATCCAGTTCAATGCACCCAGTGCACTAGATCCTTTTGCTCGAAGACACTCCGATGATTTTAGACTCATCATATCTCATTTGATCCCACTCAAATGCTAGCAAAAGAATTCTACAACTTTAACAAGATAAAGGTGCCCAACCTTTAACTTAAGTTGTGAACAATATTCAAGACTAACTAAAGAATTGTGTCTACCACATACATATCCAGATGTACGAACAATTCTTCTTTTCCCATAGTCTTTAGACCTTATGATTATTTACTTTGACAATTATAATACAAACTATAAATGCTATACGATTTGTTAAATCAGAAATCACTTTATTAATATGAAAAAGATTGTTAATTATAACATTACACTCTTGCTATTGAGCATAATCCTAACAATTGAAACCCTAAAGAGAAAGATTGAGTTGTTTTAGAGAGAGAAAGCTTCAAGCTTCATTTATTAACTCTTCAAACCTCAAAACCCATAATCTTTATGCATCATTAAGCATCTTCCAAGCATAGGTCTTCATCATCTTTCCAAGATAAGTTTTTATTACTTAGTAGTTGCTAAACTCATATCTTAAATGTTCATATTCATGAGTTATGACATGATTAAGGTTTGTTTGTGATAGCTTGCATGATTAGGTTGTTTTACCTAAATTAGCTAGGCCTTGAATTTTGTTGTGAGATTATTTGATGATTATGTTGATAGATTCATGTTTATTTATCTATTCAAGCTCTCTTGAATATTCATGTGTGTTTATTTGACAATTAGATTGTTAGATTTATTCTATACATCTAGTTGAGTCATTATGTATAGGCATGTAGACATTTTTAATAACTAGGATTGTTGGGTATTTATATTCATATCTAGTCAAGCAATTTATGTTGTTGCCTAGCATATATTGCATTGAGCATTGATACATGTTCACACTTAGACATTTATTTTCTTCAATGAGTCAAAGTCTTGGCTACATGTGGTAGTTGCACAAGTAAGTGAAGTCTTGCAACCAAGGGTTGGTTGGCGAGCATTGGCAAAGCTCACTATTAAAGGCATGTGGGTAGGATAGATTGTGTTACGAACATTGAAGTCTGACTAGGTTATCAACTTAGGTTGTAAGCAATTATTCAAGTATTGGAATTCTGAGACTAAGTGGTTAGCAAGGCTAGTCCCATGAGTTTTTCCCTATTGAAGGTTTTCAATGTAAAAATCAAATTTCCATTTAATTCCGCACTTTACATTTGATTTTTGATTGTTTGTTTGTTTGGGTTAATTGGGATAAATATTGACTAATCAAAAACATTGGTAAGTAATCAATTAACAACCTCCCCTCCCACCCTCTTCTAGGTTGTTTAGACACACTCCGTGTATTTTCATGTGTAGTTATAACAATTTTTTACATAGTGATATTTTTCTCTTGTCGTCCTAACGGTCATGGTTTTTTGTTTTGGGTTTCCACGTAAATCTTGTGTTTGTGTGATTAGATTTTCCTTTTCATCTTTTTCTGCTAATAGACGATTATTTCCAACAAGCATGTAGAGCTACATCATTCTAGAAACATGATGAAAAAAATATAAAGCATGTGTCTAAAAAACCTAGAGGACGCGCGGGGGGGGGGGGGGGGGGAGGTGAATGGATTGTTAATCTGATTAGTTACCAATTTTTTGGATTAGTTAATATTACAAAAATTAACCCAATACAACCAAATGGAATTAACGTAATTAAAGTGCGGAAAACAATAAATGACACGATGATTGATTTACATGAGAAACCCTCAACAGGGAAAAACTCACGAGCTATTCTGCTAGCCACACACTGTCCTCAAATCCACTATATGTAATGATGTTTACAACTTAGGTTGACCTTAACTATTCTTGTTCACTAACCCACCACTACTATCCGCATGCCTTTTTATAGTGCTAGACCAAAGGTGCTTGAACACTACACATGGTAGTTACAAGACTTAACTCTTAATGAAAAGATCAATAACCTATGTGAATATATGATGATATCCAAAATGCAAATAATGCTAGGCTACACTAAATGCTTATCTAGGAATTTAAGATGTCAATATGGACAATCTTAGATATCAATATATTTATATGAATGCTCATAAAGACCTAACTAGATGAAGACATGCAAGTCTAAGACCTAGTCATCAAACAAAGCCAAATCAACACTAAGTTGCCATTAAAACATGACAAGAACAATAAATATGCAATTAACAAAGGCAATCAAGGAGTCCTACATATCAATATCTAAATGCAATGCATAGAGACTTAGCTAGATGCCAAAATGGTCCTAAGTTTTAGCTATCAAAATACCAACAATTAAGAACACAAACATACTCAAAACATGCTTAAACAAAGAAACATGAAATTAGCCGATGTAGCCATGGAGGTAGGTGCACTAACCGCGGTACCCTACACGTGAAACCCACTAGTCTCTGCCGCTGTGGGTGCCACGGTATAGGCGGTGCACTAGGGGCGACCTATACCGCGGTAAGAGTTAAAAACTCTTTTCCCGGGCACTCAAACACGCCTAAACTATATGAATTTTGTGCAAGCGTAAGGTGAGTAAATAACATGCATGGAAATTGATATAATCATGAACAATCACCAAACATGTTACACACAACAAATATGCAAGATATGAAAATGCATAAGTGTGATGATAAAGTATATAAGCACACAATTAAGAGAAACACAAATGCAATCATATAAATACAATATGAAAGTGAGTGTGTGCAATTAAATCTCTTCAAGAGGCAAGTCAAGTGATTTACCTTTCGCTCTTGCTCTTGAAGTCACATTGGGAAGTCCAAAAGCTTGCCAAACACAATAACCTAAGCTACCGTTACATACCAATCCCAATGTGGTTTGTCATGAAATAAGCAAATAAAAAATGAGGAACTTACAATCTCTCCATTTGGCTATTTCATGACAAAACAACCACTCACAAAATAATCCTCACAAAAAGAAAACAAAAGCTATTGGTTAACAAATGTAGATTCTACGTTACAATAAGAGAAACCTATGAAGCAAGTCTTCAAGGTCTTCAATCCTTTCGTAGATCATCATACCTACACACAATAGCAAGAAAGCACTTTCCAAGAACAAGTGCATGTGAGGTGAACAAATATATAAAAGCATTTGCACTCAATAAAGCAATACAAAATAATGCATGTGCAATGCTCCCCCTAAATGGTTACTCTCTCTCATGATTTATCCCTAAAGCATACACAATGCTCCCCCTATATCTCTCAAGACTTCTCCCCCTTTTTGTCATGAGATAGGCAAATGAGCTCCCCCTATTGAGTTGTTTTAGCAAAGAGAGCTATTAGCACAAAAGACATTTGCATAATCATATGAATGAACTTTATGGAACTCAAGTAATTGAGATAGATTCAAAGAGATTTTATTCACAGAAAAGTGAAAGTGTGTGTGTGTGTGTGTGTAAAAGTTGCTTAGCATGTAATACAAGCACTATTAAGCTCATGCATAAGAATCAATCAAAGAAACAATCAACGGGTTTTCCAAATGAAGTCAAACCAATTAAAGCCCTATTATTATGACAAGAAGAAATATATCCAAGCATTTGTGTGCAAGTGTACTAATCACATCAAAAGTATATCATCTTTTCTACATTGCTAGATACATCATCAGTCAACAATTTTAAGGTCTTTATTAAGCAATGCATCACACACACCACCAATAATTTTTCAACTTTTTTGTTTTTTTCCTTTATCCTAGTAAGCATGTATTTCTGTTTATCATACAAATTTAACTCTCTTGATGGTTTACACTCGGTTTCAAATAAGTAGCCATTTCCTATATTTAGCAGTTGCACGTCATATTGCCAATAGCCATGTATCAAGAGAGAGCTTAAGAATACATATCAAATAATCATGACATGGAGAATAATTTAAGGTCAATCACATGTACTAACAAGTAAAACATTCCTCAAATAGATAATCATACTTAAGTAAGAATAAAAATCATGCATTACATACAAACGGTGTTATTAAAAATATTATTAAAACATTAATCAATGTTATTCACCAAGAACTCTCAAGCAATCATAAAAGAGCATAAAATGAGTTAACTTTTTGCATATGACGATTTATGCAAGTTTGTTCTCTTTGCTTGAGCTCCCCATAAGGGGTTAATTCCAACCAAGTTAAGGGGAGGCATGAGCCCCTATAGACCTACCAAGTCCAATGGACCTAATTGCATCTACGGGTATCATATAGGCACTAGGGCAAGTGGGTTCTTTCTTTCTAACCCACCTAGATTCCACTTTTTCATTTTTAGTGGTCATAGATATATTTTTAAGTTCCCTAGGTTCATGCAAACTTGCCTTATATTTCAACAGTTTTTATTTTATGCTCTATAACCTACACCTCTTGCTGTAATTAAAGTAGTTTAGTCTTAAGTGACCAATCATACCATAAAAATGACAAGTAAGTACAAAGAGTTTATACCAATGTATTGAGATCTCATTGAGGCCTTGCCATGTTGATAACGTTGTCTTTGATGGTGCATCGGTTTGCTTCTCTTTGGATCTTGAGCCGATTGGTGGCACAGTTATGGTTTAGCTTATTGAGGTGGTTAAGCCAGTTGATCATGCCTTCTTAGTTGAATATGTTTCTTGTGATCACCTCTTTTCTTCATAGTTGGCTTGTTGGAGGAGGTGATAGACTTCTCAAGGACTTGTCCTTTCTTCTTGGATTGTCTAGGCTTTGGTTGAGTTGCCAAGGCTTGTGTGGACTTTTCTTGAGTTTAAGGTTGCTTGGATAAAGCTTTGCTCTTAGCTTGAGCTTGAGGTTATTTGACTTTGGCCTTCTTTAATTCTTCATGGCTCCTCATCTCTCTTTATTGACTATGTAAGGTTATAGATTTGTATTGGCAATGGCATGATTCTATTGCAAAACTCTAATTATTTGTAATGTCTAATTGCTTAGGTGATTCTTGGTTAAAAAGAGCTTCAAAGGAGAAAAACAACTTCTTATGCAAAGATCGTCTTCAAGAGGAAAAGCGCTTACTTGGATGCTAAGGTATCAAGACTCTTCTTCCTTTTGCAAGGTGTAAGCACACACATATACAATTCATACATTTGTGTCCCTACATAATTGCGCTAATCACACACACATACATTGCATTCATATATGTCCCTACATTGTTGTGCTAAATTTGGAATAACACATTCACATACTTGTTTAAGTATGCACATGCATTTGTCTCAATTTGACAAACATTGTAGAATTACATGTTCTAGGACTATCTCTAGGAAATGTCATACTTGTGTGATCTTGTATTTATTTGTTTGTGTTTTAGTATTTTGGACTTGAATATGTACTCATATGATTCCTTGTTGAGTTTTGGTCATTTCGGTTACTCACTCATTTGATTTTGAGTTCAAACGAGGAAGTTACGCTACTTTACGTTATCTTACAATGCATTGTCTTCGTCATCGTGTATCGAGTTGAATTCATTACCTTTGGTCAAAGTTTCATAGTCTTCCTCGTGAGTAATTGAGTTACGATTCGTAATCTAAAAGCGGATTCGAATTCGGAGGCCGGAGAATGGTCAAAGAACATGAGAGGTAAGTGAAGGAAGCAAATGAGAAGAGAGGTGGCAAAAAACCAACCACCCTCTCTCTTGTGGAGGAGCGTGGCCACCACGGGAGGGACACCTCTCTGCCTCCCCATGGTGTCCACGCACCTCCACGAGAAGCATGAGTGGTGGTGGCTTAATTACCCATTTGCCCTTGCTTCTCTCCAATCGAATTCCATTCATATATATTTCAAATCCTGAGTAAGATCTCTAACAACTTTTGGAAAATTGTTTTTGTCATAACTCTCTCATCTCAACTCCGAATTAAGTGATTCAAAAACCAAAATCATTTGTATTAAAGAGAGGAACAAGTCCTAGGAATTTTCAAGGTCAAAAGATGTCCAGATTATTTGCAGCAATCTAATCTTCAATTCGTGGTTCATCTTTTGTAAGTGAATCATATTCTCTCCATTTTTCTTATGATCAACTTGATAGATCTTATTACTTGATTGATGAAAATGTTTAGAATGATTTTGATTCCAATTTTAGACTTGTTTGAATGATTTTTGAGTTATAGCTTTTTGTGATTTTGATTGAACATATTTGAAAGCTAAACTTGATTCACATGAAATTGTGTCTAGAAATGTTTTTTGTACTAAACTTGATTGTTGATTTCTAGATTTGATTTCAAAATCTAAGAACTAGGATTTTTTATTGTGATATTTAATATTCTATTCTAGTTCTTATTGATTCACATGCTTGGATTTCTAGATAACTTTGTGATTGAGTGTTGAAAGCATATTCTAGATATAATGGCATGTTCATAGAGTTTATGTGATCCACTTTCTCTATTGGATTGTGTTTGCATCATTTGCATCACTTAGATCATTTGCCTTGCAAAAGGTGTGAAGTCTCTTGTTGTTGAGTGATACTTCAACATAGAGCAAGAAAGTCTCAGCAAAGAGTGTGAGGCTCTAAGTAAATCCAAGCAAGGAAGACTTGGCTAAGATTGTAAGGCTCTAAGTAAGTCCAAGCAAATAAGTCTTAGTTAAGAGCAAGGGGCTTAGAATAACTAAGCAAGGATGGCTTCAAGTAAGTCCGAGCAATGAAATCTCCCGAGAGACTTGCGGATAATCTAAGACTCTAGGTTAGGGAGTGGCTTTTTAGAGGCAAGCGATTTGTCTCGGTTAGAAAGTTATGGCAAAGTGACTCACTAGGCCTAAGGGTAAATTAAAAGTTGATAGCTTGAGGAGTGTATCATGTGTTGATTGCCTTTGAGTGTGTATCTTTTTTTTTGTCATAGTGAATTGCGGTTTGTCGGTGGTTGTGGTATCAACTCGTGGATATTTCCTCTTTGGAGGTTTACCATGTAAAAACACTTGTGTCAAGTTTTGTTTTACATTTCTTTACTATCATGACTTGTATTGATTGCATCACTTGTGTATTGAACTCTAATTGTGTTGATTAAAGCAATCCATTTGTCAGACACACTAAGTGTGTATATCATTGTTGTGTTGAGAAAAGAGTTTGAAATAATTTAGGCCTCTATACCCTTTCACCCCCCCACCTCTTTACGTATATTTACACTATAATTGCTTAAGGGAATTTCAAACTATCTTCATGGAGTTTTCTTTGTTGGTGGCAATATTCAATCTCCTTCTCATATTCGGACACATCAATCATATCCATCTTCAAAGAGTCAACCATGTCCGAACTCGAAGTCATCTTAGTAAGTGTATTTCTTGCCTCTTTAAGTTCATTCTCCATCATCACTTCATTCACTTTGATAAGCGACACTTCCTTATCTAAGTGAGTCACTTTATTTCTTAGTTGGAGATTATCTTCACTCAACTTCAAAACTTTATCATCATTCTTCTTCAAACACTTTAAAGATAGTCAATAAACTCTTGATAGTCAACCACACTATCACTTGAGCTTCCGAAGAAAGTACTCTCCTGATCAAAACTTCTCCCACTTGTGCTTTCATAGGTCATGTCATCAATGTTAGCTTCTCTCAAACTTGCTCCTCTTTGGTCTCCACTCTTCAAGTCACCCTTCTTGAATTCTTTAAGTGACAAACACTTGGTGACGGTTTGAGATTCTTCTTGGTAGGAGATCAGAAAAGCGAAATAGTTGTTCTCACACTCAATCAAGCTTATGGAACATCCTTCAGCTTTGCTATCACTCCAAGTAGCGATCATATCTTCCCCTCCTCTTTTGGACGAGGTCATCTTCTTATTCTCCTTTACCTTAGAGGTCATTTTCTTCTTGTGAGATTTCATGAATCTCATAAATCTCTCTATCATGAGAGTCACCTCCTCATTAGAGTCAATTTCTTTCCTTTCCACTTTGGAGGTCAAGTTACCCTCTAACATCTCTATGCCACTCATAGTGTTTAATGAATGAGATGAATGTAACGATCAAAATGCACACAAATGCAAGACACATAAATATGGTAAGGATCTCCAAAATATTTCTAGGAATCCGCTCTGATACCAATTGAAAAAAATATAAAGCTTGTCTAAACAACCTAAGAGAGAGGATTGGGGGGGGGGGGGTGAATGGGTTTTTAATCCGATTAGTTACCAAATTTTCATATTAGTTAATGTTATAACAATTAACCCAATACAACCAAATACAATCAACATAATTAAAGTGCGGAAAATAATAAATGACACGATAATTAATTTACGTGAGAAACCCTTAACAGGAAAAAACTCATAAGCTATTTTGCTAGCCACACACGGTCCTCAAATCCACTTTATGTAATGATGTTTACAACCTAAGTTGACCTTAACCATTATCGGTCACTAACCCACCACTAATATCTGTATGCTTTTTTATAGTGATTCTAGACCAAAGGTGCTTGAGCACTACACACTAGTAGTCACAAGACTTAACTCTCAATGAAGAGATCAATAACTTATGTGAATATATAATGATATCCAAAATGTAAATTATGCTATGCTACATTAAATGCTTATCTATGAATTTAAGATGTCAATATGGATAACACTAGATATTAATATGCTTATAGGAATACTCATAAAGACCTAACTAGATGAAGACATGCAAGTTTAAGACTTAGTTATCAAATAAAGTCAAATAAACATTATGTTGTCATTAAAACATGGCAAGGATAATAAATATGCAATTAACAAATGCAATCAAAGAGTCATACACATCAATGTCTAAAGTAATGTATAGAGACTTAACTAGAGGCCAAAATGGTCTTAAGTGCTAGCTATCAAAATACCGACAATCTCAACCAACAATTAAGAACACAAACATACTCAAAACATGTTTAAACAAAGAAACATGCAATTAGTCAACAAAATAATTGCTAATCCTAAGCAAAGATGAACAAATAGACAAGCTATAAGTTCTAGAACATGTTCAACTTACAAGGATGTGAAAGCATGAAGACCCATGAGAAGATAATGCTTGAAAGATTCTAAATGCACATGGGGTTTTTGTTTGGTTGAGTAAAAATCAAATCTTAGAGCTTCTCTCATTAAGGAGTTAATTTCTCTCTCTAATAATTTGAAAATCTAAGCTCTAAGTCAACCAAGAAGAGAAAGCAACATATATATAGAAGCCCTAAAGTGAAGTGACGTTGTTTTGGGTTTGGAAAACAAAACCCCGTCACTACCGCTGTGTGTGCCACAGAACTGATAGGGTGTCCCGACCACGGTACGCACAGCGTGGAAACCTTAGAAAGCTCCGCTCAAGGGACCGTCGTGGAGGTAGATGCACCAACCGCGGTGCCCTACATGTGAAACCCACTAGTCTCTGCCGCTGTGGGTGCCGAGATATATGCAGGTGCACTAGGGGCGACATGCACCATGGTAAGAGTTAAAAACTCTTTTCCTGGGCTCTCAAACACACCTAAACTAAATGAATTTTATGCATGTGTGAGGTAAGTAAATAACATGCATGGAAATTGATATAATCATGAATAATCACCAAACACGTGACACATAACAAATATGCAAGATATGAAAATGCATAAGTGTGATGATAAAACATATTAGCACACAATTAAGAGAAACAAAAATGCAATCATATAAATGCAATATGAAAGTAAGTGTGTGCTACTAAATCTCTTCAAGAAGTAAGTCAAGTGATTTAACTTTCACTCTTGCTCTTGAAGTCACGTTGGGAAGTCTGGAATCGTGCTAAACACAATAGCATAAGCTACTCATTACATACCAATCCCAATGTGGTTTGTCATGAAATAAACCAATAAAGAAATGAGGAACTTACACATGAAATGTTGTTCAAGGACAACAATGATGATCATGATCATCATAATATGCAAATAAAGCCAATGGTGTATTATGGGTCATATTCGCCGGTGCTTTATTATGCTTATCCCTTCGCCACACCACCGAATTATTATGGGTATGGTGGCAATTTTTCTCTCATATGCACACATTATAGGTATATCTATTGCATACTAATATAAATCACCATACTTTTGCCATGTGTATTATTATGATTGAAGTTTAACATAACTTCAATTATAATAATACACTTGACAAAAATGTGGCGATGTGTATTAGTATGCTATAGATATGTCTATACTATGTGCTTATAATAGAAAAAGTGGGTAAGGTAGTGGACTACAACCGAAAAATCTCTCCATGCACAATGATGATAATGGTAAATGTGTTGTAATTTGAGTTAACAAGTGTTAAGACACCTATATTTCTCAACAACAACAAAAAGTATTTAAACACCTTATTTCTTCTTAATGTTATTAGTTGTCGACTCCATGTGTAGTATGTAGTATCACATGAGATTATGTAAGATCTTAGATTTATGTTGGCTTGATTCCATTGCAAACTCTTTATATTTGTAATAGTTGTTTCTTAGGTGGTTCCTGGTGAAAAGATGTTTCAAAGGTAAAGAAGCAACATCTTGTGCAAATATCATCTTCAAGGGGAACATCGCATTCTTGGATGCTAAGGTATCAAGATTCTTCTTCCTTTTGCAAGGCATAAGAGCAGACACACACAATCCATTCATGTGTGTCCCTGCATCATTGTGCAAACATTTGGTATAACACATTCACACTCATTTAAGTATGCACATGCATTGGTCTCGAATTGACAAACGTTGTAGATTTGCATGTTTTATGACTATCGCTTAGATATGGCTTACTTGTGTGACATTGTATTTATTTGTTTGTGTTTCTTGTATTTTGGACTTGAACATGATCTTATTTGATTCCTTATTGAGTCCCGGTCATTTCGGTTACTCATTCATTAGGTTTCAAGTCCAAACGATGTAGCTACGTTACTTTGCGTTCTCTTTCATTGAGTTGTCTTCATCGTCATTTTTCGAGATGAATTCTTAACCTTTTTTCAAAGTTTTATAGTTTTCGTTATGCGTGAGGGAGTCATGGGTTGTAATCCAAAAATGGATTCGAATTCGGAGTTCGGATGCCCGAATACGAATGAAGAATGCTAGCAGAGTGCGAAAGGAGGCATGGCCAACAGCCAAGCTTAGAGGACACGTGTGCCACACGGCCAGAGCACCTCTCTGCCCACGTGTGGCACACGCACCCCATACATGGTGCTGACGTGGCAGGCTGTGATTGGCTCTTCTTTTCCCTCTCTTTTATCTTTTTTGAATTCTTCAATTCCCTTCCATTCATTCTAAGAAAAAAAATTGAAAAAGAAAGAGTGCATAATTTCTTCTTGATTTTTGATTTCTTATTTAGATCATAACTCTCTCATACGAACTCAAAATTTAGTGATTCAAACACCAAAATTGTTGGTCTTGAAGAGAGATACAAACCTTAGGTATTTTCAGAGTCATTTGAGTTGGTGATTTTTCGCAGTTTGCAGATTTCAGTCCGTGACTCAACTTTTGTATGTGAAACTTCTTCATCTCACTTTATCTTTTGATCATCTCTTTTAATATTCCTAATTGATAGATGATATGTGTTTAGAATGTTGTTAGATCATATTCTAGGGGTGTTTGATCTATTGATTGTTGAGTTTTAGCCTTGTGATCTCAATTGAACATATTTAGCTAAACTTGACTAATCTTGAAATTGATTCTAAAATGTTGTATATGATGTGCCTCATGTTATTTTCTAGGTTAAATTTCATCATCTAAGAACTATGATTTTTGTGTGATATATTGAATATTCATATCTTGTTCTTATTGATTCACATGTCTTGATTTCTAAATACATTTATGATCATTTGTTGAAAGCATATTCTAGATTATCATTGAACATGTTCATAGAGCTTGATTGATTATCTTGCTTTATTTGATTGTGCTTGCATCATTTGCATCACCTAGATTATTGCCTTGTGGAAAGGTTGAAATCTCTTGTTAAAGTGAGTGAAGCTTTAATTTGAGCAAGAAGACTTGGTTAGGAAAGTGTTACGGATAGCCTAGCAAAAGTCTTAACTAGGAGTGTGATACTCTGAATGGTTGAGCTAGGAAAGATTTATTAGGATCCTTGTGATCTAGATAGCTAAGCAAGGAAATCTTCCTAGATGCTTAAGAGCCTTGGATGGGGAGTTGCTCTCTAGATAGGACACATCTTGGATAGAGAGTATGCTAGGTGGTTCACTAGACCTTGAGGGTAGACTAGGAGTTGATAGCTTGAAGTGGATATCATGTGTTGATAGCTTTGAGTGTGTAAGTCCTTTTCATGTAGTGGATTGCTTTACCGGTGGTTGTGGTATCAACCTGTGGACGTTTCCTCTTTGGAGGTTTACCCCGTAAAACTATTGTGTCATTTTTAGTTTTTATGTTTCTTTATCTTCCATATCATGTATTGAATGTATCATTTGTATATTGATTTACGCATATGTTGACTTGTACAATATAATTGTTAAGACATATCAAGTGTACATTTTATTCATATATTCCGCAAAATTTGTATTTGGAAGAAATTGAGACTATACCTATTCACTCCCCTTCTAGGTATAATATACACTATATTGCTTAAGGGAATTTCAGATACTAACAAAAGTTGTATTTTTTTTTACTATGCTATTGTACAATTCTCTAATACAACTATAAGATTTCAATTTTCACTTAATAGCATTAAGTCTCACATTTGTATATAAACTCACAAAGTGTTTGGGAACCCCTTTCTTATAGTGAGAATTGTTTTCAAGACCGTACTTGTAGTGGTTAATCTCGTGCTTTCAAGATCTGTTTATAACGATTGATTTTGTTAGATCCTGAATCTAATAGGTGTCAGACTTCTTAAAAAATAAAAAATAAAAACAGAAAACAAAACAAAAGGCAGCACAAACTGTGGGAGAATTAATATTATGCATAATACAAGGGATTGTAGGCAACCATAAAAATTATTTGCACAAAAAATTGAATTGTTTGGCCACTAAGGAGAGAAAAATAAAATTTCAACTTTATCTCACACTATGAAGAAAGCCTGCTGAGTGCTGACGCAGCAAGCCCAATCAGATTATACTTTTAAATCGATTTTTATCCCTAATTATCTTTGTGTTTGACTTTTATATGATGTTCCATTGATAATCTCGATTGACTAAAATATAAGGTACGCAACAATTAGTTAATTGAATTCTCTCTCACAATGTTTAGAATGGAATTTGACATTAATTGTTGGGCGATCAAAAAATCTCAGGAAAAGGTGGTGTTGGTCACTACTATGGCCCTGTTTGCCAACATTTCAGATAGTTGGTGGATCGGGTCCTCGCATCATCTTTTCTTCCTTTCGAAATAATTTGGATATGATTGAAGAACTAGGTTCTTCATATATGGGCAATGGCACTTCGACTGTAATCAGAGACCGAGGGAATGTGTAATTGCTGTTGGAAAACGGAAAGTCAGAAGACAAATGTTGATTTTCTTTTTGTACCTGAAAAGAACCTACTCTCGATGAGAAGAGCCTTGACTCTTTATTATATTAATAAAGCGCTAGCGCGCTACTTCTAGCAGCTTGCTTCAAAGCTTTACTAATAGGGCTTTACTTTAATGGAATTTCAGTCTATCAGTTACAGATGGATGTCATTCCTTATCTTCCTCGGGCATAGCCAGACCCGCTTTGAGTGCGTTTTGCTTTCTTTCTTCTAACTCTTCCGGCTACTCAATGCGGCTAGGAAAGGCTCTTCTTCATAAGGGGAAGAAAAGACATGAACAAGCTTGGAGCTCTTCCTTAACAAGTAAGCAAGTAAACTCCCTTATTATATAATATATAATATATAAGCAAGTAAACACCCTTATTATATATCATATAAAGAGAAGAATCATTCCCGGTGAGAATGTTGTCGTCAACGTATAAAAGAAGTGGACATGCTTATGCATATAGGGTGTGTTTGGTACGTGGGATGGGAAAGGACAATGTGAGATAGTTTCTTCTTGTCCTACATTTGACGCGAATTTAATATGGGACAGAACGGGATAAGATGGGACAAAAATCACCAAATTCTGTTCCACCCAAGACCCTAGGCCAGACTTGTCCCATGCATGGGACAAGTCTTAAAAAGACTTGTTTACCCTTAAATCTTCAAAAAATCACAAACTTGTGCAATATTATATATATGTATATTACGGAGCCAATAAACAGAAACTAGACATTAGTTACAAATTGACCAATGCCAGAGTCTGCAGTTCAGGAGTTTCTTATAACTCTAGTTTCTTTATGGTCAACACGTTATCTCAGAATGTCATTCTAGGTCTACCCTTCCTTTATCTTACTACCCCTTTCACCACCACAGATGAAGGATTAGAAACTAAGTATTTAGGAAGAAATATTTTGTTCTCTTTTACTTTTCCTGTTCTTGAAAGGGAATTAAACTTCCTAAAGAAAACCAGTATAGGAAAAGACAACTCCATCTTTCTAGAACAACAGATAAATAATCTCACCCTAAAAGAGAATCATTTATCTTTCCTAAAGGATGACCTTAGGTTTGAGAGACAAAAGAACTATATCGAGAAACCCGAGACACAGAAAAGAATTAGTGAATTTAAAATTCACCTAGAACAAGAAGTTTGTTCCTTCTTTCCTAATGCCTTCTGGGACAGAAAGAAACATATAATTAGCTTGCCTTATAACAAAGATTTTTCAGAAAAAGGTATACCAACTAAAGCTAGACCTATCCAAATGACATAATATATATAATTATAATTTATAATTATTATATATATATATATATATATTATATATTAATATATATAATAATACATATTATAATATGTATAAGCTATAATAATATATATATATATATGTTAATATAATAAATTATTTAATATTATAATATTATATATATATGATAATATTAATTATATATACATATGAGTGGCACTCTGGTCATTTGAACTTCTAGTCCCGTCCTGTCCCATACATACTAAACGCATAATAATATAGTTAATAGTTCTGTCACAGACATTCCAAACACAATATGGAATAACTGTATCGCCCTGTCCTGTCCTGTCCTGTCCTGTCTTGTCCCATCTCTGTGCCAAACGCACCCTATGGTCATATTTGGATGTTTGGGCACGGTGGAAATTATGGAAAATGTCACTTTTTTAAACTCATGTGGTGACAAAGTCACTCCTTTAATAAGTTAAGTTTAAAAGGCACCTATTATGGTGAACTACCAAAATTGCCCTTATTTTACACATTTCTCTTTCTTACTTTAAAGTTTTCAGAGCTTTTTTCTTTCATCTTTCTCTATAACAAACCTTCAATGGAAGTTAAACATCACAACCTTATCAAATCATCTTCATTGGATAGTTAATTTTGTGGCGCTACGCAGACGCATTCGAGGGTCGAGCTCTTTTTTCAATTAAAAACCCTTCATTGAATTCCTTTTCATTTGTTCTCCGTGTCTTTTGTAAACCATAAGTTGGTTGTGTGAATTACTCGAATAGTGTATGAAAAGGTTCGAGTAGTGTATGAAAATGCTCGGATAGTGAATAAAAAGGCTCGGGTAGTGAATGAAAAGGCTCGGGTAATGTATGAAAAAGCTCGGGTAGTGAATGAAAAGGCTCGGGTAGTGTATGAAAAGGCTCGGGTAGTGAATGAAAAGGCTCGGGTAGTATATGAAAAGGCTCAAACATAGTGTCTAAAAAGGCTCGAATAATTTTAAAAGTCTCGGAGAATCAAAATTCACTAATCTATTCATAAATTATTAAAAAGCTTGGATAACTGTTTAAAATGCTCGAACTGTGTATTAAAAGGCTCAAATCTAGTGTAAAAAGGCTCGAAAAGGCACGAAAAAGCTAGGATGATCTACTGTAAAAAAGGCTCGGATGATCTAGTGTAAAAAGGCTCGGATGACATAGTGTAAAAAGGCACGGAAAGGCATAAAAAGGCTCGAATCTAGTGTAAAAAGGCTTGAACCTAGTGTAAAAAGGCTCGAACCTAGTGCAAAAAGGCACGGAAAAGGCACAAAAAGGCTCGAATCTAGTGTAAAAAGGCTCGAACCTAGTGTAAAAAGGCACAGAAAGACACAAAAAGGAACGAAAAGGCTCGGATCTAATGTAAAAAAGCTCGAACCTAGTGTAAAAAGGCTTGAAAAGACACAAAAAGGCACGAAAAGGCTCGAAAAGGCTCGGACATAGTGTAAAAAGGCTAAAAAGGCTCGAATCTAGTGTGAAAAGGCATGAAAAGGCTCGGATGATCTAGTGTGAAAATGTTTGAACCTAGTGTAAAAATGCTCGAAAAGGCTCGAAAAGGCTCAAATCTAGTGTGAAAATGCACGAAAAGGCACGAAAATGCTCGGATATTTTCTCTCAAAGGTTTTCTCTCAATGTTTAAAAAAGACATAAACTGACAAAAAAAGGGTATTTTTGTCTGGTCACCTAAATAGGTGTCTTTTAAACTTAAGTTAGTAATGTGGTGTCTGTCTTACAAAAAACGCCTCAAATAGTGACAAAAAAATTTTGAACCCTTTGGGCACGCTATACATTGTTGTGAACAGTACTTCAACTAAATTTAAAACTATATGACTTTTAAGCACAAGTCCTAGAGAATTATGACTTATCTACAATAGGCTAAATATATACCGAAAGCGAATGTAAGACATAATTCTTGACAGGCGGCAATGTTGAAACCATTCATAAGTGGTGGCCGTCATAGTCCTCTACGCTTGACAATTAATTAATGTGGCTCCCCCATGGTCACCATTTTTTTTCTTGTTACATATTGTATGAAACATTTACCTAGAAAATGTATTCTCTATGACTTTTCAATTCATTCTTTCTAATCCCCTCTATAACTAAAATATAAAAGTGAAAACATCACTCAAAATCTTTCAAAGCATTGAAACACAACACTTGTAAAATAAGCAAATTATTATATATGTTCCTGTTTTGATATGCACATGAGATTCTATACTCTTTAATCAGTTAAGATAATGCATTTATTAATTAGGGCTCACTCCTCAGTCAAGATCTGAATCGTGGATTCTGGATTGAGTGATGATAGTTGCCGACTGCCGTACTTGAATCACCCGCGCTTTGATTATATGATTATCCTCTATCTCCGTATATGATATAGCTGTGTACATCTAGTGGAGTCAAAATAGGCCGATCCGGTACGCCCTGGTTTGGTAGGGTGTGCCAGACCCAGCTCCTTAACAAGCCGTGCCAAAACTCGACTTGTTATGGCTCGTAGAGCATGGCCACAGCAGGCTATGATGGCCGGCCAGGCTGGGCCGACCGACCAGCCTTAACAGGCCAGGCACAAAAGGCATAGCTCCTTAACAAGCCGTGCCAAAGCTCAACTTGTTATGGCTCGTGGAGCATGGCCACAGCAGGCCATGATGGCTGGCCAGGCTGGGCCGACCGACGAGCCTTAACAGACAGCCTTCTTTGGGTTTTTTTTTTTTTTGTTTTTTTTGTTTTTCAATTGTTTGTTTCCTATTTTATTTATTTATTCATAGTTAAAAAATTATTTATTATTTTTAACGTTTGTATTTTAATTTGGCCGAATTTCACATAATTCCCATTTTTTTTGACAATTTGTCACCTTTATAAATGTCTTTGTATATTTATCATTTTAGCATCCTCCACCCCCCCCCCCCCCCCCCCCTCTTTTTCAAAAACTCATCACTTTACCCCCCCTTTTTTTCAAAAACTCATCACTTTAGTCTATTTGACCAAATATTTGAAAGTCAACTATTTTAAAACCTGTAAAAGTACACTTTTGCCATTATTACTATTTAATTTAGCTAAAATGATTATCTAAATTTTAAATTAAAATAAAAAATAATAAAATTCTCAATAATAAAATCTTAAATAAATAGATTACAAACAAATCTTAAATAAATAATAAAAAATCCATTAATTTTTTCTTATTTTGTATTTTTTTAGATATTTATTTAGCTAGAATGATTATCTCAGTTTTAAAATAAAATGAAAAACAATAAAATTCTCAATAATAAAATCTTAAATAAATATATTACAAAAATATTATTATGAAAAATAATCATTTAAAGCTAAGGTAATCATTTTAACTAAATAAATATCCATTATGAAAAAAATAATAATAAATGAGAAAAAAATGGATTTTATTATTATTATTATTTATTTAAGATTTATTAAATTAATTTATTTAAGATTTTATTATTGAGTATTTTATTGTTTTTCATTTTAATTTAAAACTACGATAAACATTTTAGCTAAATTAAATAGTAATAAGGGCAAAAATGTACTTTGTTTTAAAATAGTCGACTTTCAAATATTTAGTCAAATAGACTTAAGTGATGAGTTTTAGAAAGAGTAAAAGCTAAAATGATGAATAGGGAAATACATTTATAAAGGTGACAGATCGTCAAAAAAGTGGGACTTATGTGAAATTCTACCATTTTAGTTTTTAAGTTAAAAATTTATTTCTTATTTTCTTTTAAGTTAAAAATTTATCTCTTATTTATTTTAGTCTAATAAGTAATGAAATAAAATGTAAGAAATATATTAAATTATATTTTATTTATGTACTAAAATTATTCAAAGAATAAATAAAGTCATAAAAAATGTAAGAATTAAGAAAATAAGAAAGAGCTTAATTTTATTTACTTATTCACATTTCAGTTTACATGATTTGTGATTGTCTTGTTAAAAATCTTACTAAGAAAAACCCAATGGGATACAAACTTGGTAAGGGAGAAAGAGTGCAATAGAATTATGTAAGGACCTCAATTTTATGATTGGCTTATTTCATGACAAACCACATTGTGGATGATTTTGTAATGGGTAGCTTAAGTTCTCGATGACATACTTCTAAGCATCTCCATGACTTTAAGAGCAAGAGCAAAAGATAAATCAATTGACTTGCCTCTTGAAGAGAATAGTTGTACACACACACACACACACACACACACACACACACACACACACACACACTTACATGCATTTATATTGTTATGCATTTGTTCCTTATTGCTTATGTGTGCATTCTTTTCACAATCACACATGCACTTCATTTTTAGACTTAAGTGTGGTTTGTGTGGTGTAATTCATTTCCCGATGTTTGATCGGAAACGTCTGTGCATGCATGATGGTGTGCTTGATTTAGTGCGATGAGTGACCACTAGAGATGGTCTTTGTGAGCGGGTCCTCGTGCGCAGGCCTCTACCAGCGTACCACTCGCGTAGTGCTCTCGGGTTGTTTTTCCAAGTCCTGGTGTGCCGGTGACTGCGCTGGTAGTATGCTAGTCTCAACCCGCGTAGTGTTCTTGTGTATTTTTCTAGGCGTCGATGTGCTGGTGACTGCGCTGGTTTCTACCCGCACGTTGTTCTCGGGTTTCTTTTCATGCGCCCAATGAGCGAGTAATGCGTGGGTCCATACACACGCACTGGACCTGCGCAGTGTCCAATTTTAGCCTATTTTCTAAAACAGCGTAGTTTCTCTTAAGGTTCCTTTATATACCCCTTCATCTTCTCCATTTGTTTTTTAGAGCTTAAAAGTTGATTTTTAGAGAGAGAGAGAGAGAGAGAGAGAGAGAGAGAGAGAGAGAAGCTCCAAGAGTTGTTCTTTAACTCTCCAAACCCAAAACCCATCATCTTCATGCATTATTGAGCATCTTTAGGCACGGGTCTTCATTATTAAGTTGACTTGGTGAGTTGAACAAAAACCCCTTTTTTGTTATTTGTTCATACTTTCCAAGATTATGTTTTTATTGCATTTATTAGTTAATTAAATGCTAAGACTCTCTTTATTGCATATCTTTATGAGTTTCCTTGTATGATTGAGTTTGTATTGTGATAGCTTGCATTTAGAACATTATTGCCTTCTTGATAAGTCTCTATGCTTTGCATTTAGACACTGTTGATAAGGATTCGTTGATTGCATTTATTGTCTTTGCCATGTTTAATGACAACTTGTGTTGATTAACTTTTGTTTGATGATTAGATTTTAGATTCTCATATCTATATCTAGTTAGGTCTTTATGAGCATTCATATAGACATCGATATCTAGGAATGCTTTTATTGCCAATATATATTTCTAGATAAACATTTAGTGTAGCCTAACATTATTTGCATATTATAATATTGTTACATATTCACATAGGTTGTTTATCTTTTCATTGAGAATCAAGTCTTATGACTACGGTGGTGTAGTGCACAAGCATTGGTCTAGAATCATTATAAAAGGCCCGTAGGGTAGTAGTGGTGGGTTAGTGACTGAAAATGGTGTGACTAGAGGTCAACCTAGGTTGTAAACATCATTATATATAGTAGATTTGAGGATCGTGTGTGACTTGATAGCCCGTGAGTTTTGCCCAGTTAGGGGTTTCTCACGAAAATCAATCAACGTGTTATTTATTGTTTTCCGCACTTTAATTCTGTTGATTGTAATGGTTAATTGTTATAATATTGACTAATCCAAAAAGTTGGTAACTAGTTGGATTAACAACTCATTCACCCCCCTTGGTTGTTTAGACACACGTTTATATATTTTCAAATTACAAAATTATAAATACATGTATAATTAGAAGGCTAATTGGCATTGATACCCCCCTGAACTATGCCCGAATTTGCACCTTACCCCCTGTACTTTTTTTTTGTTGCCATTAAACCCTCTGAACTTTCATAAATTGACAATAGTTGACGAAATTATAACGCCGTCAATTTTTCTGTCAAGGCAAATTGAACTAAGTTCCCCTTATTATATACGTAATTGCATCAAACCGAAAAATATATAATAATATGACCTAAATACACATCTAACAAACTTTTAAAAATAAAGATTTAAAATTTAAAATTGAAATAATGGTTAAATAATAATAAAATTCAGAACTTTTTGATAAAGAAAATTAAATAAATAGAGAAATGAAAAAAATTAAATTAATTTAACAATTATTTAAATTATCTTTTTTTATTTTTAAATATCCTTAACCTAAATGCAAAACTCAGATGAATATTCAATCATTTAAGGGGAATTATCATTTAAATTATTATTTTTATTTAAATACCCTTAAATGTCACTTGTTCATTTACAATAAAGGGTATTAATAATGTCAAAAACAAAAATTAAAAATTAAATAATAATAATAATAATAATAATAATAATAATAATAATAATAATAATAATAATAAAATAATACAATAATAATAACGATAATAATAATAGTAAATTAATACAATAATAATACCGATAATAATAATAGTAATATAAAATTATAATAAAAAATTTAAGAAAAAATAGGTAGATAATTAGATTAATCTTCGCCATCCATCTTAAATATTCATGGCGGTGATCAAATTACAAAATAATAATAATAATAATAATACAATAATAATAACGATAATAATAATAGTAAATTAATACAATAATAATACCGATAATAATAATAGTAATAAAAATTATAATAAAAAATTTAAGAAAAAATAGGTAGATATTTAGATTAATCTTCGCTATCCATCTTAAATATTCATGGCGGTGATCAAATTACAAAATAATAATAATAATAATAATAATAATAATAATAATAATAAAATTACAAGAAAATTGAAAAACAAATAAAAAAATTGATGGGTGTGGAGATTGAGGATATCCACCATCCATTTCAAAGGGCGGTATAGTGAGCGAATTTTGATTCATCATTCAATCTGGATCTACACTAGGAATGGCAAAAAAATCCCAATCCATCGGTTTGGGGCGGGCCGGAGATTTATGAATAAAAAAAATAATATTACAATTATTATTTTTTATATTATTATTATTATTGTTGTTGTTGTTGTTATTATCATTATTATTATTTTATTATTATTACTATTATTTAATTTTTTATTTTTATTTTTGACATTATTAATATCCTTGTTATTGTAAATGAACAAGTGATATTCACAGATATTTAAATTTAAAAAAAAAAACAATTTAAATGATAATTCCCCTTAAATAATTTAAATATTCATCTGAGTTTTATATTTAGGTTAGGGATATTTAAATACAAAAGATAATTTAAATAATTGTTAAATCAATTTAATTTTTTCATTTCTTTATTTATTTAATTTTCTTTATCAAAAAGTTCATAATTTTATTATTATTTAACCTATATTTAAATTTTAAATTTTTATTTTTAAAATTTGGTCAAAGGGGTATTTAAGTCATATTATTATATTTTTCCGGTTTTATGCAATTATGTATATAATAAGGGAAACTTAGTGCAATTTGCCTTGACAGAAAAATCGACGGTGTTACAATTTGGTTAGCTATTGCCAATTTATAAAAGTTTAGGGGGTTTAATGGCAAAAAAAAAAAAAAAAAAGTATAAGGGGTAATGTTCAAATTCGGGCATAATTCAGGGGGCATCGGTGCTAATTAGCCTAATTAAAAATTTTAAATTAAGTCTTTAGTCTTGCTAGTTACTGTCGGAACCGGAAGCCTCACTGATGTATATGTTGGAAAAACTTTGAATAGTTCTTCAGTCATCGGTTGATGCTCCATCTACATGCTCCCAATCATTAAGGCATGTTAATACCTTCACCATCTCATGGATCAAACAAGATCGTCTAGGTTCGATTATACGTCCAATGGTGTTGAATGCATGTTCTGAACTAACAGTGGACACAAGGATGACGAGTATATCCCGTACTAGTTGGGACAATACTGGATAACCCTTAGTATGGTTCTTCCACCATAATAGTAGATCAAAATCTTGGAAGTCCCCTTGATGGGCTATTTCAAATTGAGTTTGAAAGAAAGTGTTCAGTTCGCCATGTTGAGATGATGAAGATGAAGATGAAGACTCTTGGTTGCCAATTAGGATTCTCCAACTTCTTTTCATCGGGCGGGTGTCCAGTTAATTTATAAAAGTATTTTAATAGAATAATTTATGAAGATTCAAGGTAATTGTTAATAAAACTAATTATGAGAAATGAAATGTAAGGGATATCAATACACCATGAGAAACAACTTTAATCATCCATCAATATACATTAAGAACCATTCATCAACCTAGCATGTGACCCTAATTCAAGTATTCATTAAGCAAGAAAATCACTAACTACACAACCTAAGATAACAAAGGATTGATGGGTTGAGAATTTCTAAATCAACAAGGGTAAGTAGAATCAAGATGCAAGGGTATGCACAATCAATATTTACTCCAAGAAGAGTGAAGGTCAAGACTCATGCTTATTTAAGCACATTTAATATAAGTCCAACCACTCAAAAGCATAATAAATGCTTAAATACAATGCAATCTTACATTTATGTACAGTACATTAATTGCACATACAAAACAAGGTAAGATGAATATGATGAATATATTGATTTAGATCAAGATTAATTACAAATGAGAATTAATCCCTCACATCTTAAAGGATTTAGCTACACATCATAGTGATAAATACAAAAGTGAAGTAAAGAGAGAAAGAAATACAACCTATAGTCTTGGATGCGATCTTTGACTTTGGTTACAATCTTCTTCTTCAACCACTTTAAGAACACCTTCTTACTAATCTAAAAGAAAGGTGTGAAGAAAAGTGTGTAGAAAATACTTTGAGATCTAATCTAACACTAAGAAATATTTTAGATCTAAAACCTATGAATCTATCACTCTAAATCTATGTATAAGGTTAATTTCTGGATTTTTGTCACACTTAGGTCATGAAGAAAAGTTTGTATATATAGTGGGTGAGAAAATGTGGAAAATGTGAAGTTGATTGCTAATGTGGCAGACTTCTATGACTTTCTTCTGTAACTTCAACTTACAGACTGAACTTGTAGAACGCTTTTGCTGGTTGGACCTCGCAGAATGGGATTGGCAGAATCTATGATGTGTGTATTTCACACGTGGACATGTAGGAAGATGGAGATCCTAGGTCAGGTTATTAGGTAGATCAAGTAGTGGTCAATAAGTTAGTTGTTTTGAATTCATAGCATTAGTTTATTAGTTTTTAGTGGGTTCCTTTTGTTTTGGCATTATTTTGTTAATGGGTAGTTGTTCATTTGTTCCTAATTCACAGGAATTGTGGATAACCACTTGTTGTTTGTAAGCCTATAAATGGCTCATTTGAATTCAATGAAATGCAATGAATTAATTTCCAAAAAAATCCTCTACTAATCTTTTATCCCCTGCTTCTCCTCTCCTATGCTATTTTCTCTTACTTTATTCTTCTTTTCCCAAATTCAACCATAACAATAATGATATGTGTTTGTGGACCAAGTCAGAAATTGTTATGTTTAGTTAACAGATGTGGTGTCTGTAGTAGTTATTATTTACAGTTGCTATGCATAAGTCCTTAATTTTAGTCAGTTGTTGCACATTATTGTTATGCATGTCTGTTATTGTTAGTGGCGCACTTAGCACCTTGTTAGGAGTACATTTCCATTTTGCAGGACTTGTAAGCCTATATAAGGTTGTGAAGTTAATTGAATGAGATATGAAATTATTGTAGTAAAATACTATCTTGCTTCTATTCTTTGTTTTTCTTCCCTGTCCCAAACTCAACCAAAATAGTGGTATCAGAGCGCGGTTCCAATCATGGACACCGAGTTCCGTAACGAAGTTTATGAAATTCTGGCTCGTTACGAGTCCCGTTTCGACCAAATACATTATATCCTCCAAATTATCATGATAAAACTCCAAGCCTTGCGCATCTCTTACAGCACAACTGAAACCGAAATCAACCCCTTCACTCTTGGAGAATTCGTACATCGACCACCACAACCCAACACTACCCACACACAACTTACCCCTGACCGTAACCAAACTCACCTCAAGCTATCATTTTCTACATTCGGTGGTAAAGACCCTACTAGATGGATCTTCAAGGCGGAACAATATATTGATTTCAATAATTTTGCTCCTCAACAGCAGGTTGAACTAGCATCTTTCCATTTCAAAGGAATTACTCTACAGTGGCATCGTGATTTACAGCTATTATCAATTGTTTCCTTCTTCTACTCTGCTCTTCTTTCTTGATGCTAACAGACACTTATCTTTTGGTATCAGTATTTTGACTTCAAAAATGTCAGTCTCCAACAACATATCTAACACTCACAAATTTTATCCTTACGGACAAGGATAGTTTAAGGCGTGAGGAATGATATGTGCTTGTGGACCAAGTCAAAAGTTATGTTTAGTTAACAGATGTGGTGTCTATAGCAGTTGTTATTCACAGTTGTTATGCATTATGTTCTTAATTTTAGTTAGTTGTAACACATTATTGATTATGCATGTTTGTTATTGTTAGTGGTGCACTTAGCACCTTGTTAGGAGCACATTTCCATTTTATAGGACTTGTAAGCCTATATAAGGTTGTGAAGTTAATTGAATGAGATATAAAATTATGGTAGTAAAATACTATCTTGCTTCTATTCTCTATTCTTTCATCTCTATCCCAAATTTAACCATAACATTGGTATCAGAGCATGGTTCCGATCATGGACACCGAGTTTTGTAACGAAGTTTACAAAATGATACAGGCTCGAGGATGTGGTCATGCAATACATGCAAGGGATTGAGTCAAATTGCTTTAGCTACTGGTCAAGTGTCATGTAGTTAGTAGTTAGAAGTTAGCAGAGGCTATTAGTGGCCACTAATTGCCTCCACTAACTTCTAACTTCTAACTACTTGACACCTGACCACTAACTAAAGCAATTTGACCCAGTCCCTTGCATGGATTGCATAACCATGTCCTCGAGCACATATCATTGTCCACCGCTTGAAGAATCCTTGTCCTCAAAGATGAAGTCTGGGTAAGTCTTTGGAAAGCGCCAACGAATTTCCCAAGTTGCATCTTCGATCGGCACACCCACCCATTTAACTAGGACCTCTGCATGATGGGCACTAAGAATCACCCCATTAGCCTATATAAAATTTTTGGGTGCTAATAACCGAGATCGTATAAGACGAACTTTAAATTTTTTGCCTTTTATCATGATGTCCATCGAATCGCTTCAATGGATGGAAACAAATTCATGAATCATCAAATCTTACAACTAAAGATAAACGAAAGTAATTTTATGGTGAGAAACCTGTGATTCGTAAAAACAATCCACAAAATGTGAATTGCTCTCATATGGGATTGTCTTAAACACATCTTCATCAAATATCGATGGTTTATCAAAATCGATAAAAACCTCTATCGATACAAATGTATCATCGAAAAACACCAAAGGACATGAGGCTAATTGTGTTAGAGGGTTCCTTGGAATTTTTTTTTCTTGTCATTTTGTTATTTTGTTATTTATTTATTTTTTGTTTGGGAAAAATATGGAAGGTGAATATCTAATGGGGAAATAGTTTGGTGTGGTTTGTAGATCTATAAGCCTAGCATAACGGTAGACTCGATGACTCTGATACCAATTGATAAGGATAGAATTTAGGAAAGATAGAAATTCAGAAAAGAATAATTAAGAGCAGAGAAGAGAGAAGAATTTAGTAGAGAGGCAACATGAGAGATAATTAGTTATCAATATATCTGATAACTTTATTAATCTTTTGCCTATGGCTATTTATATGCTAGCTACAAAGTGGACACTCTAATTATGAAGAAAGAAACAAACTAACAATCAAATAACAAAAGCAAATATTTAAGAACCGATAAACACGATTACCACTAACTTATTGAGTGGAACCACTAACAGCCTCAAATAACTTCTAACTACTTGACACCTGACCACTAACTAACGCAATTTGACTCAGTCCTTTGCATGGATTGCATGACCACGTCCTTGAGCACATAAATTGATAGTTAGTGGACATCATAGACATATCATTGATATTTTACCAACGAAAAAGAGAAGAAGAAGTCATAAGGGGAGAGAGGGAGAGAGAGAGAGAGAGAGAGATTTTGGGTTGTATTATTCTGGATCGCTTTATTTAATTTAAATTGGTTAATATGTAGCCTACATTAATACGTTAAAGGTAACAAAATGGAACAAGAAAATAGGAGGCAATTTAGAAGTGGTTTCTAAATCAGAGAAAACCTTTTGCCATTATTAACAACTTAACAAATAACAATTGAAATAACCTTAAATAATCCTAACAACCAAAGCTATGATCAACCCACGATCCATTCCTTGACCAGGTCATTACGCACTTGCACATTTCCATAGCATGTATTGGCATGTATGACATGCATGGCCTGCCAAGTGATATGCCCATTTTGTATCATCCTACCCCACTTGGACGATCCTTGTCCTTAAGGAAAAACTCTGGATAAGACTTAGAGAATTGCCATAAGTTCTCCTAGGTAGCATCCTCGTGTCGTGTCTCCACACATTGAACTAGAATCTCGGTTTGGGCCAGTATTTCCCCTTGTGAATGAAACGCCGATCCAAAATGGCTACCGGTTGTGGAAGTAAATTCAAATCATCTAAAACTAGAGGAAGTGGTAAGAGTATAGAATCGACAGGCCCGCTTTGCTTTTTTAGCAAACTTACATGGAATACGTCATATATTTGAGACCCCATAGGCAACTCCAATCTATATGCCACAATTCTGACTCGAGCCAAAATTTTGTAAGGCTCGAAGAATCGAGGTGCTAGCTTCTGTGAAATGCGAAAGGCAATGGACGATTGCTGATATGGTTGTAACCTCTAGTACACATTGTCTCCTACACAAAAGGTGATATCTCGTCTATGCTGATCAACTTACGACTTCATATGGTTTGAGCAACTGAGAGATGCTTTCATAGATCACGTAGGATGTCTTCACATGAACATAAGAAGTTGTCTATGGCTTGGACCTTGGTGGTGCCTAAAATATATGACAATAGAGAGGGTGGCGGCACACCATAAACAGCTTCAAATGGAGTAATTCTGGTGGACGAATGGGTCGTCGTATTGTAGCTATATTCTGCCCACGGAAGCCAATCCATCCATTTCTTCGGCTGGTCACTCGTGAAGCATCGAAGGTACTGTTTGTTGGGATTTATGCCCTAAAGCTTGTAATTTATAAATGTTATAAATCCATTAATAAAAGAAGTGGTATTTTCATTTAATAAATATGACTCATACGTTTATATCATATGTGTTAAACATCCAAGATTGCTAGATGTAAATCTTAAATTGAATATATGAATGTCATATATAGAGGAATTCGGTTTGAGACATGCAATTTAAAAAGTCCATAGAAAGCAAATAAAGATGGGTACTTTAGTGATTAATCTACAATTGAGGTCAATTGCGTAATGTACAGAGTGGTCTTATCCTAGACCACTCATATGATGATATGAGAATAGAGGCATCTTATATGATGTGATCATTAGGACTAGGCCATGATCTACATGAATCTATCACCAAGATCCGTTAATTGAAAAGATTCATATATATCGACAAATGATGGTTGTATATGAGTGATCTAAATCCTAAGTGTCTTACTAACTCATTCAAGTTAGATTGTGGTTTTTGACATACCATGGGTGAAATCGGAGTAGCATTCCCGATCAATAACTCCGTATCTTAGAATCACGATTTGGCTTGTGGCTGGAAGGTATGCACATAATAGAGGAATCCACTCCTTCTTACGAGAAGTAGATGAGTAGTTCCCTTAAGGGTTGATTTGAGACTTGAACAATTAAGAGTGCTCTATTTCTTCTGTAAAGGAATGAATGATATAATTGTTCATTAGAGAATCAATGGTACTTAAAGGAAAAATAAAATTAGAGAGATATAACAGACTTCATGACCTAGCTCTAATTATGAACTCCTCTTAGAGGATCATACCATATATAATAGTTAAATCAATGGACACTGATATTTTAGCTGTGTAAAACATCTACAGTTACGAGAGTGCAACCTCGGGGTTTTTAGTGGAATAACTATGAGGTTAATAATCGTGAAATATTAATTAAAGAGTTTAATTAATCTCAAAACTGTGTGTCTATTAGGTCACCTTGCTAGCTCTTTACGATTATTAGTAACAAGACTCACTGTGAATTGGATGGTCAAATTAATAATGTTACGAAAGTAACTGGATATATTCTGGGAATTAATTAAATGATATGATATGATTAATTAATTAATTAATTAATTAATTGATTAATTAAATATAATTAAATAATATGATTATTTAACTGACATATTAATAATTAAGAATTATTAATTGTTATTTAGAGGTTACAGGTTCGAACCTTGACGAAAGCAAATGAATAAAATAATATAGATTATTATATTTACTTCAAAGGTTCAAGTCCTTGTGGTGACCGAATCAAAATGGATTTATAATCCTATTTTGACTTGGTTTACTGAACCCTAGGATCCTGGTATATAAGATATACTTATCAGGAAACAAACTAACATAACTCTAATACAGAGAGGGAGAGGTGCGGCAAGGAGAAGAAGAAAAAGAAAAGAATTTTATTTTCTTTGGCTCAAGACTTGGGCGAACCCTAGCAAGAGGACAAAGTGTTATCTTCTCTATTTGGGTAGCCTCTATTTAAGAACTCTCGGAATCTGTGACTTTCCCACACACAGTTGCTAGATCGCGGGTTATAGCTCGGAAGGCTTAGTGGTGCAGGATTGAAAAGAAGCGAATGAGAAATCTTCAAAGGTATGAATACAAATCCCTCATCATATTCATGTATACCGAAAAGGTCCAAGATAGTTTTTTTTTTAAAAAAACATATCTTTTTTCCACTGCGCGACTTACACTGTTCTAGGGTTCGATTCACAATTTTCGTTTGACCGTTAATTTATGGGTGATAACTTGAACTCAAAAGGAGTTTAGTTCCTTACAATTGAAAAAGCTACTTCCAAAATGAGTTGATAAAATTTTTATCTTGGTCACTTACTGTAGATATTGGAACCCTGTGTAGTTTAATAATGTTGCGAATGAAGGCATTAGCCACCGTTGAAGCCGTAAAAGGATGTCTTAAAGGAACAAAGTGTTCATATTTCGACAATCGATCCACTACTACCATGATTATATATTGATCTTACGAAGTCGTTAACCCTTCGATAAAATTCATCGAAACCTCTGTCTAAACCTTGTCGGGAATCGGTAATGGTTATCCGACTGGCCTCAAGGTATCATTTTTACACCGTTGACAAATGTCACAATTTTGGAGAAACTCCTTAACTGCAGCCTTCATACCGGGCCAACTAAAGCTGGAACTAACTCGTTCATAAGTCTTGAAGAATCCAAAATGTCCTTCAATAAGGGAGGCGTGTCCCTTCATCAAGATTGTCGAAATCAGCCTCGAAGTTGAACTCAACAGGACTTGACATCGTTACACCCAAACCCCATTTCATTGAACACATTGTGGGTAACGGTGGATTGGAAGCATGCCATAATAGGGGTCGATGATGACCTTTTGCTGAAGAGATGCCCACAACTCAGCCACTGGCAAAGAAATGCCTAAAAATTGGAAACTTGCCACTTGGGAAAGTGCATCCGCTCCTTAATTCTCCCTTCCACGTTTGTACTAAATGGTATAGTCATACATGAGAAATTTCGGAAGCCAACGGTTCTGTGCCAGGGTCGTAATCCGTTATTCAGAAGAAATTTTAGGTTACATTGGTTAGTTTGAATCACGAAAGGTTTTCCTAAGAGATACGGCCTCCATTTTCGCACCGCTTTGACAACAACTAACATTTCTTTCTCATAGGTGGACAAATTCAATGTTGTACCCTTCAAAGCTTCACTGAAAAATGCTATAGGATGATTATCTTGGGATAAAATAGCTCCAAGTCCCACTCCGCAAGCATCACACTCTACTACAAAGGTTTTTGAAAAGTCCGGAAGACGCAGCACCGAAGGTAAGCGGATAGCGGACTTCAATTGATTAAATGTAGCCTTTGCCTCGATCTTCCATCTAAAGCCATTCTTGGACAAGAGTTGGGTCAATGGGGTTGCGATTGATCTGAAACCATGCACGAACTTTCAGTAATAACCTGTCAAACCAAGAAATCCTCTTACTCCTCGCGCAGTGGTCGGGACTGGCCAACTTTGAACATACGGTATTTTTTACTGGTTCAACTAAGACTCCATCGGCTGATTGAGATGTCTGAGGTATTCCACTTGTAAAAGGCCAAATCAACATTTTGATTCTTCGGCAAAAAGGTTGTTAGTAGACAAAATGAATAAAACATGTTGGAGGTGTTGTAAGTGCTCGACCCATGTTTGACAATATATGTGTATATCATCACAAAAATAATAATAAACTTCTAGAGATGCAGCCGAAACAAATAATGAGACTTTGGAAGGTGGCCGGTGCATTAGTTAAACCGAACGAAATCACCAAAAACTCATAATGCCTGTCATGTGTTCGGAAAGTTGTCTTGTGTATATTAGTGTCTTTCATTCGTATTTGAAGGTATACGACACGCAAATCTGATATCAAAAAATACTGCGCTCCATAGAGCTCATCAAGCAATTCGTTAATTATTGGTATCAGATATTTGTCATTCACTGTAATATCGCTTAAAGCTTGATAGTCGATACAAAACCTCCATGTACCATCGGTCTTCTTGACTAACAACACCAGAGAGGAATAAGAACTCTGGCTTGGCCTGATTACCTTAAAATCCAAGAATTTTCAGACCAATTTTTCGATCTCTGCCTTTGATAGTAAGGGTACTGATATGGTCACATATTAACTATCCTGTGATTTGGCTGTAGGGTAATGCAATGGTCATGTGAACGCTCTGGTATTGAAAACACGTGTGTAAATTCCTCAAAGATGTTGTGTAATTCAGTTGGATAAGCAAGACTAGCTACTGATGTTGGTAGTGATGCCACATGCAAAAATAACCCACCCCATACTATATAGATGTAGCATTTCTTTATTTGACATTGGTTTTTGTCTGTCCTTCGCAACCCATGTAGAGTGTATGATCAGCGCAACTGATTGAATGTCATTTTAAGTTGATTATAATCTGTCTCGATTGACCCAAGGGTCTCTAACCACTGTATCCCCAACATTGCTTGACATGCTATGATCTGAAGGATGTAAAAATCGGCTTGAACCCTGCGCCCTTGGATCACCAAATTGAGCCCCAAACATCGCTCGGTACACTCGGTCTTTTCCTTATTTCTAACCATAACCTGGAACGTTTTATCATTCACAACTGGTAACCCAAAATTAGTCATTATGGATTGATCGACAAAATTATGTATGCTGCCTCCGTCGATTAAAATTGTGATTTCCTTGTTTTTCATTCTTCTATTGACGCGAAAGGTCTGTGAGTGAGTAATACTTGCCATAGCCTGGAAAAATATTTCAGAAAGAGCTTCGTGAGTACCTGAATCATAATCCATGTTCACATTTTTTATTTCATCACTTGGCAGCTCGTCTTCCACCAAAAAAAGTTACGAACGGGAGCAGCGATGTCCAGGTGCATATTTTTCATCGTAGTAGAAACAAATCCCCTTTTCTCGCCTCTCACGTGCTTCTTGACCCGTAATCCGTCGAATCGAACATTGATAATTGCCTGAAATCTGATTAGCCTTCTATGGTGGCAGTGGTGGTGATCCAAGCAGCCCGGTTGTAGAGTTTGTTCCAGCCGTCTGTGCTCCATAAGGTTATGATGGCTGAATTGAACTCCCTGGTCTCTGCTGAATGAGGTTCTATTCTTCTATGGGGTGAGTGACACTAATAGTTTCGGAAAGTGTCTTTGGTTGCTTAACCTGGACGTTAAGATGAATTTCGTCCTTGAGTCTTACTATAAAGCACCCTATTAAGAAATTTTTGGGCAAATCCTCTACCTTGTGTGACAATTTCTCAAATGTCACTTGGTAAGCATTCACGGTTATAGTTTGTTTGAGATGAGCCAGGGCTTTCGATAGATTATCGTAGTATGTTGGCCAAAAACGATAAAGGACGGCCTTGGTGAATTCAGCCCAGCTCAATGGCCCTTGAGATTTCATGTACCACCGATACCACTGCAGTGCAACTCCTTCTAAGTGAAACGATGCTAGCTAAACCTGCTGTGAGGAGGCAATCCCTTTGATGTCAAAATACTGCTCGGCCTTAAAAATCCACCACGTTGGGTCATCGCCTATGTATGTTGGAAAGTTCAACTTGAGGTGAATGTGATTTCTATCGAAACCTAGGCAGTGGATCTTGGTTGGATTGCTATTCGTCGTCTCTCCTTTCACGAACGTATTGGTCTCTTTTTTACTGCTGGGTTGGTTCCGCTATAAGCATAAGGCTTGTAATTAGACTAGGAATTGATTGAATCTTGACCCGTGGCTGGCGAGGATTTCGTTAACTTCATTGCGAAATTCGACATTCAACTTTCCACATGTGTCCATGGTCATTCGATTGCTCTGATACCAATTGATAAGGATATAATTTGAGAAGGATAGAAATTCATAAAGGAGCAAGGAAGAGAGAAGAATTTAGTAAAGAGATAACAAGGGAAGAGACAAATTGTTTTATATATTATTCATAATCTCATCCAAATCATTGTTGGCTATTTATAAGCCAATACACAACGAATGAGTAGAACAAATTAAAAAGAAATAAAAGCAAAATAAAAGGGAATAATTGGAATAATGGATAAAAGTACTGCATGCACACATTGGCATGTTGGATGCAAAATAAGGGCATATAATACACCAACTTATTTGACACTAACTAATTTATTCTTCAAACTAACAACAACATAATAATTTGACTTAGTCTTGGTCTTCACACCCAGTAACATGCATGACCAACATGGCACACATCATTCCATCCCTCCAAAATTATCTTTATCTAAAAAGATAAATTCTGGATAGGAAGGCAGGAAGTTCCAAATCCAACCCTTTGGATTCGCCTTAACTAAGAGTGTCTTTAAAATTGGTTAACCATTTGTGCCATTAGAGAATAATACCCTATAACTAGAAGGATGCCAATTGGACCTGTTGAGGTGAAGTGATATTTTTGAAGTCAAAAATTGGTTCCACCTTGTAGATCTATACAATGAGACTGTCTCCACCAAGTTTGGGAAAGGATAGCTTGTGTTGGGTATGGTTTCGGTTGAAAATAGGGATGGGAATGGTGGTTTCGGATGGAGAGGTATGGGAATTAGTGGGAGTTAAATGGTGGTTGTGAGCACAGGTGGTGATTTTCTGAAATGAACTCTCTTGTGGAAGACACGTAAAGATTGAAGTTCATTTAAAATGGTTTGGAAGATATTACGGATTCGGACAGAGCTAGACTTATGATGAGCTAGGACTTCATAGACTTTATTATAAAATTGTGTGGCCAAGGAACCGAACAACTCTGATACCCTTGTTATGTAGTTTTTCCCAATTAAGGAAACCTGCATGGAGAATTTAGAAGGAAACAGATGAAGAAGAAATGAAAGAGGAGAATAACAGAGGAGATAACAAGGGAAGAGACAAATTATCTTATATTTTTTTCATAATCTTATCCAAATCATTATTGGCTATTTATAAGCCAATACACAACGAATGAGTAGAACAAATTAACAGGAAATACAAGCAACGTAATAAGGAATAATGGGAATAATGGATAAAAGCACTACATGCACTACATGCACTACATGCACACATTGGCATGTTGGACGCAAAATAAGGGCACATAATACACCCACTTATCTAATACTAACTAATTTATTCTTCAAACTAACAACAACCTAATAATCTGACTTGGTCTTGGTCTTCACACCCCGTAACCTGCATGACCAACATGGCACATGGATGTGGCATACATCATTATTGATAAGGATAGAATTTGGGAAAGATAGAAATTTAGAAAAGAAGAATTAAGAGCAGAGAATAGAGAAGAATTTAGAAGAGAGACAACATGGGAGATAATTGGTTTTCAATATATTCAATAACTTTATTCATCTTTTGCCTTTGGCTATTTATAGGCCAGCTACAAAGTGGACACTCTAATTAACAAGAAAGAAACGAGCTAAAAATCAAATAACAAAAGTAAATATTCAGGAATTGATAAACATTATTACCACTAACTATTACCACCAACTTATTGAGTAGAACCACTAACAGCCTTCAATAACTTCTAACTACTTGACACTTGACCACTAACTAAATCAATTTGATTGAGTTCCTTGCATGGATTGCAGGACCATGTCTACGAGCACATATCATTCCCCACCGCTTGAAGAATCCTTGTCCTCAAGCATGAAGTCTAGGTAAGTCTTTGGAAAACGCCAATGATTTTTCCAAGTTTCAACTTCGATCAGCGCACCCACTCATTTGACTAGTACCTCCGCATGATGGGCACTAAGAATCACCCCAATAGCCTGCAAAAACGTTTTGGGTGCTAATAACCAAGATCGTATATGACGAATTTTAAATTTTTCGCCTTTTATCATGATGTCTGTCTAATCACTCTACTGGATGGAAACAAATTCATGAATCATCAAATCCTGCAACAAAAGATAAACTGAAGTGTTTTTATAATGAGACATGTGTGACTTGTAAAAACAATCCACAAAATATGAATTGCTCTCATGTGGGACTTTCTTAAATATATATTCATCAAATATTGGTGGTTTATCAAAATCGACAAAAACCTCCGCCGATACATAATCATCGAAACATCGAAGGATAGATGTCTAATTGTGTTTGAGAGATCATGGGATTGTTTTTTCTCTATGAAAAATATGGAAGGAGAATATCTAATGGGGAGATAAGGAAAGAGAAACTTGACACACGATATTTTTAACGTGGTAAACCTCCGAAGAGAGGAAACATCCACGGGTTGAATCCACAACCATCGTCAAAATGTTTCTTACTAGTTAAACAAGAGTACACCCTCAAAAGTGACCAACTCTCATATATCACTATCTATTGGATATCCTTCCTATCTATTCCAACTAGAGAGAAACTTGTCTACTCTCTAACTGAGACACATTGCATGCCTCTAGAGAGTATCCTTGCTCGGACTTATTAGAGACCTCACGCCTCTTGCCAAGACTTCCCTTACTCGGACTTACTAAGAACCCCACACTCTATGCCAAGACTTCCCTTGCTCTATGTTGAAGAATCACTTAACAACATGAGACTTTTCTTACTTGGACTTACCGAAGCCTCACACCCCTTACCAAGACTTCTCTTACTCGGACTTACACAGAGCCTCACACTTTTAGCCAAAACTTCCCTTACTTGGATTTACCTAGAGCCTCGCACTCCTTACCAAGACTTCCATATTTTACAAGGCAAGTGATCTATGCGATGCAAATGATGCAAGCACAATCAACATAGAACATATGATCAATATGGACTATGGAAACTAGAATTAGACAATGAGCACATAATGTATGATATTCTAGTTTGCAATCCAAATGATACAATCACACAAGATGATGCATGAACATATAAAATGTATGGATTAAGTACAAATTATGTACAACTAGACTTAGTTAACAAAGCTCACAACAAAAATAGTCTAGGTCATTAATACATGAAAACCGAAATCTAGAGTGTGTTAAACCACTAAACACACTTTAATCCTAGATTTGATTCATGCAACTAAAGCTTGATATTAGACATGTTCATGAAGCATATATACAAGCATTTAGTATAAAAACTAAAAAACTAGAGAAATGATATTAGATCGACAAACTTCTTTAGAAATCAATTAGAGTATATATTCACAAATCAATCAAGTGAATCTAATAAATTCTCTGAACATACAATAAATTGTGCTATCTCCAAATATATTCAATCAAAGATGTATAGCACATCTAGGAATTTTTAATCATTAGAATATTCATAATCAATGCACAAATAATCCTAGATTCAAATCTAATCACAATACAACTCTCAAGCATGTGAAAACATAAGTTTAGAAAAACCTAACTCACTTTCAAGAATCTAATTAAGATCAAATTAGCTTTTAATTGAAGCTCACAATCCTAATAACACTTGATCAAGAACATACACATATATATATAGGAAGAAAGCCCAAGGTAATTGAAGAACATTTAAGCTCAAGAACACAAAGGTTTGAAGAATTACCTAGAACAAGTAGGTGCAGTCCGAAAATGGTGATGAACCTAATGAAAACTTGATCAAATGACTTCAAGGTTGCTTAGGTTTTGTAGAGGAATCCAATATGAAGATTCTCCAACTTGAATTACCCAAATCGGATGAAAGATGAGAGAGATATAATGTTTGAAAGTTTGGAGAAAATCTAAGGAAAAATACTGCACATAATTCTTCACCACACAAATTGAATTTCTGTGGGGATGAAATTCTAATGAGAGAGAGAGCTTATCCGGTGTGGTAAGCTCACACAAGGAAGCTCTCATATGACCAATAGAAGGATATGCCAAGTCAACACATGAGTGTGATTGAGCAAGGCACACCAAAGTTTATATGCATGCTATACACACAATAAAATTCTATTACATCTTCAAATAAATTTACATGCAGGCTCCAGCTCACATTATCAGATGAAGAAGTTTTTCAGCGTGGTGCGCTGATATCTTCACGTGGAGACCGAGAGGGTGATTCGGCGTGGGCACCACGCGCCCTTTACGGTCAAGGGGTGCAAATGGCAATTGCCATCTCTTTTCCCCTTTGTTCATCTCTCGTGTTCTTTGACCATTCTTCGATCTCTGAACTCCGAATTCAAATTCGAATCTGTTTTCGGATTACGAACCGGAACTCTCTCACAGATATGGACATCAACAAAACTTTCATGAAAAATATGGAATTCAAGAAGACGAAAACCATGTACGGTAAATGTACGGAAAGTTTCGTAACCTCCTACTCAGAACTCGAAAACTAATGAGTGAGAAACCGAAATGATCGGAACTCAACAAGAAATCATTTGAGAACATATTCAAGTCCAAGTCACTTACACACACACACACACACACACACACACACACACACACACAAAAATAAACACAAGATCACACAAGTATGCAATTTCCTAGAGATAGTCATAGTATATGTAGTTCTACAATATTTGTTAATTTGAGATCAATGCATGAGCATAGTAAAATATGTGTTTTAATGTGTTATACCAATTAAGTACTACGATGCAAGGACACAAATATATGCAATGTCTGTGTGCGCCTAAGCCTTGTAAAAGGAAAGAGGTCTTATTACCTTTTGTAGTCAATAACGCTTTCCTCACACGAAAGCTTCACTTTGCTTGAATCGTTGTCTATCTTCTTTGAAGCTTGATAAACCGAATCCTAGACAACTAAACAATACAGAGGAAATAACGTTTTGATATAGAATAATACAAACATAAACCAAAATCCTAAAAAACAAGAAAGAATCAAGCTAACAATCAAATGACAAAAGCAAATGTTTAGGAACTGATAAACACGATTACCACTAACTATTACCACTAACTTATTAAGTGGAACCACTAACAGCCTTTACTAACTTCTAACTACTTGCCACCTGACCACTAACTAAAGCAATTCAACTCAATCCGTTGCATGGATTGCATGACCACGTCCTCGAGCACATATCATTGATATTTGACCTGGTGTCCATGATATGTCCAAAATTTTATAAATCTCGATGAATCAAGGTGCTAGCTTAACGAACCATGAAAGGCAATGGAAGATTGCTGATATGGTTGCAACCTCAAGTACATATAGTCTCTTACACAAAAGGTGATATCTCGTATATACTGATCAACTTGTAACTTCATTTGAGTTTGATCAGTTGAGAGATGCTTCCGTAGATCACATAGGACGTCTTCGCATGAACGTAAGAAGTCATTTACGGCTTGGACCTTGGTGGTGCCTGGAATATATGACAATAGAGAGGGTGGCGGTACACCATAAACAACTTCAAATGGAGTAATTCTGGTGGACGAATGGGTAGTTGTATGGTAGCTATATTCTGTTCACGGAAGCCAATCCATCCACTTCTTTGAGTGATCACTCGTGAAGCATCGAAGGTATTGTTCTAGGTTCCGATTCACAACTTCCATTTGACCATCAGTTTGCGGTTGGTAGCTCGAACTCAGGAGTTTAGTTCCCTGCAACTGAAAAAGCGACTTCAAAAAAGAGTTGATAAAATTTTTATCTTGGTCACTTATAATAGATATTGGAACCCCGTGTAGTTTAACAATGTTGAGAACGAAGGCATTAGCCATCTTTAAAACCGAAAAAAGATGTCTTAAAAGAACAAAGTGTTCGTATTTCGACAACCGATCCATAACTACCATGATCGCATCTTAATCTTACGAAGTTGGCAACCCTTCGATAAAATCCATTCAAACCTCTGTCCAAACCTTATCAGGAATCGGTAATAGCTATAGTAATTCAGCTGGCCTCAAGGTATCATTTTTACATCGTTGACAAATGTCATAATTTCAGAGAAACTTTTTCACTGTAGCCCTCATATTGGGCTAACTAAAGCTGGAAGTAACTTTTTCATAAGTCTTGAAGAATCCAAAATATCCTTCAACAGGGGAGGCGTGTCCTTCCAACAAGATTGTCGAAATTAGCCCCGAAGTTGGACTCAACAGAACCCGACCTCGTTGTACTTAAACCTTATCTCGTTGAACACATTGTGGGTAGCGGTGGCTTGGAAGCATGCCATAATAAGGGTCAGTGATGACCTCTTACTGAAGAGATGCCCACCACTCAGCAACTGGCAAAAAAATGCTCAAAAATTGGAAACTTGCCACCTAAGAAAGTGCATCTACTCCTTGATTCTCCCTTCCACGTTTGTACTGAATGGTATAGTCATACCCGAGCAATTTCGGAAGCCAAAGGGTCTGTGTCGGGGTTGTAATTCGTTGTTACAAAAGAAATTTCAGGCTGTGTTGGTCAGTTTGAATGATGAAAGGTTTTTCCAAGATATACGGTCTCTATTTTTGCACCTTTTTGACAACATCCAACATTTCTTTTTCATAGGTGGACAAATTCAATGTCGTAGCCTTCAAAGCTTCATTGAAAAATGCTATAAGCTGATTATCATGGGAAAAAATAGCTCCGAGTCCCACTCCGCAAGCGTCACACTTTATTACAAATGTTTCAAAAAGTCCAGAAGACGCAACATTGGAGGCTAGCTGAGAGCCGAATTCAATTAATTAAAGGCAGCCATTGCCTCTGTTGTCCATTTAAAGCAATTTTTGAACAAGAGTCGGGTCAATGGGGTTGTGATTGCTCTGAAACCACGTATGGACTTTTGGTAATAACATACCAAACCAAGAAATCCCTTTACTCCTCACGTCGTGGTCAAGACTGGCTAACTTTGAACCGATTGTATTTTTCTTGGATCAATTGAGACTCCATCGGCTTATAAAAGGCTAAATAGACATTTTGATTCTTTGACAAAAAAATTGTTAGTAGACAAAATGAATAAAACCTGTTGGAGGTGTTACAAGTGCTCGACCCATGTCTGAGTATATAAGTTTATCATCAAAAAAAAAAAAAAAAAACAAGAATAAACTTCTGGAGATGTAGCCGAAATAAATCATTCATGAGACTTTGAAAGGTGGCTGGTGCACTGGTTAAACCAAACGGCACCACCAAAAACTCATAGTGCCTGTCAGCTGTTCAGAAGGCTGTCTTGTGTATATCAGTGTATTTCATTCGTATTTAATGGTATCCAACACATAAATCTAACTTCGAAAAATACTGAGCTCCATGGAGCTCATCAAGCAATTCGTCAATTACTGATATTAGATATCTGTCCTTTACTGCAATGTCGTTTAAAGCTAGATAGTAGATACAAAACCTCTATGTACCGTCGGTCTTCTTGACTAACAACACCAAAAAGGAAAAAGAACTGCTGCTTGGGTTGATTACCCCAGAATATAAGAATTCCCGGAAACTAAGAATTTTCGAAACAATTTTTTGATCTCTGCCTTTTGATTGTGAGGGTATCGATATGGTCGCACATTAACTGGCCCGTGATTTGGTTGTAGAGGAATGCAATGGTCTTGTGAACGCTCTGGTGGAAGTTCTGTTGGTATTGAAAACACATGTGCAAATTCCTCTAAGATGTCATGTAATTCAGTTGGATATGCAAGGATGGCTGCTGATATTGGTAGTGATGCCACATGCAAAAATAACCTTATACTATGCAGGTGTAGCATTTCTTTATCTAACATTGGTTTTAGGTCTATCCTTCGCAACCCATGTAGAGTGTATGGTTGGCCCGACTGATTGAATGTTATTGTAAGTTGCTTATAATCCGTATCGATTGGCCCAAAGGTCCTCTAACCATTGTACCCCTAACACCACCTGACATGCTGTGACCGGAAGGATGTAAAAATCGGCTTGAATCGTGTACCCTTGGATCACCAAATTGAGACCCAAACATCGCTCGGTACACTCGATTTTTTCCTTGTTTCCAACCTTAACTTGGAACGTTTTATCATTCATAACTGGTAATCCAAAATTAGTCACTATGGATGGATCGAAAAAATTATATGTGCTGCCTCCATCGATTAAAATTGTGATTTCCTTGTTTTTCACTCATTCATTGATGCGGAAGGTTTGTGGGTAAGTAATGCCTGCTAGAGCATAGAAAGAAATTTCGGGAAGAGCTTCGTGAGTACCTGAATCACAATCCATGTCCACGTCTTCGATTTCATCACCTGGCAGTACGTCTTCCACCAAGAAAAGTTACTGGAGGGAGCAGCGATGTCCGGGTGCGTACTTCTCATCGTAATAGAAATAAAGCTCATTTTTCCACCTTTCATGTGCTTCTTGACGTGTAATCCACCGAATCGAACCTTGATAATTACCTGGAATCCGATTGGCCTTCTGTGGTGGTGGTGGCAACGGTGGTGGTCCGAGCACTCGGCTGTATTGTTTGGTCAAGCCCTCTGTGCTCTAAAAGTTAATGGTGGCCGAATTAAACTCCCTAGTCTTCGCTGAATGAGGTTTCGTTTTTTGATCAGGTGAGCGACACTAATAGTTTTGGAAAGTGTTTTTGGTTGCTTAACCCGGACGTCAAGATGAATTTCGTCCTTGAGTCTTGCTATGAAGCACCCTATTAAGAAATTTTTTGGCAAATCTTCTACCTTGTGTGACAATTTCTCGAATATCTCTTGGTAAGCATTCACAGTTATAGCTTGTTTGAGACAAGCCAGGGCTTTCAATGAATCGTCGTAGTATGTTGGCCTAAAACGATGATCGATGGCCTTGGTGAATTCAACCCATCTTAATGGCCCTCGAGATTTTGTGTACCACCGATACCACTGCAGTGCAACTCCCTCTAAGTGGAACGATGCTAGCTGAACCTGCTGTGAGAAGGCAATCCCTTTGAAGTCAAAATATTGCTCGGCCTTAAAAATCCACCACGTTGGGTCATCGCCTTCGTATGTTAGAAAGTTCAACTTGAGGTGAATATGATTTCTATCGAAACTTAGGCAGTTGATCTTGGTTGGACTGTTGTTTGACGCCTCTCCTTTCATGAGCGTATTGGTCTCTTTTTCACTATTGGGTTGGTTCCGCTGTAAGCGTAAGGCTTGTAATTTGGCTAGGATTTGATCGAATATTGACTCATGGTTGGCGAGGATTTCGTTAACTTCATTGTGGAATTCAGTATTCAACTTTCTACGTGTGTCCATGGTCATTCGATTGCTCTCATACCAATTGATAAGGTTAAATTTGTGTAAATAGAAAAATAGAGAAATTGGGAACAAAGAAGAGAAAAAGAAGTCAGAAGGAAAGAGAGAGAGAGATATTTTGGGTTGTAATATTCTGGATAGCTTTATTTAATTTAAACTAGCTAATATATAGCCTACATCAATACATTAAAGATAACAAAATGGAATAAGAAAATATGAGGCAATTTAGAAGTGGCTCCTGATTCAGAGAACACCTCTTGCCATTATTTATAGCCTAACAAATAACAATTGAAACAACCTTAAATAATCCTAACAACCAATAGCTATGGTCAACCCACGATCTATTCCCTAACCAGGTCATTACGCATGTGCACATTTCTATAGCATGTATCGGCATGCATGACATGCATGGCTAGCCAAGTGATATGCCCATTTCATATCATTCCACCTCACTCGGACGATCCTTGTCTTCTTGGACGAACTCTGAATATGACTTAGAGAATTGCCACTAGTTTTCCCATGTAGCATCCTCGCGTGGCGCCTCCACCCATTGAACTAGAACCTCGGTTTTGGGCTGGTATTTCCCCTTGTGAATGACACGCCGATTTAAAATGGCTGCCGATTGTGTAAGTAAATTTGAATCATCTGAAATTGGAGAAAGTGGTTAGAGTATAGAATCGATCGGCCTGTTTTGCTTTCTGATCATAATCCTCATGCAAGCCATGCCATGCAAAGTACCGTTGGTTAGCTAGTAGGAATGAGTCATTGGTCCAATAAGTTAGTTGTTACTTTTAGAGCATTTAGGTGCATGAGTCCTTTCTTTTTGGGGCATTATTGTTAGTGGATATTATTTGATTGTTAGTGGGATATTGCTTCCTTGTTTTATGCATTAGTTGATATTGCTTCCTTATTGCTGTTTGTAAAGCCTATAAATGGCTCTCTTTGGATTCAATAAACATATCGAACATATTGAAAACAAATTATCTCACATGTTGTCTCTCTGCTAAATTCTTCTCTCTTTTCTACTCTTAATTCTTTCTTTCTGAATTTCTATCTTTCATTCTATCCTTATCAATTGGTATCAGAGCAAAACTCGATCCATGGATACATGTGGGAAGAGCAATGCTGAATTCCAATCCGAAGCCAACGAAATCCCAACTTAGCATGAGTCGAGCTTCAACCACATAAACAACAATCTTAGCCAAGTCAATGCGACCCTGCAAACCATAATGACTAAGTTACAAGCTCTTCGAATCAACCTCCACGATCACACGGTGGAAAAGGAAATCAACCTGTTTGCCTTGGGCAAAACTTTGCACAACAACCCAATATCCAGCCTTCCCAACACCAATTCAAATCGCAATCACACTCATCTTAAGCTGTCATTTCCTACTTTCGATGGTGACGATCCAACGGGATGGATATTTGAAACAAATTATGGTGTGTTCAATATTAATCTAGAGGGCGGATGAATAGATTTTAACCCTTATTACCAAATTTTCGAGTTTAGTCAATTATGAAAATACCTCAACTAGTCAATATAATACAACAAGTGTAATATGTGCGGAATTTAAATAACACTCGATATTTACGTGGAAACCCTCAACAGAGAAAAACCACGGGCTAGTAAATGTGCCACACTCCACACTCGAACCTCGAATCCACTAATTGTGATAACGTTTACAACCTAATCCTGGTATGTAACCTGCTACCACTACCCTCATGCCTATAAAAGTGGACCTAGTCCAATTGCTCAATCCTCGCAATCACTAATTGTAATGATGTTCACATCCCAGGTTGACCTCAACCATGCTCAGACTGTGACCCACCACTATTACCCGCAGGTCTGTAATAGCGATCCTAGATCAAGTCTTAATTCTCCGAAGAGATCATACACCCTAAGTGAATATGTAAAGATATCCAAATATGCAAATAGAGCTATGGTACACTATATGTTTATCAAGGATAATAATATGACAATTTACACAATCCTAGATATCAAAAGCTAAATGACATGTCATAAAGCTTAGCTATGTAAAGGATAACCAATCCTAAATACAATAGCTATCAAAAACAATCTCAAACATTTCAATGTGATTAATTAGCTATATGTATATATCAATCATGAAATCTTAGCTATCAAAAAACAATCTCAATCATGCAATGAGATTAATTAGCTAGATGACATATAAACAATAAAACCTAGCTATCACAAAATAACCCAATCAACACATAATCTCAATCTTGTATGTAGAAATTACTCTAAGAACATACAAATAATAAATGAGATAAATTGATAAGTAAAAACACTAATTATGTAAGATAATAGTGTTCAACATATCCTACCATGTGTGTTGAAGAAGACCCATGCATTAGCACATGCTAGATGATCCTAAATGATGCTTAGATGATGATTTATATATATGGAAATGGGTTTGGATGATCAAAGATAAGTTATTGGGTAAATTTCTCTCTTTGAAAATCCTCTTAATAAAAAATATGGGTTTTTAAGTTATTGGGACGACCAAAGGTCAAATAGGCATATATGTATATATGATGTCCAATTGAAGCTATGTCATTTTGGAAATTTTCCAAAAGTTTTCCTGCAGACCGCTCTACATAGGGTGGTTGTAAGGCGGATTGAAAAATCAATCAGGTGCTCGCTGTACGTAGGGCAAGTAAACAACGGTTTGGCCGCGACAATGCATCAACTTCAATTCAAACGCCTCAAAACATGACCAAACGACATCGAAACCTTTCGTATGATATATCGTTGGAAAGGTATGGAAGTCTAATTTTTACTCCAATTATGGAATGACATTTTGATATCTGTAGAAAACGTTATGATCAATTGAGTGACTAAAGGTCAGAAACGGACAACAACATAGTTGCTTTGTTTTGGTGGTCACTTTGGAGATTTCAAAACCAATCCAAACGGTCATGAAATATTATGAACAATATACTGTTGGAAAGGTATGGGTGTTTAGTTTGTCTAGAATTTCACAAAACTCAATTTAAATATTTTCATAAAAAGTTATGGTCACAAGACCATACAAAGGTCAGTTTTGAAAAACATTTAAAACATTGAAATCAAATCTTTAAAACTAGACACTTTACTCCAAACAACCAAACCAAAACTAACACTTATCCAAGAGAAGAATGAGACTTTCTCAAGTGGTCAACCATCACGCTAAGACATGCACAATGTCGTGCAAGCGCGGACGTTTTTGATAACACAAACGGAAACGAATTACACCACACTTAAAACTAACATGAAGTGCAAGTGTGGGAAGTGAATGCATCCTAATGCCTAACATATCATGGCATTGTCATTGAATAAGATGCACTCAATTAAAACATGCATGAATAGAATTCATGGCTTTGCATCCTAATGTCTAAACATGTTATGACCTTTCAATGAACAAGATGCAATCATTTAAACATGCATGAAGAAACTTCATGGCTTTGCATCCTAATGCCTAAACATGTTATGGCATTTCAATGAATAAGATGCTATCAATTAAAACATACAAGAAGAGATGTTCAAGAACATGCATGCACTCATATAAAACACACAACATATAAGAATAAGATATATGCATAAGTTGTGTGTGTGTGTGCAACTAGATCGCTTCAAAGTAAGAAAGCACTAGAATATACCTTTGGTGTTTCTTCTCTTAAGGTCTTGAGCGTGCCTTGGTTGTGCAAAACACCAACCATCAAATACCTAAGCTACCCTTACATCAAGCCCCAATATATGGTTTGTCTATGAAATAAGCCAATCAATAAATGGGAATCCTTACAATATTTAAAGCAGAACAATATTTTGAATTCAAGAACATTGATTCTCAACAATAGGTGCAGCTAGCTTCTTTCCATTTAAAGGGTGTTGCGCTCCAATGGCATCAATGGTATACAAAGTTCAGGTGCCCTTGAATTGGAACGAGTTCACAAAAGCCATGCTCAACCGTTTTGGTCCGATTGATTACGATGATCCCTCTAAAGATGAATGATCTACCAAAAAATATTTAGTAGGCAACTTTATAGTTGGACTCAAAGATGAATTCCATCTGGATTTGTGAGTGAAACAGCTGAGAACTCTATCAAGTGCCATTAGTGTGAATAGGTTAATTGAGGAGCTTAACTCACTTTAGAGAAAAGCAAGCCCTTTCTCTCAGCCTTTAGAGGCTCCACTGATACATCAAACTATCCCAAACAACTCTGCCGGCATCTTGGGTCCTCCTCCCGTTCTAAAGGTAGGACAAAGTTCAGGCACACCTCCTGAATCTTTTTGATGCAATACTAACCAAGAGGCTCACAAACATTGAGACCGTGGGCTATATTACTACTATGAGGAAAATTTTGTCCCCGGTCACTGCTGTCAAAGGCCACAATTGTTCATGATAACGGATTCTCCTTCAGACGATTCAACCGAATCAATAGTGATTTATACAAACACATCCAACTTATGGACAAGGATGATTTAAGAAGAGGGGAATGATATGTCCATAACACATCTACATGGGACATGATAGCTTATCAGATCATGGACTTGGTCTAATTCATTTAGTTTTTTTTTAGTTGTGATAGTTGTTAAATAAGTAGTGCCATGAATCTAGTGAAAGCATGCATGATGTGTGCATGAATGACACCACTACTTTCCTTATTTCCAGTATTATAGTTATTTGGATTGATAATGTGTAATTCGGTTTTAATAAAGGGTCTATATAAATCCTTGATTGATATTGAATGGACAGCAAGAATTATACCATAAAATCTCTATTCCTCAATTAATCATTCTCTTCTTCTATCTTCTCTTGCTCAAACGTAACTTAATAAAAATATCTCCTATGTTCTCTTTATTTCCTCTGTTATTCTTCTTCTTGCTACAATTCTTTTATTCTCAAATTATTCCATATCAAAATTGATAAGGATAGAATATGGGAAATATAGAAATTCAGAGAGAAAGAATTAAGAGCAGAGAAGAGAGAAGAATTTAGCAAAGAGATAGAGAGGGAGATAATTTGTTTTCAATATATTCGATATGTTTATTGAATTCAAAGAGAGTCATTTATAGGCTTTACAAACAACAACTAATTCATAAAACAAGGAAACAATATCCCACTGACAATAATGCCCTAAAAAGAAAGGACTCATGCACCTAAATGCTCTAAAACTAATAATTAACTTATTGGTCCAATGCCTCAGTCTTCCTAGCTAACCAACGGTACTTTGCATGGCATGGCTTGCATAAGGATTATGATCATATCATTCCCTATCGCTTAAAGAATCATTGTTCTCAAGGATGAAGTCTGGGTAAGTCTTCAAAAAGCGCCAAGGATTTTCCCAAGTTGCATCTTCGATTGGTGCACCCGCTGATTTGACTAGTATCTTCGCTTGATGGTCACTATGAATCATCTCACTAGCCTGCATAAAAATTTTGGGTGGTAATAACCAAGATCTTATACGACAAACTATAAATTTTTCGCCTTTTGTCATGATGTCCATCCAATCGCTCCAATGGATGGAAACAAATTCATGAATCATCAAATCCTACAATAAAAGATAAATTGAGGTATTTTTATGGTGAGAAACGTGTGACTCGTAAAAACAATCCACAAATTATGAATTGCTCTCATATGGGACTTTCTCAAATACTTATTCATCAAATATCGGTTGTTTATCAAAATCGACAAAAACCTCCCCCGATACATATGTTTCATCGAAAAACACCGAAGATTAGGTGGCTAATTGTGTTTGAGAGTTCATGGAGTTTTTTTTTTATGGGAAAAACATGAAAGGTGAATATCTAACGGGGAAGTAGTTTGTTATGGTTTGTGGATCGGTAAGCCTTGCACAATGGTAGACTCATTGGTTCTTATACCAATTGATAAGGATAGAATTTGGGAAAGATAGAAATTCAGAGAGAAAGAATTAAGAGCAGAGAAGAGAGAAGAATTCAGTAGAGAGATAACAAGGGAGATAATTTGTTTTCAATATATTCGATATGCTTAAAGGCTTTAAAAATTGCAACTAATGCATAAAACAAAGAAGCAATATCCCACTAATAATCAAATAATATCCACTAACAATAATTCCCTAAAAAGACAGAACCCATACACCTAAATGCTCTGAAACTAACAACTAACTTATTGGACCAATGCCTCAGTCCTCCTAGCTAACCAACGGTACTTTACATGGCATAGCTTGCATAAGGATTATGATCATATCAATCTGCTATGGATGTTCAGCGACCAAGTTCTGCCTGATGAACTCATAGAACTCTTTAGAATTGAATTGCGACGACTTGTTGCTTGATTAAATCGTAGAATGCTCTCAACAGAATTCATTGGAAGTACTCTGCGACTTACTTTTGTGAGTTGAACTCGCAAAACTCTTCCAAATTCCAATAATGCCTCTTTAACCTGAATTGTCCATTTTGGAGTTGAAGTACCATCGAATGTGGAAAATACCTGAAAACACTTATACAAACAATTAAACACTTACAAACACTTATACAAAAAATTAAACACTTAAAAACACTCAGAAACAATTACAAAAGTTAGGAAATGGGCGCTCAAATCATATACATATTTAGAGCGATAAGCAAGGTCATGCATGCATTAATTTTCCCAATAACTAAGCTTGTAATAAAGATCAAAGTGTAAAGGTCATTGATACCTAAATCCTGATTTCGTAAATAATCTAATCCACCTACCCACATCAATTGAGGTTATAAAATAACATGAGCAAGTAGAGAAGAACAATTAGTTCAATAAATTAGACTAAAACTAAATTGATTATAGAGAAATAGAATAATTAATTACAAAGAGTAGTCAAATAGAGCTACATCAATCCCCTAGCTAAAGGTTTAGTTACACATCAATGAAAATCTAGAAAACATAGAAGAGATGTAGAGAAAACCCATATTGATCAATATAAGCCTCCTCTTGCTCCTTGTAGTTCATGAGATCCTCTTGGACAAGTTGAATATCCTTTTCTAGCTTCAAGAATCTCCAAAAGATGGATGGAATTGGTGATAAGAAGTTTGAGAGGTGAGAAGAGTTGTTTTGGTTTGGTGAGGAAGGTTAAAAATGGCGTTTTTGGTGTTGTGCATATGGTAGAAAATGTCATCATTTTGACCTGATTTGTTGATTTTGTCACTACCTTAATAATTTAAGTTTAAAAGGCATCACTTATGGTGAACTACCAAAATTGCCTTTAGTTCATCATTTATGTTATTCTATTTATACTTTTCTCTCTCTACACTTCCAACAAAAATGATAGTAGTTTTAACTCAATGACTTTCTCTCGCTCTACAAATAAAAGTTCAAGGTTGTCTTGGCTTTCTTCTCCAACTTATAAAAGGTAATATTTTTGGCAAATACTTCTTTTAATTTGTTCACATTTTCATTTGTTCATAAAGAAAAGTGTTATAGGAGTCTTTTGTTGGATCTCCGAGACTTTGTAAGCTCTGTCCGAGCCTTTTCTTACCAAAACGTTTAACCTTTTCTGAGCTTTTTCTGAGCCTTTTCGAGCCTTCACCAAGACTTTTCCGAGCCTTTTAAATGAATAAGTATCGAGCCTTTTGAAGTCTTCTCCGAGACTTTTCTTGCCTTCATCGAGACTTTTCCAAGCCTTTTACATGAATAAGTATCGAGCCTTTTCTTGACTTCTCCAAGCCTTTTCTTGTCTTCACCGAGACTTTTAAAGTTTTTTCCGAGACTTTTAAAATATTCTCGGAGACTTTTCAATATCCTCACCCGATCCTTTGTAAATGTAAGATGTGAAAATATTTTGTAGTCCTGGGTTATTATTAATGGTTTGTGATGATTAATTTGACAACATCATGAATTGGGTTAGGATAGTAATATCTTACAACGGTCGATGGGAGCAGTTACCAGGCGGAAGTCAGAGGTTTTTTGGATCCAGTAACTGGGGAATGTATGTGTCAAAGAATATGACTTACGAAGAATTGGTGGTGATCGTTCATACCATTGCGAAGTATGATGTAAACAACTTCAATGTTGATCTGTCATCAATATCAATCGTTCCTAGCAGCACATGTCACACATTTATAAGAAATGACGACGATGTCTAGTTTATGATGGGGGAAGATCGGGTGATCCCTCAAGTATGTATAAGTATAATTGAGAGGACAGTTGGAGATGTGATAGGGAATGATATTCCTCCTCTTGAAAATGCCCAACAGCTAGGATCCTTTAGCGGTAGCAACCAAGTGTTCACCCAAAGGAATGCCTCCGAAGGTGGGGAAACATGTGTAGTGTCCCACACGTAGTGGTCGACCATGTAGATGTAATTGAACCTCAATTTGGTGATGTGTATGGTTGTCGAATTGAGTAAAATAATGAGCATTACAATGAGCATTACAGTGGGCAGTATAATGAACAGTACAATGAGCATTATAATAACTCAAACCATGATGTAGATAATGAGGCAAATAATGAACAAGTTGATGATCTACAAAGTATAGATGAAGAGCCTGAACAAATTCAAACATGTGGTAGACGTGTAGAAAGAGTTAATTGCACTACACCAGATATGTATGGGACTTCCGAGGTTCGGTATAATGTAATAGCATTTGATTCTGATAATACAAGAACGTGGGTTATTCTCGGAACAGATTCATACTTGTTTGGTATTGGTACAAGCAGCACATTGGCAGCATAAGAACCTAGAACCATGATTTATAAAGGTCAATTTTTTTCGAGTAAAAAGGATTTGAAGAGGCTAGTTGGCCATTTTGCAATGCTGCAGAACTTTGAATGGAAGGTGAAAAGGTCCAATAAGACAACTTTACACGTGGTTTGCATCATTGACAACTGTACGTGGAAATTAAGAGCGATGATGAGAGATGAAAGAACTTACTTTCAAGTCAGAAGTTTTATCAATGAACACAATTGTCCCTTGGAGGAGATTCATTGTCGCCACCGACAAGCTAGTGCAGTCATAATCGAATAAGTCATTGCACCTAGACTTCAACAATATAATGGTCGTCTTATACGTCCCAAGGACAAAATCGCCGATATGAAAACAATGTATGGCATCCAAATCATGTATAGTAAGGCACATGATGCCCTTCAATATGCATTGTCATCGACCTATGGAACGCATGAAGAAACTTTCCAACTGCTGTCATTTTTAGCATACATTCTGAAATAGTAAAATCCTGGAACAATCACTGACTTACAGTGCGTAAACGATGGTAAATTCCTCTACTTTTTCATGTCGTTAGGGTCCTTAATTAGAGGTTCAGGAGGTGTATGCGTCCTATGATTACAGTTGATGGTACCCATTTGAAAGGAAGATTCGGGGGTACAATGTTTGTTGTAACTACACAAGATGGAAACGAATAGGTGTATCAAATTGGTTTTGGGTACGGTGACTAAGAAAACAACTTTTCATGGGAGTGGTTTTTGGAATGCTTGAGGGGTGCCTTTGGTCATATAGATGATTTGGTTTTAATTTCTGATCATCATGCAAGCATTGAAGCAAGGATTTCTAAAGAATTCCCGTATGCATCCCATACCATGTGTTGCTGGCATTTTGGTGAAAATATGAAGAAGCGATTCCATAGAAAGGACGTTGCCAATGTAATGGATAACGCAGCTAGGTTGTATAGTGAAATGAAGTATGATCGCCATATGAAGGAGTTACGTAAGCTGCACAATGTTGCATTCGATTATGCCATTGCTGCTGGTCCATACCAGTGGTCCCGCGTTTATTGTCCCCAAAAAAGGTATAGGGTGAAGACCACAAATTTTGCAGAGTGCATAAACTCATGCCTAAAATTTGCAGGACAACTGCCACTAATGACACTGGCAGAGTTCATTAGGAATTTGCTACAAAAGTGGTTTCAAGATCGTCATGTAGCTGCACGGTCCGTGCGTCATAGATTGACTGACGCAACACATCTTGTGATCCTGAAACGTATTAAGAAGTGCGGTTATATGACCGTAAATCCAGTTGACTAGAACATATTCTCCGTCAAACACAAGGGAAAACAGTGGACGGTTAACTTAGCCCGGAAGACTTACACATGAAACAAATTCCAAATGGACTTTTTACCTTGTTCACACGCACTCACAGGGGCAAGGTATATGACAAGTTATAGTTAATGTAATATATTACCCATACATGAATCTCACTGTTTTCATTGTTGCAGGGAACGGAACTTGGATTTCACATCTCTATGTTCAGACTACTACATGAGGGAAACATTTATTGATGCATACTTGGTTCCGATTATGCATGTTAGCCATCCTTCTTCATAGGTAGTGCCATCCGACATCGCAGCGCGGGTGGTTTTAAATCCAAAGACGAAGAGACAATCAGGTCTCCCGATGGAGGGTCAACATGCCTCGTCTTCGGAGAGGACAACCACACAGTCGTGTAGAAGATGTGGACAACCAGGACGTAATAGCAAGTAGTGTTCTAACCCGCCTATGATTAATGAAGGTCCTAGCAGAATTGTCCCCGATGAATACCGTCGCAAGTGCAACATCTGTCACTCAATTGGACATAACTAACAAACAAACAAACATGCACTGAGAAGGACTCTACGGTGGAATGAATGGAGTCGTACAAGAGGAAGGCGATCAAACATAACAAGGCAGTACAAGAAGAAGATGAATTGCCACCATAAAAGCTTGTGATTAAGGAACATCTCTCCAACTTTATGTCTTCCAACATTGTTCAAACTTTAGGAACCATGCTCGAAACAGTTGTTTTATGAGACCCTTGGTTCTTATGTTTTTATGTTGAACTATTCTTATTGATTTTATGTTCGAAAGTAGATTTGACTTTTGGAACCATGCTCGATACAATTGTTTTATGAGACCCTTGGTTCTTATGCTTTTATGTTGAACTATTCTTATTGATTTTATGTTCGAAAAGTAAATTTGACTTTATAGTGTTCGTGAATTTCTGTATTGTTTATGGATTTAAATATTTGAAATGTGTGTTGAACTTTTAACTGCAAACACTTGAGAAAAAATAAATTAAATCTACTTATTACTCAATATTATCTACATCAACTACATGGGCCTAGAGTTACAAAAAACCTCCCCGGCCATCTTCTTCCTGATGGTGGCTATATCGTCCTCCGACTAGTCGAACGTATCCTGGTTCGCCGTCAGGTACTCTATCATCCTCAAAGTATGGGCACCACAGTTTCCTCTGCAATTCACCATATAAACAACTGTTAAAATGGAATATTATTAAAACCGATTGTGATAAAATAAGATCTTGAAACACTCATACCCTATTCGCAGTTAGGGCACACGATTTGCAGGCACGAGCAACATCCAAAAGGGCCTATCCCTCTTCTTGTATGTCTTATCACTCCTCTGTCTGTTCCTTTGAAAGTGCACCGCACGCAGCATAAAAACCACCTTGAAACAAATATACGGTGTGTATAATATTAATATAGAGGGGGGTGAATATATTATTTCCGATTTACCCAAATTTTCGTTAATAGTCAATGTTTTGAAAATACCCATAACTAGTCACAATAATATCACAAGTGTAATATGTGCAGGATTTAAATAACACATGATATTTATGTGGAAACCCTTTTGGAAAAAACCACGGGCTGTTATATGAGCCCATACGAACCTCGAATCCACTAAATGTGTTAAAGATTACAACCTAATCCCGAAAGTAATCACACACTTACCTAATCCTGGTATAAGTAGACCTAGTCCAATTGCTTGCGATCTAAACAACCTAATCCCAGAAGCTACACATAAGACTTACTTCTCAATGAAGAGATAAAATTGCCTAAGTGAATATATGATGATAATCAATGAACAAACAAGGCTAGGGAACCTTAGATGCTTATCTAGGATGATGAATATATAATAAAAAGCAATCCTAAATATTAATAGCTAAATGACATGTCAAAAAGCTTAGCAATCAAGATTAAACACAACTTAAAAGGCTATCACAATACAACACTCAATCATTTCATCACAAACAATCTCTGTCTTGTATCTAGCATGTGTTCTAAAAACATACAAGTGAATAAAGAGAAGACTTGTTAAGAAAGACACTAAAATTAGATGAAATTAGTGAGAATCTTACCAAGCAAGATGTGATGATGCAAAACAATGCATTGATGCACTCTATTTGAGCATATATAATGCAATATGAAGTTTGATGCAAAAAGGAAATGCTTTGAGTGATTAAAGGTGAGTTCTTGAGGATTTTTTTGGCTCTTAAAAAGTGTCCTAAGAGAAAAATATGATTTTGGAACTCTTGGGGGCGACCTAGAATGAAAGTGGGATATTTATAGGCTCCCAACAAAACTACAGAGTTTTGATCATTCTCGCGCTGACGGACTGCCGTGGTTGGACAACCACGACACTTAAACCACAGCACGACAGAAAAGTTACTATCGCCTAGGGGTGCCGCTGTTGGTCAACCGCGGCACAGATAAGAGATATCTGTCACCAGTATGCCACGGTTAGCCAACCACGGCACTTTAACCGAGGCAGAGAAGGTCAATGCCTTCTCATGCAGCTTCTCACACATAGATCATGCAATAGGTGCAAGTGAGTGAGTGAAGTGAATGCATCCTAATGCCTAATATATTATGGCATTTAACTAGCAAGATGCAAACAATTAAACATGCAAGAAGAGAAATTAATGAACATCAATGCACATAATATAAACATACACAACATACAAGAAAAGACTTATGCATTGGTTATGAGTGTGTGCAACTATCTCTTCAAATTAGAAATTTACCTTTGAAGTGCTTGAACTCTTGAGGTCTTGAAAGGGACTTTGAGCTTGAATCTTAATCACCTAAACTACCCTTACATTCAAACTCCAACATGTGGTTTGTCCATGAAATAAGCCAATCAAAATATTGGAATCCTTACAATCTCCCCCTTTGGCTATTTCGTGACAAAACCACCACTCACATTGATCCTCATAACATATTGAGGCTACGAGATAATTTACATTACAAAGAGATATTAAAAAGTAAAAAAACTTCAAGTCTTCAATCTCTTGTAGAACTATCAACCCTTCAAAACAAAAAGTTACATTTTCCAAAGCAAGTGTATGTGAGAAGATCAAGTGAAAATAAAACAAGCATTTGCATTTAAGAATTTAAGCACAATATCATGCAATATATGTGTGTAAAGCAATGCTTCCCCTCAATGGGTTACTCCCCTTCAATATATGGTCTCCCCAATATGCACAATTGCTACTATAATTAGCAACTCCTCTTACCACCAATCTACTCCCCCTTTTTGTCATGATATAGGCAAATGAGTAGTCCCCAACCGGGTCACTTGAGGCAAAGAGAGATAGTAGCATACAAGATATTTGCATAATCATATAAGCCACTTTATGCAACTCAATCAAATGGAGAGAAACAAGGAGATTTATTTTATTGAAAATGTGTGATTAAAATACTTTGCATTCAAGACATATTGCATTCAAGTTCAAAAATCAATGGAATTTTGGCAAAGCAAAATGACAAAGGTTTCCTATAAGAATTCAAACCAATTTTACCATTTGTCATGATGCAATTTGAACTTGTGTACACAAGAAATGGACAAGAGAAGCCTAATAGACTTTAAACGAGCAACGAGAGCAAATGTCTCCTCAAAGTCAACCCTCAATTAGAGAGTACCCTTGTGCAACAAGTCTAGCCTTGTTACACATTATGTTGCCATTATCATCGGATTTGTTCCTATAGATCCACTTTGTGCCTATCACATTTGTGCTTTTAGGCCAAGGAACTAAAGTCCAAACCTTATTCCTTTCAAATTGGCTTAGCTCTTCTTGCATGGCAAGAACCCAAAACTCATCATTCAAGGCCTCATCAACCTTTTTGGGTTCTATTTGAGAGGTGTAACAAGTGTAGTTAATAAGATTAGCTAGTTGACGTCTAGTCCTTACACCCTCATTAACTTCTCAAATGATATCCTCTTAATAGTCAATGTCCCGAAAATACCCCTAACTAGTCATAATAATATCACAAGTGTAATATGTGCGAAATTTAAATAACACGTGATATTTACATGGAAACCCCTTTAACAAAAACCACGGGCTGTTATGTGAGCCATACACGAACCTCGAATCCACTAAATGTGTTAAAGATTACAACCTAATCCTGGAAGTAATCACACACCTACCTAATCTCGGTATAAGTGGACCAAGTCCAATTGCTTGCGATCTAAACAACCTAATCCCGGAAGCTACACACAAGACTTACTTCTCAATGAAGAGATAAAATAGCCTACGTGAATATATGATGATATTCAATGAACAAACAAGGCTAGGGAACCTTAGATGCTTATCTAGGATGATGAATATGCAATAAAAAGCAATCCTAAATATCAATAGCTAAATGACATGTCAAAAAGCTTAGCAATCAAGATTAAACACAACCTAGAAGGCTATCACAATACAACACTCAATCATTTCATCAAAGACAATCTCTATCTTGTATCTAGCATGTGTTCTAAGAACATACAAGTGAATAAAGAGAAGACTTGTTAAGAAAGACACTAAAATTAGATGAAGTTAGTGAGAATCTTACCAAGCAAGATGTGATGATGCAAAACCATGCATGGATGCACTCTATGTGAGCATAGATGATGTAATATGAAGTTTGATGCAAAAAGGAAATGTTTTGAGTGATTAAAGGTGAGTTCTTAAGGATTTTTTTGGCTCTTAAAAAGTGTTATAAGAGAAAAATATGCTTTTGGAACTCTTGGGGGCGACCTAGAATGAAAGTGGGATATTTATAGGCTCCTAACAAAACTGTAGCGTTTTGATCATTCTCGCGCTGACGGACTGCCGCGGTTGGACAACCGCAGCACGATAGAAAAGTTACTGTCGCTAAAGGTTCCGCTATTGTTCAACCGCGGCACAGAGAAGAGATCTTTGTCGCCAGTATGCCGTAGTTAGCCAACCGCGGCAGAGAAGGTCAATGCTTTCTCATGCAGCTTCTCACACATAGATCATGCAATAGGTGCAAGTGAGTAAGTGAAGTGAATGCATCCTAATGCCTAACATGTTATGGCATTTAACTAGTAAGATGCAAACAATTAAACATGGAAGAAGAGAGATTAATGAACATTAATGCACATAACATAAACACACACAACATACAAGAAAAGACTTATGCATGAGTTGTAGGTGTGTGCAACTATCTCTTCAAAGCAAGTAAGCACTTAGAAATTTACCTTTGAAGTGCTTGAACTCTTGAGGTCTTGAAAGGGACTTTGAGCTTGAATCTCAATCACCTAAACTACCTTTACATTCAAACCCAACATGTGGTTTGTCCACGAAATAAACCAATCAAAATATGGGAATCCTTACACCACCTTAAGCACGGGACTTGTTTTTTCCTGTGCGTATATGAGACCTCCTGTTTTAACGGGTCAAACACGAAAATTTTCCCTGCAGTGAGATCGACGCTGGCCAGGACCCATTGCATACGTCCAAGGTTACAAGGAATCAGAACTTGTAGATGTTTCAACAAAGTGTTATCAGTGTCAAAGTTTTAATTATAGACATTGACGCCATGTAAAATATACATTCACCATGCCAACATCGTGCCATGGCCGGTTTCCTAACGGGAGCTCTCCACATACCACCATAAGGTCATCAGGGGACCACTGGTGCTTCATTACAGACTAACCATTCGGGGGTTTCCTGTCTTAACTAGTGGCGATTCTGTCCAAGGCATGATCTAACAATGACTTTACATAGATAATTTACCGAAACGTTTGGCAAAAGATGTATGAAACTCATCAATGCAGTATTGAAAACCGTACAATAAAATCACTTACATAGAATTACGAATCCAGTATGTTGGTCCTCAAATCGTAGATAATAGGGTTTGCTCGCTGAGGCTTCCGAAAATTCTTCAAGTATGCGACAATATGCTAACAATTTCAACATTTTATATTGTTAGGATTCTACCATTATACAAAGAAAGAAACAAACTTATATAGACAGTTAAAGTAAGGAACATGCTGTATCCTCCAACTCCATGAAGTTGGATTCAAACCGGTGGAACCAAGGGACACCAACTAGCTCATGTAGATCCACATCACGTCTATATAATTGTTGAAAAAGTTAGATAACCAGGTTATTTGACGTAGGTCCTTGAAAACAGTAAAAAAGATTGTAATTTCTACGATTATACTTACACTTCCCCCGTCAGGTTCCTCTTGTAGGCTTTGTACTCCTAAAGCTGTTCTGGATCTACCAATCCGTGTGGCGCCCCTTCATGTGGTGGCTGCGGCATCATCCTAGGCCTTTTCGATCGACACGGGTCAGTGAATGGGCTCCACTGCTACCAACCTCACTCTTCACGCTTCAAGGGTGAGGAACTCTGGTCCAAATCATAGGGATCTGTGCGGTGTGAAGAGGAACTCCCTCCTCGTTAAACAGTTGGGATAGACCGGAGGGGTGCGTCGCGATGGACCAAATCTTTCCCCATGGATCACCTGGATGGGTGCGCACGGTTGGGACGATTGGAGAGTCGCACTGTGACTCGGATCGCTTGGAAGGGTGCGCACGACTAGGATCGACTAGAGAGTCGGCTGGAGGGGTGCGCTGCAACGACCGGTGCGGTGTGAGATCTTGAAAATGTATAGAATCATGCAGCAGCTACAACTCGCCGAGCGATGTGAGGTCTGGGAAATGTACAAGATCATGTAGCAGCTGTGATGAGCGGTCCGCGGTGAGGTCCTAAGGCAGTACCTGCTCCAGTAATGATGTCTGTGTACCACCACGCACCTGCTCACCTTCGGTCATAACTAGCCCCCGATGATCGGGTACTGTCTCCATAGGACTAGTACCCTTCCGTCCGGTGTCATAGTCTATACTGTCATGATGACCACTTGGCCTATCTGTGGGAGTAAAGCCTCGGTCATCGAACAGTGGACCATCTCGATTAGACTGTGAGGTCAAACCCTGTAATGCTTTGATCAAGCCCAACAACTTCATATGCTGCTGATCTCGTTTCTCATTACCCTTTCGGACATCCTCTTTTAAAACTCAGATTTACTCCCGTAATTCTCAGACGGCATCCATCACTTTAGCTAAGTTTGGGTCATGTCCGTCTTGAAAGGATTTCCAACTCTGTCAGTACTGAAACCGGTCAATTGATTAAAATTAAATAAAGCGGTGCAAATATTTTAACGTACATGTGGATGCTCTCCAACGCTTCCTCGTCTGGGTAACGAGAATCGAACACGTTTATACCTCCCACTGCCACCCGAGAACACTCTGTATCACTTGGTCCGGAAGACTGACCTTCAATATCACTAGGTCCGGCAGTCGTATGTCAATCAGGATCCTCGTCGTGATTAGGTACATCAGCGGCATTGGCTTCATACTGACTGTCTCCCTTGTAAATGCCCTTGAAGTACCGATCAACCCTCTCAATTGTCATCAGCACCAATTGAACCCTCGCATACATCTGAAATCGTAGTTAGACCATTGTAATTTTATACATACTAAGGACTATAAACATTAACAAAAAAGATACTTACGTTTTCGCTGAAAATGTTATCCAACTTGTCCCCTCTCTATCGTTAACTCAACTCCCACTTCAGAATACGGGGGATAGCTTTATTTCCTTATGGGTCCCACAGTCGCTAGTGCCAAGCTCGAGCATAACCTCAAAAGCAAATATCTGTGTAATAGATAATTACGATAAGAATCTAATACATCAGTCATATGAAAAAAATTAAAATTAAAGGACGTCATCAAATTCTAAATTCCCACCAACAATGCGTGCGTTAGACCGTATATATTATACGTCTCCTGTTTGTGTACGGTAACGCCTTTTCGTCGCTGGCGTTGTTCTAACCGCTGCCATCGACCGGCCAACGCATGCTTGAAACCATAAATGGACTGTCTATACACGTGTGCACCCCACGGGAAAGCATCAAAAGCGTCCAAGTTCTCGATTAGGCGAAACTGTCATACTGGAACTTTCTCTCTCGTCCAACCCCATCAGTATCCAGTTAAGCATATACAATAGACACATCTTAACCGCATCGTAATGCTCGGAAAAAACACCATTCTGCAATGCGTCTCTCAACTGTCCATACTCGATGTCATCTCGACCCTGAAAGTACCACTGTTTTATGCCATTCTCTACCATAGAATAGGTTAACGAGTCGGGAATGACTCCGAACTTCAATCCGATGATTAGACAGAACTCAGTCTTCGAGAACCGGACTGAATGACGACCTAAAAGAAATCTCATCTCATCTTTCGGCCCATCGTGATGCAACTCACGAATAAGCAACCGATGGAAAATGCCACCTGAAAACTTCATGTCACATTACATCTGAAGAAAGTGTCCAAAACACGACTCGGTATACCGATGTTGTTCTTCGACCGCAAGATGTTTTGGTACCCTGTCAAGTGCGTTGTCGATATCTGAAAGGTGATCGAAATGGTCATGCCGAGTTATTTTTCCTAACTACCATTCATCCTTTAGAGTTTTAAGCAAATTTTTCAGTTGATTCGTCATCTGCATATTCAAAGAAAAAAAAAACATATAAGTTCATTAAAAAGCCTCGGAGAATATATGAAAGAGCATCTGAAATGTCTCGAACAACATGTGAAAAGGCTCGAAAAATACTTGGAAAACGGTTTAAAAGTCTCGGAGATTAAAAATAGAAAAACGCTCAAAAAACTATTACAAAGTCTCGAAAAACGTTTTAAAAAGCTCGGAAAACGTTTTAAAAGTAAACGCTTGGAAAACTGTTACAAAGTCTTAGAAAACGTTATAAAAGGCTCGAAAAAGACTCGGGAAACATTCTAAAAGTCTTGGAGATTGAAAATTCAAAAACTCTCAGAATATTGTTAGAAAGTCTCAAAAAATGTTTTAAAAGGCTCGGACAACTTTTTAAAAGTCTCGAAAATTGAAAAGAGAAAAATGCTTGGATTACTATTACAAAGTCTCGGAAAACGATTTAAAAGGCTCGGAATACGTTTAAAAAGTCTCGGAGATTTAAAAAAGGAAAAAGCTCGGATTACTATTATAAAGTCTCGGAAAACGTTTTAAAAGACTCGGAAAAGGCTCGGACAACTGTTTAAAAGTCTCGGAGATTCATAATTTACAAACCTATATATATTCCCTAAAAAAGCTCGGAAAACGTTTGAAAAGTCTCGGAAAGGCTCGGAAAACGTTTTAAAAGTCTCGGAAAAACTTTTAAAAGGCTCGAAAAACCCTAATCTACACAACCTCATTGTCTTCTACACAATTGTTTTATACATTCAAACCCTAATCTAAACCTAAACTAACCCACAGACATAATTTAAATCAAACATACATAAACTAACAACAACCAACATAAATTTATCAACAAAAACGAAATCGAAATATAACCTTACTGTGAGATTGTGGGTTCTCGTCGACTTCAGCACTGTAGCGCCACCGCCAGTGAATCCGCCGTCCGATTATAGTCTGATTTCTTGCACCGAAGCTTTCTCTATCCACTGTTCTCTCCCTTTCTCTCAACCTTTTTCTCTCCAAGTTTGCAAACACACAAACTGTAAAAATGAGGGTATTTTTGTCTGATCACTTAAATATGTGTCTTTTAAACTTAGATTAGTAAGGTGGTGCTATTCTTACAAAAATACCCTCAAATAGAGACAAAAAAAAAATTTGGACCCTTTTGGTGTTTGTGGTTAATAGGTGGCTTGGTGATGATGGGGCCTAGATACTCCTGAAAAAAGGGCTAAAAATGAGGTTTAACCGTTTAAATAATGTTTCTAGAAATTAGGGCACGAGATGGTAAATTATGATTATAACCTTTGAAGGACAATTACAAATGGGCCCTCGAGGTGTTGGGCATAATTTCGCCAGAGGACTGAAATGTAATTTTACAGAGTTCAGATCCCTGGTTCGTTGCTTGCCAAAACGAAGATTCCACCGCGAACATGTCTCCAATAAATTTCTCTATGCAAGTGTCGTGGCCCAATAAGACGAAGGCTGGACCGCGAATATCACTGGTTCACTTTCGTGACAATGCTTCGCGGTGGGACGAGACAACAACGGCACCGCGGAAATCTCTGTTTTTTTTTTCTTTAGCAGCTGTGCTTCTGGAGGAACGAGACGACAACGCCTTTACGAAAACGCCAGTCCTGTTGAGCGGCGTCGCTTCGCATCTCGACGGGATGAAGACGACGAAGTCTGACCTGTAGTCGGCTGTGCCGTCGTGTCTTGGTGAAAGGAAGAATATGAAGTTTGCAGATGGTCCGGTTTGGCGAGAGGAAGAAGATGACGTTGAGTCATGAGGTGAGTTTAGCAGGCCATTGGGGTGTATTTGGGCTTTATGCAATGTGATGTGTCTTGGTGAGCTTACTTCACCTGATAGTGCCACCAATTGGGCCTATTTTTGTCTTCTAGCTGGGTTGTATTTATAAATGGGTAGAAGCCCAATAGACCAACCACCCCAAAACTCACCGTTTCACTTACACTATGTTTGGTTTGGTTTGAAGGATTTTGAGAGAGGAAATAAAAGGAAATAGAGGGAAATAGAATTTGTTGTTTAGATTGTTAAAATGAGAGGGAAAGGAAAGGAAATTGAGGGAAATTGAGGGAAATGATTGCTTTATATTTTAAACATTTTAGAGGAAATGGTTTCCATCCAAAAGTGGAAGGAAAGGTTGGGAAAGGAAAGGAATTCCATTCCTTTCCTTTTCTTTCCATCAAACCAAACATAGTGTTAATAATCACTGTTTGACTTAATGATATGGCATGAGCTCCCGGTGAATTACATTTTGGTTCTTCAACTCTTCCAAAATTGCAATAACTTTAATCTTTCCTCAACTTTTACACTTCTGCTCTTGATTTCTCCAAAATTACACCAACCTTTTCGAAACTCCAAATTCATTTGAAACACTTATTTAATCCATTAGAAACCCACTTTTACTTGAGAAACGAGCATGAAAAAAATAGGAAATGGAGACCAAAAATAAATATATAAATGGTACGATTAATGTTATCTAGTACATTCTGATATTGTAATGAATGGGTTATTTCTTAATTTGAGTTTTGATTTCCAGGTTGAATAAGTAAATATTTGAGATCTGTTACAGATTAATTTGAAGGAACCACGGGTTGTAAGAAGGATGCTTTGATACCAAATTTGTTCTGCTTATGTTTTAATCTGATTTGAATTGATGTTTAGTGGTGATTGATTTGCTAATTTGCTAATTTGCTCTGTTTTGTGAGAAGATTTTTGCAAATCGAAGAACATAAGAAGAAGAAGATAGAATAGAATGAAGGATGAGAGGAGTGAGATTGAGACAATAAACTAGAGAATAATTTTAGAGAATGTAAATTCATTCTTGAAATTGTAATAATCTGATGTCCATCCTTACATAGCAAAAAGCATAACAGAAGGGGAAAATTAGAAGACTTAATAGCACCAGACTTCTCTAAAGTATACGCGAATTTGCAATGTGCCATTAAATGTTTTTTTTTCGACAGTAAACCCCTTAAACTCTCATTTTTTTTGCACTCATTTGTTTTATTGCCCCCTGAGGAGGGGGCATCTCCATAAAGGTGGTACAAAGAAAAGAAGAGTTCAAGGGGTTTACCGTTAAAAAAAACATTCAAAAGACACATTGCAAATTCATGTACACTTCTGGGGGTCTGGTTCTGTTAAGTCAAATTAGAATCAAGTCCACGTGGGAAATGATTCCTACAGCTGACACACACAGTAGTTACGGTAAGCAAGCGCAAACGGTATCGTTTGAATTGAACCCAGAAACCCTAAACTAAATACTAAACGGCACGTCGTTTAGATATAGACACGGCCATATATAATCCTTCTTATTTTTCACAGACAACCCTAGCAGCTTCTCAGTTGACCTCTGACTTCCTCTTCGTCTCTCTTCGAAATCCAACCAAAATCCTTCCAAAACTAGCCAAAACTCCACCAAATTTGCAACCTAACATAGACTAGTCTTAGGTTTTGCTTGGAAGCCCTAGCTTTGGTCTTTGCTTGTCCACAATGAAGCTCGTCAGGTCACTAATTACTCTGTGTTTTTATTGTAGTGATTTGTTCGTTCATTTGTTTGTTTGTTTGTTTTTTTTGGCTGCTGATAATTCGATCTGTAAATGAACAGGTTCTTGATGAAGTTGAACAATGAGACCGCGTCGATTGAGCTCAAGAACGGAACTATTGTTCACGGCACCATCACAGGTTACTTTCTCTTTCACCTGATGCTTCGTTTCCTTTCTTTTCGTTTCCTTTATTTTCGTTTCAAGGTTAAATTTATCTAGGGTTTTATTAAACCCTACTGTTCTTTTATTTTTTATTTTTGTGTACTTCTTAATTTCTTTCCACCATATGCTTGAATAGCCTGGTTCTGTTGCATCTATGGTCATTGTTTGCATTTTCAAGTAAAAACAATTGTAAACGTAGAGGTGAAGAGAGACTTCAGTCTGTTTCCTTTTCAAAATCGAATTGATTGCTTATCAGAATAAAACTTTCTCTTTTTATTATTGCAAATAATTATATATATTATATATCTGTGCAGTGCAATGCAATGCAATAATTATGGGCCAGCCAGCGCACTCATATTGAAGATTCAAACATGCTTCATTTTGGTTTGGTTTGGTTCCGTTTGATTTGGTTTAACATCCAAAATTCGATGAGAGCTAGTATTAATTAGTATAGTTGGTAAGGTTTTTAGTAATAATACTAAATTATATATTATTTAATCAATGCTTGATATGCATATTCATTGCCCCCATTTTTTTTTTTTTTGTTGCCCAGAAATGCACTTACAAAGTTGATTTAGACAAGGAAATGAAACGATGTTGAATGTTGAAATAAGAGACGAACCATTAATTTTGTCAAATGATTCAGATTAAAAGAATGAAGTTCTTTATTACAAATGCAATGATTAGTGCAAGTGTTACACCTTTCACTTAGTTGTAATGTTAACAGTAAACCATATAAATGATCTGTTTCCCTAGTTCATTTTCCTCTGTTTCTTGCCCTTTTAGTCTTGTAGATAACATTCACACAATTTTCATTTGTTAGAATTTACTCTTTCTCTTTCTCCCAGACACGTGCACTCATGCACAGATGGATATTCTCAATCACTGGTAAGACACAAACTTCCGCGTACTGTTGCCAATCAACCCTATAACCTTAACCACATGTAAGCTTGTCAAACCCTATAGGCACGTGTGCTTTTTATCCTTTTCTTCTTTCAATTTTTGGGTTGAAGAAAGAGAGGAGGGGTAGTGAGTGTTGTGGTGGTGGTGGTGTTTGTTAATGCACTAATTTGAAGACTTTGCTTCTGTTATTGATTTGTTTCTGGTTTAATTAATTAAGGAAAGCTACATTACTTTGGGATTGCATATAATTTTGATCAGAGTTTCCTTTCATGAATTTACTGAGGTAGGCTGTGCTAGTGTTGTTGCATCATATATATATATATATATATCTTGATGTGACATGATAACAAGAGTACACACATTGTATATTTTTTCTATAGCCAGAGTGATACCGACATTGTATGTTTTACCTAGTTGAATTATTGATTGCTTTGTATACATACACTTACTGATGGGTTTACTGGTTTATTACAGGTGTTGATATCAGTATGAATACGCATTTGAAAACAGTGAAACTTACTTTGAAGGGGAAAAATCCAGTGACTTTGGATCACCTCAGTGTGCGGGGTAACAATATCCGTTATTATATTCTTCCTGACAGCTTGAATCTTGAAACATTGCTGGTCGAAGAGACACCTAGGGTCAAGCCCAAGAAACCAACTGCTGGTATTGTCATAATTTCACTGTATTCGTGTTGTGATTATATCTATTAAAGCTTGATTTTCATTAATACTAATGATGTAAAACTTTCACATGCGCTTTGAAAATTCAGGGAGGGCAGGAGTGGGACGTGGTCGGGGCCGTGGACGTGGTCGTGGACGTGGTCGTGGCCGTTAAATATGTTGCATTGATTCCAATTTTTGGAGCACCTAGTTATGTAAACATCTATGACCTATGTTGTAGGAGAGTATGTTGGTGGTGATCATAGGGACGGGAAAGGGAGTGATTGTCATTCTAATTGTGTTGAGAGGCTTTGTTCATGAGTTTTGAGTTACGCTCCTCTGTTTTGATTTCATATAAAACTCGATCACAAGGACAGTAATCAATTAGCATATGATCTATTACCAGTATTTTCCAACTAGCACATTAAGTTTTGGCTTGGCATTTGCATTGACAGCAATGTCGACTTTTGGAGTACAACAATCCTAAAGTCGCACTTCTAATGTGAATAATATAAATTTTATTCTTAACAGTCCTGGAAGATGTTATAAAGTCTTTAATAGTTTAGTTTTTTTTTTTTTTTTTTTAAAGAGAGCCACAAGCGGCACGACCCAGACACAGCTGGAAACAAAGAAACAACACAGCAAAATAGCAATAAAACAACCCAAGCAAACCCAGGAGCAACTAACAGCAGCTAGAGCCAGTACAAAAATAACTTCTTTGATCATTCTCTATCTGTGCGCGAATACACATGGACGCATCCTCTTTCCAATCCACCACATCCTTGACTCTCAAAGCTTCAATTGCAAGAGCTAAAGCCACCTTATTAGCCTTTGAATGCACAAAAATTGTAAACCACATTTCCAGCATCCGAAACAATGCCCTGAATTGAGTCCAGGATGCCACCATGAACAGCATCCGAGTTGTCACCATTCACAATCTGCTTAATCACGACCTTCGAATCAGATTCCACAGCATAGTTCACCAGCCCCATATATCTCCCAACCATAAGCCCCTTGTAAATCGCCATAGCATTTGCCGAATCCATATCATAATTAGCTTCACATCCTTGTGCCCAACACCTTAACACTCTGCCTATCTCATCTCTAACAACAATGCCAAAACCAACTCTCCTCCTCTTATCCACTCTAGCATCACAATTAATTTTGGGCATACCGTGATCCGGTGGCCTCCAACAAGCATCCACAACCTCACCACTTCTCCCATCAGTCACCATATCCTTTCCCCTATTAAGCTGCCCTCTTCGAATCTCGTCAATATAGGTTCTACTTCACCATACAACCTCATACATATCATACTTTTTTCCATTATGAATCCAGTCATTCCTAGTGCACCAGACTTTCCAAATAGTAATACAAAAAAAATTCCAACTCCCCCTTCGGCAACTCTTAGAATAGAAACACAACAAATCAAGGACATTATTAATTCCTATTTCTTTACTTACCACTTGGGAGCCACCACTCACGAGCATACTTCAGATTAGAACAATCCCAAAGTGCATGTAAAGTAGATTCCCCCACTAAACCGCAGACCTGACAGATATCATCACAACTAATACCCCTTCTTCTCAAATTTCCTCTTGTTGGAATCCAATCATAGCATGATTTCCAAATGAAGATTTTGATTTTCAGAGGTATTTCCATTTTCCACAATATCTTCCACCATTTACTTACTTCACTTGAGCAGGAATGGCAATGATCAGCACACAAATTTCTACCAATCCAATACCCACTTTTGACTGTAAACCTTCCATTCTTATCATACCGCCACCCTCCTATCCTCCAACTCTCCAATACCAGTCGGTATTTGCAAAATTCCATCCACATCAAACTGCACAAAATTCTGTTGAAGCTTCTGTATGTCCCAGTTACCAGCAGGAGACAACAATCGGTCCACAGTGCTATTAACATCCAGATTTCGGGGAGATTAAATGAAAGGAACATTGTCTCTTGGAATCCACTTATCACCATAAACTCGACTCTTTTTGCCATTGCCTATTCTCCATCTCATACCTTCATACAATATAGCTTTCCCCCACATCAGACTATTCCATACATAGGAACCCTTTTTTGAAGCAGGAACATCCAAAAAAATCAACATTATTGAAATAGCATCCTCTCAATACCTTCGTAGCAAGTGAGTTGGGATTCTTGAAAATCCGTCAACATTGTTTAGCGAGTAAAGCTCTATTGAATGTCTCCAGGTTGCGAAAACCAAGCCCTCCCTCCGATTTCGGTCTACATAGTCATTGCCTTTTGCACCAATGCATCTTAAGGCTCTTATCGTTTCCACCCCACCAAAATCTGGCCGTGAGCCTCTGTATCTCATCAACTAGGCTGTTTGGTAATATAAAAATACACATAGCATATGATGGAATAGCTTGGATAACTGCTTTAATCAGGATTTCTTTACCACCTACACATAACATCTTCTCACCCCACGCTTGATTCTATGCCATACTCTATCAACAATTTCCGCAAACAAATTCCTTTTGTTTCTACCTGAAAAACAAGAGAGACGGAGGTATCTTTCGTGACAATCCACCAACTTTATTCCCACTAAAGAGGCCAATCCCTTCCATTGTGCCTATTGAAGGGCTAACACAAATAGCCGATTTTTCAAAATTGACGACCTGCCCGGAGGCTTCTGAATAGTTGCGTAGCACCCTCTTTATTGCCTCAATAGTTTCTGTCATCAACTCTCAAAAAAATTAGGCTATCATCGGCGAAAAATAAATGTGAGATTGTAGATTGTGTCTACTAGGTTTGAGGCCATTAATCTCACCCCTATCTTGCTCACCCTGAATCAAGCTAGATAAACCCTCCGCACACATCAAAAATAGGTAAGGAGACAGTGGGTCTCCTTGCCTAAGTCCTCTAGACGGAATAATATGGCCATACAACTCCCTATTTAATCTAAAAGAATATGAAACCGAACTAATGCAATTCATGATGAGTTTCCTCCACTTTTTCCAGAGTCCCAGCTTTACCACCATTCTCTCAATAAGACCCCACTCCACCCTGTCATAGGCTTTTGACATATCCAACTTCAAAGTCATAGACCCTTTCTTTCCTTTTCTTCGTTTGAGCCTACTAATACACTCGAAGCCAACAGTTGTGTTATCGGAAATCATTCTCTTTGGAATGAAAGCACATTGTGTTTCAGAAATAATTTCCCCCATAACTCCTCTAAACCTATTTGTCATAGCCTTGGTGATAATCTTATACAAAACACTACATAGGCTTATAGGCCTATAATCCCCCATGTTTGTTGGCTTTTGAACTTTGGATATGTGAGTTATCACCGTACTATTAATGTCCTTCAAACACCTAGCCTTGTTCAAAATCTCGAGGCATAAACTCATACCTCTGCCCCTACAATGCTCCAAAATTTCTAATAAAACGCAGCCAGGAAACTGTCTCTCCCAAGAGCTTTCAAAGGATCTATCCCATAAACCTCCCTTTTAATCTCCTCACCTGTAAAGTCCTTATCCAAATAAGCAACCCTCTGTTTAGGAAACATCTTGCACACACCTTTCATGATTGCCTCCGTAGCCTCTCTCGAAGGATTGCTAGTAGTAAATAAAGCATTGAAATACTTCGTGATAATCTCTTGTACCTCTTTGTCTCCCTCTTTCCAACGACCCTCAGCATCATCTATTCCTCTAATGTGGTTTCTTGCTCTCCTTGTGGTTGCCTTAGCATGAAAAAACCTGGAATTTTTGTCACCAAGCTTTAGCCAATCGATTCTAGCTCTTTGCTTCCAGTACCTCTCCTCAGCATTGATAGCATTGTTCAATTTTTCCTTTAAAACCGCCAGCTTCTTCCATGAAAGAGGCATGCTCAAGTTGCTAGCCTCACGAAGAGCCTTCCTTCGAGCCACAATATCTCTCTTGAATTCCATTCTTTTTTCCACATTCCAGACAACCAATTTGTCTCCACAAGCCTATATCTTCCTCTTTATTTCTTCCATCCCATTTACTCCTTCTTATGGCTCTCCCCAAATATTTGAAACAATATATTTACATTCAACATCATCACTCCAACAATCTTCATAAAAGAAAAGCTGCCACCTTTCTCCGAACCTTCCTCTTCTACGATTTTGTTGTTCCTCAAAGCTTAGGACCAAAGGTCTATGGTCCGAGCCCTAAAATTCTAGATACTGAATGGAATAATTCGGGTATATATTTCTCCACCTACTTTTGCACAGGCCTTTGTCTAGGCATTCCAGAACCATAGACAAGCCTTCCCTCTTATTACTCCATATAAACCCCATATCATCCAACTTGCATTCTTCCATAGTCTCACGAAAACTAGCCAAATCCCTCCATTTCTTCTTAGCTTCTCCATATTTCTCACTATCAAACATAACTTCATTGAAATCGCCCATACAAACCCACGGACATTCAATCATACCCGCAATCCTTTTTAATAACGTCCAAGAATGGCTTATTTGAGAAGGGTCAGGATTCCCATAGAAGCCAGTAAACGTCCATCTCTACCCTCCATCTGTAAGCACTCTCACATCAATGTGTGATTGGGAATAAGATACCAAGCTAACATCTGTGTTACTATCCCAATACAAACAAAAACCTCCTGATTTTCCACAACTATCTATCACCAATTTTCCACTGTATCCTAAGCTAACCCTCCACTTCTCCATTTTGTCATGACCACACCTAGTTTCTATTAAAAACATAACCTCCGGTTTCACCTCTTGTTTGTGATATCGCAGGATATTGAACACTCGAGAGCTACCCAACCCCCGAGCATTCCATACGAAGATCTTCATTGCTCTCGACGGACAGATAGAGATCGGTCAGCCGATATATTTGATTTTGGTTCATCAATTGCTGCCACTAAAACCTGTTTGTAGGTAATAGTTGTCGCAGGGATTTCCGAAGACTTCACCACCAGTCCTCTATTTTCCATCGAAATCATGCCTCCCCCTTATTTGCTTTCTTCTTCGACTGCCTTGCATTGGTTTCTCCCTTCCGACTGCTTATTCACTCTGGCCTTCTTCTTCAAAGCTCTGAGATCACTAACAAAGCCACCCTCTGATCTTTTCCCCAGTTCAATCCTTAACGAATTCTGTTTATCCACCAATGAAGAAACCCGATTTACCTGTTTCCAACCTTTCTTGACTTCTCTGTTACAACCCGGTCCACATGTTGTGTCTTCCTTCAGATCTTGGTGTTTTCCAATGCACTCCAGCCCTGTTTGTTTCAGTTTGTCTTTTTTAGAGTTCATAATCTCCTTGGTGGGCTTTACTTAGCCCAAGTCATTCTTAGAAGACCCACTAACATTACTAACTTGGGATACGTTTGGGCCCATTACTCTAGGTTTTGTGATAACCCTATCTCTCTCAATGCCTCATGGACTTCTTAACCTTTGACCTTCTCCTTCAATGACACCCGAATCTATACACATGGCGGCGCCATTTTCCTCTTCTCTATGTTTATTCTTCCCAGATTGGACTCCCCTATCCACCTCAAGACTCCCCATACAGCTGTCCTTGGAAATCAAAGGTCGCTTCTATCTTTCTCACCGTGATGATTGGGATGTTGATCCCCTCTGTTCACCGGAATTGCCCTCTGGGAGACTTTTTGAACTTCTCCAAAATTCTGGTGATCGTCTATGATTCATCCTATTATCTTTGACACCATGCGACCCCATATATGTGCCCCTGTTCATATTCTCCTGTCTTCCAAACCGGTTCTGCATTTTCTTGAGAGGGCTTCCCGTCCGAAGCCACATACACAACTGATAATTCTGTTGGAAAATTCCATCGTGTGGGGCCACACATGTAAATATTAAATGTGTTATGCTATCTTTGGTTAAGCCTAAATTAAAGTGATCTAATTAAGATTTAAAGTATTAAGGTTTAAGGGTATAATTATTATGGAATTAATGTGTAGATACCAGAATGTTATATCTAATTTGATGAGGGGCCGAATTAGAAATAGTAAAACCTATAATAATCTAATTATTATATATTGGGGTTATGGTCCTCAAATTACACGATCTTTTCAGTTTGTCTGTATCCCCATCAATAGAGAACATTTTAGGGTTTACAAAGATCGTGATAATTTGGAAAATCACAATCCGTCCACCAACTTCCGGTAATGAATTCAGGTACGCTTCCGCTTTCTATTATCTCCTCTTTCTCTTGAATTGATATGGGTTAGGAACATGAATTTAGGGTTTGATTAATCATGATATAGAAACATGTTTAGGTTAAGCTTTCGGATTAATTATGTAAGTATTCATGTTGATTTAGTTTTAATCAAAATTTACTTACAAATTCGCCTCCGATGTCACCTCCCTGATGTCCCCTTCAAACGGACATTCTCAGATGCCATGGCCGATTCTTCTACATTTAAAACAATAGTCTTGGAGCCTTTCATAGCGTAGGAGCATCATAGTTACCTTTCTAGTTCCCATGAGATCAACTCTTGTAAAAGAGAATAAAAGAGAGAATTTGCTGAATACTTTTCATTGATCTCAGAGTGCAAATATATACAACTTGCTAACTTTCTCTACAAGTCTATCACTTCCTACAATTAAGCTATCATAGCTACAATACAGCAGAACTCTAAGGAAACCAATAACTCTAAGGAAACTAACTACAATTAAGGAATACAAACGGAAAACAAATACTTGTTAATAATACAAAGGATATGACAGATTTAACTTTCCAACACTCCCCCTCAAGTTGGAGAGTGGATGTCTTGCAATCCCAACTTGCGAACCATAGGTATAAAAAACTCCTTTCCCAAGGCCTTGGTCAAAATGTCAGCTAGCTGATTTGCAGAACTCACAAATCTTGTTACCACAGAACCGTCTTGAATCTTGTCTCTTATAAAATGACAATCCATCTCTATGTGCCTTGTACGTTCATGAAAAATATGATTTGCTGCTATGTGTATTGCAGCCATATTGTCACAATACAGCAATGCAGGCTCTTGATGCAAAACGCCCAAATCTCTGAGTAAATAACGAAGCCATGTCAATTCACAACAAGCTCCTGTCATTGCACGATACTCTGCTTCAGCTGAAGAAAGGGAGACTGTTTTCTGGCGCTTCGACCTCCATGAAATTAATGATGGGCCTAGAAATACACAGTACCCTGTAGTCGATCTTCTCGTAAGTGGGCATCCTGCCCAATCTGAATCAGAGTAAGCTCGCAGCCGAAGATCACTGGTTGAGGAGAAGAAGAGGCCTTGGCCAGACGCAGATTTCAGATACCGCACAACCCGTAAAGCTGCCTCCCAATGATCCTTTTGAGGTTGATGCATAAACCTGCTCAATATGTGGACAGAGTATGTAATATCTGGTCTTGAAACTATGAGGTATATTAATCTCCCAACTAATCGCCTATATCGTCCTGGATCTTTGAGTAGCTCACTCTTATCAGATAATTTTAAACCACGTTCCATGGGGGTATTGATGGGAGCTACCCCTAATAAACCTGCATCCTTAATGATTTCCAATGCATACTTCCGTTGAGAAATAAAAATACCAGTCTTAGATGTAGAAATCTCAATACCAAGGAAATACTTCAATTCACCAAGGTCTTTAAGATGAAATTTATTATGTAAAAATTTCTTGATATCAGTTATGCTCATGGGATCATTACCAGTAATTAAAATGTCGTCAACATATATCAAAAGAGCAGTAAAGGACTTGTCTGGCTTTCTGATGAATAAAGAGTAATCAGCTTTCGATTGTTCATACCCAGCTGAACGGATGGCCTCAGAGAATTTAGCAAACCATTGACGAGATGCCTGTTTCAACCCATATAATGACTTGTGGAGACGACAAACCAAGTGTTCCTCCCCCTGTCTCCGAAGCCCTGGCGGTGGAGACATGTAAATTTCTTCGTGGAGATCACCATGAAGGAAGGCGTTATTAACGTCTAGTTGATGAAGGGACCAGCCACGGGCAGCAGCTAGAGCTAGTAGACAACGAACAGAGATGATCTTGGCTGTCGGGGAGAAAGTATCCTGATAATCAATCCTCTCCAATTGAGTGAAACCTTTTGCCACAAGGTGTGCTTTATACCGCTCAATTGATCCATCAGACTTAAGCTTGATCTTGAAAACCCAACGACAACCAATGGGAGTCTTACCAGCCGGAAGAGGAGTGAGAGACCAAGTGCCATTTGCTCTGAGAGCCTGTAATTCCGAATTCATTGCTTCTTGCCACTCAGGGTGAGTGGCTGCCTCAGAATAAGACTTGGGCTCCGTGACATTTCCGATTTGAGCAACAAAGGAGTGATATGCAGGCTGGTATCTATGATATGAAACAAAATTTGACAGTGGGTAACGTGTACCTTTGGTCGGAGCTGGAACGAGGGAAGTCGATTGGTCGGAGTAAACAGTGGAGCAGACATAATCGTTGAGCTTGATTGGCGGAACAGTCTGGCGGCTGGAACGACGGAGGGGTTGGATTGGCGGAGCCGGAGGCTCGAGAGAGAGGAGGGACAGTGCGGGTGAGGGAAGAAGGTGGTCGGAGAGAGTAGGTGGGGTGGCCAGCGCCGGAGATGGTGGATTAGAGGGCGCCGGTTCGATGGAGGCCGTAGATGGTGGATTGAGGGCTGTTTGTGGTACAAGAGGTGAAGTGGGATTTGTTTGGTTAAGAGGAGGCGGAGGAGTTGTGGTAGGGATAGGGTCAAAGGCTGAGTCAATAAGATCATGGGTCAGTAATGGAATTGGGCCAGAGTTGTGGACCAACAAAGGTGCAGCAGAATTAGGCTTGACAGAGGCATATGGGAAAATATTTTCATGAAATTTCACATCCCGACTAGTAAAAACATTTTTGGATGATAAATCGAACAATTTGTATGCTTTTTGACCGACGGGATAGCCAATGAAGATGGAGGGCAGGGCACGACGATCAAATTTGTGAGAAGGGTGAACGTTGGTGGCATAAGCAAGACAACCAAACACTCGGAGATGAGAATAAGAGGGCGGTTTTGAATAAAGAAGTTCAAAAGGAGTTTTGAAAGAGATAACCGGTGAAGGTAACCGATTGATGATGTGGACAGCGGTGAGAGCACATTCTCCCCAAAATTGTGAAGGGAGTTGAGCATGAAATTTTAAAGCACGAGCCACTTGTAAGATGTGACGATGTTTGCGTTCCACAACCCCATTTTGTTGAGGAGTATAAACACAAGAATGTTGAAAAATGACACCATTATCTTGAAAAAAAGAACGAAGTGAGATAAATTCTCCACCATTGTCACTTCGAAAAGTTTTAATGCGAGTTTCAAATTGAGTGAAAACATAACTGAAAAAATGTTTTAAAATTGGTTGTGCTTCAGTTTTGTGACGCATTAAAAAAATCCATGTAAAACGTGTATAATCATCAACAATGGTAAGAAAATAATTAGCACCAGAAATAGAAGAATGTCGATAACGACCCCAAATATCACAATGTATAATATCAAATGGCTTTGTAGCGGAAATAGTACTAGTACCGAAAGGTAAACGACTCTGCTTAGCCAAAGGACATGTATGGCAAGCATTATTTGACTCAACAGAAAAATTTTAAAAATTCTTAGCAATGAAACCTAAGCGAGAGTGTGATACGTGGCCTAAGCGACTATGCCAGAGGTCGGTGGATGAAATGGTAAGGTTGCATGCAGGTCGGTTTGTAGATGAGGAAAGACTGGTCAAAGATTTCTCTGTTGCTAGTGCCACCAAATAGTATAATCCGTTACGTTGTTTACCCAAACCAATCGTCCTCCTCGTAGCCAGATCCTGCAAAACACACCAATAAGGGAAAAAAATCACTGAACAGTTTAGACTTCTTGTCAAACGACTAACTGACATCAAATCAACTTTGAATGTAGGCACAGATAACACATCATGCAGATAATAGGCGGAATTCAGAGGCAAAGACCCTTTTGCAATAATATTCGCTTTTTCTCCGCTAGGCAACAATACAGGTGGTAATGAGCAATTTTTATTTTTATACAACAGCTGAGATGAAGAAGTAATATGATCCGTTGCCCCACTGTCAATAATCCAGTTATGGGAATTGATTTTAGACAAACCTGGCTTTGTTACCGCATTCGCTTTGGAACTAGAACTTTCGTCACGAGTGTTAAGAAGTGATAAAAGCTGCTGGAGTTGGGTTTCTGATAATGAAACCGTAGGCCTTACCTCATCGCTGCGAGACACCTCAGATACCTGATTAGCAGCAGAAAATCCTTTATGTTGATTTGAAATTGGGCCTGAATTCATTCTTGTCTTGGGATGTCCTGATGGGTACCCGTGTAATTGAAAGCATTTGTGAACCCAATGGCCCATTTCACCGCAGTGAGTGCACTGAGGTCGTCCCCTTCCTGATCCAAAACGCCGCCGATCCTGGTCAAAGCGACGTTCTCCTTGCGGTCGAACATCCTGAGGCTGAGACGAACGGTTTGCTGGGGACTGATATGGGCGGTCTGGTCCTGCAAAAAAATTTGATTTTCCCCCATTGTTGTGACGCACCGCCATAGCAGCGCTCCCACCAAGTTCAGTTGCGGTATTTGTGACACTGAGGAGTCTTTGTTTTTCTTCTTGAGAAACTGAAGAGTAGGCTTGGCGGATGGAAGGCAGAGGATTCATTAAGAGGACTTGACCTCGAATTGCAGAATAAGTCTCATTCAAACCCATTAGGAACTGCATCAATTTTTGTTGATCTGCCTGTGCGCCATGTGTTGTGTCTGAATATGAAGCCAATTCATCCCATAAACCCTTCAACTTAGTGTAGTAGGCAGAGACAGAGAGTTGTTCTTGCCGAAGATAAGCAATATCTCACTGAATCTCGAAGATGCGAGGTGCATTGCTTTGAGAGAATCGCTCACGGAGGTCTTCCCAAACTTCATGAGCGGTAGAATAATAGATCACGCTGTCTGCAATTTCTGGATTTATAGTATTGACGATCCAGGAATGAACCATGTCGTTACATCGTGACCAAGACGCATAGCCTTCAGGATCAGCCTCTTCTGAAGGAGCTTCGATAGAGCGATTGACAAATCCGAGTTTGTTCTTGGAGTTCAAGGCCAGAGTCATAGCCCTTTTCCAACCAGAGTAATTGTCTCCATTCAAAGATTTGGAGACTAGAACCAATCCTGGATGATCCGAGTGATGAGTGAAATAAGGATTCGAGATGTCAGATTTTAAGAAATTTGATGTAAACTCTGATTTAGATGAACCAGAGGAGGCAGCAGTCTTGCCGGAATTTGAATGTGAAGATGGAGGTGTTTGTGTAACTTCATCGTTAGCCATGACAGTAAAAAAAACTGAGAAGATGCCTCTACGAGAGATTATAGTGCAGAGATGAGTCGGGATCTCAACCACTGCTCTGATACCATGTAAAAGAGAATAAAAGAGAGAATTTGCTGAATACTTTTCATTGATCTCAGAGTGCAAATATATACAACTTGCTAACTTTCTCTACAAGTCTATCACTTCCTACAATTAAGCTATCATAGCTACAATACAGTAGAACTCTAAGGAAACCAATAACTCTAAGGAAACTAACTACAATTAAGGAATACAAACGGAAAACAAATACTTGTTAATAATACAAAGGATATGACAGATTTAACTTTCCAACAACTCTAAGGCTTCTAACCAAAGGTTCTGAGATGAGCACAGTAACTCCGATTCTCAGAAACCGATTATTTTCTTCTCTAGCAGTAGCCAAATCGACCTCCTTGACATCTCCAATCAATTTTCCAAGGACTTTCCAAGGAAGAGTCCTATCTCTTCTGACATACATAAAGGTGGTATTTTGTGTATTTGAATCCAAAATTCCACCTTGTTAAATTCAAGATTGGTAATATCCCCATCAAGCGACATCTTCTCAAATATAACAATTGCCTTATCAAAGTTCCACGGTCCACCATTAATAATTCTATTTCGATCCTCCGTATTAAAGAACTGAAACGTGAAGATATTCCCTTTTACCCATTCGATATCCAACCCTTCACTTAGTTTCCAGATTGTGTTAAAAAAAACTCTAATAAAAGCATCCTTGTTCACTAGCACTTTGGTCACTACCTTTCCCACCAAGAAAAACGCAAGTTTACGTTCTCTTCTGGTTTTCATTCCTTCGTCTAGAGATTTAATTGGGCCCTCCAACTCTTGTATTGACAGCGCACTACATAACCTCTCAAGCTCATCCACATCCATGGTAAATACTTAAGAACTGTAGCTCAAAGTCTTTAAACCTCAGAACTGTTCACACTCACGTCTTTAGTTGCCAGAGCAAGCTAATGGGAGGACTCTTTTTTTCCTTTTGTTATTGTCTTTAATAGTTTAGTTATTGACATGGGTTAGAACCATAAACATATGACTTTATTTTTTTTTTACATGGATTAGAACCCAAATGGAGTTTTTTTTTTTTTTTTTTCCTTAGTGTCTATTTGAAGGGATGCTACTTACTAATTTTATAAAACCTATTTCACCTACCTATAAAAAAATCTGTTGTCTTGCACCGAAAAGTAGAGAAAGATTATACCGCGGTTACGGTGTTTGGAGCCCTAGCACTTCGGTGGCTTGCAATCGAGAGTACTTTCAAGCCATTTCTTGACAAGGTTCGGGCCTCCATGGACAAGTCTAATTCTGCTCACGATCCCGGCGATGCTGATGAAGATAGCTACAAGTCTCCCTCAATGTTGATACTTTAATTAGTTCATGTTTGGAGGAACTATGTGCTTCTTTTGATGTTGTAAGTGGTGATTATCATTATTGAGTTTATGGAATTATATTTTTAGCTTAATAGTCCTGATTATCCCAATTCTAGGTAAAACCCCTTCTTTGGGTAATTTTTACACATGTGTGTCCATAGGGATGTTTGAAACACAATTAGAATGACAATCACTCCTTTCACGTCCCATGATCACCACCAACATACATACTATGTATATTCATTAATTACACTCATATATTTAACTATATCTCTTTATTAAAGAAAAAAACCTTATGATAAACCCTAATTTTCATAATAAATTTTAATTTTATTTCAAGTATCAAATTTTCTCATCATTACATGATTATCATATAACAGAGTAATAGAAAAAGAATTTTCAGAGGACTCTGGTCATACAGAGGTAGATATTATTTTAATATATATATTTTTTGTCTTTCTTTTATGTCTAGTTCTATCAATAAACTATATATATATATATATATATATATTAAAAGATAGCTGTATATATCAATGATAATTCCAAATTAAAAATTTCTTGACTTCATATACAATCCATTTTTACATCTTCCCTTTCATAAAACTCCTACATTCAAGATTGATTTTGTGATGATGATGGTTGAATATGATTGATTTTGTTTTTCTGGGTTTCTTGAATTTAAAATCACAATAGGATGATTGATAAAGAGAAATCCTAGAAAACAAAAATAAACCATAACAAGATAAAATAAAAGCCTAAAGCTCAAATTTCAAATTCAACACCTGCGACTCAAATAAATTGTAATCGAAATCTTCTACTGAGATAGAAGATACAGAACACATCAAATATGGAACTTAAAAACAATCATATAAAAAGTAGTTCTAAAATAACCAATTTGTAACAAAACTAACCAGATTATATCAAAATATAAGTCAATTCGGTTGATAAGAAATAATTAAAAGGACAAAAAATATCTTGGAAACAAAAATCTAAACTTGAAAAGAAAAATAAAATAGAAACCAAAAAAAGGTAAATAAACTAAGAAATTGATGCTACTACATGGATCTAGATTGAAAAGTACAAACGAAAAAAAAAAATTTAACTTGAATCCATATATAGAGATGCATTATCTAATGTGAGGGAAATGATGCGTCCAGTTAGTCTAAAATCATTTAAAACTTCAAAAATAACATCAAAAATATTTTGAGCGGTATGAGTGAAATCCATAGGACGAAAACCAAGAATTCTTTTTTAGATCTTCCAATCAGTATCTATATAGTGTCCCATGACACATAAATACTCTTGTTTGAAATGTGCATTCCAAATATCGGAAGTTAGTGCAACTGAAACATTTAAACTCTGTTATTGAGCAACCAATTTGACTCGGTCGAATTGAAATTTTTTTAGTAAATCTCTTCTGGTGGTGTTTCTAGACACAGCTGAAAATTGAGGGTTAAATGCATTTTGGATAAATTTTTCAAAAGAAAGATTGTCATTGAAACCAATCGATTGATTGGCTTGTGCAATATAACGTACCATGCATTCCTTAGCATTGGCATCGTCATATCTCCAAGTACTAACAGACCAATCTTGGTTTCGTTGTAGTTGTATCTATTTAGTAGTATCTACATGACCATGTTTAAGCATGCTTGAGTCTCTATGCTTTCTCAAATGTCATGTTCCTTTCTTAGTATCGGACAATATTTTCTTACAAAATTTACAACAAACCTTAGATAATACTTGACCATCTAGGCCGATTACGTTTATTGGGTCAAAAGTATCCCATACCACATATTTTAACTTTCTGGTTCTTTGATGTCGTTGTCCCCGATGTCAAGGCAAAAGGACCAGTTAGTCCTTCAGTATCTTCCCCGACTTCCTCTTCCGGTGATGGAATAATAAAGTCATCATTGATCATGTTCAATCTATCTGAGAAATAAACAGGAATTTGAGTAGGATCCATTTCCTAGTTCCTATAAAATTAGACATAAACATTAAAATTAAAAACTAAGCAATAAATATTAAAAATACTAAATATAAACATTAACATTAAGTAAAAACTATCCCATAAATACTTAATATACAACACGATTTTTGGCTTTGCATGGTTGGGTGCTTAGGTTTTAGGGTTTCAGTGCCGTTTTGTGATTACGATCATTTTCTAGTCGGATTTTGATCTTATGTTCTTCATCAAAATTGTAGATCGTGAAATTTCATGCAACTTGGAATCAAGAATCTTGTAATTTGGAGTTGTTTACATAGAGTTACGTTAGTTTCAAGTTTCTACATAGGTTTGTCTTTTATTTTAAGGTTACTCCGCCGTTTTGCTTTTTTAGCCCTCTTCCGGTAAGATTCTGAAAAAAAATTACGGTGTGTTCAAATATTAATCTAGAGGGGGGGTGTGAATAGATTTTATCTGATTTTACCCAATTTTCGTTATTAGTCAAATATACGAAAATACCCCAGCTAGTCAATACAATACAACAAGTGTAATATGTATAGAATTTAAATAACACTTGATATTTACGTGGAAACCCTCAACAGGAAAAAACCACGGGCTGATAAGTGCGCTACACTCAAACCTCGAATCCACTAATTGTAATAACGTTTACAACTTAATCTCGATTTACGATCTAATCCCGATCAATAACCCGTTACCATTACCCGCATGCCTGTAAAAGTGGATCTAGTCCAATTGCTCATGTGAACACCTAATCCCGGTCATCACACAAGACTTACTTCTCCAAAGAGATCAAACATCTCATGTGAATATATGATGATATTTAAGGAACAAACAAGGCTAGGGAACCTTAGATGCTTATCTAGAATGATAATATAACAATTAATTCATTCCTAGATATCAAGAGCTAAATGACATGTCATAAAGCTTAGCTATGTAGAGGATAACCAATCCTAGATACAATAGCTATCAAAAACAATCTCAAACATTTTAATGAGGTTAATTAGCTAGATGCATATATCAATTATGAAATCCTAGCTATCAAAAAACAATCTCAATCATGCAATGAGATTAATTAGCTAAATGACATATAAACAATAAAACCTAGCCATCACAAATTAACTCAATCAACACATAATCTCAATCTTGTATGTAGAAATTACTCTAAGAACATATAAATAATAAATGAGATAAATTGATAAGTAAAAACACTAATTATGTAAGATGATAGTGTTCAACATATCATACCATGTGTGTTGAAGAATACCCATGCATTAGCACATGCTTGAAGATCCTAGATGATGCTTAGATGATGACTTATGCATATGGAAATGGGTTTGGAGAGTTAAAGAAGCAATCTTGGTGCTCTCTCTCACTAGGGAACTCTTAATCTCTCTCTAGGGTTTTGTATTTTTAGTTCCTTGAATACAAATGAGAAAAAAAGATGTATTTATAGTGCTAAGATGATAGCCATACAAATTACGTGACTTGTCCTTCAAAAATGAGCCAAATCGAACTCCAAATGAGTGAGATATGGCCAAATTAAGAAACAGGGTCGGGAATCAGGTCTACTGCTGTCTAGGTGTCGCGGTAAGCCAAAATGGCACTTGGACCACGGCGAATTGTTGTCGCTAGCATGTCGTTGTCACCTAGGATGGCACTTGAACCGCGGTGAAGTGTCACAGCACAGAGCTTGATATTCAAGCGACTCAAAACATGACCAAACAACATCGAAACCTTTCATATAATATATCGTTGGAAAGGTATGGAATTCTACTTTCTACTCCCATTATGGAATGAAATTTTTATGTCTGTAGAGAAAGTTATGGTCAGTTAAGTGACCAATGGTCAGATTCGGATAACAGCATTGATGCCCTGTTTTAGTGGTCACTTTTGAGATTTCAAAACCAATCCAAAGGTCATGAAATATTACGAATAATATACCGTTGGAAAGGTATGGGTGTCTAATTTGTCAAGAATTTTACAAAACTCAATTTAAATCTTTTAATAAAAAGTTATGGTCTCAAGACCATACAAATGTCAGTTTTGAAAAACATTTAAAACATTGAAATCCAATTTTTTGAAACTAGACACTTCACTCCAAACAACCGAACCAAATCTAACACTTATCCAAGAGAAGAATGATACATTCTCAAGTGGTCAACCATTGCGCTAAGACATGCACACCATCGTGCAAGCGCGGATGTTTCCGATCATCTTCAGGAAACGAATTACACTACACTTAAAACTAACAAACATGAAGTGCAAGTGTGGGAAGTGAATGCATCCTAATGCCTAACATATCATGGAATTGTCATTGAACAAGATGCACTCAATTCAAAACATGCATGAATAGAATTCATAGCTTTGCATCCTAATGCCCAAACATGTCATGGCATTTCAATGAACAAGATGCAATCATTTAAACATGCATGAAAAGACTTCATGGCTTTGCATCCTAATGCCTAAACATGTTATGACATTTTAATGAACAAGATGAAATCATTTAAACATGCATGAAGAGACTTCATGGCTTTGCATCCTAATGCCTAAATATGTCATGGCATTTTAATAAACTGATGCAATCAATTAAAACATGCAAGAAGAGATATTCAAGAACATGCATACACACATAAAAACATACAACTTACAAGAATAAAAATATGCATGAGTTGTGTGTGTGTGCAACCAGATCTCTTCAAAGCAAGTAAGCACTAAAATATACCTTTGCTGCTTCTTCTCTTGAGGTCTTGAGCAAGCCTTAGTTGTAAAAAATACCAACCATCAAATACCTAAGCTACCCTTACATCAAGCCCCAATATGTGGTTTGTCCACGAAAAAAGCCAATCAATAAATGGGAATTCTTAAAGATTCAGTTCTTTTGTTCTTCTTCAATCTCATAGATCGTGATTTTTTATGCAACCTAGAATCAAGAACTTTGTGATTTAGGGTTTGCAGCACTGAGTTACGTCTGTTTCAAGTTTTCTATTCTGGTTTGTTTCTCTAGGGATAAGTTTTGGCGCTGTTTTGTAATTTTGATCCTCTTTCAGTCAGATTCTGATCTTATGTTCTTCATAAAAGGTGTAGATTGTAAAATTTCATGCAACATGGAAACAAGAATATCATGATTCGGAGTTTTTTTTTCACAAAGTTACATCAATTTCAAGTTTCTGAATTGGTGTAACTTTTCTTTTAGGGTTACACCGCTGTTTTGCGTTTTTGGCCCTCTTCTGATAAGATTCAGTTCATTTGTCCTTCTTCAAGTTTGTAGATCGTGATCTTTTATGCAACCAAGAATCAAAAACTTTGTGATTTAGGGTTTACGGAACTGAGTTACATCCGTATCGAGCTCTATGGATCCTATGTGCATGGAGGCTGTTTTGTCTCTTTCATCTCCGGTAACGGTGTCTTCCACCTCGACTAGTCAGGTTGGTCTGAGTATGGTGAGTGGACTGAATTCCTCTTCTTAGGTTGTTCCTCTCGCGTCTGGTGGGGTGTGTTCATTAATTGGTGAGCCGATTCCTCCTCAGCCTAAGGGGGTGTTTCAGTGATTGTTCCGAATTCAGTTACAGGTCTCATTCAGAGTTCAGTGTTTATATTCAAGGATGGTAAGTCTTTTGCGGGTCTCTTCAAATCTCCTATTATTGAGACTTTACGGGTGCCATTAGTTCCCTCTAAGAATGGGGGGGTATGTTTCTGTTTGGGTGGATCCAATTGCTTATCAGGCCTGTCTTGAGTTGTGTAGGAATGCTCTTATTGGTCGTGTGGTGCTCTCCAGTAGTGAGCGGCTTTTGAAGCTTGTGGATCTTAAGGCAAGACTTAGCAAGCATTGGATGTTAAATTCTGATTGGCGTTTATATCTCTAGGGAGAGGCTATTATCAGATTCTTTTGAAGTCTCCTACTGAGATGAATCATGTTTGGGGGTTCGGTTCGGTTCATCTAAAGCTAGGTATTCTACGTCTACAGCCTTGGGTCCTAGATTTTAACCCATCTCTACAGAAGTCCACAAATGCTCAGGTTTGGGTTAGGTTCTTTAATCTATAGTGGGAATACTGGCATCTGAAAATTATTTATGACTTAGCTAGAGGGATTGGGGTGCCATTGCGGTTGGACAAGGCTACTAGTGATGAGGATTTTGCTCATTATGCTAGAATTCTAGTTGATGTGGATGTACCATTATAGCTGCATACTTCAGTATTGTTGAAGAGGGATGAATTTCATAGTTCTTTTATAGCTGTTGAGTATGAGAATCTCTCAGCTTTTTGCTCAACTTGCTCTTCTATAGGTCATTTTCCTAGTTCTTGTCGTTGGAACAAGTCTTCTAAGGTTCCTCTGAGTAGTTCTACAAAATCAACCCAGGATATAGCGGGGGATTCTAGAGTTTTTAGGGATGATGGTTTTTAGCCTATTAGGACCCGTTCCTCTAAATTAGTTTATCGCCCTGTTATTGCTCCTTAAGAGAAGGTCCCGTTATCTAATGTTTTTTTAGCTATTCACCAGGATGTAGGTGGTCATGATTCAATGGTTGTCCATACTTTAGTACGGTCTAATTTGATTTCGGGTTCCACTTCGTCTACTGGTTTGGTTCTTTCTTCAAATCCGTTTTCATCTACTATCTCAATTATTTCAGAAGTGGCTTCAAGTTCGGTTCCTCCAAAGATTTCCAAGGCATTATAGATTAGCAAGGGTTTAGGATTTGATGATGGGGTCACTGATTCAGTTATGGTTCCTAGTTCCTCGATTGTTGATCCTTCTATTAGTTCTGTCAGTTCGACTGTAGGGGTGGTGCATTATTCGAGGACTGTTGTTCAGGTTCTTTGATGGTTAATCAGGTTTGCCATATGGTCTCTACCATTTTATCTAGGTCCTCTTCTCGTCCAGGTCATACGGCTCGTCGACAAGTTAGGTTTCATGAGGTTTCAGGCAATCAATCATTTGATGAGGCAGTTGTGTCTTCGGCTTCGAATGTCAATGTGGATCAGAGTAGTTTACGAGATGGATCTGGTTTTTCTTGTTCTTCGGTTGTGGATCCTAGGGTGCAGATTCAGAGCTCGGGTTCGTGGTCAGATTCTCAGGCCGAGCTTCGCCTCATTGTAGATTCTTTATGGGCTTCATAGGTAAAGGATGGTGAGTTAGTTACTGCTGAGGTTGCTTAAAGAGCTTTGACGGTTAAGAGTAGGCTGGCTTCTTTAAAGTCTGGATACCATGCTCCTTTAACGGTTTCCGATGATTAATGTTCTCTTTTATATCTATCGTGGGATCTAGGGCGAGCCTACGAGGCGGGTACTTAGAAAGTTGTGTCGTTTACATAGATCTGTTTTGGTTTGTATTGCAGAGCCTATGGTTGATTTTTCCTCTATCTCTTTAGGTTTCTGGTCTTCGCTCGGTCTTCGCCTGGTGGGTATGAACGATAGGGGTGGGTTGTTGTGATTATTTGGGTTTTCACTTGTGCTTCATTTCCTGAGGCTCAGATAGTTCACTGTCAAGATTAACATCTTACTGTTTCGCTTTCGATCGGTTCTCGGGTGCACTAGTACACTTTTGTTTATGCGAGCACTTCTGCAGTGGTTCGTAGGTCTCTTTGGCAGTCTCTTTGAGATATGGTTAGTTTGGTTTCTTCTTCTTGGTTGGTTGTAAGAGATTTTAATGCGGTTCTGGGTGCTTATGAGGCTTTGGGTTCTTGTTCTCCTGCCCATGGTTCTTGTGAGGATTTCAGGTTGATAATTGATAATTGTGATTTGGTTGGCATTCAATCTTAAAGCGCCCGATTCACTTAGGTTAGAGGTTGCAGTAACCGCACAAGAGTTGAGAGACGATTAGATAAAGTTTTGGTTTCAAATGGTTGCATTTCCTTTTGGCGGGAAATTTCGTGTGGCTCTTCCCTGTAAATGTTCTAATCACTGTTTATTGTTGGTTCAATTATCAGATTTTGAGGTTTCTAGTCTTCGACCGTTTCGGTTTCAAAGCATGTGATTAGAGCATCCTAATTTTATAACTACTGTTTGTAAGATTTGGAGCTCTCTTGTTGTGGGTAGCCCTCCTCAGGTTGTTATCTATAAGTTGAAAAGCTTGAAGAAGGCTCTCAAGTATTGGAATTGGGAGGTTTTTAGGGATCTTAACTCTACCATTGCTAGGAAGTTTGTGGAGCTTCATTCTATTTAGCTGGATTTGTCTAACTGGGGTTTTTCAGAAGATCTTTTTATAGCCGAGGCCAGTGTTCATTCTGAGCTTGATGTGTTGTTACACAAATAGGAGTGCTTTTATCGTGACCGGTCTAGAGTTAGGTGGCTTCGTGATGGGGATCGGAACACATCTTTCTTTCATACCTCTATCAAACATAGGCAGTATCGTAACACTTTATTAGCCCTTTCGATTAATAGGGTTCTCTCGGAGGATCGGCTTACCATCAGAGATCATATCATTAGTTATTATTCTGGCCTCTTTTCTTCGGATGTTTCTCAAGTTGAGAGAGATTTATCTATTGTAGATGATATGATTCCTTTTTTGGTAACTACCGCAGAGAACGCTTTCTTGACTAGCATTCCATATGCAGATGATATTTATGATGTGGTCTTTGCTATAGATGCTGCTTCTGCCCTTGGGCCAAATGGGTTTTCTGGTAGTTTTTATCAAAGATGTTGGGATGTTGTAGGTAGTGACGTGGTCCTCGCTGTTCAGAATTTTTTCATCACTGGAGTTATTTTCCCAGGTCTCAATTCTAGCTTCATTGTTCTTCTTCCGAAACTGAAGGACTCGATTTCGATTGATCAGTTTCAACCGATCGTACTCAGTAACTTTCTGTTTAAAATTTCTTCAAAGATTTTGGCTGATCGTTTAGCTCGGGTTGCCGCTAGGATTATTTCTCCTCAACAGTTCGGCTTCATTCGAGACTGGCATATTGAGAATTGTATTGCTTTGGCTTCCGACTGTGTGAATGTGTTGCAGAAGAAGTGCTATGGGGGTAACTTGGCCATGAAGATTGATATTCGTAAGGCTTTTGACACCTTGGATTGGTCTTTCCTTTGTAGAGTGCTTCAGGCTTTTGGGTTTTCTTCTGTTTTTTGTGGATTGGATAAACGACATTCTTTTTCGTCTAGGCTTTTAGTTCTATTGAATGGGGTCCCAGAAGGGTATTTCTGTTGCTCTAGACGAGTTCGTCAGGGAGATCCGCTGTCTTCGCTTTTGTTTGGTATTGCAGAAGACTTCCTTAGTATATTATTGACGAAGTTAGTGAGTTCTTCTTAGATTCTGCCGATTTCTTCCCCAAGGGGTTTTTTGGCTCCAACTCATTTGCTCTATACAAATGATGATCTGATCTTTTACAGAGGCACTTAAAAGAATCTAAAGCATATCATGGGTGCTTTTGGGGATTATGGTGATATTTCAGGTCAGTTGGTGAATTGGGGTAAGTCTTTGATTTATTTTGGATCTTTTGTCTCCCACTCTCGGATTGGTAGTTTGCAATCTCTGGTTGGTATACAGATTGGGCAACTCCTGTTTTCTGATTTGGGAGTCCCTTTGTTTCGGGGTAAGACTCGAAAGACGGTGTTACGACCTATTACGGATAAGATCTTGTCTAAATTCGCTAAATGGAAGAGCAAGTCCCTCTCTTTGGATGGTCGTGCTACTCTGATAAGGTCGATCATCACTGGTTCATTTATACACTCTTTCATGATATACAAGTGGTCTTCTTCTTTACTGTCACGGATTAACCACAAGTTGAGGAACTTTTTGTGGACTAGTTCATGTGAGGAGACTAAGTTGGTTCAGGTCGTTTGGGATCGTTGTTGTAGGCCTTACTCATAGAGTGGTCTTGGTCTGAAAGATCTTGGGTTGCTTAAGGACTCGTTGTTGTGAAAATTCACTTGGAAGTGTATAACCTCTGATGGTTTTGCTTTCTCATTTCTGCGGGAGAGGTATCTTAGGCATTTGCAGAAGCCTCATGGAGGGTATGTCACCTCCTCAATTTGGTATTCTCTTTGGATAAATTATAGTTCCCTTCTTAAAGGAAGGTATCTAGCTGATTTACGAGAACTCACAGTGGGACTTTTGGCGGGATAATTGGTTGGGAGGTCCCCATTTTGGAGCTTTTAGGTAGGGGTGGGTAAAAAACCAATGAACTGAATTGAACCGATGAACCGAACTGGTCCAATCGGTTTTTTTTTCTGTTTTTCATTGTTAACCGATTCATTTTTAAAAAAACCGGATATTTCGGTTCGGTTTCCGGTTCAAGGGTTTGAACCGGTGAACCGAACCAAGAACCGATGTATATAATAAAAAATCCCTTTGTGTTGTAATCAAAACAACATTGATAGATAACAATTAAATGTTACATAGTCTAAAAGAAAAACTACATATAAATAAATAAAAGCTGCATTAAATGTTATTATCTAAGAGGATAACAGTTTTGTGTTATAATCAAAACAATATTAATATAAAAAGAAAAACTGCATATAAATAAATAAATAAAAATACTCATGTTAAATGTTATATAGTCTAAAAGATACATGTCATACAAATATAAATAGTAAAATAAAAGGCCAAGAAATGAACAATCTTAGAAACTGAATTGATAAACATATACAACAATACTGTCTATTACTTTGTTTCGTTCCCAAAACTGAAAAAACCGAACCGAACCGGTTCAATCGGTTTTTAATCGGTTCACACTTTTAAATTTTATCAGATCGGTTCACTTTTTTAAAAACTGGATATTATCGGTTTTTTATCGGTTCACTCGAAAAGTGAACCGATCCATTAAACGCCAACCCCTACTTTTAGGGATTCTAGACTATTTAGCTAATCCACTCCGGGCGAGGGTCTCAGATTTTATTCATAAGGGTAGATGGGTGTTAGACGATTCTTTTCGAGTGCGTTTCCCGGATCTGCATTTTCGGATTGATCGGATTACGATTTCTCGTATTGTGGATTCTCTGGTTTGGGCTAATTCTCAAGATGGTCGTGTTTCTTGCAAGGCTGCTTATTCCCAGTTTCTCCGTGATATTCCTCAGGTTGTTTGGTGGAGAGATGCTTGGTCCCGTTTTATCCCCCCCTCTCGTTCAGCTTTGACCTGGCGTCTTATGTTGAACAGGCTTCCTACTGAGGAACTCCTTTGTAGGTCTGGGTTCCAGTTGGCTTCTCGTTGCAATATTTGTGGGGTTAGTAGTGAATCTGCAGATCACCCTTTTTCTTCATTGTCCCCTAGTAGTTGCTCTTTGGGAGGCGGTTTTCTCAGCTTTCCAGTGACGTGTCTCTATTGAAACTTAGCAATCTTTCTTCTTGCAGGCCATGTCAGTTTCCTTTAGTGAGCAGGTCAGGATTTTATGGAAAACGGCTATCCATACATTGATATGGCGGGTGTGGACTGCCCATAATCAGTGGATCTTTGAAGGGAAGTTGATGGACTTTAGATCCATCCTTTATTTGGTTTGGTGTGCAGTTTCAGAGGCTAATCGTCTGGATATTGGTTGTATGCATAATTGTATGGACAACCTTTTGATTCTTCCTTGATTCGGTCTTCAAGGTCACCCTTATAAAGCCTCGGTGATCAAGAGTGTGATTTGGTCGCATTCGGCTCCTAGTTAGATCAAAGTGAATACATATGGCGTTGATATGGGCTCTTTAGGGGTTGGTGGTTGTGGTGGTATCTTTCGGAACTGCAGAGCCTTTGTGAAGGGTTGCTTTGCTATTTCTCTTGGTCAGGTTTTTACGTTTGAGGCTGAGCTTCTAATGGCCTCTTTGGCCATTAATTTTGCATGGAAGTATGGGTGGCATCGAATATGGCTTGAAAACGATTCTTCTTATGTGGTTCAGCTTCTTTCTTCTTGTTCTAAGATGGTTCCTTGGAGGGTTCGTCAAGCATACCAGCGCTATATCTTCTAGATCTCGCAGATGGATTTTCAAGTTTCCCATATTTTCAAGGAGGGGAATTAGGTAGCAGATACGCTTTCTAAGCATGCTTTGGAGCTTCAGGGTGATTCTTGGTAGTTCTCTGCCCCGCCGTTCTGTTCTTCTTTAGTTGGCAACGACTGTATGGATCGGGAGTCTTTTCGTTTTTCTTGATGTTTTCTTTTTCTTTTTTGTGTGGCATGCGTGCCTCTTTTTGTTTGGGGTTGTTTTCCCATTGGTTCTTTGTGTGCTTTGTTGCTTTTTGTCACTATTTACTTTTCTTTTATCTTTTTTATATATGGATACTGTCTAAGGGTTTTTCAACATATGATCGCTTGTGATGCTTTTTCCCCTTAGATCAGTCCAATTTTATTTATAAAATAAAAATTAATATACAACACATAAAATCATAAATAATAAAATTAAAAACTAAGCAATTAATATTAAAAATACTAAACATAAACATTAAGTAAAAACTATTCCATAAATATTTAATCTAGTAAACATAAAATCATAAATATTAAAATTAAAAACGAAGTAATCAATATTTAATATACTAAACATAAAATCATAAATATTAAAATTAAAAACTAAGAAATTAATATTTAATATACTAAACATAAAATCATAAATATTAAAAATTAAAAGCTAAGCAATTAATATTAAAAATACTAAGCATAAATATTAACATTAAATAAAAACTATCTCATAAATATTTAATATACTAAACATAAAATCATAAATATTAAAATTAAAAGCTAAACAATTAATATTAAAAATACTAAGCATAAATATTAACATTAAGTAAAAACTACCCCATAAATATTTAATATGCTAAACATAAAATCATAACTATTAAACTATTAAAATTAATAACTAAGCAATTAATATTTAATATACTAAACATAAACATTAACATTAAGTAAAACTATCCCATAAATATTTAATACACTAAACATGAATCATAAATATTAAAATTAAAAACTAAGCAATTAATATTTAATATACTAAACATAAACATTAACATTAAGTAAAAACTATCCCATACATATTTAATATACTAAACATGAAATCATAAATATTAAAATTAAAAACTAAGCGATTAATATTTAATATACTAAACATAAAATCATAAATATTAAAATTAAAAACTAAGCAACTAATATTTAATATACTAAACATAAATATTAACATTAAGTAAAAACTATCCCATAAATATTTAATATACTAAACATAAAATCGTAAATATTAAAATTAAAAACTAAGCAATTAATATTTAATATACTAAACATAAAATCATAAATAATAAAACTAACCTTTGTTTGTAGTTTGTAATTTGTAGAGAATGTGAGTATTAGATCGTGTGGAGAGTTATGAATAGAGAGAGTTAGAGAGTTAGAGTAGAGGGACTAGAGAGAGATATTAGAGAATGAGAGATTGAGAGGAATTGAGAGAGTTAAGAATAAAGAGAGTTTGATTTGGATTTTGAGATTCTGAGGGTATTTATAGATTTTAAAAAGAAGGTTCAAATTATAATTTTAATGATTTTTTTTTTATATAAAAAAACCCTTATAACCGTTGGCACAACGGCCAATATATATTTATATTAAAAAATTTGACCATTTGATTAAAGAACAAATAAAAAAATAAAATAAAATAAAATAAAAAAACAACCAACCTCTGAGGCCACGGGCTTCAGTTTGGTTCGTCGAGCCGGGACTTGCTTCGTAGCTAGACCCGGTCCATTTTTCCACCACTAAAACCAACTCATGAAGTACAGAGAAAAGAAAAAAAAAAAATTTCCTTGGCAATGTCTTTCTTTCTAGTCCGAATTCTTTGGTTTCTTGGTAAGTTCAAACTCAATTTGAGTTCACTGAAAATGAATTATGCTTTGCATGACCATTGTTGAATCGTGTAATATCATAGGATACAATCGCAATACACATACGGTGTTAGACTGTGAAATTATCTTAAGGACACTATGTTAAACGCGGGCATCGATTATAGGTTCACTAAACCGTTTACCTAATGTGGTGTTTTTTATTGGTTTGTTTCTTTCTGTTCCTTCTAGATTTACAAACTAGAATTGTTTTTGATTTACAAACAACATTGTGCATGTAATACGTGTGATTAAACCTTTTAATCCTTATAATTAACTTTGTTATTGATGCTCTGTAGAAGGGTATAACGGGGATTTGAAAGAAATTAAATCAGCATGAAATATTTCAATACCTAGTCACCGCCGTATCACCCCAACCAACTACCAAAAACTCTATCGCCGACCCGACTACCCACCGCCGTCAGCTTGGTCCCAAACCTATCCAACCACGTCACTGACCTCCGATCGCTCTTCACCACACCGGTTCTAGTTCCGGTTCCAATTCATCGAGAGCTATTTGGGTGACTGCCACTGCTCCGTCCGCTAGATCTCGCTCCGCCCAGCTTCCTTGCTTCCGCTGCCCATGCCGCCCACGCCATTCATCTGCAGATTGAAGAGTCTTTAATTTGTTTTATATTTAATACATATCAGTTTCACACTTTCACGAGGCCATATAATTTTAGCAACGTAAGCATATAATATTAGCTACATATTTCCTTGATTCTCGTGTTAGAGGAGTTTGCTTTATTTAATTACTAACTCACTGCTCACTAGACACCATAAACTGAATATCGTTGTTTAGTTGATGATTGTTTAGACCTATGGTTTTATGGAATTATTGGATCTCTTTCCAGAGCTTGAGTTACGGGTTAGAGCCCCTTCAATCCAAACAGACTCTCACATTGATGGACTTCCCAAAACAGTAACGAAATCTTATGCCCAAGCAATCTCCTCCGCCATTGCACCGGTTTCTTCGGCTCCGAAGAAATACAGTCATAGTCAACCCGAAAGTTTATGAAGAACAGTTGAAACTTTGCAATTATTCTTTTATCGGTCAAGTTGTCTTGTTAAAAAGAGAGAAACCATGAAAGATATTGGCTCTTAAAGAAAAACTTTAATATATTTGGAAATCGAACTCTCAATGGCGTCTCATCTCTCTTGGATGGGGTTTCTTTCAGATTCTTTTGAATTCTAAGGAAGATAAAGCACAAGTTTGGGGCATTGGATCACTTCATTTGAAACATATAATTCTAAGGCTTCAGCCATGGACTCGGAATTTTAATCCCAACACACAGTGCATGACGAAGGCTTAAATATGGGTGCGGTTTTACGATTTATCTTGGGAGTTTTTGCACCCTCAAATCCTTTCAGACATGGTATGTAGGATCAGAATTCCGCTAAAGTTTGACAGAGCTACCCTAGAAGGTGATTTTGGCCACTTTGCTCGCATGTTGATTGATGTTGACCTTTCTAAGCCTTTGCCTGAATCCATCATGATAGAGGTTGGGGAAGATTGTTTGTTTTCAACTCTTTACTTTGAGAATGTTCTAAGTTTCCGCACGGTTTGTTGCTCTATTGGTCATACGACTGCCTCATGTCATCATGCGACCCGATTTACATCGACTGTCATCAAATCAGACTTCAGCCACCCTGCAACTTTAGACATCACAGGTATTCACAGTGGAGTCTCTTGGGCAGATTAATTGGAAGATTCAGGTTGGAATGAGGTTACTGTTAAAAACGGTAAGAAGAATAAAAAACAAGTTACTAGCGTTGTTTCGCCCAAAACTAGAGTTGCTAAAAATAAATTGTTACATAAATTATTGTCCTTTATTGGAACTGCAGAGGTATTGCAAACAGTGATACCCAACATACTTTGAAAGATTTTTGTTCTCGCCATAGACCGAATTTTGTTTGCATTGCTGAACCATTGTGTGCTTTTGATTCGATTGCTTTTACTTTTTACCGCTCCATGGGGTTACACTTTATTGGTGCTAATGCTAGAAGTACTCCTATTATGTGGATTTTTGGGTCTACTGCTTTTCAGGATGCTACTATTGTTTTGTCTCATTCTCAACATGTTACTATTTCCGCTAATTTGTGTGGGATTTTCCATCGTATCTCTTTTATTTACGCCAGTGTGAACTATATCACCCATAGATCTCTTTGGAGCTCTCTTATAGACATTGCTGGTTCGGATGATCTGTGGCTTGTGCTTGGGGATTTCAACTCGGTTCTAGGCGCTCATGAGACCACTAGTAACGTTTCTATTATCTCTTGTGATGATTTTCGTGCTGCTTTAACGGTCAGTGATCTTGTTGACATTGAAACGAAAAAAGTTTTCTATTCCCGGATCGGCTAAGGTAGGCGTGGTATGGCTCTTTCTTAATTAGACAGAGCTGTATGTTCCCATTCTTTTATGGATGCCTGGTCACAGATAGCTTGTGTTACCATACCTAGATCTCATTCAGATCATCACCTTTTATTAGTTTCTTGTTTTGCGGGTGTTTCATTGGGTCCACGATCTTTCAGGTTTCAAGGTATGTAGGTTTCTCATCCTTCCTTCCTTAATTTAGTTAGATCAGTTTGGTCATCCACTATTACTGGGTGTGGTACTAGGATTGTTGTTCAGAAGTTGAAACTATTAAAAAAGGCCTTAAGAAGGTGGAATTGGGAGATGTTTGGGGATATTGTCTTGAATGTCACTAATGCTAATAAGAAGGTTATGCTTATTCACGGCAGGATTGGTTCTGAATGTTTTTCAGATGATCTTTTTCATCTTGAGACTGTCACTCTTGCGGATTTGGACAGTGTTTTGAAACAACAGGAGATTTTTCTGAAAGAGAAAAGTAGAGTCAAGTGGCTTGCTGAGGGTGATCAGAACTCTAATTTTTTTCATTCATTGCTGAAGCGTAAAGAAAGGAAAAAGTCCCTTTCCTCTATTCAAATTGGTGAGAATATTTCTTATGATCCAACTAAAATTGGTGAGCATGTTTCATTTTAAAGGCATCTTCTTTCGGATCCTGGCAACAATAGTTCAGACTTCTCTATAATTTGAGAGCATATGCCGTAATTGGTTACTGTTGATGAGAATGCTTCGATTCTCAGGATTCCCTCTTTTGATGAAGTGAGGAGTATGATTTTTACCATGGATCCACTGACTGCTTCTGGTCTTGATGGTTTCTTGGGTAGATTTTATTCTCATTATTGGGAAATTGTGAGACAAGATGTGGTTTAAGCTGTGCATGATTTTTTTTAACACTAGCCGAGTTTTTCTGGGTTTGAATTCTGAATTCTGAATTCTGAATTCTGAATTCTAAATTCTTGGTCCTTATTCCGAAGACTCCGAACGCTCTCTTGGTCGATCAGTTTCACCTGATTACTCTTGGTAATTTCCTGTTTAAGGTTATCACTAAGATTTACTGACCACTTGGCTAAAGTTTGCTCTCGCATTATCTCCTTAAATCAATTTGGTTTCATTAGGGGTCGTCAAATTGGAGACTGTATTGCGGTGCTTCTGAATGTTTTAATGTGTTGAGTAATGGTAGTCGCGATTGGCACTTGACTTTAAAAATAGACATTCGTAAGGCTTTTGATTCCATTAGTTGGTTTTTTCTCTTCGAAGTCCTTCGATGTTTTGGCTTCTCTAAGAGTTTTATTGGTTGGGTTACGGCTATTTTTGATTCTGCTAGGATCTCAATTCTTATCAATGGTTCCCCTCAAGGCTATTTCCCTTGTTACCATGGTGTGCGGCAAGGTGACCCTCTTTCCCACCTGATTTTTTTTTTTTTTTGGGAAGATTTTTTGAGCAGATATCTCACGCATTTAGTAGACACGGGCTCTATGACTTCTATCTCTTCTCCGGTTGGGATACGTGCCCCTTCATATTTTCTTTATATTGATGATGTTATCCTCTTTTGCTGGGCTTCTCCTCAGAATCCGCGAGTGATTTTAGATGCTTTTGTGCTTTATGGCTCTCTCTTAGGTCAACGAGTTAATTGAGAAAAATCTTTCATATTCTTTAGCAGAGGCATCTCTAGGCCTCGAATTACTAATTTCCTCTCAATATCTAAGATGTGTAAGGGTGGTGATTCAATGACTTATTTAGGGGTCTCTCTTTTCATTGGTGTGCCTAAACGTCGATGGTTGATCCCATGAGCTGATAAAATTAAAAGTAAATTAGAATCGTGGAAGGGTTTCTCTCTTTTAATAGCAGGCATGTTATGTCTTATTAATTCAGTGATTATGGGTTCCTTCCTACATTCATTTCAAGTTTATCATTTACCTTAATCCATTTTGAAAATTTTAAATGCTACTATTTGAAAAAAAATTTAGATTGGTTCGATCGATGGTTGTAAATCTGTCTAAATTGATTGGAAGTCTTGCTGCATGCCTAAGGATAATGGAGGTCTTGGTGTTAAAGACCTTGGTATTCTTAATAAGGTCATGCTTAAGAAGTTGACCTGGAGGATATTGACTGAGGAGTCCTTCGTTTTCAGTTATCTTTGGGCTTGTTTTTTGACCTAGAATCACAGACCTAGAACGTGGTATGTTATTTCTTTTATTTGGCTAGGTTTAAAATTGCATTATACTCCCCTGATGATTAAGTCTAGGTGGTTGGTTGGTCGTCATTCTAAAGTTCATTTTTTGACAGATAAATGGTTAAGAGGTCCGTTGATTGATCCGGTTGAGGATAGGTTATCATTACAACCTCTTTTGAATTCTGTTATGGGTGATATTTACTCAGATGCTACCGTTTGGGATATTCCTGCTTCTTTTCACGCTTCTCACTCGAAGGTTGCTTCTGAGATTGAAAAGGTGGTGGTAAGTATTGACCCTGACTTATTAGTTTAAACTTGTTCCCTAGATGATGTTGTTTCTTCTAAATCTACTTATGATTCTTTTTTTGAGGTTAAGAGTTTTGTTTTTTTGGGTAAGCAGATTTGTGCGTCTTTTATTCCTCCATCTCGTTCTTTCCTTATGTGGCGCTTGTTTCATGGTAAGATTCCTACGAACAGTGCGTTGCGTGCCAGATGTTATATTTTCCCATCTCGTTGTTGGTTTTGTTGTACTGCAGAGGAAGACTTAAGACATCTATTTCTTGATTATCCTTTTGTTCGTGGGTTGTGGGATACTGTATCTTCTGCATTTGGTCATAAGCTTAAGTTAGATAGTACTTGTTTGGACCTTTAGCAGTAGGCGATGAGGGTTGTCTTTAGCACTCAACTGAAAGCTCTCTAATGGGCTTCTATCATCACGGTTTTCTGGGTGGTGTGGTTCCTCCGTAATCAAGCTACCTTTGAGGGTGGCAAGCCTATTTTTGCTGATGCTTTTTCCTTGATTTGGCATTCTGTTCGCGCGGCAAACTCCCTACAGTCTGACACTATAAAGAATTTAGTGGATGAACTTCAGACTCTTCAACGGCTTTATGTCTCTGGTCGTCCCTTTAAGGCTTCTCGCATTTTAGAGGTCAATTGGCGCCCTACCCCGTCGGGTTGTCTTAAAGTTAACACGGACGGGGCTGCTTTTGGTAGTCCTGGTCTTGCTGGTTATGCAGGGGTTTCATTAAAGGTTGCTTTGCTATTCCTCTTGGTGGTTGCTTTGCTTTTGAGGCTGAATTGGCTGCTGCCATCCACTCCATTGATTATGCTTGGACTTTTGGCTGGTGATCAGTCTAATTTTTAACTTATATTTCACCCTTTATCCTATGTATTTTGCTTGTCCTTTGAGCCATTTTTGGTGGTTTGATGTGTTTATTAAGCCTATGTAGGATGTTTTCATTAGCAATGCCGAGGAATCCATTTACGGATGAATTGGAGTCAAAAAGTGTTAAAAAGGGCAAAACTATCTTTTACCACAGTCCAGACCGTTGGCCATGCAGTGCCCTCTAAGCGGTTCAGCAAGCGATCAGCAGTAAAGAAAGGTCTAAGAAATTTCGCCGGCCATGCAGTGCCCTCTAAACGGTCCAGCAGGCGATCAGCAGCAGAGGAAGGATCAGTAATTTTCACTGGCCAGACCGCCGGTCAGACATATGCCTCCCAAGAGGTCTAGCCGACGTTCACTCCTAGTCGTGTGTTATTTATGGGCTGCTGCTCATGCACCTTGCCCAGGGAGCGGTCCAAGGGACGGTTGTGCGTAAACATGTTTCTTTCAGGACTCTGACTGACCTATTTTAAAAAAAGCAACCTATTTAAGGCGACGAGAGAAGATTTTTAAGGATGGCTGGGGAGAGGAACAGAAAACCCTTACTCAATCTTTTCATCCATCTTTACAAAGAGAAAATCTAGAGACAAAGAAGATTTCAACATCAAAGATTTGATGAATTCATTGAAGGCCTCAATGGGTTTTATCTCTTCTCTCTTTTGTCTTTCAATTTCTATGATATGTAACTAACTCCATACTAGGGGTTTGATGTGAACCTATGTAATGCTCATGTTATGATTCAAACTCCATATCTTTATTAATCAATTCGGATTTAGATTTGTTCAATTCATTATATGTCTTACTGTTGACTTGCATTAATCTAATGGAAATTAATTGATACTTGTCTAAGGTTTCGATAATTTATAAATTGAGATTGCGCTAAAGGAATTTAGGTTGTCTTAATTACTTTTCAATTGAATGAGTATGATTGTTCTCGACATAAGAATTACTGTGAGACAATTTTGGTTCAATAATTCTTGCACGTAATGGGTTCTTGGTGATGACATACACCTTTGACGAGGGTGAGTTGTGATTGAGAACACGTGGTTAACTCCCGAGAAATTAAGGTAATACCATAATTAAGATGAGAATAAACTCTGAATCTGGATTGAATCTATTTCATTGAATTAGTTGATGAACATTGAGTATTGTATATGGGGAACATCGGTTACCTAGTTTTCCATCTCTTGATCACATTCACCAATTTTTTGTTAAATTGCTTTCTTAGTTTAATTTAGTTCAAAATCAATCAATCAATCTCAAATCTCTTGGTTACTTTTAATTGCTTAGCTTTAATTAGAATCAGTTATAATTGATAAATCATTTTTCCTCGGAGGAACGATCCCTACTTGTCGCTGTACTTATCTCACGATTCATGAACTTGCGAGTTAGGTTTTTATAACACGATTTTACACATCAGCCGGCACAGGTTATGGTTAGAGAGTAATTCGACTTTTGTAGTGGATATCCTTCGTTCTGGGTCTCGTAAGGTTCCTTGGTGTTGGCGACCCGCTTGAGATAGGTGTTTGAGCTTAATCTCTTAAATGGACTTTACTGTCACTCATATTTATCGGAAAGGTAACCAAGTTATAGATAGTTTAACTTCTAGGAGCCCCAGTATTATCTCTCCTACATGATGGTGGACCGCTTCGAATTTTTACAATTCCTTTATTTTCAATGATTTTTGTAGCCAACCTTCTTTTAGGTTCAGTTGATCTGTTTTCTTTTTTTGTTTTCTTTTCTCTATTGTTCTCTTTCTTTTTTCATTAATAAATTGTTGGGTTGAGGTTGATTCTGATTCCCAACAACATTATCTAAAAAAATAATAATAATAAAAATAAAACCTTTGAAAGACACGTACTTAAGTATATATATCTTCTGATTCAGTTATAAAAAATAATAATAATAATAAAAAAAATATAAAAAAAAAAGCTCCAATATTAGTACTCACTACTCACTACTCACTCCTTTAATGGAGTTTCTCTCCTCTGCAGACCACAGATTAGCTGTGCGCCTGTGCATTTATATTTCATCAAACATTTGGCTCATTATTATTAAAAAAAAATAAAAACTTTACAGCATCACAAGAGTCAAAAAGGTTGTGTTCAAGTCAAACCACCATAGACAAATATGAAGCCCACCAACCCCATGATCTCTACATTCAACTCTACACTACTCTTTTCCAATGTCACTAGCAAATTTTGTTTGAATCGAACAAGTCAAGCCAAGCAAACGATGAGCCACTAAGTGCCATCTTTAATTAATATATATATTTTAAATTATTATATAATTAAAATTGAATTCGATCAATCTCAAGATTCTTTGCTAAAAGGTTGGAGTGTGGTTAGCTCCATGAGTCGGGGAACACCCTCACTTTCCTCCCACTAATTATTTTTAACATTAAATAACTGGTGCTTAATTAAATAATAGGTAGTGTTAACATGTGCTCACAGGATACATGTTAAAAACAAAAATGATTACTTCTTTAAGAAAATCAAATACTGTATTTATTGGAAGGTACAGTCCCGTTCTAATCAGTGCACACTGATATAATTATATCAGTACCAATATATGTGGGTCATTGATTATGGAGAAGTTTTAACAAATGCATACATTTTGAGTCAAATCATGTAAATCTAATGATCCACATCCAATGCACTGATGAAGTTATATCAGTACGCACTGACGAAGTTATATCAGTACGTACTGATTTGAACATTTCTATTGAAAGGTATTTGAATTTCTTTTTATAGTATCTTTTAAGTTTTTATCATATACCCTTGGGTTAACACTATCCTTAAATAATTAATCAAGAAAAGAGAGTTGATTTGATTCTTTTTGTCGTGCTAGGCTGCAGTAGTGCACGAGCGTTGTTGACTGCTGGAAAGACAAAAAGGATCTCATTTGTATTGCTTTCGAATTCCAACGCTTCTTAATTCTTATTATTATAGGTTTTAAATTGTTTGTTTAAAAACGGTGTTTCAATTTATGTTTAACCAACCAAATTAAAAAATTTATTTATATTTAATTATTTTTTAAACTTTTTTCCTAAATGTAGATACATGTCTCAATTTGATTGGTTAGATATAAATTTGAACACCTTTTTTGACAGACAATTTGAGTCCATTATTATAATCTTTCACTGTCTTTGTCTACATTCATTTTAGTTAAAAGAGGTTCATATACTATGATTGGACAAAAAAATTACAGAATTAATGTATAAGACACGAGCTAATTAATTTACATGAATTATTCAATTTTATAATCATATATATATATATATGATCATGATGACAGTGATGTATCAGACTCATTTGTTACACGATCAAAGAAGTGAAACGATGAGAATATATTCTTGTTCTATTTGAATCACGATTTTCCACTTGTAAATATGTTGCTTCATGGGCAGTTAATTAATATCCTTCCTAGTATATGAAGGTCTGTTAGTACTAGGTGTTTATAATAAACTGTTGACGTGACAAAAATCGTGATGATATGGCAATGCATTGGCAATACTAACTTCCTTAATTTGTTGATGATGCGACAAAAGTCTCAGTTTATCAGAAGAGGCGTAGATGGGCCGGTAGATGGACAGGCTAGATATTTGGACAAATAACTCCCAAGTCAATGGTTCGAATCCTACCAATGACGAAAACTTTCAAAAAAATACCTGATCTCGAATTAATAGATATTATAAAAATAAAATAAAAACGACAAAAGTCTCAGTTTTGACATACTAATTTTGTGAACATAATGTCAGTACTAACTTTAATCGGATCGAAAGTCTATTAAAGTCTGGCAAGATCAACGATTCGGAATACAACTCTCACTACAAATGAGGAGTTTCTTTAGCTTAACGATTTAATGTGTAAATATATATAAGACTCAAAAGTGTTCAATTACTTTAATTTGCTATTAGTTGTTCAATACATAGCAAATTTGACTGCGTAAACCCAACATTAATACTAGCAAAAAAAAATTGCAAAAATGAAATCAGCAGTTAATTTCTTGTCTTTTTAAACCTGCAGACTTTTAATTAGTTACTTCCGGTACATTAACAATGCGTCTTAACAATATTTCTAAACCCATTACCCATCGTGGTTTGGCGGTAAAAAAGTACACTATTCCCCGAGATGTTTCATCTTCTTATATCTACGTGTGATAAAAACTTGCATGTGGTAACGTTTGACAATTTCATTCACTATATATGGTTTCTCTGAAACAATATCAGATAATTAGATTATGGAGCTCAAACTTATCAATGAAGACTGGGCAACTCTGAAAAAGTGGTCTATATATCTCGTTCATGTATTTAAGTTCTTCTATATATAAATGTACGGTATTGTTACTATCAGGGCATCCTTATATAAATTTATCATGGTATTGAATGTGAGTTACTCATTTATAAAAATGATTTGATAAGTGCATACATACCAAGTCAAAGTATGTAAAACGAGTGACTCACATTCAATGTCCTTATATAATTCTATTAGAGCATCTTCATAGGAAAATTTATGTATAAATATAAATATATATATATATATATATACATATATATATTTATAACATATTTGCAGAGAGATGAAAACTGGCTGGAAAATATTTAAAGAAACGGCAATCATAAAATATATTGAATGAAACAGAAATACATAGTTTGTACAAAATATAACATACTAAACAGAATTAAAATTTCCATTACAAGAACTGAAAATAGTTTAATGCGAATAGAGTGCCTACTCTAATTTTTCCAACACAACCAAGTAAGATTTAAAATTATTTTTTCAACTCAAGACAATAATTAAATTTAGAAAACCTAACTAGTATAGACCTAGTTTTGAAGGGAATGACCAACACCAGGACTGTGACCTGGAGCTGTGGGCCTGAAGTCATCTATGTGTCTTGGCGGTGGAGGTGGCAAAGACTGATCACCCACTGCCACGCTTGGTGCTGCCGGTGGAGACATCAAATTAACATTTGCTGTCACTCTCACTGTGGGAAACTCCTGATCACCATGCAAGTTATTGTTCTGCTTAGCATTATCGATATTTCTTGTTTCCTTTTCAAGGATTATTTTGTTGTGAGATTGAAGCTTTGGGAATTCATTCTTTTTCCCTAATTTCAAATGCCTTCCCTGGATAGATTGGATTTCTTGGCCAAAGATCAGCACAAGAGAAATAAGACAATAAAAGATTAACTTGTTTTGGGCCATGACTAGAGAAACACAGAGATCTAAAGATTCAAAAACCGAGAAGAAAAGGACTGTATAAGAGAAACTGAGGAAGCAACTTGCTAATTGAAGAAGAAGACAACACAGGCTAATTACACTAATGTTGTGTGCTTCAACCCGTCCCACTCCTTGGTATTTATAGAGCTTATGGCAACATGAAAAGTTCTTAGGTGCTCATATAGTCATACAATTAATAAATAATTGCAAATTAATGAATAAAAGAGTGAGCAATATATAACCATACCCAATCTGGCTTTGTGGTCAAGAGTGTTCAATATTCAGTTGACAATATCAGTTAATTCAAGTCACCACAGATGTTATATAACTCGGTGGTTGTATATATGAAATTATACAAGTTATATTTATATGTAATTAAATGAATGTGTGTATATGTCATGCTTACATGCATCTTGTGTTCGCTCACATGTATAAATATATATATTTTTTGGCAGAAAGAAAAATCAATTCACAAAACAAAAATAAGTAACACCCCAAACATTAAGAAGGAGATCTTTTTGAATCTCTTATGGAGGATTATCCCACAATGAAGTGAATGGAACTCAAGGACGGACCTTAGCTTGGTTAGGGTGGGCTTGAGCCCACCCTAGCTTTTTTTTAAAAAAGAAAGATGAAAAGTTAAAAAAATTTAATATTTAATACATACTTTCTTATTATAAATGGATTGTAGAAGGCTGTAGGAATTATTTATACTGTTGTTGACTTTGTTTAGGCTTCACAACCCACGAGGTTTGAGTTATTTATTATTTTTTCTTATTTCTTTAATAATTATTACCTCCATTCACCTTTTCTAAATTTCCTTAAATGTTAACTAATCTATTTATCAAAAATTGATATTTCAATCAAGTATATTTCTCATCTTCCTATATTATGTCAATTATTAATTAAAACAAAAAATTCACAACATTTTTTTTAATTGACAAATAATATTCCTTATTATTATTATTATTATAGAAATTATTAACCGCGGGATCCTGTACAAAATTTTCGTGTGAAATCAAGGTTTATCAAAACGTATAAAAAAAATTTACATGGTTTATCACATATGATAAATTTTATTCTCATACGAAAATTTTATGCAGGATCCCGCATCAAAAATTAAAAATATATATATATGTCGATTGTTAATTGAAACAAAAAGGACATAATTATTTTTTTAACGACAAACTGATTCATCTAGTCTTGACTCTCTTTGTTTCCACATCAACAATAAGATGAAAAATGATTTTTTTAGCAAACTCCACGTTTGTCTACATTGAAAGAGAAATTGTTGGTGCTATTGATCCTGTTGATCTTTTGAAAAATCATAGGATACAACTTAAATAGAATTTGATTGTATTTGCATTTCATGTTTGTTTTATAATTTGTTTTGACTTTATTTTTTTTATTAATTTTGTTAACATATTTATTTAGAATATACATTTACAGGGTAAGCGTCGTTATGTCTTATTAAGTTTCGTTTATGTCTTATTAAGTTTTGTCTTGACTAGGTGTGTCTTTATTTTTAATTAATACAATTTTCTCATATTGTTAATGATCGGTAAAAACAAATTTATTCTAGCCCACTCTGGTGTTTAATCCTGGTTACGTTCCTGATGGAACTACAAACCAACATTAGCCAAAAGACCAGCCACATTAATTATTATATTCTCTAAAAATATGAGAGACATGGACATGCATGTGACTGCATGAGACATCAAATGGACGCAATTTAACCAACTGTACGAAGGCGCCAATGAAGAAGAAAGGTTGGAATTGGCAGAACATTGAATCACCGACATGGAGTCACACTTGATCCAAAGATGAAACCAACCTCTAGCCTAAGCATTCTCAATTGCAATAATAACAGCCATGAATTCACTATAAAAAAGGGAAGTTTGATCATGACCCAAGAAGCAGGAATAGCAACTGGAGAATACTCCGTTGTTATCATGAAAAATGCCTCCACAAATAGAAAGAATGTGAAAATTTTAAAATTGCCCTAAATATTAAACATATGTAGAATAAAGTATTTTAAGAATGAAAAAAAAAAATGAATAAAATTGCATTTTATATTGAAATATGCGATTTTTAAGTGTTCACTCAAATTTCACTTATATTATAAAAAACAATGTTTTTTTTATGAAAATTTTAAAATTCCCTAATTATAATATATATATATATATATATATATAATAAAGTATTTTAAGAAATTTTAAGAAAAAAATTGGATAAAATTGCATTATATAAAAACAAGATTATTTTTAGATAATTTGTAAGTGTTAATATTAACCCAAGAGATCGGAGGGGGTTCTCTAACATGTAATTTCTCACTTCATTTTAAAAATACTCCCCAAAACTAATTTTGCATAATATTGATTATTTTTTCTCTGTCTATCTCTCGAATATTCTGTTTTTACTCTGGGATCCATTCACATGTAATTTCCAAAGCAAATATCTTACTAGGGTTGTAGGATGGTTGTTGGTGATCATCAAGTTTTATTTGCATGTCCCGTACAGCCACTTGTATATGTATATTTTATTATTTTGTCTTTTCCTATATTTTAATTTCTACCTAAAAACCGATCAAGATTCAGTGAAGATCTTGTAAGCAAAACTTTAAAATCTGATGGAGCGAACTAATTTTTGGAACCGTCCATTTAGTTCAAAGTTGTGATCATTAAAGCAACAGCTGGAGATATCCTAGACTCCTAGTCCCCACAATGCACACAAATTTTTTGGTTGTCTTGAATCTTTTGTTGTTCTTGATCAGAGATGTACGTTTGGGGAATGGGGATAGATATAGATCCCCCCATCCCCATTCCCACTTCCTATACCCTTCCCCCATCCACCCCCCTCCCTCCAATTTCCCTATTTGGAGAAAATGGGGTGGGGAATTTTGGACGGATCTATATCAATCCCCATCTTCAATTCCTCATTTTCCTTGGTTTTTTCCGGTTTTTCCTATTTCCTCGTTTCCCCTGTTCCCTCATTTCTCTATTTGACTAAAAATTACAAATTAAATTTGAGAGAATGAGAGCAACTTTTAGATTTAGGTTTTAGGTTTTAAAGATAAAAAGAGTAAATATGTATATATATTTAGGGTTAGGGAATTACTAGTTAGCCAGTTAGGGTTTTCCTAGAATAAAAAAAAAATTAAAAATATATATTATAATTATATTTATATATATGTGGGGGAAATGAGGAAATAGGGATGGGGGACCTCATCCCCATCCCCATTTCAATTTGGGGATGATTTTCATCCCCATTTTTTCCCAAAAAAAAAAAAAAAATCCCCAAATGGGGATGGGGAGGCGGGGATTTGGGGCCCTGGGAAAAAGTGTGCATCTCTATTTTTAATATCTCTACTTTATTTCTTCACTCACGCAAAATACGTTAACATATATATATTATGGATGATTATCCTGGTGAGCAAGACAGAGTCAAAATTTTAACTTTGGAAGGCCAAGAAAAAAATTAATATTCAAGGTCATTCAAAAAAGTATATTAATATTTATAAATTAAGCTATTAAAGTCTAAAACATGTGATGTTGTTAGTTTCAAAGGTAACAATAGAGGAATTAATTTATATTATTAAAATAATAGAGGAATTATACCCTAGATGGTAGACTGTATTAATTTATGTATAACTAAAATTTTATAAACTAACTTAATTGCATCTTAGTATTAATATTTTCACCAAACCGATGAATCTTTACTTCTATGCATTTTAGTATTATTAATCCTAATCTATTCACTATAACCCTTTGATCCCTGCGGACGAAACCTAGCTTACCAACATTTGTTTTTTATTTTTATTTTTTATTTTATTTATTTTTTTTTTTTTACACATTTGAGGACATAGCTAAGGTTTTCTAAATATTTTTGACGGACCTTTTCTAACGACAAAAACATTCTCGTCATCTCTCATCTGGATACTACATAGAGGTTTTTCAGCAGACGATCACTTGAGATGCTTTTTCCTCTAGGCCAGTCTAATTCTATCAAAAGAATAATCATTCTCTCCTCTATCTCATTTATTATGCATTTATGGGGCTAGGCTCCGACCATACTGGTCCTAACACTCCTATTTACCTATTTGCATGTCAAGTCACATATAAAAAAGGAGAATGACCTTCTAGACCTGCTAAAAAGTAGTTGGGGAACTAGGGAGCCGAGGAGCTCCCCCGTACCTTTTTTTATTTTTATTTTTATTTTTTATTATTATTATGGGAGCGAGTAGTCTTCTTAGGGATCTACCACTAGAACTAGTGGGGTAAGGTCAAATCTATGCCAAACCCAAGTGAGACCCGCTAGACCTACTAGAAGACTTACCAAGCCCAACTGACCTTGCCAAGGGGAGCCGATACCATTTCTTGAAGACTCGACACTAGGACTATAGGAGTCTGGTCTAGCACACCGTAGAAGCCCTAAAAGCACATTTGGATAAGCTAGAAGAACCGGGACAGGCTCCGCCCCAGACCGAATGGGCCAAAATGCAAAGAATCACTACCGGGTGGTCTCATCCTTCATGTCCACATATATATATATATATATATCATTGAGGAGCACCTATCCCTTCTCCTTACATGCTTTTTGGGTCGAGGAACTACAGAGGAGACCCAAAGAAGAGACCGAGTATTAGGATTAGGACTAGGGACTAGGGATCAAGGACTAAGACCAGACCCCCACATCAATAAGGGAACCTCAATCATCATCTCTTCTCCTTATCCTCAAAGCCCCGACGGGCTGGGTACCCGTATCCCTCCACCTCCTATAGTGAAGTTCCGTTCCTCACAGTCAAATGTTGTATGGAAAGTCTCCGCAACAATTTTCGGATAACACTATTATTCGATGCAAAACAAATGATAATAAATCAAATGGAAAAATATTTCAATTTCATCGTAGAGTTCTTTCGACCTTGAACCAAAGTTGGTGGGTTAATAAAACACATAAAATAATAAATCATGGTTTTTGACTTTAATGTTTTTTTTAAAAAAAAATTTTTTAATTTTTTAATTTTTTTTTTTTTTTTTTTTTTTTTAAGTTTTATTGAAGAGTTTTGTGTGTGATCTATACTGGTATAAAAATGTATGTTAAAAATATTCAGTTTACAGTTCGGTCCCTGTTCGATAAGCTTGGACCATAAACTAGACCAACCATACAGTTTTGTTATAATAAAACCGTACAGTTTTTTTAAAAGTAAAAAACCGAACCAAACCAAACGATTTGGTTTGATTTGTTCAGTTCGTGGTTTATAGGTTTTTTTGCCTAGCCCTGATACATTGTGCGATCAATTATCACATGCATATTTTTCAATCTCTACCATTCATATTTGAGATGGACGGTGGATATACATTTTTTATATTTTTTTATTTTTTATTTTTTTAAATGTAAATTTCTTTTATCATTATTTTTTATATTTAAATATAGAGTAATGCTAGACATCACAACCACTGTCACAACTATTCCAACATAACACGTGTGTCACATGAGGTGTCAATTAGTGAGTGAATGCACATTAATAATAATTTATCTCATCTATCTATATATCTATTCACCAATTGACACCTCATTTACTATATGTGTTGTTCTGGAATAGTTGTGATAGTGGTTGTGATGTCTAGCATCACTCTTACATATAAGGGTAAAGTAGTATATTAGTTTTAAAATGTTAACAGATGTTAATAGAAGGTTGTTTCTGGCTAATAAATTAAAAAGTGGGGTGATTTTTGGTCAATAATGAAATTAGAGGGTGGTTTTTGACCAATAACTCAAACCACTAGTTGGTTTTTAATAATAACCCTATTTAAATTCGACTGAAAAAGATCGATAGTGGTTTGTGTAATTGTGTGTATGAAAATAATAGTTATTTGTGGGATTAGTGGAATGTTAATTACTAGTATTAACTAAGTCAATAAAATTATTTACAACTTGCGGGATTCAGGAATCCACAACACAAGCATGTTTGATATCATAAATTAAAGGGTTAATTGCACAACTATACCATATATTTATCTAATAAAGTAAAATTTAAATAAATACTCTATTCAAACACAAACATCCCAATTGGAATGTGTTTGGGGTATGGAAAATCAATAGTGCCCTTAGATAAAACTTAAAAGGGATAGGTTATTTTAGTGGGTAAATTTCACAAACAACCCTAAATTTAGGTGTAATTGTATAAATATTCATTTTTTTTCTAATAATTACATAAATATGCCCTATCGTCAGTTGACTTTTGTTAACTTTAGCCTTTAACCACATTTGTATCCCGAAATGACTAAATTACCCTTGAAAACTTATTTATCTTTTCTTTTATTATTTAAATATATTAAAAAATATTTACTTAAAAAAATGAAAAAATCGGTACAATTTTTTTGTTGTTTTATTTCTATCAATTTTTTTAACACAATTAGAACCCATAAAACTAGAAAAATGGCTATGTTTAATGGGTTTTGATTGTGTTTAGTGAGTTTTGTGGGTTTTGATTCTGTTGATTAAATATAATTGTTGGTGTGTTTTGATTATGTTGATGAAATGAAATTGTTTACGGGTTGATGAAATGAAATTGAATGTTTTGGTGATAAAGTTGGTTTTTGAAATCTGAAAATTTGGTGTTTGGGGACATGGAAAATGTGAAAAAAAAAAAATGATAGAAAGAAAAAGAAAATAAAAGCAAAAAAAAAAAAATTGTACTGATTTTTTCAAATTTTTGAATAAATATTTTAAATATTAAAAGAAAAGATAAATAAGTTTTCAAAGGTAGTTTAGGGCTTGTCCCGCATATTGTTTTCAGCCTGTTTTTATTTTTGTTTTTTAAAAATGATTTCGATTTCGCGTTCGGTAACAATTTTTCATTTTATTTTCAAAATACAAAAACAAAATGAAAAATAAAACCAGTGTTAAAATTGAAAATTTTAAAAAACAACTTTGAGATGTTTTCCAAGTTTTTCATTTTGTTTCACTTTGTTTTTCACTTTTTTAAAATAATAATAAAAAAAACTCAACTTTTATTTTTTCTTCTTCTTCGATTTGCTCCTCTATGGCCGTTCTTATTCTTCATCGTCATAGAGCAGTCGACGCCGGAGTTCTTCCTCTTCTTCGTGGGTAGTTGACATTGGAGTTCTTCATCTTCTTTGTGGAGCAGTCGACGTCGGAGGGCGTTGGAGGAAGCGACGACTCTGCAGGAGGTGGTCGGCAATTGAGTGTGTCAAGAGCAGAGACATGTCCACAGTCTCCAATGGTGTGTTCAATGGATACATATCTTGAAGATTGAAACCTAATTAAATCTCCAACAATTTAAATCGAAATTCAATTTGCGACTCTGCACCAGAAACTAAATTGGGTTTTTGAACAGTACATTCAAGTTGTAGCAATGGAATTCATTTGTCAAATTGCATATTTTTTCACGGTTGCATTTGGTAACAACGATTTGGGGATTTTTAAGGAGAGAGAGATTAGAAAAATCCCCAAATCCATAATTATTTTCAGTGAGAGACGAATGATGGTGTGGTAATTGCGAGATGAATAATGGTGTTTGAGTGTTATTGTGTTTGGTTTTCTGGGTTTGTTTTAATGAATGTGTTTGATTTTGATTTTATAGGTTTGTTTTTTATGAATGGATGATGGTGTTTGATTTTCTGGATTTGTGTTTTTGTACGGGTTTGATTTTCTTGATTTGTGTTTTTGTACGGGTTTGATTTTCTGGATTTGTGTTGATTGTATGAGTTTAGGTTGCTAATGATTGTGGTTATTTTGATTTTTTTGGTTGTTGGAAATTCTCAGATCTCATCAAATCTGGAAATTCATAGATTTCTTCAAATATGAAAAATTTTCAACTCATTAAGAAAAAATATTAGGAAAATAATTTTTGAAAGTTTTCGATTAGTCTACTATACGCGTTTTTCCCTTTTTTGTTTTTAAAATATGTATTTCGGTATATGCTACTAGATGCGTTTTCAAATTTCGAAATTGAAACCAAAAACATTGTATTCGTTTTCATTTTCATTTTTCTTTTCGAAAAACAACAACTGAAAACAGCTTACGGGATGGCCCTTTAGTCATTTCGGGATACAAATATGATTAAAGTTAACAAAAGTTAACAAAAGTTAAATGACAGTAGGGTATATTTATATAATTATTAGAAAAAAATGAATATTTATATAATTATACCTAAATTAAGGGTTGCTTGTGAAATTTATCCAATAAAATAACTTCTCCCTTTTATCTAATGGCACTATTGACTTTCCATGCTTTAAACACATTCCAATTAGGATGTTTGTGTTTGAATAGGGCATTTGTTTAAAAATTTGTTTCATTAGATAAATATAGGTATGTTTATACAATTAACCCTAAATTAAAACATACTCATAAGAAGTCTTGTGTCTTGTACAGTGACACGCGCTAGAAAATATCATAATATTCCATTCCATCGATCAAAAAGCAACATTCTGCTTCCTTTTAATTGAATTCAGGTGAGAGATCGATTTCTCAGCTCAGATCTCATCTGGGTTTCTGTTATTTTTGCGATTCTTCACAATTTATGAAATATTCGTGTTTGCGATTTGTTTTTTTTTTTGAAGAATTTCATGTCATGATACGTTGTCTCTGTTATTTTCAAGAAAATTTAGATGTAATATTGAATCGTATTATGATTGGGGATTTGACATGTTTATATGCTTTAGTTCTCTATAAATTGTCCATTCTAAATTGAAAAAAAATATATTATAAATATTTGTCATTATATATTCATGGTGGACTCAGTTTATTTCGTTTTTCTTATGTGTTTCTTCTTGAATTTGAGATAAGCTTCTGTATTTAAAGTGTGAAATTTATTTCTTACTAGGATAAAGCCACAATTTTTCTTAAAGAGAATTGATAATATTAACTTCTGTTGTCAAAGATGTAGCATTGATAGAGAAGCATACAGTAGTTAAGTTTATGTGGTTTGAGTCCCCAAATACACCCTTCTCGTAAAAATGTTTGTGTCTCTTATAACAACAAAGTAGGGGAGGTGGTAGTTATTACTTTTTCTTTCTTTGAATCCATTTTCCAAAAGAGTGCCAACTATATTCGCATATGCCCACAATATGTCACTAAGTTTAAGCCATGTATCTATAACATTTTTCATTTAACATAACTTATGAACGTTACTTGTGGTTTTGTTCCAGAGAATTTCGGGCTGATAGATGTTGATACGTAGATAGACTAAGGGGTTTGTTGAAGTTATAAGTGGGGTTGATTGCACGTAGTGGTCTAAGAATTGCTGAATATTAATGGGAATTAAGAAGTTGAAGCATCAAGTATAAGAAATTAAGAAAAGAAGCAGCGGATACTCGAATAGGCAATCACAAGCTTTATCATAAACAAATTTACACTACAATCTGCTATTCTTTTGGAATTGGGGCAATACTTTGAATTGTAGACATAGATAGGATGCTTGGTATTCCTATTCAAACAAGAGTGGACTCTCAGATTAGAAACTTTGACAGCAAGACAGCCAAGGCTTAGTAGCTGCCTATAGTACAACTGATTGCATATATCAATAAAATAAGCTACTACGTCCCATTCCAACTAATTGTGCATATCAATGTAACAAGTACTACGTTCCATTCCTGTGATTGTGGAAATTATTAATCTACACTGGAATAAATAAAAAATAGAACATATTAAAAACCGAACCAGAAGTGTGTCAATGCTGAAAAACCTTAAAATAGAATGCTATATCAATTAGACTAGAATATTGACAAAAAGTTGTAAAATTATAGAAAACCAGCATTTGCCTTATTTTTATGTGTCTGCACTGCATAATTTATAGATTCATTGCTTAGTTGTGATTAATGATAATGCATATATGAGCCAGTCACTGGTACTTATTTGGTTGCCAATTTATAGCATTCCCCATCTTCTCCGAACAAGCAAATAAATAAATAAATAAATGATGAAAAGGAATAAAGGATGAACCAAGTTAATGTTGATGGTAAGATGATCTTTATCCATTTGTGTTTTCTATAAAATCATTTCACCATATATTGTAAGGATTTGTATATATTGATATCAGTGCTTGATTCAAGATTTTGTTTATATGTGGATAGGATTGATTAATTTTATTAAATCCTGCAGATCACGTGTCAATACAACCTCTGAAAGTGCGTAGCTAGATTGCCTTGTATATTGTCAAGGAAACAGTGAGTCAAGGTACTGATTTTATTTTTTTAATAAAGACCTTTGTGTCTGATAATATACGAGCATTCACTTTGTGCAATGGCAGTCACCCTTCATTTAGTTTACACATGGAAGGGGTCTTACAAAGAAAGTCACCTGTTAGATTAAAAAATGATATGCACTTCTGATGTAGGACAAACACTAACAAACTAACTCAATAGAAAATTAGGCCAAAAACATAAGCCTAAATTTATAGAGAGGAGGTCAAGACTAAACTCAACTCAATTCATCAAAATCTACTCAATAGTAAAACATAGGCCTCAATTTATAGGTCAAATACAAAACCAAATGATGTAATAATCTACCTTCCAAAACAAAAAAGTTTCCAAATAACTAACAATGGAAAATAAGGATGCAAATCTTAGATCCTAATCTTAATAAAGTAATAAAATCCTATTCTAATAAAGCAATTAAATTAAAAAATTGGTTAATTTTTTTTTTCCAGCCCACAAGTGGCCTTATTCAAGTTGGATCGTTCCTTACCGTGGGTTGATCAGGGCCATGGTTCTAAAAACCGGCACGTCCCACAATTCACATAGGTCGCAAAAACATGGGCCGTGCCAGCCAAGCACAACCCAGTTTACATTTCTACTTTCATATGACAGAATACATCTTGTACCGTGACAGAAGAAAATTCAAACACAGTAAATTGTCATAATATTCATTCCATTTATCAAAAGAAACCTTCTGCCTTCCTTTCTGTATCTCTGTAGCCACTTAACTAAATTAAGGTAAGATATTGATTTCTCTTCTCAGATCTCATATGGGGTTTTTGTATATTCTAATGATAATTGCGCATTTTATGAATTATTTGTGTCTGCGATTTGATTTAGTCTGAAATAATTGGGAATTTCTAGGGCTGTTTTTGAGAATCAAACGAAAAATAAATTCCTTTTACAGATTCTAGCAACTAGTACATGGCGGCTGTGGCTGTTGCAGCATAAATGGAAGGAGAGGTTCATCTACAATTTCTCCAGATATACCTTATCTTTTTTGGGGATTAATGGAAAAATACTCAATGGTAATACCAAAAGTTGCCAGCAATCCAACGATATGCTATAGGCCTATAAGACCCTCAGATCTGGCGATTTTAGAGCAACTTCATGCCGATGTATTTCCTATAAGGTAGATAACTTCGTCTAGTGCTTTCACGTGGAATTTAAAAATGGTTAAGTTGCATTTTCAGGAAGAAAGCATTAATCTTTTCAGGTACGAGTCTGAGTTTTTCCAGAACGTTGTGAATGCACGCGATATTGTATCCTGGGGAGCTGTTGATCGGAGTCGATCTGATGGTTGCAGTGATGAACTTATTGGATTCGTTACTGCACGAATTGTTCTGGCAAAAGAAAGTGAGGTGGGCCTCTTTGTTCTTATGGGTTTCAAATCTCAATACTCAGTGCTTGACGTGTATTAATGGATTAGGTGCATATTGAAGGGAATTTTTACTTATTGAAACCTCAGTTGTAAACTAAATTGGCTTAAAACCTGGTGCTTGATCAGATTGTTCTTTGCTGGCTTGTTTCTGAAAGCTATTTATATATTTTGGTTCTTAATATTCATAAATAAGTTCATTAAGCTAGTGCAACTTAAAAGTTAAAGCTTCTAGGTGAGAGTCTAGCCATAATATAAGTAGCCACCCAAATTCTAAAGCATATCAATTTTGTGTTACTCTCTCCCAAGTTTGACACAATATTTAAATAAATGAGACTTGTATGTAAACCTAAAAACTAAATTAAACGAAATGGGGATATCCAAACATATGAATGGAAAAATACGTGGCTCTATAAAGGATTAAGTCACTAGGTAGAATGTTCAATTAGAGTATAAGTGACTGTAACAAATATTAAATTTTACTAACATGCAACATGCTAAAGATTTTTAGTATATTAAGTGGTAGCTGACAAGGTATAAAGTGCTTGAATTTTCCTTTTCAATTTAAATTATCTGAATGAAAAGTTTATTTTAATAATTTTGTTTCTGTCTTCTTAGGATTCATTTCAATTTATATCATTCCTGCAGATAGGAGATTTCCTCAGTTATGACTCATCTAGATCAGATCAAACACTAGTCTACATTCTAACATTGGGAGTAGTGGAAACTTATAGAAATCTTGGAATAGGTAGGAGATCTCTCACCTGACCTGTTCCTTGAAACTATTGTCATCCTATAACCAATACTTTGGTTGATATTGGATTTGCAGCTGCTTCACTTATAGGTGAAGTCATCAAATATGCTTCAAGTATTCAATCATGCCTTGCAATTTACTTGCATGTGATTTCTTACAACAATCCTGCCATCCATCTGTACAAGAAAATGTCCTTCAAGTGTGTACGAAGATTGCACGGGTTTTATTTAATCAATGGCCAGCATTATGATTCATACTTGTTCGTTTACTATGTAAATGGTGGTCGCTCTCCTTGCTCACCATTGTAAGTACAAAATATCTTAACATTTTTATCTATTACATTATGTCTTTGTCTAATCAAAACGCAGAATTTCTCAACATTCAGCTGAGATTCGCTTAATTTGCTAGAGAAGTGACAAAACCAAGTTTGTTCAGAACGAACTAATATACATTGTCCTTAATAGATATCCTATATTAGATAGAGCTGCTAATAAAATAGAGAGGTGAAGGATGAAAATAATAAGAAAATTAAAGTCATACATGTAGAACAATCTCGAGGCATGGTAAATCTTGCTACGGTAATTCCAGATGTCAATAAAAGAAGGATTGGTATATTTGATTTTTTGTTTTGTAACCTGACATGATTCAACTGTCAATTGCTTTGAAGTTTTTGCATTGAACTTTTCATTAAATTGGGATTCTTGATTGTCACCATGACTGCATTGGGAAGTCTAAAATATCCAAATTTCAGCACAAACGTATATTTCCTCATATAGTATTTGTTTGGCTCTATTGTATTACTAGTTCTTTACGAAATTCATATAAGTTTCTTCACTATCTCATTGATTGGGAAATCAAAGAGCTATTTGTCTCTTCATTCTTCTCTTAGCAATGTATTCCTCAGTTTCTAAGCTGGACATAGATGTCAATATATTCATCCTGTTCTATTTTTCTCATGGAAATTATTCTTTTTTTTTATTTTTTTATCATTAAATGTTTGTTATTGGTTGACTTAATTATGCCAAATGGCCAAAGTGATAAGTTGTCTTAGTTAGTAGTTGATGAGAAGACCAATTGCAATCTGTTTTTGAAAGAAATTTATTTTGCCTCTTTCTGATTGTTTTGGTGTGAAAGAGTAATAAACAACATATCACTTCCTTCATTGGGACATGGCATGCACATTGCAGTTAAGAGTTAATAGCTTGGAGACTATGAATTGCACTGCCCTGGAATCTACTACTTAGTTTTGGTTTTGCCTTTGTTGGCTTTTGCTTTGGTACATGGAAATGTTTGTGCTATTATGTTTTACTTACTGTTTTGTTTGGAGCAGAGAATCTGATAGACGATCCGTACGAGACAGAATCAGTTTCCTTTTGTGTATTTAGACATCAACTTCTATTGAGTTTATAGGGATCTCTTCAAAATTTCAAGGAGTATGAAACTAATTTCTTCTTGTATTCTGTAGAGAAATTTCCCCCTCAAGTTTCGATGAAATTAGATTCTGATGCATACTTTTTTATGGATCTAGGAAAGATTGGAATTTGTGTTACAGTTCAAAATGATGAAAGGAAAACTAATCTGTTTTCAGATCAGCAGGTTGTGGAGTTTTCCTTTACTTACCATGATATTGTTACATAGGCGGAACTCTTTGAGAATATTTGAAAGAAAAGCTAAGGATATATATGGGTTTAGGATCAGTGTTATAAGGGGTAAAAGGGATAGGAAAAACATTTCAGTGTCGTAATTGCTGTTTTGAATCTTTCCCTCCTAAGGTTAAGGGATGGGAAAAAGATGAACCTTGGTAACAAGAATTAGTTTGTTTCCATTTGGAAGCCTTTCCCTTCAAGGTTTTGAAAAATGATATTTTGATGATTGTTCTCGGAAGTTGCCAGATGGATCTATAATAGAGGGAAAGGCATCAGCTGAGAACGGTGCTGTAAATCCTTTTATCAGTTTATTTGAACGATGTTATGTTTGGTTTTTAAAACCAATTCTACAGAGCAAACCTAAAAAGGGTTTTGACTATTTACGTTCTTTTGAGTTTTCTGAGAAATCAAGAGCACTTCTAGAAACACAATTAATTTACTTATTTGTTTTTGATCACTGCTGTTACATTCTGCAGGGAGCTTCTAAAAGTAGCAGCGACTTACATGAGGAGCGGTCTTAGGTCGGTGGCCGCAAGGCTAAGGAGGAATGAAGAGAAGATGCCAAGATGGCCTAAATGTAAAGAAACCCGGTGCCTTATAACAACACAATGCAGAAGAAACCTCACAACTGAGTGTAGTGAATGCTCGTGTGTTTGATGTTTTTTCATATTTTCAATGAGAAAATCTCAGAGGTAATAAACTGATATATACTTGTTTTATGTAATCTTAATCCTTAGAATCAATGTAATAAAATAATATCATTTTTAATGCGTCTAACATACCTAATGTGTATAATTTTTCTTTTTCTGTCTCATTTCAGGTAAGGTAAATGTTACGTTTAGTGGTGAACTGTCAGTTACAATGCGAAGAGCATTTGTTGTATATTAGTTCATGTTTGATGCAAGAGATTGGATTGCAATAGTGTTATCATACATAACCGTAAAGTGTGTTTGCAGAGATGCTTTTGTAGAAAGCATTATTCAATAAAACACATTTTAGAAACTACAATTGTTGTTACTTCTATTTATTTTATTTATTATTTTTTTTTTTCTGTTTAATTGGAAGAATTTATGTGGAACGAGATGGATGATTGGAAGGGGAGAACTGGGCACAATGAAATTTTAAGTGTCTTGATTATGATTGTAGTCGGATAAGAGCATAATGTTTTTGCCCGAGTTTTCTTGAGAACATTATATGCTATATATGAAAGTTTTCTCAGAGGAGTGTTAGAACAGATGTGTCGAAGGCGAAACTGGCTTCAACTCTTGGATAAGATTTTAGGACTGTTATAAAAGTATAGTCTGGTGATGGACTTTGATATTATGTTTTACTAGCTAGATAAACATGTCAAACTCAAAACACATCTGTCAATTGTAGTTTTAGTTATGACTTATGAGATGAGATCTGGTGTCAGTTGTCATTATTTGCTTTTGCTTTCCATTGCCTCTACTGACCAATTCTCTGCATAAATGCTTTTGAGCTTTTGATAATTAAGATGTATAACCATTCATACTCCATCAAATGTGTTTTAAAGGTCCATCTATATGGCTGGAAGTTTAATTCCAAGGGATGTTTCTTCCTACTCTTGAAATGAGCGGAATCCTACTATAATTTAGTCAAACCATAGGGATTGTAATTAAATTTTCCATCTACATTTATTTGAATTGCGGTTTATATTTGAATCTTAGTTCTTATGGAACCTTACTGCCTCAATATGTTGGATGACCTGCAAAGGTTTTGTAAGAATATGAAACACTGCAATAAAATGATTATGCAAATGTATAAGAATTTGATCATATTTTTTCCAAGGAAATTGTCCAAATCAACTTCATAAAATTGTTAAACAATACGGAGAGATGGTGTTGTAAGCCAAATAAATGGAGTTGAAGAAAAATAAGAAGAGGGAGCGGGATGTTAGCAAAATCTTTAAATGAGAAAAGTCACTCAGTTAGTTTCAATTGGGAATAATAATAATATGTTAGTGGAAGGTGGGCCAGGTAAGGTGCCATATTTTCAAATTCAAAAGAAAAGGGGAAACTCTATTTAGGGACCAACAGGCCCACTAAGGCTATGTTTGAGGTTGCTTATGCTTAAGAAATAATCACTTATTTATCAAGTTTTGAGTAAATGAGTGTTTGGTAAACTTCTAAAAAGTAACTTATTTTACAATTTGCTTCTCCGATAATAAGCTTTTGAGAAGTTGGGTGGGGGTTGCTCTTGGAAGTAGAAGCTAGAATTGCATGTTCTAACAAGAGATTTTATGTATTTGCAAGGCTTCCTAACGTGATCAAATGTATGCAAATATAAGCATATACAACATATAATATATTATCAGGATATCCTATGAAAACTAGAAATAAACAATATGCACAATATATGTTTTTCGAGTTTATAATCTAAACAATTGAGATCACACAAAATGATACAAATGACATATGAAATATATGGATTAGGTAAGCTTCATGAAGAACTAGAAATAGACATGAAAGTTCATAAATAAATATCCTAGTTCTTTATGTATGAACAAAAACCTAGAAAATGCAATCCAACTAAATCACACTTAAACCCTAGATTTTATTCATGCAAACTAATGCTTGAAACATAACATATTCATTCAATACATATTCAAAACTTTAGAACTAAAACCAAAAATTGCTAGAATACAAAATATGTTCAATCAAGTTTCTCTAGTAAATATTTAGAGCACATATTCACAAAATATATAATAAATTAAATCTCAAAGGCTCTAAATATAAAATTAAATGTGCTAAACTTAAATATATTCTACTAAAAGATCTTAGCACATGTGAAGGCTATCAATCAACATAATAAATTCAATTAATACTCAAATAGACTTAGAATATAAGCTAATCACAATACAACTCACAAACATGTGAAATTTTAAATTTAAAAAAACCTAAATCACATTTAAGTCTCTAATTAGATAAATCTAGCTTATAATTGAAGTTCTATCTCTAAACAACATTTTTTCAAGTCACATACACTAAAATAGGAAGAAGACCTAAGGTATTTGAACATTTAAAAGCTTAGAAATCAAAGAATAACAAATACCTTGATGATTTGAGTGCAGCCATGAAATTGATGTTGAACACAAAAACTACTTGAACAAAAGACTTCAAAAACACTTGGAGAAGATAGTAGACTTCAAGATGATTCTCTTACTTTTTGAATCACTTAATTTGGTTGAGAAATTAGTGAGTTATGATGATTTGAAGTTGAGAGAAAAACTTAACAAATTTCTTCACAAATCTTCCTCAAAGAACAAATGAGGGGGGATAGGTCTTTTTAAAAGAGATTTGGAGGGAAGCTTAGGTGGAGTGTGAGGGACTGTGGGAGTGGATGTGGAACACGTCACATGGGCACTCCGTGGTCTCCACGAGAGAAGAGCCCTTCTCTGCCCTCGTGGAGGCCACGTGCCTCTACGGGAAGGATAGGTTATGGCTTGTTGCCACACCTATCTTCCCTCACATCTCGCATTCTTCTACTGTATTTCAGCCTCCGAACTTTGATTTTGAATCTATTTTCAAATTATAAACTAGGACTCTCTCATGGACATGGACGTTTATGAAACTTCAACTAAAAACTTGGAATTCAACTTGATACACAAAGACGAAAACCATGTACGATAAACACACGAAACGTTTCATAAAATCCAACTTGAAACTCAAAAACTTATGAATGAGTAACCGAAACGTTTAGGACTCAATAAGGAACAATATGAACATATTCAAGTCTGATACCAAGTGAACATATACAAAAAAACACAAATACACACAAGTATGCCATTTCCTAGAAATAGTTCTATAACATGCAAGTTTATAAAAGTTGTCTATTTAAATCTAATTCATGTGTATACAATAATTATGTGTGTGTATGTATTATAACAAAATGAGCACAACAATGTAGGGACACATGAATACAATATGTGTGTGTACCTAAACACCTTGCAAGAGGAATAAGGTCTAGATATACCTTTGATGTGCAACAAAGCTTGATCCTCTTGAAGACTTCTCTTTGCTTGATGTGTTGTCATTCTTCTTTGAATCTTGAGTAAAACATAAACCTAGACAACTAATCAATATAAAGGAAATGACGTTTTGATGTAAAATTTTGCCAACATGACTCAAAAACCTAATAGTTGTCATGAATATGAAGATGAAGGTAGGAACTTCGGTCCATCAGCATGTGTTGATGATGATTTGCCACATTAATGAGGCTGAAATCAATGGGGCGCATATTGATGAGGCTACACATCCTTCACTTCAAGAGCAACTATTTTATGAATAAGTTAACTTATAACTTAACCCAATTGCTAAATTTGCTTACCACTTTTGAGTACCTTTTGGAAGGGAAGCAACAAAATGAAGCAAACGTTGCTAAAGCTTAGCCCTCCACAAGTAAAAAGAGGAAGGTGTCAGCGAAGGGGAATGGGAAGCCTAAGGGGGAAAAAGAAGAAGAATATGAAAGGCAAGATGGAAACAGCACCGGAAGGGAAATGTTTCCATTGTGACATAGATGTGCAGTATCTCGAGGAGCTCAAAAAGGAAAAAAAAAGGTAAATCAGATTTACTTGTTTTAGAAGTTTGCCTTATAGAAAATGATTTTTCACCCTGGATAATTGATTCATGAGCGAATAACCATGTTTGTTTTTCTTTATAGATAATTAGTTCACCGGTGGAACTAGCTGACGAGGACTTCACAATGAGAGTGGGCACGAGAGCTCTTATGTTAGCTAAAGCAGTGAGAGAAGTTCGACTTCGTTTTGATAATAATAAATTCTTAGTTTTGAACAATGTTTATTTTATTCCTGGTTTTTGTAGAAATTTGATTTCTGTTTCGAGGTTATTTGAAAAATTATTTAAAGTTTCTTGTAATAATAATTCATTTGTTATTTCTAGAAATGGTGTGAATATTTGTTCTACATTTTTGGAAAATGGCATTTATATGTTAAAACCAAAAATCAACTCACTACTTAATACTGAAATGTTTAAAGTTGAATAAACAAAGTCCAAAAAGCAAAATATTTCTCAAGACGATGAAACCTACCTTTGGCATCTTAGATTGGGTCATATAAACCTAAACAGGATTGAAAGACTGGCAAATGATAGTCCTTTAAAAGAGCTAAAAGTTGGCACCCTTCTAGTTTGTAAATCTTGTCTGGAAAGTAAAATGACAAAAAGACCTTTCTCAGCAAAAGGTGCTAGAGCCAAAGAACCTTTTGAACTTATACACTCAGACATCTGTGGACCAATAAGTGTAATAGCTAGAGGAGGTTATGATTACTTTGTCACATTTATTGATGATTATTCAAGGTATGGTTACATATACCAAATGCAAAGGAAATCAGAAACCTTTGAAGAGTTCAAAAAATTCCTAGTGGAAGTAGAAAAGCAATTAGGTAAGTCAGTTAAGACTTTTTGATCAGATCGAGGAGGTGAATACCTTAATAGTGAATTCAAGGACCATTTACTTGAGTATGGTATCTTGTCCAAGCTCATATCACTTGGAACACCACAACATAATGATGTTGCATAAAAGGGAAATAGAACATTGCTTGAAATGGTGAGATCCATGTTGAGCTGCTCATCGTTGCCCATTTCATTATAGGGATTTTTGTTGCAAACAACATTGTACATTCTGAACGCAGTTCCATCTAAGTCTATTTCTACAACGCCTTTAGAGTTGTGGAATAGTCGTAAACCATGTTTATGTCACTTTCGCATATGGGGGTGTCTAACACATGTAATGAGAGGAAAGACTGGGTAGTTGGAATCACGCTCTGAGTTGTGCTTGTTTGTAGGATATCCTAAAGAAATAAGAGGAGGTTTGTTTTATAATCCTCAGGAGAAAAAAGGTGTTTGTATCGACTAACGTTATTTTCCTTGAACATGATTATATGATAGATTTCAAACTTTAAAGAAAAGTTGTGCTAGAGGAGTTACTATCTGATAATATCAGACCACAACCAATAACAGTTGTCGAACAACAACAAAATGAAGACCATGTACTCTAACTCTGTTTAGGATCTTATAGATAAGCTCGAAGAGGTAAGACCTATGGGGTGCAAATGGATCTAAAAGAGAAATATAGGAGCTGAAGGAAAATTAGAGACTTTCAAAGTTAGGCTAGTGGCTAAAAGTTATATCCAAAAGGAGGGAGTCGATTATGAAAAGACCTTCTCGCTTGTGGCTATGCTTAAGTCCGTCAATATTCTTTTATCCATTGCTGCATGTCTCGATTATGAGATCTGGTAGATGGATGTCAAGAAGGCATTTTTGAATGGTTATCTTGACGAGAGCATTTACATAGTGCAACCAGAAGGGTTCGTTGCTAAAGGCCAAGATCAAAAAGTTTGCAAGATGCAAAGGTCTGTACATGGACTTAAGTAAGCTTCAAGATAATGGAATATAAAATTTGATGAGGCTATCAAGTCTTATGGTTTTGATCAAAATATTGATGAGCCTTGTGTTTACAAGCATATAAAAAACAAAAAGGAGGTCTTCTTAATTCTTTACGTTGATGATATTCTACTTATTGGGAATAATGTCAAATCATTGTCAGATTTAAGGAAGTGGTTAGCTAACAAATTCCAAATGAAAGATTTGAGAGAAGCAAGCTATGTTTTTGGAATCCATATTATACGAGATCACAAGAACATGCCGTTAGGTCTGTCTTAGGCATCCTATATTGACAAAATGTTGATCAGATTGGGGATACAAAACTCCAAGAAAGGTAATTTACCTTCTCAACATGGAGTTAGTCTTTCTAAAGAATAGTTTCCCAAGACACCTAAAAAGGAAGAGGAAGAGGAAGAGGATATGAGATGGGGGTGCCTTATGCATTTGCAGTAGGCAATCTAATGTACACCATGATGTGTCCTGACATCTGCTATGTAGTGCGTATACTCAGTCGGTATCAGTCCAACCCAAGATTTGGTATATTATGGTAGAGATTTAATCCATGTGGATATACAAATTCTGATTTTCGATCAGATAAAGACAATCGTAAATCCAGTTCTAGATCAGTGTTTACTCTTGGTGGTGGAGCCATAGTATGGAGAAGCATTAAATAGAGTTGCATTGTTGACTCCGCTATAGAAGCCGAGTATCTTGCTACTTGCAAAGCTACAAAGGGAGGCGTATAGCTCCGAAAGTTCTTAACAGATTTGGAAGTCATTCCAAATATGGATAAACAACTCAAACTTTATTGTGATAATAGTGGTGTAGTGGCAAACTCGAAAGAACCAAGAGGCCACAAAAGGGGAAAGCATATAGAATGCAAATATCATTTGATAAGAGAAATTGTACATTGAGGAGATGTATCAGTTTTGAAGATTACATCGGAGAATAACCTAGCTGAACTGTTCACCTAGACATTGCCAGCTAAGAGTTTTGAGGGTCATGTAGAGGGTTTGGGATTGCGTGACATATCTCATTTGCTTCAGGGCTAGTGGGAGATTGTTAGGATTAGAGCCATATAAGCAATTAATGATGAAATTATTTGCTGAATTTATTAAATAAATTAAAAATACATTTCACTTATATTTGCTTGCACATATTAGTTTATAATATATTAAATAAATATTAAGAAAATTCCAAGGTTATTTGTTTCACCTTAAACTTAGTATATAATAGTTATATACGTGAGGATTAAGGTTAAGGATAATAACCTAAATTGTCCGTAATTGATAATTAAAGTTGAAATAGTTAATTTAATTGATGTAGTGACATTAAGATGGAGATACTTTATATAATAAGATTATATAGGACTGACGGAGATGAATTAAATTATCTTGTAATCTCCGTTATACTAAGAGAATTAAATTCATTATTCAAATGATCATATATAGAATGATCTTAATCCTGAGTAATTAATAGACTCCTACTTATTATATTGTGTCTCTTGATTTACTCGGTAAGGTCTTTATGTAGATCGTAAACCTTGCATCTTGGATACACAATATAACAGAATCCATTCATTCCTATCGGAAGTTATAAAATAGTTCTCTTGTTTAGTGATTCAGGTCTTGAAAAATTGAGTGCTAAATTAATAATAAGATTATGAATTATTTGTTCATTAGAGAATCATAGGTACTAAAGGAGAAAGATGTAATTAGAGAGGTTGACAGATTTTGAATCTAGCTCTAATTATGAACTATGCATGGAGGATTAATATAAATGAAATGATTATATCAATGGGTTATTCAAACATTTTCTTTGGGCAATTTATCTCATAAATTCAAGAGTTCAATACTTGTTTTTTAGTGGAGTAAGCCTAGAATTAATAATTTTGATTAATTAATTATCTAGATTATTGGAGCTTGACATTATAAGTCCATAGGTCCCCAAGTCTACTCCTTAAAGCACAGTGATGAATATATATATATATATATATATATAATTTTGATGGTTAATTTGGAATTAATTATTTTCCTATTCTATATATGACAATTTAAAAGAATGTCCTTTTGAATGTCACATATTATGACAATTGTTGTCATGACTAAATATGTTAATTAATTTAGAATTAATTAAGTAAATAAATAAATTAGATAATGAGATTATTTAATTTAAATATTTATAAGATATTTAGATAATTAATTAATTAATTAAATAAATTAGATAATGAGATTATTTAATTTAAATGTTTAAAAGATATTAGTTTTATCAGATCTTATTTATTTAAGGATAGTTTAGAGTATTACATTTTAAATAAAATAAAATGAGTCCTCCCCCTCAAAGGGGGTGAGCATTATCTCCCTTTCAAAAAAAATGACATATATCCATAGTTTAACCGGGGTTAACAAATTAACTCTTTCAATTTTTTAAAACTGTTTTACCGATAATACTTCATATTTCAGTAAAAGAAAAAAAGAAAAGATAAATGAAATAATTGAGAAACCAAAAGACATTTGCAGAGTTGTAGACGATTTATTTATTTATTTATTTTAAATAGAACTCGTCCCAGAGAACAATACATAACAAGAACAATTTTTCTCTTTAACAATTACTCCACATTATTTTTATTTAATTTTTTATCAATTAATTATTCTACATTCAATTTTGAAATTTTTTTAGATTTTTTTTTGAAACAATTTTTTGTATTTTTCTTTTAGAGTTATTTATTGCACAAAATCATTATGCCATGATACCCAATGTTACAAAAAATTAAAAAAGATGAAATCAAGTTTTTTTTTTTTTTTTTTTTAATTAATTTGATTGATTGATTTTCATTGGGTTTTCAATTTTTGTTTGATTTGTGAAGCTAGTATACTTTGATTAATTTAATTGTTTGTTGGGTGGAAAATATATTATAAATCAGTATAATATAGTTAGTTTTTGTTCTTAGAAGGGAAATTTAGCATAATTATTTTTTTGAGAACATGAAATCAAGCTAACATGGTATGATTTTTATTTTATTAACAAAATGAAATAAATTCAATGGTGTTATAAATTACAGTTACATGAACTGCTGCAATTGTATTTATGGACAATCACGAAGATGAATTTACTAACTATTCAAACAACATTGAAGAATGTAATGATGATATGCACTAAGATTCTGATTTTGGAGGTGTTAATATTTTGGATGATGGTGTGGAAAAAAAGAAGAAATACCAATGAAGTAGAGATATGTGAGACTCCGGTACTTGGTATGGTTTTTGATAATGATGAGAATGCATATGAATATTACAACTCATATGCCAGAAGTGTTGGTTTTAGTGTGAGAAAGAAAAGACTAAATAGAAACAAAAAGGTGTGGTGCGATAAAGACAATTTACTTACTCTTGTTAAGGTTCTTAGAGTAAAAAGGTAACTCCACAAAAAAAGAGATGAAAGAAGATTTGAATATGAGGCAGTGTTGGAGATCATAATTAACAAAAATGGAAAATATGTTGTGACAAAATTCATTGTCAAACATACTCATGATCTTGTTCCTTTATCGAGTTCACATATTTTGAGGTCACAACGAAAAATACAACCTTTGCAAGCTGGTTTGATTAATCAAATGCATTCCGTTGGATTAAAACCATCACAAATATTCTCATACATGGCCACAAAAGCAGAATGGTCTCAATACTTGAATTTCATTGAAGCTGGTTGTAATAATTTCATAATGAGGAAGCACACTGAATTTCTAAAAATGGTGATGCACAGTGTTTGCTTGAATATTTTAAGCAAAAAAAAATTAGTGATAAGTCTTTCTTTTATGCCATTAGAACAATCAGAGAGAATGAAATATGTTGCTGCTTCTTTTGTGATGGAAAGTCAAGAAGAGACTATGCTATATTTGGTGATGCAATATGCTTTGATACGACATTCAAAACGAACAATTACAATACAGTTTGCGCTCCAATTGTTGGTGTTAATAATCACAATCAAAGTTTGCTATTTGGATGTGGTTTATTAGATGTAGAGACAACTGAAGCATGTAAGTGGTTATTCAATGTTTTGTTACAAGTTATGGAAGGAAAAGAACCCGAAACTGTATTTACCAATCAAGCTCAAGCAATTGCTGCAGCCATCAGTGAAGTGTTACCTAATTCTAATCATCGACTTTTCTTATGGAATATATTTCAAAATGCTACAAAGAGATTGAGTCAAGTCTTTAATGAGTTTAAGACATTCTCAAAATATTTCAAAAAATATGTATACTACCTGGAAATTGTTGAAGAATTTCAATCAAATTAGCAAGCTTTACTTGATGACTATGCATTGGGGGAAATGATTGGTTGGAAGGTTTATATAAATTGTGTGAAAAATGGGCACATGTATATGCTCGGTCTCACTTTTGTGCAGGTATGAACCCAAGTACTTGTATTCTTTTATAAATGTCTCATTTGATCAAGTACATGTCAAGGAAACAATGTTAACAAAGATCTTGTCTTACATGGATATTATTAATAAGAGTTCATACAAGATCAATTCAATTCAAATAAACAAATATCAAAGAGATTAGGATAGAGATACATGACACATGATTTTTTTATGTGGTAAACCTTCGAAGAGGAAACATCCACATGTTGAATCCATAACCACCAACAAACTATCTTTCACTAGTTAAATAAGAGTACACCTTTAAAACTGATCAAATCACATGACTCACTCTCCATTGGATATCCCTCCCACCTATTCCTACTAGAGAGAGACTTGCATACTTTTTAACCGAGACACATCACATGCCTCTAGAAAGTATCCTTGCTTGACTAACCGAAGTCTCACACTTCCAGCCAAGTCTTCCTTGCTTATCTAACCGGAGCCTCACACTCCTAGACAAGTCTTCCTTGCTTAGCTAACCGGAGCCTCACACCTCTAGCCAAGCCTTCCTTGCTTAACTAACTGAGACACATCTCATGCCTCTAGTTAATTTTTCCTTGCTCAAATTGAAGAATCCACTCCAACATGAGACTTCCACCTTTTGCAAGGCTTTCTAAGTGGTCAATGAATGCAAGACGCAAACAAGCACTCAACATAGAATAATGATGATCAACATGTCCTATGGAAACTAGAAATAGATAATGAGCACACAATGTATGATTTTTCTAGTTTATAATCCAAAATATGTAATCATACAAAATGATACATGAACATATGAAACGTATGGATTATGTACACCCCATGAAGAACTAGAGATAGGCAACAAAGTCCACAACAAGATAATCTAGATCTTACACATGAATTCGAAATCTAGAGTATGTCAAAAACACCAAACATACTTTTAATCCTAGATTTAATTCATGCAACTAAAGCTTGAAATTAATCATTTTCATGAAACACATATTCAAGACTTTAGAACAAAAACTAAAATACTAGAGAAATGAGATTAGATCTACAAACTTCTCTAGTAATCAATTAAAGCACATATTCATAAACCAATCAATTGAATCTAACAATGCTCTAAACATATGACAACTTGTTCTATTGCCAAATATATTCAATCAAAGACATGTAGCACAACTAGGAATTATTAATCATTAGAATAATGGATTTGACAAATACCTTGAACACAAAGTGCAGCCATGAAAATGTGCGTGGAACCAACACTAAAATCGATCAAATAACCTCAATTTTTCTTGGGTATTGTAGAGGACTTCAATACGGAGATTCTCCTACTTGAATCACTCAAATCGGATAAGAGATGAGAAAGATATTGTGTTAGGAAGTTGGGAAAATCTCTAGAGAAAATTCTGCACTTTTTCTCTTTTCTTTCTTCTACAATGAATAAGTGAGAGAGAGGGAATATTTAAAGAGAATGGGAGGGAAAGTGAGGTGGAAATAGTGGCGACCACAAAGGTCTGCCACAAAGTTCAAATAGTCCTAGATACAAAGTCAATCACAATACAACACACAAGCATGTGAAAACATAGGTTTTAGAAAAACTTAACTCACATTCAAGTTTCTATTAAGCACAATTAGCATTTAATTGAAGCTCTAAATCCTAATAACATTTGATCAAGTAACATACATATATAGATGAAGAAAGCCCAAGGTAATTGAAGAACATTAAGCACAAAACACAATGGATTTGACAAATACCTTGAACACAAAGTACAACCATGAAAATGTGTGTGGAACCAACACTAAAATCGATCAAATAACCTCAATTTTGTTTGGGTATTGTAGAGGACTTCAATACGGAGATTCTCCTACTTGAATCACTCAAATCGGATAAGAGATAAGAAAGTTATTGTGTTAGGAAGTTGGGAAAATCTCTAGAGAAAATTTTGCACTTTTTCTCTTTTCTTTCTTCTACAATGAATAAGTAAAAGAGAGGGAATATTTAAAGAGAATGGGAGGGAAAGTGAGGTGGAAATAGTGGCGACCACAAAGGTCTGCCACAAGAGCTCCCTATGGAGGCTCATGGTTCCACGGGGACAGAGGGCTGCTCTTCCTATGGTCACCACACGCCTCCATGGGAAGGAGCCCTTGTGGCTTCTTTCCACTTGGCTATCCTCATTCGTGCATCCCTTGCGTTCTTCGACCGTTCTCCAGCCTTTGAATTTCAAATTCAAATACATTTTTGAATTACAAACCATGACTCACTAACACACAGGACGACTACGAAACCTTGACCAAATGCTTGGAACTCGACTCGATACACAAGAACAAAAACCAAGGACGATAAGAGCACGAAAAGTTTCGTAACTTCCTACTCGGAACTCGAAACTAATGTATGAGTAATCAAAATGATCGAAACTCAAAAAGGAATAACATGAGAACAAATTCAAATCTGATAACAATAAAACACAAACAAATAAACATATGATCACAAAAGTATGCAATTTCCTAGAGATAGTCCTAGTAAATGCATTTCTACAATGTTTGTTAAACTAAGACTAATGCATGATCATACTTCAACAAGTGTGTGAATGTGTTATATTAATTTAGCGCTATGATGTAGGGACACAAATGTATGCAATGTGTGTGTTTGCACTTAAGTCTTGCAAGAGGAAAAATGTTTTATTATACCTTTGTGGATAATAATGCTTTCCTCTATTGAAGGCTTCACTTTGCTTTAATGGTTGTCCATCTTCATTAAAGCTTGATAAACCGAAAAACCTAGACAACTTAACGGTACAAAGGAAGTGTCGTTTTGATGTAGAATAATGCCAATTATACTCAAAATCCTAACATACGTTTCCTTTCCCAAAAAAGAAAAAAAAAAGAAAAAAAAAACTGCATACAAATTATTAACTAAACACTTTGTCACCATAAAGTAAGAACAATTGTTCTTATTAGCTTCGCTTCATATATATTGATAAAGTACACATTAGAGTTTTACTGCATTTTGACTCTCAAATTCAAAGATTCGACACTAATAAAACAAAAATACAATTTATTTTTTTGAAAGAAAGATGAGCTATATTCAATAAAAGAATTTACAACACTTATATCGGACTTGGCCAACAACAATGACCAATATGAAAAAGAACCAAACCAAAAAGTTGATCTATCTAAGAGCAAAACGAGTAGCACTATGAGCTATTATATTACAATGGCTTGGAACAAATCTAAAATCAACATTCCTAACATTAGAGTGACAAGAATTATGGCCTTGTCAACATCTCCCTTAGAGAAATCCGAGCCATTAAAATACATGACCACACCCAATGCATCTGATTCCACAGTCAAAGGAACCAGCCCCCAATCGATCGTCAATTTAGTGTCTTCTAGATTTAGAGCTAGATTTCTAGATATCCAAATCTTAATATATATATATATATATATATATATATAAAGGCAAAGCTAACTAATTTCACAAATCAATTAAAAACCAATGAAAATTGATCAATCAAATTAACCAAAGCAATTTTTTTTTTCAAGGGAATTTGTCAGTAAGATCAAGAATTTCAATAAAAATTGACAATAAGATGACCTCTTTAAGCTCTTGTATTCTCGTCCTTCTCGGTGTCATCACCATGCCAACAAAGCTCACACAACTTTCCCTCCTTTTCAATGTATGATGATGAAGAACAACAAGAACAAAACCCAGTGAGTAGTTTTTGGAGATGAAACCAAAAAAGAGAAGACGGAGATGAAGAATATTTAGACAACGAAGAAGCAGACAACAGAAACAAGGCTTTATGATTGTTTTTTTTTATTTATTTTTTTTAGAGATTTTTTCAAAGTGTCTTTTGGCTTCTCAAACATTTCTTCTTTTTTTTTTCTTTTACTGAAATATGGGGTAATATCAGTAAAATAACTTTTAAAAAGTGAAAAGAGTTAATTTGTTAACCCTGGTTAAATTATGGACATATGTCATCTTTTTGGGAGAGGGTTAATGCTCCCCCCCCCCCCCCAGCAAAAATGAACTCAAATAAAATCAAGATAAAAGATTTGTTTCTGATATGATTGAGATTTTAATTTTAATAAATATCCAATTTTATTTTAATTAAAATTGTTTTAATTAAACAAAAAGAGATACTATTTAAATACATATTTTCTCTTTATGGAAGGGAGAAGAATTTTTTTTTTTTTTTTTTCAAATGTTGATATGATTTGGATTTTAATTTAAATAAAAATCCAATTTTATTTTAATTAAACAAAAAGAGATACTATTTAAATACGTATCATATAGAATAGAAAAAGCAATCGGTCATTTTTTCTATTAGGGTTTTCCCACTGAAAACCTAAAGAAAAGAATAAGAGGCCCACTCCTCTTGTTCATCATTGTTGGAGGCTAGGCTTGGAAGATTGTTGTTCTAAGAAAATTGTTTTATCGCCAATCTTCATGGGTTTGTTCTATCCGTTCCTATTTTGTTTATTGAATTAATATTGCAATAGAGTTTTCAAGGAATAGTCAATGATGATGAAATTTTTGTTATTTACCTAGACATATTTCCATTGCCTATTCCGATATAAAACTAGCAGCCACATACCAGCAATTCCATTCTCTCTATACACTAGTTCCTGTTCAATTTTAGATTTTGTGTGTGTACTTGCTATGAAATAAAATATAATATTTCTTTCTCAATTTTGTACCACCAATAATGCCTTAGTCGAATTTTTCCATTTTCTTTTCGTTTGAAGGATCTCACCACAAGAGCACATCTTACTTGCAAGTGATGCAACAAAAATGTGTATGAATGACCAAGCATGAGACAAGACTCAACAATAAGAACAAAGGACATATATTTGTGTTAGTGTCAATTGCTAGGCCAGCCCATGGGGGCAGCAAACCTAGCATTTTGCTGGGGCCTCCAACCGGCCCAATTTACTTCTTCTTCTTTGGGGTCTGATAACCCAATATGTTTATGTTTAAATAGTGCTCAATTCCAAGCCTTTTACTACTTTTATTTATATATTTTCCTTTTCGGCCTAATGAACTAATTGAATTAAACAAAAAAAAATTTCAGGCCCAATAAACTTGTCACTGTGATTCTGAGACTACATCACTACACTATTTAAAATAAAACCAAATAGTAAATTAATTAAAAACAACAACCTTGACCTAAAACTAAAGTGCTAAACGAATCAAAAGGCCTGTCTTTCCTAGTTTTGGTTTGCTTCACATTGCTTCATGCTCTGTTATCCATCAAGGAAAAAGTGTTAACTAATCTTGATGGTAGTAGTATAATTAGTAAATTTGCACTTCAGAAAGCAAGAACAATAGAAATGTTAATAATGTATTGATTTTATGTTTTTAGATACAATAAATCTTTTTTGTTTTTATTTTATGTGGATTACATTGTATTTGGTAAATGAAGACATGATAGGTTTGGGTAATTCGTCATCTAAAATCATTTCTCATATTGTGTCTCGAAATGATATTCCCATGTCTTCGAGACAATCCTATGTTTCATTTTGGGATTTGTGTCGATGTAATTAAAGCAATAAACTTCTTTTTGGAGTCTTACTTTATAGAGTTGTGTGTAAGTTGTGCAGCAGAAAAAAGATAGGTTTTTTAAAATTATCTTGGACCTTTTCGGTATACACGAATATGAGGAGGGATTCGATTAATACCTTTGATGCTTTCTCCTTCGTTTCTTTTTGATCTGTCTTCACTAAGTCTTTCGAGCTATAACCTGCGATCTACCAACTGTGTGTGGGTATGTCACAGATTCCAGAAGTTCTTGAATGGAGGTTACCGAGATGGAGAAGACAACACGTTGTCCCCTTTCTTGAGTTCGGCCAAGCTAGAGTAAAAAAGAAAGTTTTTCTTTTTCTTGTTCTTCCTCCATGCCACACACACACTCTTTCTATATATTAGGGTTAGGTTATTTTGTTTCCTAATAAGTATATCTTATATAATAGGATCCTAGGGTTTCATTAACCAAGTCAAAATAGGATTACAAATACTTTTTAATTCGGTCACCATTAGGACTTGAACCTTTGACCTCTAGGATTTAAAATAATCTTTATTATTTTTAATCCTTTTGTTTTAGTCATGGTTCGAACCTGTAACCTCCAATTAACAATTAATAATTCTTACTTATTAATATCTCAATTAAATAATCTTATTATTTAATTATATTTAATTAATTAATTAAATAATTTATTAATTAAATAATCATATCATTTAATTAATTCCTTGAATATATCCAAGTTACTTTCGTAACATAATTAATTGGACCATCCAATTCACCGTGAGACTTGTTACTAATAATCATAAAGGGCTAGCAAGGGAACCTAGTGGACCCACAGTTTTGAGTTGCTATAATACTTAGAAAAATTAATTAAACTCTTTAATTAATATTTCGCGATTATTAACCTCAAAGTTATTCCACTAAAAACCCGAGGTTGCACTCTAATAATTGTAGATGTTTTACACAACCAAAATATCAGTGTCCATCGATATAGCTATTTCATATGGTATGACCATCCACAAGTAGTTCATAATTAGAGCTAGGTCATAAAGTCTGTTATACCTCTCTAATTTTATATTTTCGTTTAAGTACCATTGATTCTCTAATAAACAATTATATTCTTCCTTCCTTTTGGAATAAGGAGAGCGTTCTTAATCATTCAAGTCTCAAATCAACCCTTAAAGGAACTACTTCTCTATTTCTCACAAGAAATAATGGATTTCTCCATTAAGTGCATACTTTCCTAGCCACAAGCCAACCCATGATTCCAAGATACGTAATTATTGATCGGGAATACTACCCCGATCTCAACCATGGTATGTCAAGAAACACGATCTAACTTGAAGGAGTCAGTAAAACACTCAAGATTTAAATCACCCATATACAACCATCATTTGTCGATATATATGAATCTTTACATGAAACAGATCTTGGTAATAGATTCATATAGATCATAGCCTAGTCCTATACGATCACATCATATAAGGTGCCTCCATTCTCATATCACAATATGAGTGGTCTAGAATAAGACCACCGTACATTACGGAATGGACTGTAGTTATAGATTAACCACAAATAAAGTACCTAGCTTTCGCTTTTTATAGACTCTTTAAATTGCACGTCTCAAACCGAATTCCTCTGTATATGACATTCATATACTTGGTTTGAGATTTACATCTAACAATCTTGGATGTTTAGCACATATGATATAAACGTACGAGTCATATTTATTGAATGAAAATACTACTTCTTATATTAATAGATTTATAACATTTACAATTACAAGTTTTAGTGCATAAATCTCAGGATTGTGGTCATTTGAATCTTTTTTACATTGATGTTTCAAGAATCTTTCCAATTTGTTTAATGGATAGGTTTTCTATCATGTTATTTTTGTTGATTATTGATAGTGCTTATTTGTACACTCGGTGTAGACCCCATTTCTTATCGATTGCATCCGTTTCTCGGGTAAAACCGAGTGTTTAACGATTTAAATAAGTTGGTGCAGATGTTTTAGCTTGCCAGGGGTGTATGTGCAAATATTGGAGACTTTCGGGGCTATTTTGAAGATAAAAGTAGCATTTGCGTAGTACATGTGCACATGGGTACCGTGCCTAAATAGCGCAACACATTCTAGCAAGTTGCCATGGTACGTGTGCATGCTGAAACCGCGCACGTACCACACATTTAGAACTAGAAGATTACTGTGGTACATGAGCACACTGGAACCGCGTATTTACATCTAGAAGATTGTCGTGGTACGTGCACACCCTAGAATCGCACACGTACTGCGCACTTAGTCCACATCAGAATAATTTCTATGGTTTCATGTCCTAATTCCCATACCCTATATATACCTCACTTCTTCTCTTTTCTAGCACCTCTTGCACGATTCTTGAACTCCAAAACACTCCTATAATAATCCAAAACATTCAAGAACCAATCTTTATCCCAAATCCTTCACTAAATCACCCAAAACCTTCATAAAATCACCATATAAACCCAAATCCCACTTTACCAAACATTTACCACCACATTTTCTTATATAGATCAACCATAAAAAATCACATCTTAGAGCAAAAGAAATCAAAGAGAGAAGAAGTCTAGCACAACCAAGCAAGAGATAAGGAGTTATTCAACTTAGTTTACTCTTATTTCTTTCTCTCTTTACCTATATGTATTCATTTATGGCTTATACTCATTACACATCTTGTATGGCCATTTATTGTATTATGAATTAAAACCTTCTTAGTTAAGGCTAAGATGAAGCCTTTACCATGAATTATCAATAAAGTCCACCACTTTATCTCTATTGCTTGTGTTTATGTATGTGTATTTCATGCTATAATCAATATTGAGTGTCTAGCTAGCATTTAATGTTTATTTGGTTGTTGTGTGATTTACTAAGAGGAGAAACACACAACGTGCTCGATGAAATGCACGATAGAGGTCTAGTAAGGTAGAAATACTTGAGGCTAGCCTTTAGGACTCAATTAGTGACCCACAAAGCTTAATGAACTTGTGTGTATTTCGGATGACCATCAAGAGATAGGTTATTGGTTCATATAAGTGATGTTTCTACTACTTGAGAGAGAGTAGAGACTAATTGAGGATTGTCTACATTTACACTTGCATAATTTATCTTCAATGGTGTGTCTATAAATTGGTGAGAATTGGTTAGGTGGATTCACCGTCTTAACCTAATTTCCTACTAATAATACAATCGCTTGTTTGTGTTTGACTTTGTTTTGTTTGCTTGCATGTTTAGTTTCACTAATTGCATTAAAGTTGTAGTTTAATTTAATTATATTTGAGTAGTGTAATTCAATCATCATATCTTTGCTTGTCTAAATAGTAGTTTAATCAATCAATTGTGGTAATCAATTCAATAATCATCATGGATTGAATCTTATTTATCATTGTACTACTACGGCTCTGTATTATTGTGGATGCTCATTTTGGAGCGGTCAATTACTTCATAAAGTACTCTTGGTTATTTCCAATGGTAGATTAGGTTTCTTACTACCTTTTCGATAAACAATAAAAAATTTCAAATCAAAATAATAAAGAGAATAACACAATGATTTTTACAAGGATAAAACCACGGCACCAAGTTTTCCTAGACCACTTAATGGCAAAATTCACTAGTTTAGTAAAATAGATTCACCTCAAGTTGACATACCTGATCACATATCTCTTAGTACTATCATACTATATCTATCCACATTCCTTTAAGAAATGATTACCAATTGTCATTATGTCGAATTTCATCTCTTACAAAGAAGAATTGATCTAAGTGCAATGGATAGTATATAAATTTTAAAACAATTGGAAAACAAATTTGTAAGATCCTTGATTTGTATTGGCTTGATTCCATTGCAAAACTCTCTATATTGTAACAAGTGTTGCTTAGGTGGTTCTTTGTGAAAAAAAGCTTCAAAGGTTAAAAGTGATGTCTTATACAAATATCGTCTTCAAGAGGAAAGCATACTTGGATGCTAAGGTATCAAGTTTCTTCTTCCTCTTGCAAAGCGTAATCGCACACACATAATTCATTCATGTGTGTCCCTGCATCATTGTGCAAACATTTGGTATAACACATTCACACACATTTAAGTATGCACATGTATTGGTCTTATATTGTCAAACATTGTAGAATTGCATGTTTTATCACTATCGCGTAGAAATGGCATACTTGTGTGACATTATGTTTATTTGTTTATGTTTATTATATTTTGGACTTGAACATGATCTCATATGATTCCTTATTGGGTCTTGGTCATTTTGATTACTCATTCATTAGGTTTCGAGTCCAAACGATGTAGCTACACTACTTTGCATTCTCATTCGTTAAGTTGTCTTCGTCGTCGTTTTCCGAGATGAATTCTCAACCTTTTGTCAAAGTTTTGTAGTCTTCATTGTGTATAAGGTACTCACGATTTGTAATCCAAAGACGGATTCAAAATAGGAGTTCGAAGGCCCAAATACAGTCGAAGAATACGAGAGGTGCGAGAGAGCAGCAAGCATGGCCAAAGGCTATGACTTGGAAGCCATGTGTGCCACACGGCTGAGATGCCTCTTTGCCCACGTGTGGCACACATGCCCCACACATGGAGGTGACGTGTCAGTCTTTGATTGACTCATTTTTTTCCTCTATTGAATTCCTTTAAAAGCTCTCATCCTTCCCTCCAAATAAGAACTTGAAGAAAATTGAAAAGAAAATTTCTATAGAATTCTTCATGATTTTAGTTTTCTTATTTTGATCATAACTCTCTCATATGAACTCGAAAGTGAGTGATCCAAAAGCCAAAAATGTTGGTCTTGAAGAGAGTTACAAACTTTAAGTATTTTTAGAGTCATTTGAGTTCGTGATTTGTCACAGTTGGCAGATTTCAGCCCGAGACTCAAGTGTTGTATGTGAAACATCTTCTTCTTACTTTCTCTTTTGATCACCTATTTTAATCTTCCTATTTGATTGATGAAATGTATTAAGAAGAATGTTAGATCACATGCTTGATTTGTTTGATTGATTGTTTGTTGAGTTTTAGCTTTGTGATTTCTCTTGAACATATATTTGCTAAACTTGATTTAACTTGAAATTGTTTCTATTAATGATATATATGATGTGCTTCATGATATTTTCTAGGTTCAATTTCATAATCTAAGAACTAAGAATTTTTGTGATATATTGAATATTCTAATCTTGTTCTTATTGATATACATGCCTTGATTTCTAGGTAGATTTGTGATTGTTTGTTAAAAGCATATCCTAGAATATATCTAAGCATGTTCATAGAGTTTGATTGATCATCTTCCTTTATTTGACTTGTGTTTGCATCATTTGCATCACTTAGATCATTGCCTTGTAGAAAGGTTAAAGTCTCTTGTTAAGGTGAGTGAAGCCTTGATTTGAGTAAGAAGACTTGGCTAGGAAAGTGTTTCGAATAACCAAGCATGAAGTCTTAGTTAGGATCAAGAGAATCTAGATAGATAAGCAAAAGTCTTAGCTAGGAGTTTGATACTCCAGATGGTTAAGCTAGGGAAGCTTGACTAGGATCATTTGTGATCTAGATAGTTAAGCAAGGAAATCTTCCTAGAGGCTTGAGAGCCTTGAATAGGGAGTTGCTCTTTAGAGGTGTAGGGCACATATTGGATAAGGAGTAGGCTAGATGGTTCACTAGGCCTTTAGGGTAGATTAAGAGTTGATAGCTTAGGGTGGATATCATTTGTTGATAGTCTTGAGTGTGTAAGTCCTTTTCATATAGTGGATTGCTTTGCCGTTGGTTGTGGTTATCAACCTGTGGATGTTTCCTCCTTGAGGTTTACCACGTAAAAATACCTGTGTCCATTTTCGCTTTACTTTTTATTATCTTCCATATCATGTATTGATTGTATCTCTTGTATATTGATTTTTACATGTATTGACTCATACTATACAATTGTTAAATCATATCAAGTGAACATTTCATTATTGTAATCTGTAAATTTTGAAGTTGGGAGAAATTGGGACTATACCTATTTACCCCCTCTAGGTATAATATACACTACATCTCTCTAGGGAATTTCAAAATTTGTTGTATTTTTTCTTCCATAAACACTAAACAGTCCACTAAAACTGTATAAAAATAATCCACAACATAATAAGAGTTTATAAACAATCCATAAATAGGTCTAGAATAACACAAATAAGTCAATACTTCATAACATACCATAATCAAACATATTCCCGGACTTGTCACCATGCTTACATACTTGGATTTCAAGTTTTTCTGCTCCAGAATTGGACAAAGCAATTACCGTACAATATGGAGACTTGGGGCTCAAGGAAAACGTAGCTTGTTCGAAATATTCCTTCTTCAATTTAGGCAATTCAATGTGAAAGGACTTTAAATGAAAAAAGCACAAAGGATTATAAATTAATTTTGAGAAAAACACTCGGCCATTTTAGGAATGATGATGTTTTGAATGCAAAAAATCTCTATTTTTCAGAATTACCGTCTCCTTCACAATATAATTTGTCTTTGTTGCTGAGTCGTAGAGCTTGCAGATACCGCTGTCATCACCAGTTTAATCCTACTCATAAGACATCATGATGCAGCGAAAAAATTCAACACATACAAATAATCGATAAATAGAAGGGATAACTGATTCGAATACATTGATTCGAGTACGAATACCATAAACAAAACATTTTTATTAATGTGTTGATCCATGCATAGATACCAGAATAACATGCATCAAAATTTGTTGACCCTCGCAAATATACTGAAATTTGGTAAAAACTAGAGATAGTCTCTCTAAAATTTTATTAATCATCCAAAATTGAGATCCTTGTTAGGGTGCACGGGTTTTAAATAGGAAAACTAAAAATCTAAAATAACTAAGAAAGCAATAAAATCAACAATTTTCTATAAAAGAAAGAATAGAGATAACAATGAAAAATAAAAATACTAGAATCCTAAAACATCAAAAACCTATCTAAGAAAATTAGATTTGATTTAATAAAATAATTTTCTTATTAGTTATGTTCAAAATTTTGGAAGATTTTGGGTCTTAAAAATATTCTTGTAATTAATAAATATTGTTATGTTTCTTTATTATATGTTTAAATAGCTAGGTAGTTAATTATTTTATGATTTGATTTTATTAAATCAAATCTAATTTCCTTATTAGATAGGTTTATGATGTTTTAGGATTCTAGTTCTTTTATGTTTTTAATTTTTCTATTTAAAGGCATTGTATTCTATCTGGAAGGAAGTTTTTGACAATTAATAAATTCAGAGAGAGTATCTCTTTTTATCCAAATATTGGTATTCTTGTGAGAATCAACGATTTTTGATTCCTGTTATTCTAGTATTCGTGTGCGAATCAACAAATTAATAGAATGTTTTGCTTCTGTTATTTTAAAGAATCAACGGATTTAGTTTTCGGTATTTAAGAATCAACGGATTTAAATCATTTATCCATTCTGTTTATTGATTGTTGTTTGCGTGGATTTTTCCGCTGCATTAGTTTGGTATCAGAGCCTGGTTGTGGTCTTGTCTTTTGATCAAATATATATATATTTTTTCTTCTTCTAAAAAAATAATAATAAAAAAAATCAAGTGCCCATGAACCCCCAAAAACAATATATTTGCCTCTTATCATTTGTTGTTTTTCGATGATGAATATGTGTTGGAATCTATTATCGTCAATTTTGATAAGCCACCAATTTTTGATGAAGAGGTGTTCGATGATGAATATATGTCGGAATCAGTTGTCGTCATTTTTGATAAGCCACCAATTTTCGATGACAAGGTGTTCCAGAAACAACATGAGATAGACACCCATTTTGTGGATTGTTTTTTATTTTTATTTTTATTTTTTACCATGTTTCGTTATTCTATGACATCTCCAATATATTTGTTACACAAATCATTAATCATTGATGCATTTGTTTTGACTTATTGAAGTGATTGGATGAATATCGTGGCGAAAATCAGAAAATTTATAGTTTGTCGTCGACAATCATTTGTATTAGCACTCAAGCATACATATGCAAAAATTTGAGGACACCCTGGGGAGAATGACGTAGGAGAGATTATTGAAGATATTGTCAAAGATTTTTGGTTTAAAAACTATTCTTGTAATTAATAAATATTTTAAGTGAAAATGGTGGAAAATATCACATTTTCCAACTCATTTGGTGACAAAGTGACCGGTTTAATAACTTAAGTTTAAAAGACATCTATTATGGTTAACTGTCAAAATTGCCCTTAGATAATCATTTATGTTATTCTGTTTGTACTTTTCTCTCTCCACATTTCCAACAAAAACAATAACTCAGTTACTCTTTCTCTGTGTACAAATAAAAGTTCAACTTATAAACAACTCAACGTGCTTAATTATAACAAGGTAATATTTCTTGCAAATACTTCTTTTAATTTGTTCACATTTTCATTTGTTCCTTTTCAGTTGTTGTCCTAGTCTTTTGTAAACTCTAAGTCATTGTGAGAATTGTGGATCTCCGAGAGTTTGTCACCTTTGTCCGAGCTTTTTAAACCAGTATCCAAGCCTTTTAAAATGATCTTCGAGCCTTTTAATGTCTTCTCCGAGACTTTTCAAGTCATCTCTGAGACTTTTCAAAAATCACTAATCGAGCATTTTTAAATCTTCTCCGAGCCTTTTCATGTCATCTCTGAGACTTTTCAAAAATCACTAATCAGCCTTTTCAAGTTTCTCCGAGCCTTTTCATGTCATCTCCAAGACTTTTCAAAAATCACTAATCGAGCCTTTTCAAGTCTTCTCCAAGCCTTTTCATGTCTTCTCCAAGACTCTTCATTGAATTACTAATCGAGCCTTTTAAAGTCTTTTCTGAGACTTTTCATGTCTTCTCCGAGCCTTTTCATGTCTTCTTCGAGACTTTCATGTATTCTCTGAGACTTTTCAATGAATCACTATCTGAGACTTTTCAAGTGTTCTCCGAGCCTTTTCATTACCCTCACCCGAGCCTTTGTAAATGTAATATGTGAAAATATTTTGTAGTCATGGGTTTTTATTAATGGTTTGTGATTATTGACTTGACAGCATAATGAATCGGGTTAGAATAGTACCTAGGAAAAAAAGGCCATATGCAGATAATGAAGAACCATAAGACTTAATTACCTGAGACGCCTGTGCCCATAAAAAATCGCGGAGCCACCCATTAATAGTAATTGAACTCTGCGCAAAGTTTCCTCCTATAATATGAGTTACCACCCCTTGATCGCTTATACTACCCCAAACATTTGACTGCATATCTTATAACGGTCGATGGGAGCAGTTACCCGACGAAAGTCAGATGTTTGTTAGATTCGATAACCAGGGAATGTATGTGTGAAAGAATATGACTTGCGAAGATTTGGTGGCGATCGTGCACACCATTGTGAAGTATGATGTAAACAAATTCAATGTTGATCTGACATCAATATCAATCGTTCCTGATAGTACATGTCGCACATTTATAAGAAATGACGATGATGTTCAGTTTATGCTAGGGGAAGATTGGGTGATTCCTCAAGTATGTGTAAGTCTAACTCAGAGGACAACTAGAGATGTGATAGGGAATGATATTCCTCCTCCTGAAAATATCTAACAATTTGGATCCTTTAGCGGTAGCAACCAAGTGTTCGCCTAAAGGAGTGTCGCTGAAGGTGGGGAAAACATGTGTGGTGTCCCACCAGTAGTGGTTGACCATATAGTACTAAAATTGAGCAGAACAATGAGCAGTACAATGAGCAGAACAATTACACGAACCATGAGGTGGATAATGAGGCAAATAATCAACAGGTAGATGACTTAGAAAATATGGATAAAGAGCCTGCACAAATTCAAACACAAGGAAGACATGTACAAGGAGTTAGTTGCACTGTACTAAATATGCATAGGACTTCCGAGGTCTGGTATAATGTAACTGCATCTGATTCTGATAATACGACTACGTGGGTTATTCCCGGAGCAGATTCATACTCGTTTGGTATCGGTAGAAACAGCACCTTGGCATCGCAAGAACCTATAAGCATGATTTACAAAAGGTCAATTTTTTCCAAGTAAAAAGGATTTGAAGAAGCTAGTTGGCCTTTTTTCGATACGGGAGAACTTTGAATGGAAGGTGAAAAGGTCTAATAAGACAACGCTACATCTAGTTTGCATCATTGACGACTGTACGTGGAAATTAAGAGCGGTGAAAGAGATGAAGATACTTACTTCCAAGTAAGAAGTTTTCTCAACCAACAAATTGTCCCTTGGAGGAGGTTCAACATCGCCACCGACAAGCTAGTGCAGTCATAATCGGAGAAGTCGTTGCACCTAGACTTCAATAACATGATGATTGTCTCATGCGTCCGAAAGACATAATTGCCGATATGAAAACAATGTATGACATCCAAGTCATGTATAGTAAGGAACATGATGCCCTACAATATGCATTGTCATTGACCTATGGAACACATGAAGAAAGTTTCCAACTGCTACCATCTTTTGCATACCTTATGGAATAGTGCGCAACTGATGGTATATTCCTCTACTTTTTCATGTCGTTTAGGTCCTCAATTAGAGGTTTCCAGAGGTGTATACATCCTGTGATTGTAGTTGATGGTACCCATTTGAAGGGAAGATTCAGGGGTACAATGTTTGTTATAACTGCACAAGATGGAAATGAACAGGTGTATCCAATTGCTTTTAGGTATGATGACTCAGAAAACAACCTTTCATGGAGTAGTTTTTGGAATGCTTGAGGGGTGTCCTTGGTCATATAGATGATCTGGTTTTCATTTCTGATTGTCATGCAAGCATTGAAGCAGAGATTTCTAAAGTGTTCCCTTATACAACCTATACCATATGTTGCTGGCATTTTGGTGAAAATATGAAGAAGCGATTCCACAGAAAGGATGTTGTCGACATAATGGATTCAGCGGCTAGGACGTACAGTGAATTTAATTGTAATCGGTACATAGAGGAGTTACGTAGGCTGCACAAGGCTACATTCAATTATGCCATTGCTGCCGGTCCACACAAGTGGTCTCGCGTACACTGTCCCCAAAAAAGGTACATGGTGATGACCACAAATGTTGTAGAGTGCATAAACTCATGCTTAAAATTCGCATGGAAACTGCCAATGATGACATTGGCAGAGTTCATTAGGAATATGCTATAAAAGTGGTTTCACGATCGTCATGCAGCTGCACGGTCCATGCATCATCAATTGACCGATGAAGCACATTTTATGATCCTAAAACATGTCGAGAAGTACAGTTATATGACCGTAAATCCAGTTGATTGGAACATATTCTCCGTCAAACTGAAGGGAAACCAGTGGACGGTTAACTTAGCCCTGAAGACTTGCACATGTAACAAATTCCAAATGGACCATTTCCCATGTTCTTACGCACTCGTAGTGGCAAGGTATATGAGATGTTACAGTTAACGTTTTAAATTACCCACAAACGTGAATCTCACTATTTTCATTGTTACAGGGAGCGGAACTTGGATTTCACATCTTTGTGTGCGGACTGGGTTCGGAAGATGAACCCTATGTATCAATGGGTTCGTAAGACGGACCCTCATTATCACTGGTTCTGGCAGTCGTATATCATTCGAGATTCGAGACGTGAACAGGTATATCACCGGCATCGGCATCATATAGACTGCCTCCCTAGAAAATGCCCACGAAGTACCATTCAGCCATCTCAGCTGCCATTGGCACTAATTTAACCCTCGCAAACATTTGAAATCACAGTTAGACCATTGTAATTGTATACATACTAATAGCTATGAATATATATATATATATATATAAGATATTTACCCTTTCGATGAAAATGCTATTCAACTTCTCCCCACTCGGTCGCATACTCAACTCTCATTTTAGAATTCAGAGGGATAACTTGATTTCCCTACGGGTCCCACATCCGCTATTGCCAAGATCGGGGATAACCTCAAAAGTAAATATCTACGAAGCAGATAAGTACGATAAGAATCCAATACATCATTCATATGGTAAAAATTACAATTAAAGTACAGATTCAAATTCTAAATTCTCACCAATAGGGCGTTTGTTAGACCGTATATGTTGTATGTCTTCATGGTGTGTATGTCAACGCCCTTTCGTTGCTGTCGTTGTTCAAACCATTGACGTCGACTATCCAACGCATGCTTGAAACCAAAAATAGACTGCCTATACACGTGTGCACCCCACGGGAACGCATCAAAAGCGTCCAAGTCCTCGACTAGGTGAAACTGCCATATTGGAACTTTCTCTCTCTCGTCCTACCCCATCAGTATCTAGTTAAACATATACAATAAGCACAACGGCATCGTACTGCTCAGAAAAAACACCAATCCATAGAACGACTTTTAGCTCCACATACTCGACCTTATCTCGACCCTTAAAGTACCGCTGGTGTATGCCATTCTCTACAATATCATAGGTCGACATGTCAGGAAGTTCTCTAAACTTCAATCCGGTGATCAGACAAAAGTCAACCTTCAAGAACCAGACCGAATGCTTTCCTAACAGAAATCTCATCTCATCTTCAGGCCTATCATGATGCAACTCGCGAATAAGCAGCCGATGGACGATACCAGCTAAAAACTTCATCTCACGATCCATCCAAAGTAAGTGTCCAAAACATGACTTAGTATACCGACGTCGTTCTTCGGCCGCAAGATGTTCAGGTACCCTATTAAATGCGTTGTCGATATCTATAAGGTCATCAAAATGGTCATGTTGAGTTATTTTCCTTCTGTACCTTTCTTCCTTTGGTGTTTTAAGTGAATCTTTGAGCTGATTCCTCATTTGCATATTCACATAAAAAAAAATCCAGTTCTAAAATATATATATATATATATATATGAAAAGGTTCGGAGAGTATATGAAAAGGCTCGGAGAGTATATGAAAAGGCTCGGACAGTATTTGAAAAGTCTCATATGAAAAGTCTCGGACAATATATGAAAAGTCTCGGACACTATAAGAAAAGTCTCAGACTGTTAGAGTTTTTTTCCTAAAGCTTGTAATTTATAAATGTGAAGTGAATATAAATAAAAGAAGTAGTTTATTCATTCAAATTATCTCATACATTTATATATAACATGTGCACTTAACATCCTAGATTGCCGGATGTAATTTCGAACTGAGTATATGAGTGTCATATATAGATAGATTCAATTTGAAACGAGCAATCTAAATAGTTCGTAGATAGCAAATAAAGCTGGGTACTTTATTTGTGGTTAATCTACAGCTACGGTCCATTCCGTAATGTACGATGATCTTATCTGGGATTATTCATATGGTGATATGAGAATAGAGGCACCTTATATGATGTGATCATATAGGACTAGGCCACGATTTATTTGAATCTCTCACTAAGATCCGTTTACTCTGAGATTCATATATATCCACAAATGATGGCTATATATGGGTGATCTTAATCCTGAGTGTCTTATCGACTCTTTCAGGTTAGATCGTGGTTTTTGATATACCATGGGTGAGATCGGAGTTGCATTCCCGGTCAATAACTTTGTATGTTGGAATCGCAGTTTGACTTGTGGTTGGAAAGGTCTGCACACAATAGTGGAATCCACTCCTTCTTGTGAGAAGTAGATAGTAGTTCCCTTAAGGGTTGATTCAAGGCTTGAACAATATGAGCGCTCTCCTAATTCTGTAAGGAATGTTGGATTTATTGTTCATTAGAGAATCAATGGTACTTAATGGAAAGATATAATTAGAGGGGTATAACAGACATTATGACCCAGCTCTAATTATGAACTACTTGTGGAGGATTATACCATATGTAATAGCTATATCGATGGACACCAAGAGTTATTGGTTTGTGTAAAAACGTCTACAGTTGAGAGAGTGCAGCTTCGGGTTTTTAGTGGAATAACATCGAAGTTAATAATCATGAAATATTAATTAAAGAGTTTAATTAATTATTTCTAAGGATTATTGGAGCTCAAAATACTGTGGGTTCATTAGGTCCCTTTGCTAGCCGGATCGATTTAGATAACAAGGGTCACAGTTAATTAATTGGATTGTCCGATTAACTATGTTACGAAAGTGACACATATTTATTTGGGAATTATTTGAATAATGAGATTATTTAATTAATAAATATTAATGATTAAATTAATTAAATAATTAGATTATTTAATTATGTGATTAATCATTAAATGGAGGGTGTTAGTTGATATTTGGATTTAGGTGAAGATAAAATAATAGGATTATTTTATTTTTACTAAATCAATTATCTAAGTATTTGAATTTAAGTTTAAATTTAAAATACTTAATATCCCTTTTATTATATTAGATATATTTAAAAAGGATCAGTGCAATTTGATTGGCAAGTCAACACATTCACGAAAATAGAAAAGAGAAACAGAGAAAGGGGTGCGGCAAAAGATGCAGATTTTTCCCCGGGGTCCTAATTCCCCGCGTCCCCATCCCCACTTGGGGATTTATTTTTGTGAGGAAAAATGGGGAAATAGGGGGGGGGGGGAACCTCATCCCCATTCCCCATTTTCCCCACAATTATGTTGAAATGGGGATAGGGATGGGGATGGGGGGGAGGTCCCCCTTCCCCATTTCCCCATTTCCCCTAAACATATATAAATGCAATTATAATATATATTTTTAATTTTTTTGTTTATTCTTTGAAAACCCTAATTCCCTAAGTATATATATACATTTTATATAAAATGTACTAATGAATTTTATTTTGTATTTGTAATGGAATGTTTGTTTTTTTTAATTTAATTTGTAAATTTTAGTCAAATGGGGAAATTGGGGAATGGGGGAAACGGGAAAATGGGAAAAAACAGGAAAAAACGGGGAAAATGGGGATGGGGATAGGGATGGGGATGGATATAGGTCTCCCCAAAATTCCCTATCCCCATTTTCCCCAAATGGGGAAATGGGGGGGTGGATGCGGGAGATGCGGGAAGGGTATGTGAAATGGGGATAGGGATGGGGGGACCTATATCCATCCCCATTCCCCAAACGTGCATCTCTAGGTGCGGCGGCCAAGAAACAAAAGAAAAAAGGTTGTTCTTATTATATATATTTTTTAGCCTGGCCGTATGATATACCCATAGCAAGGTGTTGCTTTCACATGTCTCTTCATCCTCCTCGTTCTTAAGTACAGTGATGCGCCTACATGCCGTTATCAATCTCGGGTCATAGCGATGAAAATCTTGTGGTTCAAATCAGGGAGCAGATCGTATTAAAGAGAAGGAGCTTCCTAACGTTGGTATGAATTAATTCCAACTCCTTATTGTATTTGATTATTACTGTACAAATGGGTTAGTTTATGATTGCATAGAAAATTTTAAAACTCTTCTGCTACGCAATTTGTAACTCTAGGTTCCTACACAGACACCATATGAAAAGGCTTGGAGAGTATAATTTCACAAACATATAACTTAAAAATTAAAAGCTCGGATTACTGTTCAAAAGGTTCGAATAGTGTATTAAAAGACTTGGAGACGGCGATAAAAGGCCCGGAGATTCAAAATTTACAAACCAATTTAAAAGGCTCATATTACTATTTAAAAGTCTCAAACGGTTATTGAAAAGGGTCGAAACCAGTGTTAAAAGGCTCAGAGAAAGTTGTAAAAGGCTCGGAGATTTTAATTCCAGAAATTTATTCATACCTTAAAAGACTCGGATTACTATTTAAAAGTCTTGAACAGTGTTTTAAAAGGCTCGGAGCCAGTGTTAAAAGTCTCGGAGATTCAAATTGCAGAAATCTATTTAAATTGCTCGGAAAAGGCTCGGATAACATGTGAAAAAGCTCGAAAAATGCTCGGATGAAGTTTTAAAAGGCTTGGAAACCCAGAATTTCATCGTGTTTAACAAAATTTTTTCACAAGTTTAAACCCTAACATAACCTGATCAAAAAAACCTAATTAACAACAAATCAAATCAAACCTAATCTACATGTCTAACCAACAGTTAACATCAAACACATATAAAATTATCAACAACAAAAACGCGTGAGAAAATGAAACTCACCACCGTCAATATCACCTTTTCGTCGATTTCAAGACTGTAGCGCCACCGCCGGTGAGTTCGCTGTGAGATTTACTACTAGATTTCTTGCACCTAAGGTTTCTCTTTCCACTGTTCTCTCTCTCTCAACCTTTTTCTCTTCAAACGCAAACTTACAAAAATGAGAGTATTTTTGTCTGGTCACCTAAATAGGTGCCTTTTAAACTTATATTAGTAAACCAGTGATATTCTCACAAAAACCCCTCCAAATAGTGACAAAAAAATTTTGGACCCTAAATATTAATATGTTTCCATTTATTATATATTTAATTATGTAGTTAATTATTTTATGATTTGATTTTATTAAATCAAATCTAATTTCCTTATTAGATGGGTTTATGATGGTTTAGGATTCTAGTTCTTTTAGGTTTTTAGTTTTTCTATTTAAAGGCGTTATACCATAACATGGAGGAAGTTTTTGATGATTAATAAAATTTCAAAGAGCTAGAGTATCTCTTTTTATCCAAATATCAGTATTTTTGCAAGAATCAATGATTTTTTATGCTTGTTATCTTGGTATTTGTATGCGAATCAACATAGTAATAGAAGGTTTCGCTTCTAGTATTCTAAAGAATCAACGAATTTAGTTTATGGTATTCAAGAATCAATGAATTCAAAATATTTATCCTATTTTGTATATCTATTCTTGTTTGCGTGATTTTTCCATTGCATCACATCACCTATGGAAGAGACTCTTGTGTATTCTCGATTTCATGAAAGCAGTCTTTCCCCAACTCTTGTTGAACAAAGACATCCAAAATCTATCAGACCAAATTAGTTTTTCCATTATTAGTCTCACAATATCCTTTGAAAGATCACCTCAGTTAACATACTCCTTTGTTTTTCTCATTGTAAAAAACTTTTTCTTGGATTAAAATAAAATTGACCTGTACAAAGTATATTATATAGAATTTAATACAATTAATAAAAATGCTTATATTAGTTATTCAATTTTTAAATTTTAAACATGTGTTTATTTATAAAATGGATGTGTAAATCATATTTATGAGTGGAGATATGGACACCCATAGTTAATTAAATTTATATAACGTCATGATTATGATCATGCGGCGATGGTTTTTTAAAAGTGTTATAACATTACGATGATTTTTAAAAACCGTCATAACGTTTTAATGATTTTTAAAATTTGTCTTGACATTTATGACTTATGAAGCGTTTTAAAACCATCATTAGTTTTTGTCATAATTTTTTATTATTTATTTTATTTTATTTTTAGCGGTGAGTGTTTTTGATGGAAACGTCATCTCATGGGGGCATATACAATAGAAAAGAATAGGAAAATTCTTCCATAATCACATAACAATCAAATATTTCAATACTTGATTATAGGTTTTTTTGCGTGCACTTTTTTTTATGGCAATTCCCTTATTACTTTAGGAATAATTCTTACTTAATTCGTCCCTTATTCATTATATGTAAACTTGTATAAATGGTACCCAAATATCATAAACGAATAGTGAAGTCATTCAATATTTCGTGACTCTATTATGTTCTTCATAAGAACCAAATTATTTTATTAAATTTTAAATTGTAAAGAAGTTTCGAATTTTTTTTTGCAAATCATAACCCAAGCACTCCCTAATATAGTCTAGAAGCATCAAAACACTTGGTTAAAACAATAAAAATCTATTGGCTATTGCTAGTTTCAATTAAGTTAAATTCATGACAAAGACACCTTAGGTGAGAATCTCAGCATATATTTGGCAAGGTAGGTAGGTTAGTTGTTTTTCAAAGGTCAATAAGGATACCTACTAATTATCATCAAGTCCCTTCTAGGACAGGATTAATTATCTTTTAAGTTAGGCTTTCACGCTATATCTTGTAAAAAATTATTGGAATTCAAAGTTTTACTGCTATACATCACTTGGACTTCTATGCATAATCTCTAGAGAAAAAAAAAAAAACTTTGAAACTTCTAATTTTTAGCTTTAATTCAACATATGATAACTAGAATGACGGTGTATTTCTTCACTATACATGCTCATTTAATTTAGAAAAATGAGAAAGTAGAGAATCTTTCATAGGACAAACATACAACATCATAGAAATGATAAAAATAAAAAATAAAAATTGTAAAAATAAAACTCCTGAATATTGGAAAAGTTATTTGAACGGGTATAGCAATGGTCGTCACGATAAAGACTTGAGAGGGGAGAGAGGGGATTAGGTTTATAAGTGGTTTGCTTGATTTTAAATATCAATGGCTTGCATAGAAAGGAAGTATTCTTACCAAATGGATAACAAATAGTCTTGACTTCTTATGAGAAGGAAGATGTAACGATGTAACCGTCTATTAGTTAAAAACAATAACATATATATATATATATATATATATTTTTTTTTTTTTCTATTGTCAGTTCGTTTTGACAATAAAATCAGGACGAAGAATGTGGACCACTAGATTTACATAGACTCAAGTGTATGCACTTGTCAAAACTACATTCTATGGTCCACATTCTTCGTCTTGATATATTTATTGTCAGGACGAATTAACAATAGAAAGACTGTATATATATATATATATATAGTGATTCTATGCGCAACCGAGGTCACGCAACCTTTACGGCTCTGTAGTGCATTTTTGAAAAAAAAAACATGTGGGTCCCACTATTAAATACGTGGGACCCACATGTTTTTTACAAAAAAATGTACTACGGGACCGCAAAGGTTGTGCAACCTCGGTTGTACAAATCATTTGTCATTCATATATATATATATATAAGGGGTGTAACTAAGCTCCTAAATGGACGAGTTTGGGATTTGGGTAAATGATTCTCGTGTCAGCCATTCGAATCCTACCAATGGCGAAAACTTTTAAAAAAATACCTAATCCAGGATTAATAGATATTGTCAATATATGTAATGTTCACTTTTCTCCTAATATATTCCATGGGGAGAGAGAACACATAACCCAAACATATTACAAATAGTTATGCAGTAGCCATATATATTTTGTATTTGATGTTTGACATGCATGAGTTAATTTCTTCTCTTTTCTACTTGAAGAAATTTGGGTCCCCTTCGCTTGCAAGTAATTACTTGTTTTTTTATATATTCATATAGTAATATATATATAAATAAAGTCTCATATATATCCCTCTCTCTCTCTCTATCCCCCAAGAAATTGTTTTCAATCTTTATCTAGTAAATTGCTAAAAATCATATCAATCTAGATAAATTCACTAAGTGGAATTTCATTGACGATCAAGAATGGTATAAAGAAATGCTGTACGCGCGTAAAAATAAAAAAATAAAAAAGGCTTTTATAAATATATATAATATTATGGTGTTGTGTATATATACACATGTTACATATATAAATAAAGTGTATAGAAAATCAACTCACGAAAATTAATTAAAAAACTATGTTGTATACAAATTCAAATGACTATGTATATGTATGTCACTCTTTCTATGCAGTTGATCACTCTGAATTTGTCCATGGCTGAGAAGATGCTTGCCTGCAAACAGTAACAATAATGAGAAGAAAAAAAAAATCAATAATTAGTTAGTAGTCAGCGTAGTATTATATATGTAATCTACTAATAGTAAAGCAAAAAGTAGCTGAACAAAGAAAAAGCAATTGGTAGAAAGTTTGACAAGAGAGAGAAGAACTTACTCTAAAAAACCTTTCCAGTAAGAGTCAGTAGCTTCATCGTCGAGAAGATCACACCAAGCTTCAAAGGTGGTTGAAGTGGAACATGGGTCCGAATTAACATCATGATTTGACTTAATTATATTCTTAATATTATTATTGGTTTCCATTTGATTCACTACTGGTGAGGCTGAAACCAATGCAGGAAGTTGATGATTTGGATTATTAATGGCATGATCATATGAGGATGAGGAACCAAATTGGCTATCAATAATACTTTGCGAGAGCTTCAAAGGCGGTTGAGGAGCTTCAAAGCTTTGTAAATCAGCCGATAGAATTTGATGATCTGATGGAGTAGAACTAGTAGTAAAACAACCATTATTTCCATGTAACTGATGAGAATTATTCATGAGTGGAAGCAAGTCAGAAATTAGCTGATCAGGATGGTGTGGCAGCTGATGAAGAAGATTCATAGGTAGGATATTTGGAGGAGAATTATTACTATTACTAGTCAAGATTTGAAGTATGTTGTGCAACAATTGGATTTTGGCAAGTTGTGAGGCATGATCTGAGTGTAACCTATTGAGAGTAGCATTCATCAGGTTATTGGCAGCCGTAGTACTAGTACTATTAAACAAAGTGTGTAGTAGTGGCAGATTTGCAAGAATTTCATTTAGATGATCAGTTCTTGGCCTGTGTGTGACTGGATCAATTCCCATTTGGAGAAGCTTTTTCTTCAGATGGGTGTTCCAGTAGTTCTTGATTTCATTGTCAGTTCTTCCGGCAAGACGGGATGCTATCGCCGACCACCTGCAAATGAAACAGGTCAAACATCAGTACTCTATCATGATTTGATAAAAAGATATGTAGATAAGTTAATAATAATTTACTTATTTCCAAGGACAGAATGGAGGTTGATGATGATTTGCTCTTCTTCTTGGGAGAATCTTCCTCTCTTGATATCAGGCCTCAGATAGTTGGTCCACCTGAGACGACAACTCTTTCCACACCTGTTCAAACCACAAAGCCTTGGAAGTGCTCTCCAACTTCCATGACCATGTTTTTGGATGTAATCTACAAGCTTTTGATCTTCCTCTGGTGTCCATGGTCCCTTTTTCAGGCCCTTTTCTTCTGAAGATGGTGATCTCCCCATCATGTATAAACTGCACATAACAACATAATATGATTAATTAGGTTGTTCTATTAATTTAATTGCCAAACACAACTAATTAAACCAAGGAAGATTATCTTAAACCTTTGATTAATTAGATTGTGGACAGAATATGACAGAGCTAGAGTACTATATTATGGGTGTTAGAAATCTAACTAATGATAGGCTATTTAAATAGTGTGCGGCTAAGTGATAATTTGGAGACAAAACTTTGTGTAAAGAAGAAGCTTATGAATATATCTCCATACTTTCTCGAATTAATACTTAAAGAAAAAAAAAACTTATGAATATTTTGGTTTTTTACTAATATATATATATATATATTAAAAAGTCAATACAAATGCCTTGTTTTTCAAAAAATAAAATATAAAATAAAATAGATATATGAAAATTTGATTTGTTGCAACTAGATTCGATTAAACTCGGAATTTCTAAAACTAATGAAAGAATTAAAGTTCTCTACGCAATCACATACCTACAAAAGTAACAAAAACATTTATATATTTCGATTTTTTAAAAAATAAAATAAAATAAATATACATATATACAGTTCCTAAAAATCAAGCTTATTCGTAAGTATTTTTTTTCTTAACTATTAATCTTGCTTGAGAAAGAATGAAGATAGAAAATTAGAGATATGTATTGGAGGAAAATGAGTTTAATATGGTAATTAAAAATTTTGGAGAGAGTGTTTAATATGTAATATTTAATCTAATCTAATGATTTATGAGAGATAATTTATTCTTTTAATAATTTAATTCAAAAAAGATTACTCCTCAGATGAATCCAAAAACTACGATGGTTTATCTTAACTTTTATTAAAATAAAATAGAGTGTTTTTAAAAATTTATTTTTAAAAATGAAGTGTCTTTATTATAGGAGTGTCAAAAGATAAAAATGATAATTTTTGAACAAAAATAAGTGTCTTTAGAATTTTTTTAAATTTAAATTTTGAAAATGAAGTATCTTTAGAAAAGAAATGTAAAAATAAAAAATTGGAATGACAAAATAAGCTCTCATTAAAAAATTAAAAATAAAAAATCAATGAATATTACAATTATGTCCTCATTCTTTCGTATTCAAATATAAATATATATATATATATATATATATATATAGTCTTTCAACTATCAGTTCGTCTTGATATAAAATATATCTGGACGAATAATGTGGACCATAGATTATGGAAAAGTTTTGACAAGTACATACACTTTGAGTCAAGGTATGTAAATCTAATAGTCCACATTCTTCATCTTGATATATTTTATTTCAGGACGAACTGACAATAGAAAAATTATATATATATACGAAAATTTTCCTATAAGGATGCCTTGATAGAATTATATAAGAACATTGAATGTGAGCCACTTGTTTTACATACTTTGACTTGGTATGTATGAACTTATCAAATTACTTTTTTAAATGAGTGGCTCACATTCAATATCCTGATAAAGTTATATAAGGATGCTCTGATAAGAACGGAACCACATATATATATATATATATATGGCTTTGAAATCAAGTAATACTAGGCTACTAGCCAGTCACAAGCAGAGATTTACCAACAGATTAACAATGAATCTTATCTAATGTCATACACACAAGTTCTTCTTTGTCTCGGTCATTAACATATAACCAAGAATATATATATATATATATATGTCGGTCTATATAATACCGGTGTACTATACACTTTTAAAAATTTATATGTGATCATAACGTTTTTGGCGTAATAACGTCAACTCATATGTGATCGTATTTAACTCATACGCGACCCCATTAAAATTTAAATATTGTTTTATCGTGATCATATGTAACTTATATGCGATAACATTATAAACATACGATAACATGTTACTAACATAGGCAACAAAATTCTGGTGCATCATACATCGCCATATATATGTGCTCGTAAATTAATAATATATGGTGTCATACACAAAGCTACATGACTTGTTTCTATGTAAATTAATTGATTTAAAAAAAATCAAGACAGTATTAATCTAACACAATTTCAATATGTGTGGATATTGACACTTATATTTATTAATACACTCATTTTTATAAGTACACCCATGTTTAAAATTTAAAAAATAAATATTACTATAAGCACCAATCATAATTCCAATAATACCCTCATTTAAATAAATATATTCATTTTAATACATATTATTTATAAACACTCTTAAATTATTATCGCACCTAATTTTTTTTTTAAAAAAAGCATATTATTTTTGAAATTAAATCCTCTTTTAATGATGGTTCAATTTACTTTTGAAAATATTTCGAATGTAGGAGCCTTATAAAAGGGAATATGTGGAACCATATATGGGTTTAAGAGTTTTCAATATGGAATTCTCTTATTTATATAGCTATCTTAAATAATATATATATATTGATATCTATGGCTATATCTTTAAAAAAACAAAAAACCACCAAAAAAAAAAAAAACTTGTTGATATAGTATCTACGGCTATCGTTCGAAAAAAAAAATTATTTATTGATAGAGTTCATTTTTTTTATAAGGTTGTTGGGGGTCGGGATCAACCCTAACCCAACAATTTATTAAAGAAAAAAGAAAGAGAACAAAAGAAGAAACCAAATCAACAGAACCTAAAAAAAGGTTTACTACAAAAATTATTAAAAATAAAAGGGTTGTAAAAATTCGGAGCGTTCCACCACCGTGTAGGAGAGATGATACTGGAGCTCCTGGAAGCTAAACTATCTGTAACTTGGTTACCTTCCCGATAAATATGAGTGACAACAAAGTCCATTTGAGAGATTAAACTCAAACACCTATCCCAAGTGGGGCGCCAACACCAAGGAACCTTACGAGACCTAAAGCGAAGGTATCAACTACAAAAGTCGAATCATTGTCAACTATACATAAAAGAAAGACAAAAACAATATACTAATCATGTGATGATGAGAAAGTTAAATACTTGAAATAAAATTAGAGTTTAACTAGTGTTTATCATAAGTTTTTTTTTTTTTTTTTTGGAAGCTAAGTTTTTTTTAATAAAATAAATATAGTTGAAGATATGTGTATAATTAATCAGTGTATATAGTATTTGGTTTATTTTTAACTAAAGTAATTTTTCCTGAATGGTAAATTTCTATTGGAATATATTTATAATTAAAATTTTTAATAAAATATGGAGAGCTTTTTTTGACAATCCAATTTTTTCTTTTTACATTTTTTTTTAAAGACACTTCATTCTCAAAATTTAAATTAAAATAAATTCTAAATACACTTTCTTTTGTTCCAAGATTATACTTTATATCTATTGACATTCCTATTCTAAAAAAAAAAAAAAAAAATTATCTCTCCAAAATCATTAGATTAAATATTACATATTAAACAATTCCTCCTAAATTTTTACTTACCATATTAAACTCTATCTTCTCCAATGTATGTTTCTAACTTTCTATCTCTATTCTTTCTCAAACAAGACTAACAGTTAAAGGAAAAAAAAAAAACTTACGAATAAGCTTGATTTTTAGAAACCGTATATATGTATATATTAAAAGAAAAAAAAAAAAAGCTCACAAAACAAGTACTTTGTTTTTTTTTTTTTGTTTTGTTTTGTTTTTTTTAATATATATTTTTTATCGAAATACGAAAATGTTTTTTTGTTACTTTTGTAGGTATGTGATTGACTAGAAAATTTTAATTCTTTCATTAGCCTTAGAAATTCTGAATTTAATCGAATCTAGTTGCAACAAATCAACTTTTCATATATCTATTTTTTTTTTGAAAATTAAAATTTTAATATATATAGAGCGAGTCCCTCATAAGAGATCCCTTATTTTAATTTCGGTGAGGACCATGATGAAAACACATCGATTTTAATGAGTTTTAATATAATTTTTTTGTGGATGATGAGTTCAATGAAATTTATATATGAAAAAAATTTGAGAATTTTTCAAGCACTATAACTATTTATCCAAATTTTGGCATCGGAAAATAGGCAAAATATAGGAAAATTCAAGAAAAATAGTTATAGTGTTCGAAAAATTCTTAAATTTTGTTCATAGATATATTTTAATGAACTCATCATCCACAAAAAAATTCAAATTAAAAATTCATTAAAATCGATGTGTTTTCATCAGGGTCCTTACCGAAATTAAAATAAGGGATCCCTTATGAGAGACTCACTATATATATATATATATATATATATATATATTACTGCTAGTAAAAAACCAAAATATTCATAAGTTTTTTTTTTTTTTTTCTTTAACTATTAATCAGAGATTAATTATGGGAAAAATGGAGAGAGAGATAGAGTAAATAGAAGAGAGTGTTTAATATGGTAATAACAGATTTAGGAGAGAGAGTTTAATACGTAATATTTAATCTAATGATTTACGAGAGAGAATTTTTATATATATAAATAATTTAATTAGTTTGGAATTTATTTAGAATTTTTTTTGTCTTATTTAGTAATTTTAATTTAGGTTAAAATTGTCATTAATAAAAAAAATAAATAAATTGAAATGTAAATAGATAATGTGTAGATTGTAAGGAGAAACTCTTTCAAATATGAGCGTGCTAATAAATTTTATGAGTGTGGATACCCTTTCAATAAATAATAGGTATTCAAGTTCAACTTATGTCCCACTTGCAAGTAATATAATTAGTTATTTCCTTTGTAATGGTAGGGAAATTATCTTTGTAGGCATATCTAACACATTAAAATGGGTAAAATTCATAATCAGCCCTTCTATTATCGAAACTTTTAAATTTAATAATCTCCGATACATTTCCGTTTTTTAACATGCAATGTTTCAAATTGTGGATAACCTACGTGTAATAGGAGAAAGATAAAATTAAAAAGAAAAGGATAAAAGATTGAGATTGATCGTGGATGAGAATGATGGACGGAATTTGATGGTGGGAACGACGAAAGACGAATGACGAACAACAATACAAAAAGTTTAGAGAGAAAAAGTTGAAGAAATGGTTCATGTTCACCGTTTTGAACAATAAGCCGGTATGCCATTCCATTAAGAAACTTGTATTATATTTACTTATAATCAATTTTTGACGATGTTAGATCTATAAATTGAAATCACAATCTCGTTAGTTTGCATTTTCAAAAACTTTACACACTGGGTTTAGGTTATATTTTGCGAGTAAAGTAGTGGTTTATACTTTATACGTGTGTAGTTGTGGTTTATATTGATGTGTAAAGTTGCACATAGTTTTACATTGAAGTGTAAAGTTAAGGTTTATATTTGTGAAGGGGTTTATACCTGGTTGCTTGCATAGAAATGTGTAAATTGAGAAGCCAAATATTGGAAAAAGCTCTTACGCCCAAGTTGGCAAAATGTTTTTTTTTTTTTTTTTTTTTTGAATTACGCAAAATGTTGATTAAACGTTGGCCAAATGATATTGAAACTAATGGTAAGTATAAATTTGAACAAGATTAGCCGTGTTTCCACCAAGAGATGCATATATCACTCTAAACAAAATGTAACATAAACTATATATAAGAACAACCCTATCTTTTCGTATCAAGAATTTCTCAACAAAATACAAAATAAACTTCAAAAACATCCCTATCTTTCAGTATTAAGAATGTGACATCTCGTTTGAAACTTTGTGAAAAGAGAGCAGGAAGAGATCAAACATAGTGGGAGAGAGAAAGGAAACTGTAAAAGCATAAGAGGGATATTTTTTCACACTACTTGGAAAGTTGTTGATAAGAAAAGAAAATTTATTGAGGTGGCAAAATCTAAAATTTCTCATAATTCATGGGCTATTTCTAGGAATTTCCTTTATGAAAATGATAAACTTTCTGTCTTTTGGAACTGAAATATAAGAGTATCTCCGATCCTATGTCAAATTATTGTGTCAATGATAAAATTTAGCACAATGTGTAAAAACCATCCTCCAATAAGTGTCAAATGATGTGCCAAATTTGACATATGCTATATTGTGTGTCAAATTTGGCACATCAATAAATGCTCATTTTTTAATTACAAAAATACCATCATATATAAATATATATATATATATATATATATATATATATGATTTTAAAGGAAAATACTTGGGTGCTGACCGGTCAGCATCCAAGGTACTGATTTTTTGTTTTGATTGGTTGAAAAACCCAACACCAGTCCTATGAATTTAATATCAAGTATCTTTAATGGTTTTTTTCAATCAATCAAAATATAAAGTCAGTACCTTGGATGCTGACAATGTTGTCCTATTTTAAATAAATAATGAATGTATTAATGAAACTTTGTATTAGAGCATTAAAAGAAATAATGAATTCATTAATGGTAAGTGTTTACTTTTATAATTTTAATTAATAAAATAATAAAAATAGCATTTTAAATAGAATTGTACAATGGTGATGTAGGACAATTGGCTGTAGAGCTTGAAGAAGAGATGTACAGAAAATTAGCTAAAAGAGCTGGTTCGAAGAAACGGACATAACTTTTAGTTCGGTTGTCAGATTTCTATTATAATATGTTTTCGAGATGGGATTTTGGTGCTCTATACTTTCCCAACCTGGGTTCCCCGTTTGAGGTCGTTTCCATCCTCAAATTCGTTGTTTTAGGTAGGCTATCGGGTGATTGAAGTTTTATTTTAATTTTTTAGTTTTTGAGGTTTTTTCGTTTTAGTTGTCTTTTGTTTAGTAAAGGACTATTTTGGTCTTTTTACTTCATTTAGGGTGTCCACAGCCTAGAACCTATTTAAGACTCTTTGTTATTTGTTTCAAGGCATTTAATAAAATTATCTTTTGGTTTACGATTGATTTTTTGGTGGATTCCAGTTTGTGTGTGCTTAGGGCTTACGCCGGTAAACCATAATACTTCTGTTCTGCGTCAAGTGGTATCCGAGCTTAAGGATTTGCCTTGTTCGATGGCCAACATTGAAGCTGGAAGAGTTAACCTTGGCGACGCCAGTCGTAGGGATGCCGATATATAGGCAGCGATTGACTGGCAGCGACAGTCGATGGAGAGGTTGGAGGCCATGTTACAACAACTGTTGGAGTGGTAGCCTAATCCCAACACCCCTACTAGCAACGCTCTTGCCCCTGCCAATAGAGATGGAGTTGAGGGAGTTGCCCTTGGCCGCCCTAAAGGTGGACACACATTTAGAGCGGCAAGACACGTGTAGTTTTAAGATTTCAGTGATGAAAACTCTGATGAGGACTTTGCGGGTTACCAAGGGAATCGTCAACAAAACCAAAATCAACCTGACTATAAAATATGCCCAGACATACCGTTGTTCTATGGTAAACTGCATATTGAAGATTTTTTAGACTGGATTTTTGAGGTCGAGAGGTTCTTCGAGTTTACTGAAGTTACGGAGGAACGACAAGTCAAACTGGTAGCGTATAAGTTGAGAAGTGGAGCTGCTGTTTGGTGGGAGAAGTTGTAGATGGATAGACATCGACAAGGTAAGGTTCTTATACGATCCTGGAGGTGAATGAAACAACTTATGATGAGCAGATTTCTACCTCAAGATTATGAGCAATTTATTTTCCAAAGTTATCAGAATTGTGTGCAGGGTAACAAAACTGTTGCAGATTATACTGATGAGTGGTCTAGGTTGTTAGTTCGTAGTAATCTAAATGAAACTGAGGGATAACATGTTTCCAGGTATTTTGGGGGATTAAAGTCTACCATTCGAGACAAGATTGGACTGCAAGTTGTTTGGATAGTGGATGAGGCGCATGACATGACCTTGAAAACCGAATTAATGGAGAAAACATCCAATTGCTTTTCCTACTACAATAAGGACATGGTTGAGTCGTCCAATGCAGCTGTGAACATGAGCAGATTTTCACCAGGCAATGGACAAATTCAGTCAAGAACTGCTGCAGATCAAACCTAAAGGATTTCAGTTCCTAGTAATAACCTTACTGGAACACGTCCGACAGCAGCAGCTATGAGGAATACCTCACGAGCACCAAACTCGTATACTAACTCAGTCAGTTTGAAGTGCTACAAGTGTGGCCAACCAGGCCATCGTTCGAATGAGTGCCCAACCAGGAAATCAATGAATTCATGGGTGGTGGGGAAAATGACGAAGACAATCCGATTGTGGAAGAAGAAGAAGACACAGATGAACTCTTGGATATGGTGGAAATTACTGAAGAACATGGAGAACATGTCAGCTTTGTGATTGAAGCTGGAAGATTTCTCGTAAATAAACAATATTTTAAAGGCTTGCTGCAGTGTTCAAGGGAAGGTATGTGATTTAATTGTTGACAGTGGGAGTTGTGAGAATTTTGTTTCCAGAAAACCGGTGGAACACTTGAGGCCGCGAGTAGAAAAACATCTAAAACCCTAGTGATTAGGTAGATTCAGAAAGGACCTAAGGTGAATATGACTGAGGTGTGTAAAGTTCCTATTTCAATCGGACAACACTACCGAGATGAGGTGATCTGCGATGTAGTCGACATGGATGCTAGTCACGTGTTATTGGGTGGCCTATGGCAGTTTGATATGGATGTCACCTATAGGGCGCGTGACAATGTTTATGTTTTCAATTGGGAAGACAGGAATATCACAATGGTTCCGAAATGGAGTTCAAGTAGTGGCTCAACTAAGGTAGAAGAACAATATTTACTTTCTTTAGTCACTTTAGAAACAAATTTGGAGTCAGCAGTTAAGGTACATGTTGTGGTTGTACGAGCTTTAGTAATAGAAGGGAATGAAGAGTAGAGAGATGTGTTACCTGAGAAGGTCACTCCCTTTTGAGCGAGTTCAGTGAGTTGGTGTCTGATGATTTACCAAATGACCTTCCACCGTTGAGAGATATTCAGCACCATATTGAATACCAAATTTACCACACTATTGGATGAGTCCTAAGGAGAATCAGATTTTATAGGATAAAGTGGAGGAGTTAATGAAGAAGGGGTTTATTCGAGAGAACATGAGTCCATACGCTGTTCCCGTGTTACTGGTCTTAAAGAAAGATGGCAGTTGGAGGATGTGCGTTGATAGTCACACGATTAACAAGATAACTGTCAGATACAGCTTTCCAATTTCGAGATTGGATGACATGCTATATATGTTGGAGGGTTTGAAGTTGTTCTCTAAAATCGATCTGCGAAGTGGATACTATCAGATTCGGGTCAAACTCGATGACAAATGGAATACAGCTTTCAAAACCAAGGATGGACTCTATGAGTGGTTGGTTATGCCTTTCGGATTGTCCAACACCTCTAGTACTTTTATACTGCTTATGAACCAGGTATTGCGGCCTTTCATTGGAAAATATGTAGTCGTCTATTTTGATGGCATACTGATTTACAGCCGGAGTGAGAAAGATCATATGGAGCATCTGAGGGCTGTGTTAGAAGTGTTGTTAGAAAATAAGTTGTTTATTAATTTTAAAAAGTGCAATTGGCTGACATGAAGATTGCTATTCCTTAGGTATGTGGTCAGTTCGGAGGATATATTGGTTGATGACAAAAAAATGAGAGCCATTCGTGATTAGCCTACACCAAAGACGGTTGGAGAGGTGAGGAGTTTCCACGATTTGGCGACGTTTTATCGTTGGTTTATTAGAGATTTCAGCAGTATTATGGCTCCCATTATAGAGTGTTTAAAGAAGGGGAAATTTCAATGGGGTGAAGCAACTGACATAGCTTTTGTTGTCATTAAAGAAATACTGTGCACTACTCATGTTCTTGCTTTTACCCAGTTTTGAGAAATTATTTGAGGTGGAGTGTGATGCTAGTGGAATTGGAATTGGAGCAATTTTGTCATAAGAGAAGCTTAATGATGCATGACGAAAGTGGAGTACCTATGACCAAGAATTTTATGCTATTGTTCATGCTCTAAAACATTGGGAGCATTATTTGATTCAGCGACAATTTATTCCTTACACTAATCACCAAGCTTTGAAGTATCTAAACAGTTAGAGAAGTTTACGTAATATGCATGCTCGGTGGTCAACCTATTTGTAAAAGTTTCCTTTTGTTCTGAAACACAAATTTGAGGTTCTGAATAAGGTGGCAGATTCATTGAGTCGGGGCACGAGTTTGCTAGTCACTATACATCAAGAGATTGTTGGGTTTGAGTTCCTGAAAGAGTTGTATTCGGATGATGAATATTTCACCGAGGTATGGGGAAAGTGTGTTCTTAAACAAACAGAGGGTGAATTTCATATGGTCGATGACTACCTGTTCCGTGGTAACCAGTTATGTATTCCTCGGAGCTCTTTGAGGGAGAAGTTGATTCGAGAGTTACATGGTGGAGGTTTGGGTGGTCACTTCGAGCGTGACAAAACTATTAGTGGGGTAGCCGAGCGGTATTATTAGCCTCAGTTAAAATGCGACGTGGGTAACTTTGTTCGTAAGTGTTATGTTTGTCAGACTTCTAAAGGGCATGCTTAGAACACAGGTCTCTACATGCCTCTACTTGTACCGAATGCTATATGGGAGGATTTGTCGATGGATTTTGTTTTGGGTCTTCCATAAACTCAGTGTGGAGTAGACTCTGTGTTTGTTGTGGTTGATAGGTTCTCCAAGATGGGGCATTTTATTCCTTGTCGGAAGACATTTAATGCGTCATATGTTGCTTAACTGTTCTTTCGTGAGGTGGTCGGTTTACATGGAGTCCCTCAATCTATCACCTCTGATAGGGATTCGAAGTTTCTTAGCCATTTCTGGGTTACATTGTGGCAGCGGATGGATACTACTCTAAAGTTCAGTAGCATTGCGCACCTGCAGACTGAGAATTTGAACCGAACACTGGGAAATTTAATTCGAAGCATTTTTGGGGATAAGCCTAAACAGTGGGATGTGGCACTGGCACAAGCTGAGTTCACGTATAATAATGCAGTTCACACTGCTACTGGTAAATCTCCTTTTGCTTTAGTATATTTACAGCCTCCTAAGCATGCGTTAGACCTGGCATGTCTTCCCAATGTTGCTGGATCGAGTGTTGCTATCGAGAACATGGCTGAGCAGGTCAGCGATGTTCAAGCTGAAGTCAAAGCCCCGTTGGAAGAGAAGAATGCGAAGTATAAAGCCGCAGCAGATGTCAAGTGGCGTAAGAAATTGTTTGTTGAGGGTGATCAGGTTACAATGTTTTTGCACAAGGAAAGGTTCCCAGTTGGTTCTTATAACAAGTTGAAGCTAAGGAAGTATGGGCCCTACAAGGTGATCAAGAAGATTAATGACAACGCTTACATGATCGAATTGCCTACTGACATGTACACATCTCGTACCTTCAATGTAACTGACCTTTATGAGTTTTGTGATGATGTTCTGCTTTATCTGGACTATAACTCGAGGTCGATTTCTTCATGGGTGGGAAAGATTGATGTAGGACAATTGGCTTTGGAGTTTGAAGAAGAGATGGATAGAAAATTGGCTAAAGAGCTGGTCCGAAGAAACGGACATAACTTTTAGCTCGGTTGTCAGATTTCCTATTATAATATGTTTTTGAGATGGGATTTTGGTGCTCCATACCAATAACATCCGGGTTCCCCGGTTGAGGTCGTTTTCATCCTCAAATTTGTTGTTTTAGGCAGGTTGTCGGGTGATTGAAGTTTTATTTTAATTTTTTAGTTTTTGAGGTTTTTTCGCTTTAGCTGTCTTTTGTTTAGTAAAGGACTATTTTGGTCTTTTTACTTCATTTAGGGTTTCCAGAGCCTATTTAAGACTCTTTGTTATTTGTTTCAAGGCATTCAATAAAATTATCTTTTGGTTTACGATTGATTTTCTGATGAAATCCAGTTTGTGTGTGCTTAGGGTTTACGCTGGTATACCCTAATACTTCCGTTCAGCGTAAAATGGAGCACAATGCTATATTGATGTGACAAATATATGATTTTACTCTTTTTTGTGCCAAATTTGGCATTGACATTGACATATGCATTGGAGATGATCGAAGTATATAATGTTGAAGGGTATTGTAGTAATGATACAAAGTAAGTAGGCAGAAACTTCACCTTTTTTTTTTTTTGGCAATTACCAATTAGGTCTTGGACATTTTTTAGAATTTCAGGTTGTTTGCGACTTTTACAAAAGTGACCAAATTGGTCCTTACATTTTTTTCAAGTGTCAAATTAGCCCCTCTAACTAAGTTCCATCAATCAACTTTACCCGTGTAGAGGTAAAATTGTACTTTACTCCTAAACAATATAATAATGAAACATGCATGGTTTTTTTTTTTTTTTTTTAACACATGTATATTTTTGTTTATTTTTGTTTATTTTATTTGTGGGTTTTGATTTTTAAATAATTTTGACAACAATACTTGTATAATATTAATAAAAAAAATAATTATGTAAAAATGGTAAAAGAATAAACTGGGAATGAATGGTAACTTTGTTTATAAAATAGGGGTATAATTGACATTTTCTTATTAGAATATTTTTAAATTTTCTTAGTAAATTTTAATTAAAAAAGGTACAAATAGTGTTTCATTAATAATATTTTTGAATTTCGTTATAATTATAATAAGAATTTAATGCACAAAAGACAAAATAATTTTGCTCAAATGTGATAAATGAAGGGTATTTACGTATTTTAACTAAAATGATTAAAGTTAAGAGAGCTTCTTTTGACAATCCAATTTTTTCTTTTTACACTTCTTTTCTAATGACACTTCGTTCTCAAAATTTAAATTTAAAAAAATTCTAAGGACACTTCATCTTATTCCAAGACTATCATTTTTATCTTTTGACACTCCTATTCTAAAAAAAGAAATTATTTCTCATAAATCATTAAATTAAATATTACATATTAAACAATTTCTCATTAAATTTTACTTACCATATTAAACTCTCTCTTCTCTAATATCTCTAATTTTTTTATCTCCACTATTTCTCAAGCAAGACTAACAGTTAAGGAATATTTATTTATTTATTTATTTACGAATAATCTTGATTTTTAGAAACCGTATATATGAATATATTAAAAATAAAAAATAAAACATAAAAACTCAAAATACTTTTTTTTTTTTTTTTTAAATCGAAATCTGAAAATGTTTTTTGTTACTTTTGTAGGTATGTGATTGCCTAAAAGACTTTAATTCTTTCACTATTTTTTTTTTTTTTGAAAATTGACTTTTTATAATATATATATAATATAATATATTACTGTTAGTAAAAAAATAAAATATTTATAATTTTTTTTTCTTTAACTATTAATCAATCGAGAAAGTATGGGAAAATGGAGGGAGAGAGAGAGAGAGAGTGTGTTTAATATGGTAATAACATATTTAGGAAAGAGAGTTTAATACGTAATATTTAATCGATACTCAATATTTTATCTAATGATTTAGGAGAATTTTTTTTCTTTTTTTAATAATTTAATTAATTTGGAATGTCTTTAGAATATATATATATTTTTTTTAGTAATTTTAATTCAAGTTAAAATTATCATTAATAAAAAAAAATTAAATTGGAGTGCAAATATGTTATTTGTGGATTGTAAAGAAAAGCTCTCAAAGTTAATTGTTATATTTAACACCGTTAAATCGTTAGAGCATCTCCAATGGTATAATCAAATTTGGATCCTCAAAAGTTGTCACCTCAGCATTTGAGGATTATTTTCAGGGATTACTAAATTTGATGATTGTATAGTCCACAATAATACATTTGTAATGGTACCACAATGGTATATTAGTTTTTTTTGGTAAAAAATAAAAAAAATTATAAAAAATAAGAAAATGTATATGATATGGGTATTGATCCATTCATAATGAAGAGACGAATTTTACCTAATTGAAATTTTTGGTGTTGAAACAAGGATGAAATACATAGATGATCAGAGAAAAAAAGAGGAAAAAAAAAAAGGCAAACAAAGAGAGAAAGAATAAAATTACAACAGTTAATTTGGGTTAAGTTTGTATTTGATGATTGAAAGTCAATTTTCAAATTTGATTATTGAAGAGGTAATTTGATTATTGATAACTGTTATTGCTCAATTTTGGTGACTCCATCGGACAGTGTTTTTTGGATAAATAATCAAATTTTGATTACTCTTCTATTTTTTAGGATACCATTGGAGGTGCTTTTAAAGAGATAAATTTTGTCACTTCTAAAAAGAGAGACTAATTTAACACTTGGGAAAAATGTACGGATCAATTTGGTAACTTTTGTAAAAGTTGAAAACAACTTAGAATTTAAAAAAAAAAGTCTATAACCTAATTAGTAATTGCCCTTTTTTTTTTAAACCGGAAACTTCACATGTTGAACGAGGCAAATAATATCATCAGCTGGGGACTTGCCACCTTCCGTAACGCACAAGTACTATTAAGAATAGATTTTCCACGTGGCGAATAACAAGATGGTCAAACTCTGTATTTCCTTTATTCCTTATAGATTACATTAAGAAGAAACCTCTCTTAATTTCTACTACTTTATTAATGATTTAATGTAATCACATTTTCTACATAAGCATTTCTACACACGTAAACTATACAGTCTTTGTGTGGGACCTATCCCCCAACCCACTTCTAACGACTTATTTTTATATTGCTTTTATTTTATTATTTGTGTGTTTTTTTTTTTATTATATACATTCAAACAACTTTCGGGATCTAATAAGATAAAACACTACAATGTATTTTGGATGTCTATTTCTATTTTCATAATCGGAAGAAATCGATTCGCAACAATGAAAGAGGTTTCCCCCACATATATTGCAGTTTTATGGCATACAGTATATATATCAATAATATTAGACATGCAATATAAATATAAATACATAATACATTAATAATATTATGGTTTAGTGGTAAAGAACATTAATTCAGCCTGAAAATAATTAGAGAGAGAGAGAGCAGTTAAGATCATCGATGACCAAATTTATTTTATAAAACAAGTTTGAATTGGTTTTCTCCACTTTATATATAGTAACTATCTATGTCCGATGAAGTCAAATGGATTTTTATATTGTCAGTGACCTGCTTGAAAAGAGGTGGTTAAATTAGAATTGATATATGCACAATTCAACAGAAGCAATCTTAACTTAATTGCTATAATTAATTTCTAGAAAGTTTGCAACAACTATCACTAAATAGGGTAAGCAACATATGTAATAACTCTAAGTGTGACATATTGACCTGAAAACTTTCGAACCATAAATTCTCTACAGTTTATGAGGCCGCCGAAGCTTCTTTGTGCAATTAGCAGGTCCAACCCTAATAACTTCTTTCTTTTCAAAAAAATAAAAAAACCTAATAACTCCATTATTATTATTTTTTTCTTTCAAAAGGGATTGCATGGTTGCAGTAGGCTGATGGGTGGCACTGCTGCAAGCGTGACCGATCCACTAGCTTCAATTCTTTTATTTTATTTTATTTTCTATTAAATTTTCTATTAAATTTTCTATTCCAACCCTTTAAATCCTTCAAATTTGATGAAGTTTGCTATGAGGCCTCTACAATTTGACGTAGACTTATACCTAGTTAATATAGGTTATTAGTAATGTTGCAACTCCTCAACTATTGAATTCACGTGGTTTAAAATGGTTGCTTGATAATATAACTAGGACGGGCTAGCTATTTCCAATGTCTATTAATTACGTATATTGGTTATAATTTCAAAAGACGAAAAATGCACCAAGAGTCTAAAATCAGAATTATAATTCGTAAACTAATAACAATAATAATAATATCTAAAAGCTATTCAGAATTTCATAATTTTTTTTTTCTTAGTTTTAAGTTTTAACTTGAATTTCTGAAAATATACAAAAATTCAAACCTTTCTTTTCTGAAAAAAAAATAAAAAAAATTCAATGTTCTGTTAGAGATCACACCTACGTGTGAAACCTGTAAAGATAAATTACATTGAAAACACAAAAAGTAAGAGAAGGAAACACAATAATTTTGTATAATTTTATTGAATTTTGATGTGATTTGTTTTATAATAAATTCAATAAAATACACTTGTGAATGAAATTTGAAAATATTTCAAGCACTAAACTATTTTTTTATTTTTTTTATTTTTGAATATGAAGCATGGGAAAAATGAAAAAAAAAAAAAAAAGTGTTTCTGTTGTTGAAAAATTTTCAATTTTCTTTCACAAATATATTCACTATATTAAAGTCATTATTCATAATAATCAAATCAAATCAAAATTCATTAAAAATGATTAGATATTCTTAAGAAAAAAAAAAAAAAAAACAAATATTGTTAGACACGGTGCACCTTAAACGATATTACATTAATTATTTAATTGTATCGATCTAATTATTTAATTGAATAAATGTTTGCATAAGCATGAGTTCATATGCCAGTATTGTAGTGGTTTTGGTGCATATCACTATAAGAAAAATCATATTTCTTGACAGTTTTTTAATGACAATTTTACAAAACTGTCAATAAACTTATAAAAATTGACAGTTAATTTTAACTGCCAGAATAGTCGACAGTTTTTTAGAACTGTCATTAAAAAACTGTCACATAAAAATTGTCAAGAATAGTTGACAGATTTTTCATAAATTTTATTTGTCTTTAATAATTTTTTTAAACTCTTACTTCTTATTTTCAACACCAAACAAAATCTTGGTATGGATTTATTTTACAATAAGATATCGGTTTTTGGGCAAACCAATATTAAATCATTTATTTTAAAAAATTCAAAAAAATAATTTTTCAAAAATTGTTTATTTATTTTGCACCCTCTTGTTTAATACTAAGAGACACGTGAATAATTCAATTACCCATATAAATTAGTAATCCAAGTTTTATATTTGTTCATTAAATTGCAAGATGCCTGTAGATAAATATCTCCCTTGTTGTGAGAGTCGTATTCCAAATCATGCTTATTACAATTGATGTCACTAATCTCCTATATAGTATAGACACGTTAATAATTCAATTACACATATAAATTAGTAATTCAAATCTTACATTTGTTCATTAAATTGTAAGATGCATGTAAAGAAATATCTCCTATGTAGTGAGAGTTGTATCCAAATCATGCTTATTACAATTGATATCACTAGTTTCATATAGAGTATAGACCTATAATCCGACTATACATGTTTTAAAAAATATAATTTTATTAAAAGTTTTAATAAATATTTTTTAATATATGTCTGTCGTAGAAATTAAAATTTTGATTAGTTGAATAAATTTAACTTTATCTAACAAGTTTTTATTTTTTATTTTTATTTTTAACAACTCATATATGTTATATATAAATATTGTTCAATTATTAGCAAATCAAATCTTATAGTCAAGTGGTAAAGGCTTACAACTTTTGACTTGAGGTTTCAAGTTCAATTCCTAATAAAGATAATTAAATTTTCATTATTATCAGAAGTGTTTGTGGTAACCAAAATCTGGCTTAAGGCCCAACGCTTAGGCCCACATAGACTTCACTAATGGATTCGGGTCAAGCCCAAAGGTGAAGGATCGACCCAAGGCCCAACTAACCTAAACTCACCTCACAACATACACCTGACCAAGTCAAGCAAGCCATCTGATAGCGATAACTGTCAATTAGCACGTTTTGACTTGGCTATTGTTATCAGATCCCGGAATCTGATATCAAAGGAACCACGTAACCGAGTCTGGTGAAACCTATAAATAAGACCTGCTCTTTACAAATAGGGGATTTTGATTTTTCTACATCTATAAAAGCTTTTGCATTTTGAAACTCTGCTTAATCTAAAACTCTGGGCGTCGAAATTCTTTCACCTTCTTATTCTAAACATTCAATTCACCAGCATATATCCAGAATCACCATAATAACTGATAATTTCCATCTCCACGCTCTTGTTATCATAACTAAAGTTCTAAACATCATTCTAAAGAGCGCTCTACAAGCTCTACGAGAGCTCTAAAGTTTGATTTATATATATTAAAAGATATTTTATTCAGCAAGCATTTATTCAAGCTTTTCATTCTATTTTAGTAGTTTCTAATGAACGAATACTTGACATCAACGTCGGAGAGTCCCCCAAGGGACACCCCCCAATCACTCATGTGTTTATTTATTTTTTACAAGTAACCAGAACGCTCGACGAGTCTCAGTCAAACGAGCTCTATATACAAGTTGCAGGTGCCCAGAGATCTACAACTATAGAGTAATCAGCTACAGTTTGGCACCTACCATAGGGCCCTAGTAACTTTCTTACGAGCAAAACAGAGATTATTTAACGATACGCTCGAAATGGTAGAAGATGACATTCCACCAAGTGTCAAAGCTTAACTCACCGCGCTGACTGCACAGATGACTGCTAATGCTAACAAACTACGGGAACTTGAAGCTGAGACCCCTCCACCAAGAATGCAGAATTGCAGATAAGGGTTGAAGACGCCACGAATAATACAGTTCCTGTCCCACTGATCCCAAAGGTTGAAGACGCGTACAATGTCGAAAGAATGGCTCTGATTACACCGGGTACAGACTTCTAAATAGGGATGGGTGTTTCACCATGGGGCCACATTCCCCACGGCCCCCTATGGGGTTTTAGAAAGAATTTTTGCCCCCAAATGGGTTTTGGGGGTGGGGGTGGGGGACCCTCCCCCAAACCCATTCCCCTATTTCCCCCAAAATATATATTATTTTTATTTTAATTTATATATAAAGTTTTAACAATTAAGAAAAAAAAACAAACTAATATATTATAATATTAACCTAAGTTAGTAGTTACTAGTTAGTAATTAGTACATGAGTATTAATCGAGAATGTAAAACTTAAATTAGATTTGTTGTGTAATACTCTATTAGAAGTATTTGTATTTATTTTGGAATACTTTTTGGATTAAATATTTTATCACGATTAAACTAGAGATTAGAATGATCGGATTCCAAATTTTGAGTTTCAATTTTCGGATTAGGAGTTAAAAATTTAGAATTAGAAATTAAAATAAATGGGAGAAATGGGATTTGAGAGTGGGTGTGGGGGAGGGGGAAACTCCCCCCAAAATGCCCCTACCCCCAGTCCCCCCAAATGGGTTTTAGGGGAGGTGGTGAGGGAAGGGTTGAGGAATGGGGGTGGGGGCCTTCCCCCCCGCCCCCCCCCCCCCCCCCCCCCCCCCCCCAACACACACACACACACACACACACACCAATCCCAACTTTCAAATGTTGGAGCAACAATTCCACGTTGGGGAGGGTAGCTCAATGATAGAGAGCCCTCCAACCCCAACTCAAACAGTTCAAACTGAAGGAAATCTGGTTAATTTGTTGAGCCCTCAAGACACGACAAAGGAATCAAGACAAGACAATGCTTAACAATCATAAAATATCTTCAAGACTTATGTGTCCCTCCAGTTAGTGCCCAAATTGGTAAGATCTACCAATGTGTCCATTTTTGCTGACCTAAAAGTTGCTCAAAAATTTACAGAAATGAAAGCACTCATCCCAAAGATCTCGGGAGTGCCACCCCCGATCAAGAAAAGCGCAGCAAACAGCTTTGTAGTCTAACCTTTTGTTGACGCCATTGCCCTAGTCGAAATGCCCAGGAAGTTTAATTTCCCAAACATTAAGCAGTTTGAGGGCACGACGGACCCAGATGATTGTATAGCCCAATATAGGCAACACATGTTCACTGCAGCAATCCTACGCGACCTTAGAGAAGCCTGCATTTCAAAGGATTATTCTTTTGCCTTAGTGGACCCGCTTTGCAATGGAATACTAACTTTCCTAATAATTCCATAAGTTTTTTTGCACATCTTACAGATAAATTCGTGGAGCAATTCGTGAGTAGATGAAAGTTCGAGAACAAATCAGACGATCTATATACCATAATCCAAAGACGGGGAGAAAAATTAATTAGATATGTCAGACGCTTCAATAAGGAGAAGGTGTCGATTCCCTACTACAATCTAGCTACAACAATTTCTGCTTTCAGGAAAAGGCTTTTGTACAATTCAAACCTTTACAAAGAATTAACTAAATGCCCCTGCAAAACCATGAAAGATATCCTAGCAAAAGCTTTGGCCCAAATCAAAAGGGAAGAGGATAAAGTCAACTATGTCCTACCAAATAGAGACCACAGACACATAATAGAGGACTGTATAACCCTCAAGCTGGAAGTACCCTAACTTTTGAAGCAAGGTTGAATAATAGAGTATCTTACTGACAAAGGAAAATAGATGCTCGCTCGATAAGATGACAAGAAGCCGGTCCAATGAGAAGAAAGTCCACCTGAACCACCTTACCACAAACGAACAATGAATTTCATTATAGATGGATCCAAAGTAACTAGAGTAACCCACTCAATAGCAAGGAAGCACACACGATAGGTATCGCACCCTGATGTCTGCAACAGTCGAGTGCATGAATCAGCGATCGACGAAACAATTACCTTCAATGCCCTTGACAAATTAGATTTGTTTATCCCTTACCATGATGCCTTAGTTATTTCTTTATATATTATTAATTGCTTGACTAAAAGAGTGTTAATTGACAATGATAGTTCTGCCAACATTTTGTTTTATAGTGCTCTAAAAGAAATGCAGATTGAAGAATCCAAGATAACTTGTCACTTGACAGTGCTAATAGGATTCAGCGGTGAGCAGAATAGAACAATCAGGGAGAACATTCTACCAATATATGCAGAAGGGGTCAACCTCTACATCAATTTCCTAGTTCTCGACAGCTCCTCATCTTACATCATAATCTTGGGGCGACCTTGGATTCACGAAATGAAAGCAATCATGTCAACCTATCATCAACTATTGTGATTTCATACCAAATGAGGAGTTCGAGAGAGAAAAGGTGAATAGAAGGCTGATCGTGCCATAAAAGTACCTATTTAATACCCCTATTTCCAATTGCTTTGTACTTGTTTCTCGGGTAAAACCGTGTATGTAATGGATTAAATAAGTGTTTCAGGTAAAAAAAGAAGTTTAGTGGCTTTGTTGTCATTTTGAACAAATCAGAGGCTAAAATGTAAAATTCGGGAAAGTATTGAAGATTATGTGAATAAGGAAGAGTTCAGGGGACCTGATTGTAATTGTCGAGCCAATCAGCTAAGAGCGCCTCGACACTCATGCAGAACGACGTCGTTTTGGCATATGCGTGCGTTAGTCGGACGTCATGCTGACTTCAAGCTGCAGCGACCCGACCCGACCCGGTCGTTCATCCAATTGTTTTCAACCATTTTTTGGCCATTTATTCGGCGGTTTTTTGTCCAGATCAGCGGCCAACCTCTTTCCAGTCACAACGGACCCATTTTTAGGCTCCCATGCACACGTTTTTTTTTCTCCTCCAAGCAGCCAAATCTCCATTGTTAAACAAGCTTCAAGCTTACCAGCTGAGAGCCCTTTTCCGCAAACCAAGCGTGCCAAACTAGTGGAATCTCCATTGTTTCATGCCAAGAGAAGGAACCCACGAAGTAGAGTGACTGAACTCATGGGTTAACTTGTAGAATTTTTGGCGAGTTCGTGCCGTGGGAATGAACCCGTGAGCTTCTTGATTCAGAGGGATTTTGATGTCTTTTCACGTCCAAACCTTGCCCAAAACAGTTCCCCATATAAATATACCTCTTTTGCCAACTTAAACACAATCCCTAATATCCTAAATAACTTAGATTAGCTTACAATAACCTAGAATCCCACCAAGAACATCAACCTTACTTAGCTTGTAACTAGAGTTAGGGTTGTTTTCCAGCCACCAATCTGGACCCAAGGCATTTCCACATTGATTCCAAGCTTGGGAAAGCAAGAGGAGTTGAGCTAGTTTGAAGACTACACCAAGATCATTGGGTTGTCTCTTTTGTCTCTCTTATTTCCTTTAGTTTGTTGTTAATGTGTAATTAAATACTTATGTTAAGGATTTGGTGTATTCATGTATTATTATCTATGAGACTAGTTGGACATATCATTTGATTTAAACTTTAATAGATATATGCTTGTTAATTGATTAACCAATTGTTAACTTGCCAAATAGGATTTACTTGATTAATGTAAACCTTGCTTAATTTAGTTTAACCTATAGTTGAAGTGCTTAATTGTTATTAACTAGTAACTGGGTATTTTGCATGATTTATAATCTCCCTAACATATCTCATTAGTTGGTAATTAGTTTAGCTAGTTAGTGTAATTTAGTTAATTGTAGTTAGTAAGCTTAGTGATTAGTTAGTTAATTGCCTAAGGGAATAACAACCTTAGTTGTAGTTGGATTAGTGTAACATAGTTGTAATTAGATTTAGTGTAATCTTAGATTAGTTAGTTAATTTGTTTGTGACTATCTTCATTTACTTTTATTGCATGTATTTATTATAAATATATTGTATATATCATCTAAGACTAGAGTTGATAGAAGGTACCACACCTCCCTTGTGGGAACGATACCTTTACTCGTAACCACTGTACGGGTCGAACGATTCGTATACTTGAGAAGGGTGAAAACTCGCACTTCATATCATTTACGATTATTTTTAGAACTATCCCGATACGCGTCAAAGTTTATGGCGCCGCTGCCGGGGAGGCGTAGCGTTACCTTTTGTTAGTTTTAGTGTTAGTTTTATTTTCGTTATTTGTAGTTTATTTTTTATTTTTCATATAATATCTTGTTCGATTTGATTTTCATTTGTTTGGTTATTTCAAGATTCAGATCAACATGGAAAACCTTACTAATGTGCCCGTTACTCAGAGGCTTATGCAGGACTTTGCTTTTCCGATTATGGGAGCTCAACCGTCGGCTATCTTGTTGAGTGATTTGCAATGGAGCTACGAGTTGAAGAATTCTCATTTCAACACTCTTCCAATTTTCCGGGGTGAAACGGATGGCTAGTCTCTTTAGTGACACTCGCAATAGGATGAGGTCAGAGAGTATAATAATGATAAAGTAAAGTTTGTTTCCACAGGGATCGAGTGATCGGTTATGAAAATTAATTAGCCTAAGTGCTATTTAAACAATCGTTATGGAAGGTTGTCATACTAAGCAAATTAAACTAAACTAATAAAATGCTAAATGCTATTGCGAAAGAGAAATAACAAGAAATAAACACAAGTGTAATAGTGGACAAAAATATACTAGGACTTGACTACATCCCACCCTCTATTGACTTCTGCTCTAGACTCAATTGCAAACCCAAATTATGCTCATATAATTCATAGACTCATGCACCCTAATATTAACCTACAATCTCGGTCGAGTAAAGTAGGTTACACCCAAAACATACCCAAGCCTATTTCTCGATTACTCGGAATATATGAATGAGTTCACTAAGGACATTAGTACACTAAACGAATCCTATACACTAGCCTAAGTAGGTCTACTTTTCTAGATAGAATAGAGGGAATTTTATCGAGCACGTGGTGTGCGTCTCCGGTCAGTACATAACACACAACAAAATTTATTCAAAAGCAGATCAATTAATTGAAAGCTTTAAGCACACTAAAACACCCATACAAACAACAATTCAAACATAAAGAATAAACAAAGGTCAATATAAATATATAGTCATGGGTGAGGTTTCATCAAATCCTAGCAATAAATGTTTAGCTCATATTACAAATAGTAGCCATACAATGAATATGCAATAATGAGTACATGGCTATAATAAAGAATAAAAGAGAAAGAGTTTAGAGAAAACTATATGGAGAGCTTCTTCTTTTTCTTTGAATCTTCTTCTCTTTCAATCCTTCTTTAACTCTCTTTGCCCAAAAGATGGAGTGATGGTGGATGTGGTAAATGGAAATGGTAGATGTGTTTGGATTTTAGGGAGTGGTGGAATCTTGGTAGGTTTCTAAGGATGAAGATGGTAATGTAAGAGGAATGTGAAAAGGTGAGGTCTTGGTGTCTATTTTTGGGGTGGAAAGTTGGTACCTTTTGAAAATACCAAAGAGAGGTATTTATATGGGAGCTAAAAGTAGGGCAAAATGGGCAAAATTCCTTTTGGAAGACGAGGAGGTGAACTACCGCTGTTGGCCTTTCTGTGGCCACCAACCGTGTCGCCAACCGCGGCACTTCAACCGTGGCATTCTAATGAGGTCTCTGTCGCTTGACCGCCAACCACAGCGCCAACTGCGACACCAACAGCGACACTCTGATGCCAAAACTCCAATCTTTTCATATTTGCACATTTACCTCTCGAATTTTCTCTTTAGCACCAAGACACCCCTACTATCCATAATAATCTGCAAAAACCTCAAACAAGCCATCAAACACTTGATTTTACTCGAGTACAAACTCAAAAAGATGTGGAAATTGGGCTACACTTTGTGTAAAAGTGAAACAATCAAATACCCCTAAACTTATCTTTTGGTCGTCCCAAGCAAAACCAAAACACACAAACAAAAAGAAATTAAACCTAAACACATAAACCTATCACACAACACCCTAATCCATAGACTTATACACTTAGGGGTCATTTATTTTTTTTGTCTGAAGAGTGAATAGTCCTAAATTTTACTGAAGACTTAATAGTGACTGAAACATGAATATGAATGACATTTTTTTTTTCTCATATCTGAATGTACTGTCAACATGTTTGTTTTTTAAAATAATGTTGTCTGAAAAGAAGTAATTTTACATCTATACTCATGTTAAACAATTATATATATGATATAGAATGAAAACAATCCAATAATAATAATTATATATGAACACATATAATCATGATCTTCTTTTTCAATTACAAACAAACTTTTTTTTACTAAGAAAAGAAAAGGTTTTTTTTTTTTTTTGTCAAAAAATAAAAAAGGCAGCAGGAAAACTCATATAAAACACTCTAAAAAAATAATATATAAATACATTACCCTAATATTATAATAAAGTATTGATATTAAACACCAATATGAGAAGTGATTATGGTTCTTTTTTATTATTAAAGCTATTTAAAATAAGTAATATATTAAAATAAAGATTTATATACAATATATAATTATGATGAAATTGGAGATATGTTATATATGGATGATAGTATCAGAAGAAAAGATTTTGGATTGTATTAATGCAATTCAGTGATTTACAATTAAATTAAAATCATGATTTTTTACTTTTTATTTTAAGTTGTTTATTTATTTATTTATTTTTATTTTTATTTTTATTTTTTGTACTTTTTAAGTTGTTTGACCACTTAAAAAAATAAACAAAACAACTTAATAATTATGATTCAAGCACATTAAGTTTTAAGTGGAAAAAACAAACGACATATTAATCTTACAAATCAACTAATCTTCTCAAGTTCTACTAAGTAGAGAATTCAGCCGTTAAGCTCTAAATTCTGTAAATAGTGTGTACTGAGGTATATTTTGTAACTTGTGCTTAAATAAAGGCTTTCAAAAATTAATTGTTAAAAATTAAGCACTTAAAGCCTTTAATCTTCAAAGCAATGACTACTCCAAGAGAGTAACTAGATAAGACAAATAAAAGTTCAAAATTGTAGCCTAAAGGCTTGTGTAAATGAGTAATCTAAGTGAGCTTCGCACTGAAAAATGTAATGTAAAACATCTTGGCACGATTAGTATCTTTGTATACCTTCCATATACCATTCACCATAAATCACCTTGGCCAACACAAGTAGGGAAGAATCTAATTGATCTTTTAAGAAGTCTACTTCGGGAATACAAGTTTTTAATATGCTTTACCATGTTCATGACATTCAATTCCTCATGAAATCAATTCACTTATAAATGTGCTTTATTTTGAATATTCACATGCGTTACATATTTGATTGCAATTTACATAACTTCCAAGCCGCATGTGTTTGATAGAGAGTGTGCCTAGAACTCTGAGAGAAAAATAGAGTGAAATCCAGTGAGGATTAGAGTCAAGGCGAATTACATCCGAAACATTTGAGTATGTTGTATCTGATGCTTTGCCATTGAGAGTGTGAGATTTGCATTGTGTGTTTCAGTCACTTTGAATGACTTTATGTTACCCTCTACACAGCGGTTCTCACATGTGTTACTGCTCTTATGCACAACTCATTTGATATCTCATTTTAAATTGCTTTTGCAAGTTGTTTTTAATTTTAGTTTTTAATTTTTAGCTTTATGTTTGTGGGTATCGTAGTGGTAAACCCTCAGGAGACTACACTCCTCCTACTAGGGAAACCTACGGGTTTAAAAGGCTTATGACACATGCTAAGTGCCATCATTTCGCCCATGACATTGGACTAATTAGTTTATGTTTGTTTATGCTTTAGTATTTTGTTTATTTGCTTTGTTTTGCTCGAGGACTAGCAAAACTTAGGTTTGGGGGTTTGATCATGCCATAAAAGTACCTATTTTATGCCTCTATTTCCTATTGTGTTGTGCTTGTTTCTTGGGTAAAACCGTGTATTTAATAGATTAAATAAGTGTTTCAGGTAAATATGGAAATTCAGGGGCATTGTTGTCATTTTGGACAAATCATAGGTTAAAGTGCAAAATTCGAGAAAGTATTGAAGATCTTATGAATAAGAAAGAGTTCAGGGGACCTGATTGTAATTGTCCAGCCAATCAGTGAAGAGCGCCACGTTACTCATGCAAAACAATGTCATTTTGGCATAAGCACACGTCACGCTGACGTTAGGTCATCTTCAAGCTACAGCAACCCGACCCAACCCGACCCGACCCGGTCATTCACCCGATCGTTTTCGGCCATTTTTCGACCATTTTTCTAGCTATTCTCCATCCAGATCGACAGCCAACTTTCTTCCAATCACAATGGACCCATTTTTAGGCTCTCATGCACACGTTTTCTTTCTCCTCCAATAAGCCAAGTCTCCATTGTTGAACAAGCTTCAAGCTCACCAGCTGAGAGCTCTTTCCTGCGAACCAGACATGCCAAACCAGCTAAATCTCCGCGGTTACATTTCAAGAGAAGGAACCTGCAAAGCAGAGTGATTGAACTCGCGGGTTAATGTATAGAATTCTGATGAGTTCGTGCTGTAGGAATGAACTCGCTAGAATGGGTTTCGAACCCACGAGCTTGTCGATTCAGATGGATTTTGATGTCTTTTCATGTCCAAACCTTGCCCAAAAAAGTTCCCCACCTAAATATACCTCTTTTTCCAACTTAAACACAAACCCTAATATCCTAAATAACTTAGATTAGCTTACAATAACCTAGGATCCGACCAAGAACATCAACCTTACTTAGCTTGTAACTAGAGTTAGGGTGGTTTTCCAGCCACCAATCTGGATCCAAGGCATTTCCACATTGATTCCAAGCTTGGGAAAGCAAGAGGAGTTGAGCTAGCTTAAAGACTACACCACGATCATTGGGTTGTCTTTTTTGTCTCTCTTATTTCCTTTAGTTTGTTGTTAATGTGTAATTAAATATTTATGTTAAGGATTTGGTGTATTCATGTATTATTATCTATGAGACGAGTTGGACATATCATTTGATTTGAGCTTTAATAGATATATGCTTGTTAATTGATTAACCAATTTTTAACTTGCAAAATAGGATTTACTTGATTAATGCAAACCTTGCTTAATTTAGTTTAACCTATAATTGAAGTGCATAATTGTTATCAACTAGTAATTGGGTATTTTGCATGATTCATAATTTCTCTAACATATCTCATTATTACTCTTGCATGACCATTGCATTAGTTGGTAATTAGTTTAGCTAGTTAGTGTAATTTAATTAATTGTAGTTAGTAACCTTAGTGATTAGTTAGTTAATTTCCTAAAGGGAGATAACCCTTAGTTGTAGTTGGATTAGTGTAAATTAGTTGTAATTAGATTAAAGCTATCTTAGTGTAATCTTAGATTAGTTAGTTAATTTGTTTGTGACTATCTCCATTTACTTTTATTGCATGTATTTAGTGTAAATATATTGTATATATTATCTAAGACTAGAGTTGATAAAAGGCACCACACCTACCTCGTGGGAACGATACCCTTACTCGTAACCACTATACAGGTCGAACTATTCGTATACTTGCGAAGGGTGAAAAATCGCACGTCATATCATTTACGATAGTTTTTAGAACTGTCCCGATACGCGTCAAGGGCTTTGACGGAATGCTACTAGAACACTATGAAGAAAAAGAATGAAGAGTTGTAGCAATTATAGGAACCGAAACCTGAGCATGATCCAAACCAACAAAGGATGGAAGAGCTCGACGAAGTATCAATCCACACCAGACTATCCAAATCTTAAAATACAAATGGCTCAAGGCTTCCGGAGAATATTCGACTATAACTGATCGACTTCTTGAAGCAGCATCATAACAATTTTGCATGGTCGTAGTATGATATGGTAGGGATCAACCCAAACATGATAATGCACTTATTACGTGTAGACCCGACCACTAACAACTGAAGCAAAAAATAAGAAAGTTTACACCGGAAAGAAACAAAGTGATCAATGAAGAAGTACAAAACTAATCAATATAGGGTCGGTTAGAGAGGTCAAATACCCGGACTAGTTAGCAAACATAGTTTTCGTAAAGAAGAAAAACGGTAAGTGGTGAGTTTGTATTGATTTCACATATGACAACAAGGCGTGCCCAAAAGATTCGTTCCAAACATTGACAAGTTAGTCGACACTAGAGTAGGGCACAAACTATTTAGCTTCATAAACATCTTCTCAAGATACAACAAGATCCTTATGCATCCAGAAGACCAGGAGAAGACTACTTTTGTGATCGAACCAGGTATCTATTATTACAAGGTAATGTCATTCGGTTTAAAAAATGCAAGTGCAACCTATCAAAGACTCATCAACAAAATATGTTCACTGAAATGCTAGGCTCGACAGTAGAGGTCTACATCGACGACATGCTCGTTAAGTCGCTCATAGCAGAACAACATATCAACAACTTGAAGTAGTCGTTTGAAGTGCTCGACAAATATGGTATGAACCTAAACCCTACTAAATGTTCTTTTGGTATGTCCTCGGATAAATTCTTAACGTACTTGATGACCCAAAGAGGGAACGAAGCAAATACTGAACACATTAGATCGATCTAAGGGATCCCCCTCACCAAAATGCATCATAGACATACAAAAGCTCACCTGTCAAATTACATCATTGAATCAATTTATTTCCAGATCATCCGAACTCTACCAATTCTTCTTTAACATTCTACGAAAGAATAAAACTTTCGAATGGAACGAAGAATGTGAAAAGTGTTGGGGTTTTTGCCCTAAAACTTGTAATATGTAAATGATGATTAATTATAAATAAAAGAATTAGTCATTTTCATTCTATTAATATGTCTCATATATTTATATCATATGTACTAAACATCTAAGATTGTCGGATGTAATCTCTAACTGAGTATATGAGTATTATATGCAGAGGAATTCAGTTTGAAACGTGCAATCTAAAGAGTCCATAGAGAGCAAAGGAAGTTGGGTACTTTATTTGTGGTTAATTTACAGTTGCGGTCTATTCCATAATATACAGTGGCTTTATCCTAGACTACGTATATGGTGATATGGGAATAGAGGCACCTTATATGATGTGATCATATAAGACTGGGCCACAATCTATATGAATCTCTCTCCAATATTCATTACATGTGGAGATTCATATATATATATATATCAACAAATGATGGTTGTATATGGGTGATCTTAATCTTGAGTGTCTTACTGACTCTTTCAGGTCAGATCGTGGTTTGATTTACCATGGGTGAAATCGAGATTGATTAATATCTCCGTATCTTGGAATCACAGTTTGGCTTGTGGCTGGGAAGGTCTGTACATAATATTGGAATCTACTCCTTCTTGTGAGAAGTAGAGAAGTAGTTCCCTTAAGGGTTGATTCGGGGCTTGAACAATTAAGAATGCTCTCCTTTTTCCGTAAAGGAATAAAGAATATAATTGTTCAATAGAGAATCATTGGTACTTAATAGTAAAAATATAATTAGAGGGGTATAAGGGAATTGATGACCCAGTTCTAATTATGAACTACTCTTGGAGGATCATACCATATGTAATAGCTATATCGATGGACAATGAATTTAGGTTTATGTAAAAACATCTACAGTTACGAGAGTGCAGCCTCGGGTTTTTAGTGGAGTAACTCCGAGGTTAATAATCATGAAATATTAATTAAAGAGTTTAATTAATTTTTTCCCAAAGATTATTAGAGTTTAAGACTGTGGGTCTATTAGGTCCCCTTACTAGCCTGGAACGTTGATGGTAACAAAAGTCATGATTAATTAATTGGATGGTCCAATTAATTATGTTACGAAAGTAACAAGGATTTGATTATTTAATTAATTGATTAATAATTAATGTTTAATTATATTAATAATTATGAATTATTAATTGAATTAATTATTTTATGGAGGTACAGGGTTCGAACCAAGACCAAAGCAAAGATATCATAACAATATAGATGAATTTAAATAATATATATTATTTAATCTTTAACAGGTTATAGGTTCAAGTCACAGTGACAACATTGAATTAAATGGGATTTAGAATCCTATTTAATCTGGTCACTTAAAACCCTATCATGATATAAGATATCAAGATATTTGTTTTAATATTTGAATTTAAATAACAAGATAAAAGATATTTTTGTTTTTGAATATTTGATATTTAAAAAAACTAATCTATAATATCTAGTTAACCTAAAAATATTAAAACCGAATCTCAATTAAAGGTGATTGTGCAGTACACGCACAAGAGAAGAAGAAAAGGTGAGAGGGTAAGGTGAGAGGGTGTGGCCAACTGAAAAAAAAAAAAAATAGTTGCTTGTTTTTCAAAGAAAGTGGTCGAACTTCACCAAACAAAGCAAGGGTTGTTTTGTGTTTCTTCTTCTACCTCCATTCAACCGCCTGAAGTCCGTGACGTGCTCACATGCAGTTGCCAGAATCTAGGAGATAGCGAGGAAGATCCAGTGGTGCAAATCGGAAAGCAACAAGATAAAGAACGAAGGAGTTAACGTTGAGGTATGATTACGAATTCTACATATTTTTTTCTTATATATTGTACACGGTTTTCTAAGTCGCTCAAATAATTTTTAAAACCCTAAAATTTCTTCCATTATGCGACCCTTGGGCTTACAAAAAGGAACTACAATAACTAAAACATTATCTCGCTACTCAACCACTATTGTCGAAGCCTAAGGAAAAGAAGACTATGTACCTATATCTAGCAGTTTCCAACACAGCAGTTAGTGTTGTGATGGTAAGAGAGGAAATGGTCTACCAACATCCAGTCTACTACATTAGCAAATCTTTACTCAACACAAAACAAGATATAGCCAACTGGAGAAATTGGCCATAGCGCTCGTCATGGCTACAAGAATGCTGCGACCTTATTTCCAATGCCACCCCATTACACTGTTGACCACTTTTCCACTCAAAAACGTCCTTCACAAGCTCTAACTCTATAGTAAATTGACGAAGTGGGCAGTAGAACTCAATGAACACATCTTCTACCAACCACAGACCGCTTTAAAATCCCAAGTACTCGTTGATTTCATTGCAAATTTTACTTCTAACAAACATGTGATGGCAAAACAGAAACTTTTATTTGCAATAAAGGGGCCAACTATTCAAACTTTGACCTTCTTAGTCGATAGCATACGCAACATAAAGGGGCGTGGACTAGGAGTAGTATTAAAATAACTATAAGGTGATAAATTTGAATAATCTATCAGGTGTGGATTTCAAGCGATGAATAACGAAGCCAAATACGAAGCACTAATAGTAGGGCTGGAACTGGTGCAAAATGATATGCCCGTGTTAGTTCTATAAACTATGGTAAATGATAGGGCATGCGAGTGTTTTCCGCAAGTGCACGGATCGTTACGATTGCGTAGCAGTAATTACGGTTCGTTCCCACAAGGAGGTATGGTACCTAAAATCGGTTCTAGGCTTAGATAATATATATAATATATACTCTAATTACAATTGCATGTAAAGTAAATGGAGGATGGTCACAAGCAATTAACAACTAAACTAAAATTACACAAAGAGGGCATAAATTAAATACAACTAAGTTAACTCTAAATTATAACTAAGGGTTGTCATTCCCTTAGGCAATTAACTAAACTAATTAACTAGCTTACCAACTACAATTATCCAAATTACACTAACTAGCTTAACTAATTACCAACTAATGCAATGGTCATGCAAGAGTGATAATGAGAATGAGTTGGTATGGGAATAGAGGTGTTAGGACATTGGTATACAAGTGCAATCACCTAATTAATAAGTTGATTTCAATTAAGCACATAAGTTGGTCTTAAACCTTGAATAAAGACTCGTACATCAATGGTCATTCATGTATAATCTAAATTGTATTACATGTCAATCAATTGGTTAATTAAATCAATACATACATAAATTGAAGCTCAAGCCTAGATAATCAACCAATATCATAGATAATATTACAAGTACAACAAATCCCAACATCTAAGATTTAGTTACACATATAATAACAAGCTAAAGGAAATAAGAGAGAAAATGAGACAACCCAATGTCTTGGTGAAGTCTTCACAATAAACAAGCTCCTCTTGATCTTCCCAAGCTCGAAATCAATGAGCAACCAAAGTCTAATTACAAGCTAAGTAAGTGTGGGTGTTCTTGGGTGATGTTCAAGATTATTCTAAGCTATTCTAGGTGTAATTCTAAGGTATTTAGGATATTAGGGATTGTGTTTAAGGTTGTAAAAGATGTATATTTATATAGGAAGAGGTTTGGACAAGTTTTGGACGTGAAAAGACAAGTGTATCCCTTTGAAATCGGTCATCTCACGGGTTCGAAACCACCATCGTAGGTTTGTTCTCTCCGGTGGAACTTGCGGTGGAAATCTGGAAGTTGGCTACGAGTTCAGCCTCCTTGGTCCTCAGGAATGTTCCAGCAACATGAAGTCGTTGAGATTCAGTGAATTTAGACGTCTTTGGCAAGGGAATGAAACCGCTGGGATGAACTTGAAGCTTGGACTTCCATGGAAACTTGGAGGATTTAAAGGAGAGATAAACCTTTGCATATTAGGCTGGATGTGGGTTTATTGTGACCGGAGGAATGTGGGCTACCATTCTAGGCAGAAATCCACTGGAAAATGGCCAGACAGCGTTGGGTTATCGCTGGGTCTGAAACTGGGTCACTCCAGTCGGCCTAGCTGCATGAAGAAGAAGAAATGACGTCATGATGACATCATGTTGACACGCACATAAGCCAAAACGATGTCGTCCCACTTGGTGATGTGGCGCTCTAGGTTGGTGAATATCAATCTGCACCCCTGCCTTCTCCATTAATCACAGAATCTTCACTTTCCTATATGTCCCAAATTTATACTTTAGCCCCTAATATGTCTAAAATGCAATAATGCCCATGAACTTTCCTATTTACCTAAAACACTTATTTAAGTGGAAATTGCTAAAAATGACCACATACAACATACAAATTTTGTTTTTAACCAAAAATAAAATTTTAATTGTTAATAGCCATGTTTTTATAAAATTACTTAAATGCCACCATATAAAAACACCCCAAATCAACTTTCTATCTCTTTTTCTCTTTTTTTTTCTTTCTCTCTCCTCTACTCTCTCTCCCCGATCTGCCTCTCGTCGGTGTGCTTGAGGGTCGCCTATCGCCTATCGCCAGAGTCATCACCAAGATGTCGTCGCGTGATCTTCACAAACCAACGGTGACATGGTTTGTCAAGCACAGCGTCATTGGTTCATCGACGACCGGGTGATGTTCGGCCTCTCTCTTCTCTCTCCTCTGTTTCCATTGGCGATGTGGTCTGAGAAAAAAAAAAAGAAACAAAAAAAAAAAACCTAAACCTAATTTGAAGAAGAAGAGGAGGAAGAAGAAAAAGGGGAAAATTTTAATTTAGTCCAGATTTCAAGTTTGGACATTTCAATTTAGTCATAATTTCAAGTTTGGACATTTCAATTTAATTGTGATTTCAAGTTTGTTTCGAGGTTTAAAAAAAAAAAAACTATTTTCAGGGTGTTCTGGTAATTTATGGACATACATTGAAATATTTTTAAAAAACTAGTTATTAACGATTAAAGTGTCAAAAGTGGTTACTAACAAAAGTTTAATAATTCCAATGGTTATTTTTGGTTTTCTCTCCTTATTTAATCCATTAAAAACTCGGTTTTATTCGAGAAACAAGCGCAAAGTAATAGAAAATAGGGACATAAAATAGATAGTTTTATGCCACGATCACAAAACATGAAGGGAACATTGCTAGTCATTCGAAAAATGAAGGGAACATACGAGGCTAGATATTCAAATATTGTAAGTTCCTCAAGTTTGATTGGTTTATTTCGGTGACAAACCACAATTGGGGTTTGAATTGTAAGGGTAGCTTAGGTTGTTGATGATCAAACTCAAGGCCCTCTCAAGACCTTAAGGTGATAAACACTCTAAAGGTATATCTCTAGTGCTTAGTTTTCTTTGAAGAGATTTAGTTGCACACACACACTTATCATGTTTGCATACGTATGCATTGCTCTTATGTGCTTTCTCTTCACATGTCACATGTCACATTTCACACTTGCACTTTGTTGTTGTATCTTGTTGTGTGTTAGTGTGTCTAATAATTCGTTTCGTGAACATTTTTCGGAAACGTCTGCGCATGCACAATGGTGTGCTTGGGTTAGCGTGAGGATCGCCCTTGGAGAACACCATTGGCTTCTCCTTTGGTTTCACAATCAGTAGTGAAACGGCGGTTTGATCAGCGGCCACGACCGTCGTTTGAAACCACCAATCTAGACTTGATTGAATATTTTATCTTGTTCTCAAATTGGTGATTATGATCGGCGACAAGACCACCAAATGAAACCGCCGATTGAAACATATATCCTCAGTCCCTTTTTCTACTGTTCACATCGGCGACCGTAATTCAACCGCCAAATGATTCCAGTAATCATGTTTTAAATTCTACGGTTATGATCGGTGGCCTGACCACCAAATGAAACCGCCGATCGGTTTCTAGTGCATGACATTTCATATTCTACGGTTCTTATCGACGGCCTGACCGCCGATTGAAACCGCAGTTTGGTGATTTTCATAGGCAACTTTTTATAACGATGTCACTTCACTTTGACACTATATATATGTTGTTTCTAACTCTCAAAATTCAATTTTTATGATTGAGAGCATTTAGAGAAAGAGAAGTGAATCAAATAAGCAATATTTTTAATCTTTGATTCTCTAAACACTCAAAACCATTTTCATTAGCATTAATCTTCATCTAGCATCTTCTAGCTTATCTATGATGCTTTCTTGCATGAGTTTAGTGCAACACACATCCCTTGGTATATTCTTCACTATTATCTTATATAATTAGTGTTTTATTTATCAAGACATCTTTTAGATTACTTGCATGTTCTTAGATTAATTTCTAATAATCAAGATAAAGATTGTTGTGTTGATATGATTGAGTATTGTATTGTGATAGCTTCATAGGATTGCTTAATCTATGTTTAGCTAAGTTTTATGACATGTCATTTAGTTTTTGATATCTAGGATTGTGTTAATTGTCATATTATCATCCTAGAAAAGCATGTAGGGTTACCTAGCTCTATTTGTACTTAGGATATCATTATATATTCACATAGGCATATTATCTCTTCATTGAGAACTAAGTCTTATGTAGCTTCCAGGATTAGGTTGCTTAGATCACAAGCTATTGGACTATGTTCGCTTATACCGAGATTAGGTAGTAGTGGTGAGTTATATAACGAGAGTAGGTTGTAATCACCTTTACCATTAGTGGATTCGATGTTCGAGTGTGGCCCCTATTGAGGGTTTCCACGTAAAAATCAAGTTTATTTAAATTCCCTAACTTACACTTGTTTATTGCTTTAACTAGTTTGAGATATTTTCGAAATATTGATTAATCACAAAAATTGGTAATAATAGTTTAAAATCGATTCACACCTCCACCCCTAGATAGTTTTATACACACCATGCTTCATTAGTTTCAAAGATGATTGCATATTTGGCCGAAACCAAAGAATTGCAGTTAACATTCGATGAGTTTGATATTTTACAGGTACCAAAGATAGACAATGGGTAAGCAAGTGCTCTCACAAACCTGGATTCAAAAATACAAACTAACGGCCCAAAAACGATCTCTATTGTATATCTACAATGGCCAGCAGTATTGGGAAAGAAAGAAGAAGTCACTCCAATTGAGGATGGCTCAACACGGATGACCCCCATAATAGATTTTTAGCAAAATGATGTCTTACCAAACGATAGGAACGAATCCCGAAAGCTATAAATTAAAGCTGCCAAATTCTACATCATACAAGGTATGCTATATAGGAGATCTTTTTCAAGGCCCTACCTAAGATGCCTTGATCTTAACAGGGTAAACGACATATTAAAGAGCCTACACGAAAAAGAATGCAGGAACCATTCGGGAGCACGAAGTCTGTCCAATCAAGCCCTAACAGTCGGATACTACTAGGAGACAATGAGATTTAACTTTTACAACTTCGTGAAAAAATACGACAAATGCCATAGATTAGCACAGACCCCACCAGCCGCCAAGTATGTTACACTATATCACAGCTCCATGGGCTTTCATGAAATGGGGAATGGAGATTATAGGTAAATTACCAGTAACATTATAGGGAGTAGTCTACATGTCAGTGTTAATAGACTACTTCACCAAATAGGTCAAAGCGGGATCATACCAACACATATGAGATTTCGAGGTACAAACCTTAGTGTGGAAAAATATAATTTGTTGATTTTGAGTCCTTAAAAAGATAGTCACTAACAATGGGTCATAGTTCATTTCGTATGAATTTCAAGATTTCTACAAGTATAGAATAAAACTAAGCTTTTCAACCCTTCGATTCCTTCAAGTGAACGGTCAAGCAGAATCTACTAACAAAACAATTGTGAACACTTTGAAGAAGAAATTGGAGAGCACGAAGGGGTGTTGGGCCGACAAACTACCTGAATTACTATGGTCCTATAGATTAACCCCTCAAAGATCAACAGGCGAAACTCACTTCTCCTTAGCAGCACAAGAATACCAATTGAAATGAAACACTTAACAACTCACTGCGAGCACTCAACAGAGGAAAGTAACGACCAGCAATTGCTCAATGAGCTCGACCACCTTGAGAAACGCAGAGAACAAGCAGCACTACAAGTGCAAGTATACCAATAGCAAATCCCAAAGTATTACAACAAAAATGTCAAGATCAAAGCAATTAAAGTCAGGGATTGGGTCTTAAGGAATGTATTCCAGAACACCAAAGAGCCAGGAACGGTAAATTGGGCCCTATGTGGGAAGGGCTCTACCAGATTGTCGAAATAATCGACCATAGAGCATATAAATTAAGATCACTCGACGATCGTAACATCAACAACAACTAGAATGCTTTACATTTAAAACAATATCATTTCAAGAATTCGTAGCACGAAAAATGTTAAAAAGATAAATATTACAATTTTCAATGTCTGCACTCGACGAGTACACTGAAAACAGAGAGAGTACCACTAGGGACAACATATTAAGAACTCAAGCACCTGAGAGTCAACAAGTGCTATTGAATGCCAAGCTAACTCTCACATCTAACAAACACTCATATGAGTAAAGGCATGTCGCATCGACCCCTTATTTAAAACTGTACACAGTAATTTACACATGAGGCCTTTCAACCCCTACCATAGCAATTTCTCTATTGTAAGAGTACGCACAAGGTCGATCAACCTCTCTTAACAGAAAATGTAGTTTCTTCTTTGTAAATATTTATGGAAAGTTTGACGATAGATAATCAATAAACAAACTTTTTTAATATACTTAATTATAAAGTTCTCCATCGACCTCTCATTTCAAATTAAATACAAGTATATGGTCTAATCGACCTATACTTAACTACAAAGGTCTCCGTCGACCTCTCACTTCAAATTAAATACAAGTATATGGTCTAGTCGACCTATACTTAAACTACAAAGGTCTCCATCGACCTCTCATTTCAAATTAAATACAAGTGTATGGTCTAGTCTACCTATACTTAAGTACAAAGGTCTTCGTCGACCTCTCACTTGACATTTGATTCAAGTATATGGTAAGGTTGACCTACACTTAACTACTAAGATCTCCACCAACCTCTCACTTCAAATTTGATACAAGTGTATGGTCAAGTCAACCTATACTTCATTATCAAGGTCCCCGTCAACCTCTCCAATCAAGTTAATTATGAGTACATGGTCTAGCCGACCTATACTCCATTATTAGGGTAATCGTCAACCGTAAAAATCCTATCAAATGCAAGGACATGGTCTTGTCAACCCCCAATTTCGTAAAAAGGTTACTGAGCAAAATAAACAGTTCAGTAGAAAGAAAAAAAATTGATTACACGACCAATCGATATGGGCAAAATTAACAATATCACACTCGACACAAAATTTATATATACATTTAAGATGATTGATTTACTTTTCCATCAAATCCCTAGCTCAATCATTTTCTCCATCATTTGCTCATTCCACCGGAACACCATCACCTTCCTTCAGGATGTTAGTTTCTTTGATTTCAACATTGGACTAATCCGTCACCAGAGTCGACTTCTCCATGCCAGTCACTCCCATCTCAGTCGTGTCCGTGACTACTTTAGAACCATCAGTTGTTGGAGACTACTCTGCACCTAGACGCTAGGACTCTTCCCACATTTCAATCTCAAAGTCAGGATCCCACTTAGAGTGTTCTCTTGATTTTAATTCTCTCATCAGCTTCACATGAGTGGCCCACGAGGCTTCTCCTTCAATACAATACAACTGCTTGATTAAACTCTGGCAATGTTGGTCCTTATGCTCTAACTCAGCCAATCTCTCCGCCAACCGTTCCTTCGATCTCCTCAACTCTTTCTTGAGTTTAGATAATTCGGTTGTTGCTTACTTCAAGCTTTCTTTGGCTTTCTATGGCTTTCTCCTCTGACTTCTTCACTTCATCGGATTCTTTCTTCAAGATCTTGTATTTCGATAGAAATGCTGCAAATTCGTCTTCACATATAGTTGAACTTTAAAAGCCTACTAGAAATAAAAACTCTTTGATTACAAAATTTGAACATTCAAAGCAAATGCAAAAGATCAAGTAAAATGAGGGCTTACATGAAAAGTTGTGGCCTACCCTACGTCGATCGCTTTTGGCATACCAATGCCTTTTAAGTGGTTCTTGTCAATTGGAAAAAACAGTTCATCTGACTTATCTAAAAAAACAACAGGTTCTTCAAACGTTGAGACATTATAGAGGAAGGTAATCATAAGAGGCTCTTTACCCTTTTAGGTCGGGCCCTCCTTTTGCTTTTTCTTCACTGGACTAAACACATGAGTGGGAGACTCAAATGGTTGGATGTCAAACAAAGCAATCATAGGGGCTTTTAACGCCTTAACAGCCGACCTCTTCTTCACCGTAGCCTCCTCCTTTCTTTTCCTTAAGACTTTTTTCTTCTTCTCCATAACCTCATCTGAGTCGAGGAATTGAAACTTCATGTTCATCATCAATAGGTCTGTGAAAGGAAGTTTAACATTAGACAAAGAAGTTAAAAAAAGTTATGCTACAAAGGATTTTGAATCTTCTTCTAATCCAAGTGTATATTTCAAGATCCTTTAGGAAAGGGTACAAAGTACCTGGTTTGTTCCACTCGGATAAGCTCCATAAGGTACTAGGCCTTAGATTACCTTCTGTTAGTAAAACCTTCCAACTCATGTCCTTAAGAGGGATCCCTAAGATAGCTTTAGTGCGCTCGACCCCGGTGTCAATGGGTCAAGTGTTAGTATCGAACTTCTTCTCGTCGTTCACTCGTTCTACACAAAGAGGAAAAAAATGTTACTAACAAAATAAAAAGCAAACGTGAAGAGTAACACTCGACAATGACACTCAACAGGAATATTCCAAATACAATGGTAAGTATAATTTTCCTTTCCCCTAGGCCCATCGACCAAATCTCCCTTTGTGAAGAAGTATCAATCCTTTCAATCTCTATCATTGGTAGTGCAATCGGTGATCACATGATAATTACGAGGCCTCATGCATAACGAGAAGCGACATTAGTCCTTATCATGTTGTTTCAAGTAATACTTGTGAAAAAGAGTGTCAAGAAGTGAAAAATGCAAGTTCTTATTCTCACGCAATACGGTTAGACTTAAGAGAATTCTCTAATTATTGGGCATAAGTTGACTCGAGGCTACGTCCTAAAAAAATAGAATTCTACAAGCCAAGGAAAGGACTGGAAAGCGAAATCCAAATTTAAAAGGATATTCATACAAGCACGTCCATCCAGGTACTCTCCAATATGGTCGCTCGAATTCTTCAGAAGCCTTTAAGGCCATTGATTCAGGGATTCCGTTCGACATCCTGATATTATCTATGTTAGCCTGAGTTAGTATACTTTGAGGACTCTCCCCTAAGATACCTAACAAACTGCCCAAGGTCGAGGGTAGTTCTCTAAGCAAGCGACAGTTTGTGTAGACCTTATTTCCATTAGGGTCAACTCATCGCCTCCCTAGAACGTTGCACTTGTAAGGGCTCTACTAAGGTCACACACTCAACAATTGAGGAGCTAGCCCAGATGTCATTCTTTGGTGTGTTCACCAAATCGTCATCTGTCCAAGTGAAATTGAGACCAGTCGATAGATCGGAGATCATATCTTTATCACTTATCCGATTCAACATGTTTTCTCTAATACTGACAAATGCAAAACATATAAGTGATTAGAAAAGGCCTTAGATCTACAAGTTAGGGATTTCCAAATAAAGAACCCTAATGTTCGAAAATCACCACAACTAATAGAGGCTTTATGGGCCATTCGTTAAGTTAGATCCTTCGCTTAAATCTAGTGGTTAGTCAAGGTAACCTCACGAACAAATAATTCCAAAAACTAAGTGAACAGGTAGATCAAAACAAAAACAAAACAAAACAAAACAAGCAGGTTCTTTAAATAAAAATAAGAAATACATATTTTGGAAAACTCCATGGAAACAAAGTTTTCTCTAGAAAAATAATCTAAGGCCTAAAGAGCAAAAAAAATAAGGCTTTGTGCAAATTAAACAAATCAAAAGAAGATTGCCTACCTTCAGAGTTACTGAGTTCGAGTTGGAGACTTGTTAGTTGAAGAAGTTATGGGCAGAAAGTGTCTTTTTCCTGAATTTGAACTTAAAGAAACGAAATACAGTCAATAAGTGATAGAGGTGGTGGCTTTATTTATATTTAACCATATTTGACAAGTGTAAGAGTCTTAGTGGTTTGCTTTTAACCATGGTAACTGTTCGAGTAATTTCAAAATTCAAAACTTTTTAAAAAGCGCCAAAGAAAAGGCAACACGTCAGCCGTAGGGAACTGAACCTACTTGATCAGGCTAATGGTAGTGATTCAACTTCCTAAGGCAAGCGAACGCCAAAAGAACCAAAGGGTCGAGATCTCGACCAAGTAGCGTTTGATGACTAAGAAAGAATTTTTTAGTAGATGACTTGACTAAAATACACTCTCCAATCTGCTTACTCCATTCTTGAAGAATGAAAGACAAACCGTGGTAGCCAAAATCTGGCTTAAGGCCCGATGCTTAAGCCCAGGTAGACTTCACTAGTGGATCTAGTCATGCCTAGATGTGAAGGATTGACCCAAGGCCCAACTAACCTAAACTCACCTCACAACAGACACCTAACAAAGTCAAACAAGCCATCTGATTGCGATAACTGTTAGTTAGCACATTTTGACTTGGCTGTTGTTATCATATCCTAGGTAAGTCAGGGAATCTAATATGAAAGGAACCACGTAACTGAGTCTGGTGAAACCTTAAATAAGACCCCTCTCCACGGAGATGGGATTCTAATTTTTCTACAGCCATAAAAGCTCTTGCATCTTGAAACTATGCTCATTCATAAAACTACAACCGCTAAAATTTTTTAACCTTTTTATTCTAAACATTCAATTCACTAGCATATACCCAGATTCACCATAATAACTTATAATTTCCATTTCCACGCTCTTTGATATGAACCTCTATGAGAGCAATGAGACCCGGAACCAATATATGGTAATGGAGGATCATTTTCTAATTCAGGTTTATAAATAAAAAAAAACAAGGACCGGAACCCATTATCTATATGGAGATAAAAAACCAACGATATTAAGAAGGTTGTAGACGCCACACTCAATAACAAAAAAGAAGGTAAGTGATAAGTCATGTTTGAACATCACAATGTAGAACCTTGATAAGTTCATAGTTCATTGAAAAAACAAAGAGGAATAAACCTCACAATAATTTTTATTATTCCATCCAAAATCTGCCTTCAATGTTATTCATGCCCTCTATATATAAGGCTAAAAATAAAAACATAAAATCCTAAGGCAATTAAAGGCCCTTATAGGAAAAGGAAAGTAAATGGCCTATAATCAGTAAATTAAGGACAAAGAAATAACAACTAATTAAATCTGAAATTGGCAAGTCAACAAGCCTATTAATGCTATGAAATTGGCAAGTCAACGTGTCCATTAATGCTCTGAAATTGGCAGGTAATCACCCCATTCTTAGAAGGTCTTTATTTGGACACACAATTGATCCACACCAAAATCAAGCAAATCAGCCCCGTCAAAACATGCAATGGATCCTTTTTGTGATGATTCTTGATTCTCATCATTCCCCCTCTCTTCAAAAGGATTCATCCTCGAATCTTAATCGTATTGTTGTTGATAGCCTGCATCACAAAGGATGGTTCCCCTCTTCCTTCTTTGTTTGATGAAACACCAAGTTTAGACATTTTTTTGTAACAGATTTGATCAAACCTTTTTTTTTTTTTTGTAACGGATTCGATCAAACATTTTTTTTTTTGTAGCAGATCTGATCATTCTTTTTTTTTTTTCAACGGATTAAAGAAATAAAATTAGAAAAAAGAAAATAAAGAACAAGGATAATTAAATCTGATTTTAGAGCCTTTGACTGATACCAAATAATGCGAACCTTAAAGGACTTGTCTTAAAACCAAGCAACAATAATGATGTCAACATCAAAGGACTTGCCTTGAAACCCAACAACAATAATTTGAAAACTTGCCCAAGAAAGCTAAAATACAAATTTGTTGTGAAAGAAAAATGATAGATCAAACCTAATTTAGAACCATAAACTTTGATACCAACTGATATGAACCCCAATGAGAGTAGTGAGACCTAGAACCAATGTACAGTAATGGAGGATCGTTTTCTAATTCAGGTTTATAAAAAAAAAAAAAAAAGACCGCGACTCATTATCTATATAGAGATAAAAATCAACGATATCAAGAAGGTTGTAGACGCCACACTCAAGAACAAAAAAGAAAGTGAGTAATAAGTCATATTTGAACGTCACAAGGTAGAACCTTGATAAGTTCACAGTTCATTGAAGAACCAAAGAGGAATAAACCTCACAATAATTTTTATTATTCCATCCAAAATTTGCCTACAATGTTATTTATGCCCTCTATATATAGGGAGGAAAATAAAAACATAAAATCCTAAGGCAATTAAAGGCCCTTATAGGAAAAGGAAAGTAAATGGCCTACAATCAGTAAATTAACGACAAAAAAATAGCAACTAATTAAATCTGAAATTAGGCAAGTCAACAAGCACATTAATGGTCTGAAATTGGCAAGTCAACGTACCAATTAATGCTCTGAAATTGGCAGGCAATCATCCCATTTTTTGAAGGTCTTTATTTGGACACAAAATTGATCCACACCAAAATCAAGCAAATCAGCCCTACCAAAACATGCAATGGATTCTTTTTGTGATGATTCTTGATTCTCATCACTCTTGTTATCATAACTAAAGTTCTGAATATCACTATAAGAAGTGCTTTACAAGCTCAACGAGAGCTCTATGGTTTGATTTACATATATCAAAAGCTATTTTATTCAACAAGCATTTATTTAAGCTTTTCATTATATTTCATTAGTTTCGACCGAATGAATATCTGACTTGAGCGTCGGAGAGTCCCCCAAGAGACACCCCCCAATTGCTCCTTTCTTTATTTCGGTTTTACATGTAGCCAAAACGCTCGACAAGACTTAGTCCAACGAGCTCTACATACAAGTTGTAAGTGTCCAAAGATCTACAACTATAAAGCAATCCCCTACGGTGTCATTATTATTATTATGATTATTATTATTATTATTATTATTTTGTTTCACTATTTTAAATACTAAAAGGTATTACATTTTTAGTATATTAATATATATTTTTTTACATGATCTGTAATATTAGTTTCTATCTTACCCCTAAAACCAAATCTCGGCTCTGCACATGCTCCATAAGGTTCGGCTTACTCCCTTACGCTGTGTTTGTTTGGAGGGAAATATGGAGGGAGAGGAGAAAGGAGGGAGAGCAAATCACTTGTTTGGTTGGAGGAAGAAGTGCAGGGAGAAGTAGAGGGAGAGGAGGAGAGGAGGGAGTGCTTCACCCTTTGGGCCAACAAAATTGAATCCCACCCCCCCCCCCCCCCCCAATTTGGGTGAATTCAAGGAAGTAAGGAGAGTGATGGGGGGCAAAGACAAAAGAGCCCTCCTTTTTTATACTACCCTCCAAATTTTTAAAGGTCAATATTGTAATTTAATAAATTAAATATCAATCTATCCACCCAACTCTCCTTTCAATACCAAACAACATGGAGGATTGATGTTATCCTCTTCATCCCTCCTACTCTCCCTACTTCCTAATTCATTCAACCCTCATACTCTCCCTTCCTCCTACCAAACATAGTCTTAGTGTTGTCTCCACTTACCTAAAATAGTTAGGAGTGTCTCAGATCTTGTTCCAATTCCCTAGTATCAAGACAGCAATCGAGAAGAACAAATTCAGTGTTAATTTATTATTTTACTCATTTTTATAAAGGTCAGGTGATTTGATAATGATTCAAGTACAAATCAAGTTGTACGCAAATCTAGAATTGATTTTCATTGATTCTCGCTAAGTCTTAGAGCACCTCAGATGCATGAGTGAATGTAAATGTCAAATTTAGTAAAAATGAGTACAATATCATATTTAACACATCAATTTAGAGTATCTTTAAAGGACTCTTCAAATAAGATATTTCTAAAAATCAAACGAGTCACTTCAATATATTTTGTTCCAACAGACTCATCAAATGAAATTCTTCAAATAAGATTTTGTTTCTCAATATTGAAGAGTAACTTCTCCCTTTTCAATTACTATTATATTATTGTTTATATCACATCATCATTAATATTTATCATTTATATCGTTTATCTTTTTAATTAATTTCAATTAATATATAATAAGTTTTAATTTATAAATTTTATTATCATAAAAATTATACCACTAGAAATGTCTTATTTAAATCTTTAAAATGAGACTAATATTGAATATTTAATAATAGCATATTAATAATATGAAAAGTTATTATTTCTAACTTGAAAAAAATAGAGTGTAATTAGATTTTGGAAGAGGGGAATTTGAGTGCTTTCATTAAAATAATATAATCCTATTTCTAATTGAAGAGTCTTTTGGAATGGTTTTTCTTTTTTTCACTCCTCAAATTGTCATATAGGTAAGCAAATAGACGTTTGAAGAGTGAAAATAGAGGAGACTTTTGGGGATGCTCTTAGCATTGTACTCCAATGTACAATTATATTTAAAATGTTTTTTTTTTATTGGTTTATTAATTAAAATTATAAAAGTCAACACTTATCATTAATGAATTCATAGAATAGTTATAGATGAAATAGATTTTGATTGAAATATTATTAATGTACATTAAATTTAAATTATTTTATATACTTAAAAATATATATAATGGTATTTTTATAATTAAAAATGAATATTTATTGATGTGTCAAATTTTGCATTATGCTATATTGTGTACCAACTATTTGGCACACGGTATAATATACCAAATTTGGCATAGCATTTAGTACTGTATTGGAATATGATTTTTGTATTCTTTACTAAATTATAGCATTGGTTCAATAAATTAGCACAGCATTAGAGATACTCTTAGATACCCATGATCAAGCTCCCGCATTTGAATTCTTTAATATAAGTTTTGTGAATATAATAAGCAGGCGCCGCCTTTGAATTCTTGTATATAATTTAGTTTCTTAAACCCCATATTTTCAACGTTGAAGATACCAGAAGCTTTGGAAGTAATATTAATATTTTTTAAATAATAAATCATTTCATGAAGATTTCCCAACCCAACTAATGTCTGCAACTGTCACATGTATGTCGCCATTGCACAGTTCATCTCCCTCTCACCAAACAAACCTTAATAACTTGTTCGATTGATCTTTGAATTTTCTAATGTAATTATTTATTTTAATTAAACTATGACCACCAAATATATCTTCAACCTGATTTAAGTTGCTAGAATATATATATATATATATAGTGATTCTCTATGGGTTTATTGCATAGTAAAAGTGGTCAAATATATTTTTAGAATAAAGATATTTCAATTCTAAAAATATTAAATTAATTAAGAAAATTAAAGAAATAGTCAAAGGGTTAAAGCCTTCAGCTCTACCTATCTTTTATATATATTTTTACCTCTCTTAAAAGTTTGTCTAACTTTTGTTTTATTAAGGGCATATTCAAAGAATCTTTTCTTTTATAAGGTTTATAAGATCTCTATTTTCTATAATTTTTGTTATAATTTTTATGTAGTCTATGTTTTTTATATTTATTTTTATATTTTCCACTTTTATTACAACCCAAACTTGGTACTTCATATAAATCTACACACATTTTACGAAATTGTTGTTTGGTTTGTAATCTAAGTTTTTCTTATTCTATTTCTAACAAATTCTATTGTTGGTATTAATGATATTTGCCATACTAATTCTGCTTCTATTTTACTACTAAACCAATCTGCTAAATCTTTGCATAACTTTTCACCTATCTATCCGGGTAATTTATTAACAAATTTCATAAGTAATTCTTCATCATAGGGCCTTCATATTTGGCTCCAATATTTGTAGAATAAATCTACATAAATCTAAATAATTATCAAAATACTGCATGTTGCAAATTTTTAATTGCTCTAAGCTTCTAATTGTTCTGGTTATCGTTAATGAATCTTCTTTTTTTTTTTTTTCTATAGAAGTTCCAAAAATCGATTTTCTAACGAAATACCTAGTAATTCCAATAGGAATAGTGATAAACAATTTAATAAAGAAAGTAATAATATTAGTCAAAGACAAAATAATACTATTATAAAACTCCTCTTAAAAACTTGAATATGGATGTTGACACCCATAAAACTTATTAGTACACTCATTTTTATAAGTACACTCATGTCTAAAATTTAAAAAATAAATTTTACTATAAACACTCATCCTAATGCCAATAATACCCTCATTGAAATAAATATATTCATTTTAATAAATATTATTTAAAAACACTATTAAATTATTATCACACCAAATTTATATATAAAAAAAAAATTCATATTATTTTTGGAATCAAATCCTCTTTTAATGACGATCCAATTTACTTTTGAAAATATCTTGAATGTAGGAGACTTATAAAAGGGAATATGTGGAACCGTCTATGGGGTTAAGAGATTTTCAATCTAGAATTCTCTTATTTATACAGTTATCTTTAAAAAAATTCTTATTAATATATATAGCTATCTTAAAAATAAATAAATAAATAAATAACTTGTTGATATCTACAGCTACATTAAAAAATATACATATTGTTTATCGATAGAGTTCATAACTATACATAAAAGAAAACAAAAACAATATGATAATCATGTGATTATGAGAAAGTTTAATACTTGAAATAAAATTAGAATTTAATTAGGGTTTATCATAAGTTTTTTTTTTTTTTTTGAAAGGTAAGTTTTTTTTTTTCAATAAAGAAATATAGCTGAAGATATCGGTGTAATTAATGAGTATTTATAGTGTTATCCTGAAAAATCCGTCGGATGCCTTCGGGACAACAGTTGTCCATGGTGTTCTGGTGCACCGCAATTGGCCCGCACCGGATAGGACGTGGCTCATTTTCCATCGGGGTATGTACCGAGGAAAGTCCTTGGTTCGGTTACCAGAGACCAGCGCAAGGTTCTTGGGCTAGTCCTGATGGGGTGGCAAGGTTGAGATAGGTCCTTTAGGGGGTAGGACGGAGAGATACTATAACAATAACATTCACGTTTTTTATTGATTGTCAAGGTAATACATTAGTTGTGGTCGCTTGTGGCATGGCCAATATCACAACAACAGATACAATGAAGAGAATAAAGAGCGGGTTGGAGGCGATTTCAGGGGGTGATAGCCGGATAAACTAGGTACCATGGAGCACGATCCAGGCAGGGTAGTAGCCATGTAGGGTTAACACGATAGAGCTTGAACTAGGCGAGGCAGTAGTCAAGTAGGGTAAACACAATGAAGCTTGAACTAGGCGGGGTAGTAGCCAAGTAAGGGGGGTAATAGCCAAGTATGGTAAACACAATGGAGCTTGAACTAAGCGGGGCAGTAGCCAAGTAGGGTAAACACAATGGAGCTTGAACTAGGTGGGGTAGTAGCCAAGTAGGGTAAACACAATAGAGCTTAAACTAGGCGGGGTAGTTTCTTGGACTTGCCTGAGGTTTTAAAGGCCAACCCTTTACTCTTGAGAGTTGGGGTATTTATAGTGTACATGTTGAAGAGGTAGGTGATGGATGCTCGTTTAGGTGGGAATTACCCGATTCGATCCCCACTGTTCTTTTAGGTCATATGCTGAGGTGATAAGAGTTGAAGGGCTGGGATGGTGGCACTGGGGTATGTCATTTGCCGTGATCTTAGCTTGGGTAGGTGGGAGCCTTAGTCCCTAGGCTGAAATGTACGAAATCAATCCTAACCGTTGCTTTGAACCAGGTCTATGATTAGCACACGCCCTAGAGAGTCACGATTGCTCCACCTATGCCCTAGGTCACTTAAGGTGCTTCAGTAGGGCTGATGTGGCAGTTGTGTGGCGTTTTTAGGCATTTGGGTTGGTTGAAGAAGGTCTCCGCTATTGTAAGACGTCGCTATCATGGTTTGGGTTAGTAGGGGACAACGTCAGCGTCTGTTCCGTTACACACTATCAGGCGCCCTTCTCCACATTTTCCTTATTCATGTTTACTGAGCTTTTGCAAGTGATTTGATGGGGAGACAAATCTTCCTACTTTATGTATGGGGTAGTTAAAATTGGCTAGGGCTTAGGTAGAGTGGGGAAAGACCGTTGATGAGGTGCGATTACTGGGTTTGATTCATTATCCTTCCCCTTCCCCTTCCATGTTTGCTGTCTTGTCTTAATTGCGTGATGTTAGGGTTTTGCAGGTTGCTCCGGCTCTTTCTCTCTTCCCATGTAGTCTGGTGTGAGGGCTAACGTCAGCCCTAGTGGGAATCATCGCTTGTTAGGAGCTTCCCAGGTTATTCTAAAAGGCTCTTAGAGGTGTTTGGATATCTAACCCTAGCTGGACGTGGTGATTAGTGCTGGTTTGGCAGGTGTGACTGGCTAGTCTTGAATTGGCCGACAAGGGATTCCCGATGTCACTTCTAAAGTCCAAACTTGTCTAGGTACTGGACACTTTAGGAGGACCGGGGTCCCTGATGGACCAGGTCCGTTTCTGTACCAAATGCTTTATGGAAGACCGGATCCTTGATGGATCGGGTCCCTTTCTATATCAGGCGCTTGTGGAAGACCAGGTCTTTAATGGATCTGGTCCTTCTCTGTATCAGGTGCCTTGTGGAGAACCAGGTCCCTGATAGACCAGGTCCTTCTTATTATTCAACGCTTAGGGAGGACCGGGTCCTTAATTGACCTGGTCCCCCTCTGTATCAGGCACCTTGTGGAGGACCAAGTCCCTTTCTGTATCAAGCTCTTGTAGAGGACCGGGTCCTCCCCTGTATCGGGTACCGATGATGGGTCAAGCTCTTGTGGCGGGAAATGTTCTTCCTTGAGTTAATTACCGACTTTACCGGTTAACATATAGTATTTGATTTATTTTTAATTAAAGTAATTTGTCCTTATCGGTAAATTTCTACTTTGATATTTTTGTTATTAAATTTTTGAATAAATATGGGTGTAATAATAAGTTTTATTAGTGTCAATATCGACACCCTAAAAACTATTGAAAAAATTAATACACTAGAAATATAAATCAATTATAGTTTTAAAAAGTTGGTGAGTATATTTAAAAGAAATCAGAGATTATAATGAATTTTGGTGAAATGGTTTTCATTGATTATAAGAATAATCTGTTTCAATTTTTTGTTTCCGAGTACTAAAACTATTTTTCATTTTATATATTTCACCATTTAATTGTTGGAGCCTCATTTGATTCATTTGATCTATCAATAGACCTTTTGGTTGTCAATACCGCAATAGGTTCGTGAGCTCATTATTTCCATAGGGGGAACGCACATTTGAAGGAATTCTACAAGCCTAAATATTAAAAGGCACCCCGTTTGACAATTATGTGTGGAAATATCTTTCCGGCTCAAAGTTTTTCTTTAAAGTTTCTATAATTTCCTTCTTCTAATCTTATGAGCTCTATTTCATATTCTAAACAATTCTCTATTCCTTGATCAGCAGCAGAATATAGAGCAATTAAAGACTTCAAAGAATCCATACTTTAAGTACAAAGTAAACATGATGGAAAGTATGAGAGCACAATCAATTCAACCCAACTATAAAATCTAGCCTGGTCCATCAACATTCAATATTAAACCAATTGTTAGTTAGTTGGCTTAGCAAATGTGTTGATTCTGTTGAGTTGAACACCTAGAGAATGGAATATATATTACCGATTATGGTTCATGTGGGCCTGATTATATTTTTTTATTTGTTGGTTAAATTTTTCAACGAAATAAACCTTCAATAATATATATTCAATGATATACATAGGTTCTTTCTTTAGTTAAGTCTGGCCTTGAAATTTTTCATTAAGTCCTAAGATTATCATATGTGATAATTTATTAACATTAAATTACACAGATTATCACACTCCTTAGGATTAGGATCTAACGATAAACTTAAGGACTTGATCTGACTAGAGATATTAATATTATTATTATTATTATTATTATTATATGATCCAAAGAATATTCCTGAGCAATTGGAGTTGGATACTTGGATTACAGAAAAGGGATGACATCATTTTGCTTCACAAGTCACAAGTCAACGTGGGAGTTAAAACTAATTAATATTAGATTTCTTCCTTTGGCTGCCTGGGTTTTCCTCCTTCTCTTAAATCCTATACCCCATTCTTTACTCTTCCTAATCATTTTCCTATTTCTTTTTCACTTTAAGGTTTACTTTTCTTTTTCTTTTTCCTTTTCTTTTTTATTTTTTTTTTAAAGGGGCTTTAATGTTTAAAATGCTTTTCTTATTAATGGTTACACTTTCTCTATATACATACGTATGATGGGACTTTAACCCTACTACTAATATGGAAAGGGAGGTACGGTACTATATATGTTAAGAGATGATAAGCCTTATTTTTTTTCTTAATGTTTACATGATAATAAACATATAATTTTTTGTATATTTTTAGGGTTTGGCTAGTACATATACATGAACATTAACAATAATAGTTACAAAAGAGTCATTATCTATTTTTATACATTTCTTGATTTTTATTTTTTAAATTCTTCGTTTATTTGAATCATTGAATTGAAATCTAAAAGGATGTTAAACTACTTATTTTATAAAAGAATACTTTTCCACTTTTACCCTTTAGAAGATTAGTTAAAAAAAGAGGTGGGAGTAGTTCATACTTGGAAAGTATATTCATAAGAAAGGTTTACAATACTAAGAAGTATCCAACCTTTGATGGGTCAAAACTAAAAACAAAAGGAAAGGTTTACGTAGCTTTGAAAAAATTAACCAATTTCTTTTATTTAAAATAGGTAAAATCTAATTTGAAGGTGCAGTAACAATTTGAGAGATGCCAAATTTTAACCCGACAAGGCAAGCCTTGTTTTAGGTATAATAACATGTGTAAATAGATGGTCATTGATTTAGAGAGATAAACATTGACTTCAGCATAATTAAATTCTCATTTTCGTTGTGGATAATCATAACTAATCAAATCTCTCTATTTGCTTCTAGCCTTCTATCTATATATGTATGTTCTATATATTCTTGTTACTTTCTACTGATTTTCGTGGCTATTCTTAAGGGTCTCACACTTTCGTAGGACATTGCTTTCTTTTATTTATATAAATCAAGAATAACCAAAAGACATATATTATAAAAAAATAAAAAATAAAAACTATTATAATTATCTAATATCTACCTTTACGGTGATAAACTTCTCACACTCACACGTAAAGATTGTGGATTCAAATTGAATATATAAATATAAAAAAATCAAAACAAAAAGTATCAAGGCCAGGGCGAAGGCAAAGGGGGAGCCCATGGGCCAATAAAAAATTTAAGAAATTTTACTTATATTTATATTACGATATTATAATATGTAAAGGATAATTTTAACTTGGCCCCCCTATTTCATTGATAAATTAATTTCTTCCATATTTGTTTTCTATTTTGCTGAGACAAAATCAATCCCTTTCAGTATTTTAGTTTGTTATGATTTCATATATTATTTCCTAATTTAATCTATATATGGGTTCAACGACTACACATTTACTACATAGTTACAAGACTAATTTTCAATCATCAGGGGATTTCAATCCAAAGATCTATAAGACTTAAAGATTTGAAAATTTAAAAGAAATTGTAATTAAAAGGAAATAACCTCATCTCGTAATTATCTCTGCAACTATACATGAACTATATAATAGTTAACATAGTTTGTTTACACGTAGTTTTTCGAGTTGACCGTTAAGATTATTTTTATGAACTTCCAACATTTTAGGTTTGAGATTATAAATTGATAAATATTTTAATTTTATTTTCCAAGCTTGTGTTATTATATATCTATTATTTTGTTAGGTTGTTACTATAGTTTTGATAAATTTATTTTACTCATTTGTTATTTAAATTTGTTCACAAATATTTATAAGTTAATTTGGTTTGACATAAATATTATAAAGTTAAATTATAAGTGTATAAATAATCGTTTTTTAAATATATTAATGATACAAGATATTTTCTCACAAATTCTTTGATTAAGGAACTATTGAAAGAGATATTCATCTATGCAACAAGATAAAAAATCATTTTCTCAGAAATTCTTTGATTATGTATATCGCAAAGAAATTTAAATAAATTTAATTATAGATGATTTTTGAGAAACAAAATAGAGTCAAGTTCCGTTTTGACTCTCAAAGTTAGTGTGATTATTATTATTATTATTATTATTATTATTATTATTATTATTTTGCGTCATTACCTTAAAGACTAAACTACTTCATTTTGGTATATTAATATATTTTTCTTGAGTGACTTTTAATATTAGTTTCTATCTTGATCCTCATAAAACCAAAATCCTGGCTTCGTCCCTAATCAAGGCCATTTTGGCTCAAGGTTATTTAGGTGGCGTTTGGTTAAATGACAAAATGGTAACCGGAATGGCAATAGTAATGGAATGGAATGGAAAACTGATTTCTTTGTTTGGTTGGGACTTTAGAATTAGCATCTGAATCGGTATTATTTTGTTTGGTTAACAACTGAATGTAATGGAATTAACTGTATTTTAACCAAAATACCCATAATTATAAAATATTCATAATAACATGATATATTATGGATAATAATAATAAAATATAAAATTATATTTAATATTATATTTATATATAATATTATATATATTATTATAATATATAACAAATTATATATAGATATATATATATATTATTATAATATATAATATTTCTACCGATCAATACCATCCCGGTCCTCACCTTGCAGGCTAGCTGTTGATTCAAACTTGACTCCAAAACAAATTCAACAGTTTCTCGGGAGAGTCAATTTTATTAGAGATTTTCTACTACGGTTGTCTCACTACACATCAGTCCTCTCAACCCTTTTGAAAAAGGATCCTCCTCCTTGGAGCACGTGTCACACAACTGCTGTGTCTAGACTAAAGGAGATTGCCCAATCTCTTCCAACTCTTACCATCCTATCCACTGACCAGCTCATACTCCAAACAGACACTAGTGACACCTTTTGGGGGGGCATCCTAATTGAAGAAAATGATGGACTCAAACGATACTGTAGTGATGCGAGTGACCAATTCAAAGATGTCTAACAACACTATCACACTATCTACAAAGAGATTCTTGCATTCAAAAATGGAATCCAAAAGTTTGATTTTCACCTCAGGATAAAGACCTTTATCGTTGAAATGGACAACTCATCCTTTCCAAAAATCCTCGAGTTTCGCAATAAGATTCCTCCCAATCCTCAACTGTTGAGATTGAAAGACTGGTTCTCCAGATATGACTTTACTGTTAAGCATGTGAAAGGCTAGCACAATATAATTGCAGACATGCTCTCCCGACCTCCACCAGTTCATCTCATTACCTCCTGCGGTCCCATACCACTCATTTTCATGGCCACCTCAGCATCATCCTCTTTATCATCCTCACCGACTCTCCTTGACAAATCTTTCCCTCCAGAACTTATGGCAATGATCCCACCTGGACAACAACCTTCTTTGGCTCGCATTCAAGAGTTTGTTCAATCCCATCTCAAAACCTATTTGGCCCAAATCCAGAATCAAGGAGTTAGACATGAACTCATCAACCCTTATAGACCTTTCCTTGATCTTTTCTTGATGCCGCCATTTTATTATTTCTCTCCTCAGGTTTTATGGTTTCTTTGGTGTCTCTCTGTTCTTCACCATCATGCCATTGTTTTCCCTCTACAATCTATGTATCTCCATCTCTATGACCCCGTTTAAGAGAATTCTCTTCTTTGGACCATCTTACAATGGTTTAATTCACTAAGCTACTTGAGATCTGAACTCACTAAGCTCATGGGTCATTTTAATGTGTGGAAATTTGACTATGATTCCTCTTCATCAATCTCGTGTATCTGGATACTTCATCAACCCTACCATTTCAATCCTCACAAGAAACTTCTATGGTCTGCTAATATCTGTCATGAATGGCATACTACTTATGACTACCTAAAGACTTACCCACAAAACATCTAGATACCTTTGCTCAACTTCCTCTGCGATTTTAATGGAGTTCTTCCACATGAGCACTACATCCTTCTAGAAATTCCAAAAGATTGCTCATAAAGCTAGCACCCTTTTTAAGATTCTGACCTGATCTGCTCTCAAGACCTCATGGTCCTCGACATCTTGCCCTGCACTATCTGTGGAGCCCAAGATTCAAATGATGAAGATCATGCTCACTGTAACTTAAGTAGCCTGTGATCTTACCTTCAACCTGTGCACTTATCTTATCTGCTTTAATTATTGAGTACTTTAATTATTGTGTTTATCTGTATTGTATGCTTTAATCGTGTCAGATGACTTATTGCTCGGCCATTTGTTAGGCCAAATAATTCACCTAACCTTGTCGGCCAACTATCTAGACCGACCTACCTTTCTATTATTGTTCTTTGCTTCATCAACCACATGTTTGGCTTGCCTTGATTGTCAATTAGATGTATCTACCTCTGTCTATCTATATAAGGGGAGACTCTTTCGTTGTAAAATCAGAAGGAAAATAATAAGAAAAATCTTGTGTGTTCAAAACCCTCTCATGGCTTTCTAAATATTTTCTCCTTCTCTTCAATATTTCTTTGTGAAATAATAAACAGTTTGTAATGATCAAAGTATGCTATGTGCTTACTTCTAGTTAAGGATCCTGCACATCAAAAATGTCTTTGATTCTTTGGCTTAAGGTCATTGTTTGTCTAAGGCCAATCATACTGTGAATATCCCGTATAGGCTATAGGTTGCCGCTTTAGGGAGAAAACATTTAGACTGTAAGGAGACGGTTCAAGGCGTCCCTGCCACCTGCCATGGTATCAGAGCCTCAAACCTAGAATCCAAGTATATGAGTTAGACTGTTTTGATTTGACTAGAGATAATATTGAATGAAGGAATTCATCACTTATGAAAAACACAAACATTTCTTCTGCTTTTTCTACTTTAGACCCTGTTAGACTCTCTTCTTCTATCTCTCTCCCTTCTTCAGTTAGACGAACCCAGTCCTTTAAAATACAACACCTTGTAGAATATACTTATATTCCAGACTCTGCTCAAATCAATGAAACGTCTTTACCTCTATTGAAACCTTATACTATCTTTAAACGATCTAGATCTCTTGCTACTAAGATTCAACACCTTGTACAACACAGATCCCCTCCTGTTAAAGAATACATCCGGTCGACAGCCCTTGACAACTGCTTAGTTCCTGTCTCTACAACCGAGCAGTATGTTGACCTTGAAATAGGTCAACCACTGATCAACTAGTGGATCAATGAAGGATACTCTCACTTACACATTGGTGCTATCCGAATTATTCTTACCTTGCACGGTAGGAAAGGTTTACCTGTTACTGCCCGAGTTGCTCTACTTAACACCATCTACAAAAACTATGAGCACGCAGTTATTGGCACCTGTTTGTCTACTGTCCATGCTGGTAATATTTCCCTTACATACTACCCCAATTTCAATATCCCTCTATGGGATGCCAACCTCCACAATTGCCTAAAAATACAACTTCAAGTCATGCTACCAAACTCCTACATGGCTACTCTTCACCACCAAATCGCCTATCGTCTTCAAGATCATGCTCTTGATCTTCTATCCCCGGTCACAGTGGGGATACCATATTCATCAAAGCATAAAAGGAAGATGAGGTTCTCACCATCATCCAGATTCCTAAACAACTGCCCAGAGACAAACTCAAAGAGATCATGCCTCATGAGTGGATCACCAACTATGAGAAAGCTTTCCAAAACACCACTCCCGTGGTTGCTTCTGACACAAAATACATCAAGGAAGATGATGGCTCCATAAAAATAATCTATGAGCCTATCTCAGACACTGGATCTTCTTACAGCCCCAACGCTCCTCCAGTATTTCAAGCACTTATGATCCGTCCAGTTACTACAGAAGATGACATCCCAATCCATAGCTTTGAAGTTGATGGATCTACAATCTACACCGATAAAATCAACAGTCATTTCATCTAGGATGTTGATCCCAACATTTGCGATGCTGATTGCACCTGCCATGACTGTTTCAAAAAATATCTTGCCCCTTGCAAGCCCTGAAGCAAGTTGCATAAGCCCGATGATCCAAACAGCCCTTGGGTAGGTTTATGACCTATCAAACACAAGCCACTTCCAATCTATGACAAAGCCTTGTAGATCTTACGATCAAAAGGTCGTTTGCCTGTGACAAATACCTCTCATGTCCCATCTCTGCCTCCACTTAAACCTTGATACATGGCTTTCAATTATGACCAGGATTTCCCTCCTTTAGAACCCACCTCGAATCCTGGACGAAATCGGTTTTCTAGACCTTTTGCCCAAACCACTGAAGTCTTGCCTAATGGCTCTCTGAAACAGCCTACCCAAGCTAAACAAGTTGTCAACTAGCAATCTCACAGTGCAAAGATACAAAATAGAGTTCTTAACTCTATTGATCAAAAGATTGACCGAGTAACTCATCATGTCTCCCGGCATGAAAACCAACTCCACAGTCTCGATAAGGTTTTTAGAGGAATGTTCTCTGACCTCCAATCTCGAATAGCCAAACTTGACATTAACCTTCACAAGTATATCAACCATGGATATTTCGGTCCGAAATTTGACAGAAAAGAAAGAGAAATCAGACGTCTTAAGGAACAAATGGAACAAATGAATAGAGATCATTCCTCCTCTGTTCATTCTCAGTTTATCCCCAAGCCCTATTCTTCTTCCCAGTAGTTGTTCTTTCCAATGTCTCCTCTGTACACTCTTTCTTCCAGGCTTCCGGATACTTCCCAATATTTCAAATCCACTGGTGAACTTTTTCGTAAATACCTTCCTTTATCCTCTCCACCTAAGAGATAATCCAACAGGTCTTCCTTATCCAAACGCAGAGATAAAAAACCTGCTCTGGATGCAGATCATTTCAATCCGGTGTTGTATACTTCTTCTGCTAAACAACCTTTTTCGTCTTCGTCTTCAGACGCTGACTTAGACTCTGCTTCCAATACCTCTTCTCAGTTCTCCTCCGAAACTGAGCCACTCATTACATCACAACGCTCTACCTCTGATGAAGTTGCTGACCTAACCCAAGTCTTTATGGCTTCTCGAACAGCTCGAACAGATCCACAGCCGTCCTCTCAGACTTATGAATCTCCTGATGAATCGTCAACTAGCCCAGCTCCTTTTATTGAAGAACCTCTAGAGAATCCTGTTCCAGGCAGTCTCATGGTTCTAGACCAACCAATAGTCCTTGGTTTGTTCTTGGCGACTCTACTCCAAACTCTTGGAGAAAGAAAATTTCTGAAATGAACTCTTGGCTCGACCTACAATGGCTAAGTCTGAACACAATCATGAGTCAATCCTTAAAGAATTCGTCTCCAGATTCACAGGATCTCTAAGAGATTGGTATTAAGCCCTTGGAGAATACCGACAATTACAATTTTTCTGAGCACCCTCAACCTCTCAGGCCATGGGTATCATCTTCAGAAAATTTATTGGCGACCCTGACCAGTTCTGCAAGCAGGCCAGACAAGAATTCTTCGAGATGCGTTGTTATTCTCTTCGCAAAAAGGACATCGAATTCCATTACAAACGAATGTCCAACAGATATCACATCCTTAATGGTATCAATGACCAAAGCCTAAAAAATGTCTATATCAACTCTCTTCCTACTAAACTTCAAGATGAACTACAATGGAAGATGGACACTTCAGGCAGGCCCTTAAATGAATTCACCTTAGGTGAAATTCAAATGTTCACTTTGAGTGCACTGGAAAAACTTTGTGCCACTAAAAAAGTCTTCTCCGAGATGGTGAGAGAAGGAAAGCAGTACGAAGCACAATGCAAACAACCTTCGTTCCAGATCAAGTGTAAATCTGCAGAATATTGCACCTGCAAGCCCAAAAAGCATTTCCATTCCTTCAAGTGTAAAGGAAACAAAAGATTCAAGTTCTTCAAGAAAAAAGCTACATGGTCACGAAACAGATCCCAAAAGTGCTTTGTCTGTGGAAAAAAGGGACATTATGCCAAACAATGTCCTAACAAGAAAGCAAAGTCCGCTAAGCTGGTACACCAGCTAAAGTACATAGCAGACGAAGTCCCATCTGATGCAGACATTGAATCCATCTTTTCTGAACAAGAAAGTGTTGATGAAAATACCACATTTGTTCTCCAAGATTCGAACTCTGCATCCAGCTCAGAATATTCTGGTTCCTTCGAGTCAGAAGTGATCTGAGATTCTTACCAAGTAGCTCAAGTCGATTCACAATCTAGACCCCAAGTTTCTATCCAGATACTGTCTGACAAATACTCCAAGTGAGTCGATGATATCGCCTATTTTGACACTGGTTCACACAACACAATGATGAACCCTAAGGTTCTTCCTCTAGACACTTGGAAGACTCATGTCCGTTACTTCAAGGAAGCTGATGGCTAGATATTTACTACTAATTTGATTTCTAAAAATAAGATTGGTATTAAGATCTTTCCATCATACACCCTTTGAACTCGTGTCATTAGTACTCCTCTACCAGATAAAGATATCCTAATTGGTTGGGATGTCTATTACCTGTGTAAATCCCTCCGGATTCTTCCCACCGGAATCTGATACAAAAGGAATTTCAAAGCCTTCTCCATCATTCCAAAAATCTTCTCATTATCTGAAATACAAACCTCATTCCAGCAGATTCAGCAAAAGTTATTACAATTCTGCACCAACAGCCATGCTGACTTCCACCATCCTAGACCCTTGTGGAAAAACCAAGACTACTTTATTAAGCTCCCTTTCAAGTTTAATGAAGATGTTAATCCTACAAAGGCATCTCATTCAAGCATGTCACCCTCTAATCTTAAGTTGGCAAATGACGAATGTAATGAGCTTTTTCGATAAAGCTCATATTAAGCCCACTTCTTCTCTGTGGGCGTACTAAGCCTTTTATGTTGAAAAGCGCTCAAAGCTAGTCAGAGGAAAGAAAAGATTAGTCATTGACTACAAGCCTCTTAACCATTTCCTCAGAAAAAATAAATTTCTGGTTCCCAGAACTAACACATTGTTCTCACAACTCCTTGGCGCGTCTATCTTTTCAAAGTTTGGTCTTAAAAGAGCATTTTGGCAAATAGTAATCCATCCAAATGACAGATTCAAAACTGTGTTCTGTCTTCCTAATGCCCAATATCAATGGACTGTCTTACCATTCGGTCTCAAGACCGCCCCTTCATTGTTTCAAAAGGCCATCACCAGGATTTTCCATCCTCTCTTACATTCGGCCTTACTCTACATCGATGATATCCTATTATTCTCTCCTGATGAAAACTCCCACAACAAGCTTCTTCATCAATTCTATGAGTTGATTGATCAATATGGTATCATGCTCTCAGACAAGAAAAGCAGCATAGGACGCATAGATATATTTATATATAATAATATATATAGTATATATAATACATATATATTATATAATATATATTTATATATCATTAATATAATATATAATGATAATATATTATTTTTGGAATGTAGGGTATTTTTGGAATGTAGTTTGTGCATATGAGCGCTTTTATGGAATAAATTTTTTAGTTTGGAATGGAATGGGCATTCCATTGGTTTTTGGATGGAATGCCCATTCCACCAAAATGGTGGAATCACCATTCCAATAGAATGCACATTCCATTGGATTTTAACCAACCAAATATATGGAATGGATTCCATTCCATTCCATTCTTGCCCATTCCAGCCAACCAAACGCCACCTTAGGGTCTTAGCGAAAAATTTAAAATTAGACAATGTTTATTCAATAAAAAAAATTTTAAAAAAAAAAACTCCAAAATAAAATTTGTATTTTAATTCATTTTTGATATAAAACAATTAATCAAAACTTATATCTAGTTTTCTAACATAGTTTTTTTCTAATAAATCTCTATAAATTAAAACTTGATAAATTAATAATCTCTTTTATATAATAAATTTTGTCTTCTGACAACAAGATAAATTAATAATTTTGATTAAATTATAAAATAATACTTTTCTAAAATTTTATTGGTCATCCCACTCTTTTCATAAACTAACAATGATCTAAAAAGTACATATAGCCTTGACCATGATGTATTCTTGCAATATGAATCTATTGTTGATGTTTTTCTCTTCTTGAAATTTAAGTCTAGTTGGATCTCATCTCTATTTTTTCGTAATGAACTTAAAAGTTATAAGGTTGTATTATCGTATTGCAATAAGAAATTATTTAGTATCATTAATGCTTTGAATATTTTCTTGTGTATAAGAGCATCTCCAACAGACTCCCTTAATGACATCCCTTAGCTTAATTAAGGGAGTATGTGTATTTTTGCAACTCCACCAGCTCTCTAAATGTCTCCCTTAATTGTGTTTTGGTGGAGTTCACTCTCTTAATTAAGGGGTGTTTTCAACCCCCTTAAAGTGGGCTCCACCTATTTAATATTATTTTAAAGTGGGATCTACCTATCATAATTGACAAACAATATATAATATTTATTAACACAATATCTAACATTTAAATAATAATAAAAAATTATTGAAGGGGCCATTTAAGGAAGTATTGTCGGAGCACATACTCCCTTAATGGTCCATTGCAATAACATGCACTCTTAAATAAGGGAGTCTCCAAGGAAGACTGTTAGAGATGCTCTAACATATTTTAAAGTTGGAGAGGTGAGGAGATGATCCGTCACCTTTATAGATGTTGTATCATCATTAATTTCATTATCGGGAAGATTCTCGGTGATATTGTCGATATACACATTTAATATCTCCATAAATTAATTAATATATTTTATATGGTCCCATCGTTACTAATTTATGGAGGTTATAGTGTATAACAAAAATTTTCGCAGTTCTTTCTACAATAAAAACTAATAACCAACGTACAAATGATTTGTCATTTATACTTGAAAGTCGATATCACTAATTTTGCATAAATATCACTAGAGACTTTATATGAATGATAGAAAGTTTTTAATGGCTTAAGTGTTAAATTTATAAGCAAAAATTTACTTATAAATAAATAATAAATTTATAGGCAAAAATCATAAGTGGTTGTCTTTTGCTTGTTGTAGTAGCAAATTATTGTTTAGTCCTTATAGTTTTAAAACATTTCATTTTAACCCCTAATAAAATTAACTATTTAGTCCTTCAAAAGTAAACTTTAAAATATAACCAATGGGACATACAGAGATTTGTTGGCCTAAATTGTTTGAAAACATATCAGTTTGGTCTCTTTACAATTATAGTTTTGACCCCGTATATGGATTCAAAATAGTTTATTTGTACCCTTGACCGACCATAATGCATTCAAAATTGGTTTTTCATGTCTAAATGAAAAATCTAAGTCTCAACCAAATAAAAATTCTTGATAATGCTTAGCTGTCTCTTAATTAATCCACATTAATCGAACATTTTGTCTGAAACTAAGAAGGTGAAAGAGATTTTCCAAGGAGAAAAAAAAATAGAGGACCAATAGGTTGTGCAGTCTAAATAAAGTAATTTGATATTAATGTATGGATATAACTACTATACAAGAAATGCATAGTTGCAATCAAGACAGTTAGAGCACCTCCAAGAGACTCTTTAAATAAGATATTTGTTAAAGTCAAACGAGCCACATCAGTATATTTAACTCCAATAGACTCTTCAAATAAGATAATTTGCTTCTCAATCTTCAATTATTATTATATTGTATTATGTCACCTTATCATTAATAATTGACATATATATATATATATATATTTATCTTTTTAATTAAATTCAATTAATATATAATAAGTTTTAATTTATAAATTTTACTATCATATAAATTATACCATTAAAAATGTCTCATTTAGATCTTTAAAATGAGACTAATATTGAATATTTAATATTTAAAATTAACATATTAATAATTTGGAAGGTCATTCAAATGATTTTCATATTCACCCAAAAATAATATTTGCTTCACATGTATGAAACCAATGCATTTGAAAAGTTATTATTTCTAATTTGAAAAAAATGAAGGGTAATTAGATTTGTTGGTGGGAAGTGGGGAATTTGCGTGCTTTCATTAAAATAATATAAACCTATTTCTAATTAAAGAGTCTTTCGGAGGGGCTCATCTTTTTTCACTTCTCAAATTGTCATATAGGTAAAACTAATAGATATTTGAAAAGTGAAAATATAAGAGTTTTTTGGAGATACTCTTATAAGAGAGAGTGTTTTTCTTTTATTTTTTTAAAATTTTTAATCCTTGATTTCTGTAGACCATAGAATTGAAATCCAATGACTAACAAACCACAAAAAAAATGTCTATTAGTGACGAACTATTTCCGACAACCCTAATTGTTTTCAGTAATGGCACCTTTTCCGACGGCCATACCGACAGCCATATTAATGCTGTCAGAAATGAGTAAAAATGGGATACCATATTTCCAATGGCCCAATGACCATTAGAAATAGTCAAATAAGCCGTCAATGTTGTTCTTATTTCCGACGGCACAAAAAGTGTCGTCGAAAATGAGTAAAAATGTAATGTCTGATTTTCGACGGCCCAATGACAGTCGAAAATAGTCTTTTTTTTCCATTAGAAATGAGAAAAAGGTGATACAACATTTCTGACGACCTAATGGCCGTCGGAAATATTCCACATTTCCGATAGCCCAAAAAGTGCCGTCGGAAATAGTAATCAATATTTCACACTTTCTATCAATATAAAAAGTGTCATCGGAAATGCTAAAATTTAATTCAAATTAATTTTAAGGGCTATTACCCTGTCGAAAATGTTGTACTATTTTCTACATTATTTGTTATAGCATTGTCATGGAAAAAATAATTAATTTATTATTTACACTACACAAACAAAAAAACAAAAAAACAAAAATGTGACTTGTAGGCCAATATGTTAAATGTATCACTAGATGAGTTATTTTTTAAAAAATATCACTATTTTTTTTTTAATGAAATCACTCTGTCAAATGTTTCAACAAATATTTTGATTAAGTTTTTAATTTTTCAAATAATAGGTCATAGATAAGGTAAAAAAAAAAACAAAAAACAAAATAAAAACAAAAAACTTAAAATTTATAATGATCACAGTAAGAAAATTGGGCAATAAGGACTAGACTTTAGTGACAAAATAATGGTACTAATAAGAAGTCTACTTTATGGGTACATCTTACTAAATTAACTAAATATAAAATATAGCAAAATTATTAGTAATTACAAAAAAAAAATTAGTTATTTTTAATTATGTTTAGTGACACTACTATATAATATATTTTTTTAATAAAAAAACCGTAATAAATTTTTTTTAATATCTATTTGTTTATCATACAAAATAATTACAAATTTTATAGAAATAAGTTTAAGTTATTAATTAATAAAAATTAGTAATTTTTAGTAAAATGTTGATTATAAAAAAATCAATAAGCATATAATATACATTTCCTATTTAAAGATAAAGTAGCATTAAAATATAATTTCCTATTAGATGAGGGAAATATTTTAATAAAATATTTATAAAAAAAAAATAAAAAAATAAAAATAAAAAAAAAACAATCAATAGCTTATAAATAGCTTAAAAAACAATATCTCGATATTTAAATAGTATACAAAAAAATATTTTTAATTAGATAGCATGCAAACATATTAATAGCTTATATATAAATAATATGTAAAACATATTGGATATAAAATTATAGCAAAATGGTAAGAGTAACCCTTATTGTTGTTTAGGTCAAAGGTTCGAACCTAAAGATGGGCATTTATCTCCGGATACCCAAATCTCCACTTTCCCATCCCCATTTGAGGGGAATATTTTGGAGGAAAATGGGGAAATGGGTGGGGATGGGGATGATTTTCATCCCCAAATTGAAATGGGGATGGGCTCCCCTCATCCCTATATATCTTAATATTTTTTATTCTTTCTATTTTCTTAACCTCAACTTATTAAGGTGTCGTTTGTTTTTTTGTCTGAAGCATGAATACGTCTAAAGTCTGAGTGACTGAAATCTGAAATATGGATGATGTGTTTGTTTTTTATTTATGATGTCTGAATATTAAAAATTTGAAAACGGGTAAAAAGACTTTCAGATAAAAGTCAGGTTTTTGGACTTTTATTCTTCAAATGTTTTTTGGCCCATTTTTAGATCTCAACATCTGAGAACAAACAAAAAAAAATCTGAAAAGTGGCCTTTCAGACATAAGTTGAATAAACAAACGAGCTCTAAGTATATATATATATATATATAATTATTATTATTTCTATTCATAATATTTTTGTATTTGAATTTGTAATAGAATTTTTTTTTTTTTTCAAGTATGTAATTTTAGTAAAACATGGAAAACGGGGAAACAAAGGAACAGGTAAAACAGGAAAATAGAGAAAAATGGGGAAAACGGGGAAATAGGGATGGGGATGGGGATGGGGATGAGGATACCTTTCCCCAAAATTCCCCCATCCCTATTTTCCCCAAATGGATAAATGGGGAGGTATGGAGAAGGGTTTTGGAAATGGGGATAGGGATGAGAGGACCTATATCCATCCTCATTTCACCAATGTCCATCCTTATTCGAACCACAGGAATTGCATGGAGTTAAAGTGGTTCAAATTGGGCATGGGTGATGTGGCGCCTGTCAAGTCAATCCTTTGTCATTTTTTTTTAATCCTTTGACTATTTCCATCGGCCATCCCTTGTCAGAAATAGTGATAAGCCGTCGGAAATACAAATAATTTTGACCACCTTGAATTACTATTACCAAAGGCATGTTTATTTTTTCCGACGGCTATTGCCGTCGAAAATGGTATTATTTGTGACGGCTCGTCAGTAAATGGTTATTTATGACAAGCGTATTTATGACAGCCTCCGATGGCTTTTTCCTTTTCGAAAAAGCGTATTTCCAAAGGTAAATGGTCTTTTCCGATAGCATTTAACTATCGGAAATGACATTTTTTTTTTTTAGTGAAATAACCTGTAACTATATGGAAACTAAATATATATTAGCTAAACCTTAATGCTGGATAAAAACAATTATTTTTTTATATATTTAAAAGTGGGTGTTTAGAGAACTTTTTAGGGTGGCAATAGAGCTTTTCATTTAAAGTTGACGAAATCCTTTTGATTGGATAGACCGATTTGTTGTTGTTATTATTATTATTATTATTATTATTATTATTATTATTATTTTGATAATGCAATCACATCTGATTGGGGATGGCAAAAAGGACCGGGTCCAGAGGGTTTGGCCCCTACCTGCATGATGCGGTCCGGGTTTATAAAAACCCTCATCAATTGCGGGCTGGTTAAGGGTTTAGACCAGGGCTTATTTCAAACCCGCAAATGCCTCGTATAAAACAAGAAAAATAGGTTTTTTTTTTTTCAAAACCTTATCAGTCTCTCTCACCTTTGCTCACTAGTCACCGCCTCATCTCTCGTTGTCGTCGACATGGCATGTCTTCCACTGCTATCGACACATCACGTCTTCTGCCGCTAGCGTATCACATTCCTATCATCGCCGATCTCTCTCCCTTCTTTCTCGATCTCTCTCTAATCCATCTCTCGATCTCTCGTCAGCCGCCGCAAAACCCAGGATTCGTGGTGGCTTGTGGTGGTAGTTTGATTTTGGTGATCGGAGAGGTTTTGGGTTGGGTTTTGGTGGTGGGAGAGGGTTTCAAGGTGGGTTTCGCAGTGGGTTAGGGGTGTTCGGCTTCAACAGCGACGATGGTTGTTGGAATTGGCGGCGATGGTTACTGGCTTCGACGGTGGGGTTGCGGTCTTAGAGAGGAGATCTAAGAAAAAGAGAAAGGGGGAGAGAAAGTTAGGGTTTGTAATATAAATTTTTTAATTTATGTTAATATTAATTAATTTAAATGTTTATTTTTATTTTTTATAATTTTTGTTAATATTTTTAATATTTATAATTAAAATATATATATATATATATATTTAATTTTGGATCAAAATCCAGGTTCAATAGATATAAAAGAGTGGAGGAAATGGACTTGAATAGGGGTTTGGGTAAAACCATTACTTTTGTGGGCTGGGTTTCAACCCTACCCGTATACATAAATTTCTGATATGGTCAGAGTCTAGGTCCTTTGAAAAATTTGAGGGCTTTCTAAGGGTTTAGGTCTGGTGCGTGTTTGGGCCTTAAATTGTCAACCCTACTGATCTGATTTGGTGTAAAAGAATTAGAAACACTTGAAATTGAATTTGAGAAGGGTTAATTGATATGCGCAATAATGCGATATCACATCATCTGATTTAATTTGGTATAAAAAAATTAGAACCACTTGAAAAATGTGAGAAATTCATATTACAGACAGAAAAAATAACGGATCTTTCATTGCATTTAAAATTTTATTTTTCAAACCAAAAATCACCTCCGAAGTCCGCTTTGATGGATCATATATTCTCTCTCTCGATCTATATATGTTATAAGGTAGTGCAACCCATAGTTTTAGGATTATATAGAGCAGGAAGCAAGAATTTCTTGCCATACTTGCCATGTGCATTGAATGCTTTTCCTCTGTACGCGTATCGGAGGATGCCTGGCCTGCCGTTTTTGGCCGATGCCCGCTTTCCGAAAACGTTCTTGCAACGTCCTCCTGTTATCTCAATCGGCTTGTATTTGGTCCCTCCGTAAAATCCAGTGTTTCCTGGGTTGGTTACTAGCTCAGCCAACCCTGATGCCAAATGCACAACCATCGAGTCACCCACCGCGTTACCATTAGGCGATTTCAACACCACCCCTCCTCTGGGGAAGTATTCCGAGGAATGGAATGGCCACATGCACGATCCCGGGCACTCGATCTCCGAATTTCCAACAACGATATACGGTTGTTTCTTCTCCAGTATACCATGCAACTGGCATTTTCCTGTGCAGAGGCCATGCACTGTCACATCCTTGGCAGTAAACAACACCGCAACCGTGTTGGGGGTCCCACCAACAGCCTTTTGTACAAGCTTTGGAATGAAATCCATTGTCAAGATCTTGCCCCAATAACATTGCTCCGACACTTCTCTAATCACCTTGACGTTGGATTTCTTCCAAACCCCCCTTGGCCATGCCGTTGATTGGTAATTCTCCACAAGATTCCACCACTTGGCGACGGTTGGTTGAGAATGATGATAACCCTTGTAATCAAAATTGAAAGAGTCGATGAAGGACTTAACGGTGTCTTTGGTCGGTTGATCAAAGTTGCCGTACCATATGAGTACAAGGTTGATGTTTCCGGTCAAAAGGCCGCCTCCATGGTAGGTGATTTTGTCCCTCTTGCCCCTGAAATGACGAGGCTTGCGTTGATGAGCAAGAGAGAAGCTTGGGAGTAGGAGGAGCAGAGAGAAAGCAAGAACAAGAAGGCGACTTGGGATTATAGACGCCATTGTTATTCTCGACCTTTTCTTTCTGCCTGTCGATTTATGCTTTGGTTTCTTGTTAATATTTATAGGTGCAATGCATGCAAGATTTCAGGGACTAGGGGAATTATTGTTTGGTCATCATCATAAAACGGAACAATATATCAACCTGTTTGACTAGGTCTACGTTTATGTATGTATTTATATTGAGATTTTGCTATTTTCATGGAATTTTTACATATTTTTAAGAGAATTAGTATTTGTTTGGTTGAACTTTTTACCGCCTCAAAAGGTTTATAAATGTCTATTTGAGTTTTTTTTAGAGTTGTTTTATTGGGCTTTTGAAATTGTCTATTTTAAATTGAGTAAAAGCTAGTAGAGTTTAAATCTCTATTCAGCGAAAGATGACATTTAAAAGTTTTTAAAAAATAAAAAAAAATAAAAAAAGTCTACTAACCAAATAAATATAGTTTTTTTTAAAAAAAACTTTATTTCTAATAAATCTACTACAAGTAGATCTTTTACTAATAGAGATTTTTCAAAGATCAACCAAACAAACTTTTTCTCAAAATCTATCGTTTATGAGAGCTTTGCTTCTTTAGCTGCGCGCCATAAACACAAACTAAATGAGACAACTGAATTATATTATTAGAATTAAATAAAATTTAAATGTTTTCAAAATTATAATAAATGAAAGGGTCAGCGGCTCTATTGCCATCCAAAATAATTCTTGTTATATTCATATTTTATTGAAATATTTTTAGAGCAAATTTGAGAAAATGGTCACCTTCCACACTTTTAAGTTTTATCGCATTTGGCCACTTTTTTTTTTATTTAATTGCATTTATAATCAAACCTAATTTCCAAAATCACTTATAGCCAATACAATCTAAAAATACCCCTAAATTGAAGCTAAGTGCAATCTCTCATGTTAGGAAAAAAAAAAAAAAAAACCGCGATCCATTCATAACTCATATCTATGTTCCGTGATCCATTTGTGGTGTATATATGGGTTTTTGTCACTTTTTTAAGTTGATATTTCAAAACTATCACCACTTTAATAGCTTATATTTTAAATGCACCAAAGTAAATAACTTTCAAAAATACCATTACTTTACTTTTTTTTTTTTTTAATTTACTTTTTAGAGTTTTTTTTTTTTTTTTTTTAAATTTTATTCTTTCATCTTTTTCATAGAGGTCTATTTACCAGACTTCCAATGAAGGTCGAAATCGAACAAAACCAACTTCATAATATTATCAATCACTATAAGAAAAACTATCTTTCTTGACAGTTTTTTCAAATTTTTTATTTATCTTTAATAATTTTTTAAAACTTTTATTTCCTATTTTCAACACCAAACAAAATCCTAATATGGATTTATTTTACAGTAAGATATTGGTTTTTGAGCAAACTGATATTAGATAAGTAAAATTTTAAATTTAATAAATTTACTTTTAAATTTTAAATTTAATAAATTTACTTTTAAATCATTTACTTTTAAAAATTCAAAAAAATAATTTTAAGAAAATGTTTATTTACTTTGCACCCTCTTTTTCATACTAAGACACACGTTAATAATTCAATTACCCATATAAATTAGTAATCTCAGTCTTACATTAGTTCATTAAATTGTAAGATGCATGTTAAGAAATATCTCTCATGTAGTGATAGTTGTATTCCACATCATGCTTATTACAATTGATGTCACGATTCTCCTATAGCCATGTTTGGTTAGATGGAATGGAATGGAAAGAAATTCATTCCATTCGTTTGGCTTGTTAAAATGCATTGGAAAGGTGATTCCATTGGAATGGAGATTCCACCATTTTGGTCGAATGGGCATTCTATCCAAAAACCAACGGAATGCCTATTCCATTCCAAACTAAAATCTATATTCCATAAATACCCACATATGCCCCAACTCCATTCCAAAAATACTCTCCTTTTCAAAAATAATATATTATTATATATTATATTAATGTTATATAAATATATATTATATATAATAACATTATATATATTATATATGGGCTACCATTGGGTGTAACGTTGCATGATACAACAGAAAATTTGACTGTGATCATGTTTTCTTTGGTACAACCACATAAACTAATACGTGATTGTATGTTCTAACATACGATTACAATAATTTAATTATGTGATCATGTGCAATTCATATGCAATAACATTATATATATTTGTGATCACATGAAATCATATGTGATCAAATATTGTTGCATTGTGTAATGTTGCACCGAAGAATGACCCATTATATAGTATTACATATATTATATATAATATTAATATATAATACAAAAAATATATATGTATTTTTATATGTATTATATATAATATATATGTATTTTATATATATTATGAATGTTTTATAATTAGGGGTATTTTGGTCAAAATATAGTTAACTCCATTCCATTCCGTTGTTAACCAAACAAAATAATATTGATTCAGAGACTAATTCTAAAGTTCCAATCAAATAAAAAACTTATTTTTCCTTTCCTTTCCATTCTCATTCTCATTTCCATTACAATTCCAATTACCATTCCACCATGTAACCAAACGTGATCATAAAGCATAGACCAATAACTCAACTATATACGTTTTGAAAAATATAATTTTATTAAAAGTTTCAATAAATATTTTTTAATATATGCCTGTCATAAAAATTAGAATTTTGATTAATTGAATAAATTTAAATTTATCTAACAAGGTTTTATTTATTTATTTATTTTTATTTCCAACAACTCATATAGGTTATATATAAATATTGTTCAATTATTAACACATCAATTCTTGTAGTTGAGTGGTAAAGGCATACAACTCTTGACTTAAGGTTTCAAGTTCGATTTCTAATAATGACAATCAGAAATGGGCCGCTACCGGCCGACAGTGGCAGTGGTTGCCGGACAGCAACGGCGATACAGTTTTTAACTGTCAAGAATAAACTGTCATTAACATTATTGACATTAGCATCCCTAACAGTTAGAATAACTGTCAAGAAAACATTTAGTGGCGTTACGTTGACGCATTCGGGGGTCGAGCTCCCTGCTGAACTCGTAGTGAAACAACAATATATAACAGAAATAGAGAATCACAAAACAACAACCCAGTATTTTCAAGACTTTGTGATTGTGTTTCGAGACTTTATGTTTGTGTTCCGAGACTTCATGTTTCTGAGACTTTGTGATTGTGTTCTGAGACTTTGTAACTGTGTTCTGAGACTTTGTGTCCCGAGACTTTGTAATTGTGTTCCAAGACTTTATGTTTCCGAGACTTTGTAACTCTGTTCCGAGACTTTGTGTCCCGACACTTTGTGATTGTTTTTCAAGACTTCTAGGTTGTTGTTCTATGCTCATATGTTTCTGTTATATTCATAAACTCTAACCTTAAATCCCCAATTTGAAACCCTTCGTTTTCAGAGAAAGTTACATACTTCGTTTTTTCAGAGAAATCAAAAGTCGCTATTATATTTGGTCGTGGTCCTCGACCGCGACGTATAGGTGTTCATGGTTCACCGTTGTCATTGGTATACATGTGTTCGTCGATTCGTCAATTCCACCTCCATTGATGGAGGATTTTGAAAGGAAAAAAAATAAACCAAAATGGTGAAGAAGGTTACTGTAGGGGGCATTTTCTTCCGTTCACCATAATAAGTGTTTTTTAAATATAAGTTATTAAAACGGAGACCGTTGAAAAGCTACCTCCAAAAAGTGCTAGAAATGTTTTGGACTCCATTCGTGCCTTCCCACCCCAGCAGACCTAAGAAGGGTTTAGATAGGGCATATGCCCCATTTCAACTTTTTGAAAAGTAAAAAAAAAAAATAAATAAATTTAACAAAGCTTCAATTTTATCCTTAATATAAATTCTCTCTATGTTTTATTTTTCAATTTTGATTTCTTTATTAGACACTTTTTTTTTTATTGACAGGTAATATTACTTATATATACATATATATATATATATATATATATAATTATGTCAATTGTTAATTGAAACAAAAAGTCACAACTTTTTTTTTATTGACAAGTTGATTCGTCTAGTTTTAACTCTTCATGTTTCCACAGCAACAATAAAACGAGCTTTTTCAGCAATGAACCTTATCAAGACATCACTTCACAATAAGATGGAAAATGAATTTTTAACAAACTCTATGGTTGTCTACATTGAAAGAGAAATTGATGGTGCTATTGATCTTGATTTCATAATTGATAAGTTTAATTTTTTGAAAAACCGTAGGATACATCTTAATTAGTATTTGATTGTATTTGCATTTCATGATTATTTTATAATTTGTTTTGATTTTATTTTTTTTATTAGTTTTTTTATTCTATTTATTTAGAATATACATTTATAAAGTAATCTCCGCTTTGTCTTCTTAACTAGGTGTATATTTATTTTTAATTAATACAATTTTCTCACAATGTTAATGATTGAAAAAAAAAAAATATATATATATATATTCTAGTCCACCCTACTATTTTATCTTGGTTACATCCTTGGACATGATGAAGACAGCTAAAATAAAGCAAATAAAACACCTGATCATGGTTCAAATAGTCTCGCACTTAAAAACAATAGTTAAAAAAAAAAAATACAAACATATAAAAATAAAAAAAAATAATAAAAAAATAAAAAAAAAAAAACAACATAAACTATTTAAGGTTACAATGTTTTTCGATGGAGCTTAATATTTTGATATTGTTTCATAATAACATCTCTATCAATTTTGTCAAAAATATCTCTCTCCACATGTAAGCAAGCTATCATTCAACCATGTATCTCTCATTCGATTAAGTAGTGCCAATGTCAATGTAAAGACTCAAGAGCAATTATGCTAAGTATTTATAATAAAGTCACTTTAAATTTATACAAATATGATTGATTTATAAATGTTATTAGACATTTAAAATAAAATATATTCTTCTATTTGTAAATTATCTCTTGATTGATTTTAAATAAATTAAACTATAAATAGAGAAAAATATTAGGGATCAAAAAAATCTATTCATGATATTAGATGAACACTTTTAATATAAGGTTCGAAACTTTAATAGTACTCATTAAAGAGTGAGTTTTAAGATTATCACCAACTTAATAACTTAAGTCTTAATAGAATCTAAAGTGTGGATCTGATAAAAATACCCTTAAAACACACTCTCAAAATAAGTCTCTTGCTTTTTTTTTTTTCCCCGAGTCTGATTTTTGTGTTTCCGCGACTTATTTTGTATTTCTAACACTTATTTTTATACTTTCCGAAACTTATTAGGTATATTTACAATTTCAGAGACTTATTGGACAAAATGAAATTTTTCAAAAAATTTTTTGTTCTTCTTCATCTTCGACCTCTATTGGAGGTATGTTCCATCTCCATTGGTCTTCCATCAATAGAGGTTTTTTTTTTTTTTTATTAAAATTTAAAAAAAAAATTCGCAAAAACTTAATAAAAGAAGGAGATGGGGATATATTTGTCTATCAATGTCATTTAAACTTAATTTATTAAACTAGTGATACTCTTAAAATTCAACAACAAAAAAAAGAGTATTATTTCTCCTTATTTCCACTTTACAATAAAGTTACTTTAAATTTATACTAATATAATTGATTAATAAATGTTATTAGATATGTTTTTGTTTTTATTTTTCATTCTTCTATCGGTAAATTATCGCTTGATTGATTCTAAATAAATTAAAAATATAAAATAAAGAAAAATATTAGGGATAAAAAAATCGATTCATGATATTAGATGAACACTTTTAATGCAATAAATTAAAATTTGAGATTTTAGGGTTTATTGATTGGTTATATCATATATGTCAAACTAGAACTATTAAAAAATAATAATAATTCAAAATGACAGTAGATAATTAAAATAAAATAAAATTTTAATTAATTAACTAGAAATTGAGTATAGACTAGATAACAAAAGATGGAAATTCTTCTATTAGTAAATTTATAAATAAGTAATATTACCTGTCAATAAAAAAAAAAAAGTTGTGATTTATTTGTTTTAACTGATAATTGACATAATTTACGGAGAGAAGAAATATTCTAAAATTGTGGCTAACGAAATACATCAAACTTGTAATGTTCCAATTGCCTCTTTAGTGCTTTCAACTTATCTTTGGCAAAGTCTTAAGGATAAAATTTGTCAGCAAGAGTACAAATAAAATCTATTTCGAATTATATGAACTCGTTCATAGGAATCAAAGACTCGCTAAGAACAAGGAGTTCCATTGTTTCCTCTTTAAACCAACTATCCAACTCCACCAATTGAAATCTATTACAAAATTAAATATATTGAAGTGATAATGATGCTCAACTGTAATATTATTCTTTTGTTGACAAGAACGCATTGTACCTATGAATGTCATGCTTTCAACAAAAAGATGTCACACTTCCAAAAAAGTCATTCCATCCATCTCGCAACTTTTGAAGCAGTAGTTTTGTACTTGAAACTAAATTTAAAGAATTTAAGATGTCTTGAGATTTTATTTGCAAAGCTTGACATAAAATATCAGAGACTCCTAAAACTTTGTATAGTATCAATAGAATAAAAACAAATTCAAAGATATTCATCTCTTTATATGCACCTTTAGCCTCTCAACGTATATTACTATTCAACACATTTTCGATAAGTTTTTCAAGAAGGGTACAAATTGAACCAAACATGTCAATCAACCTATTAACATAAGTAAAATGTGAACTCCAACGAATAGGTCCAAGTCGTTGCACAGTATAAATTTGATTTACTCATGTACCAGTCTTAAGTTCTCATGAAGATATCATATCTACAATTTCATCTTCTTGAATTGATTTTAATTCAGAACAACACTTAGTAGAAGTACCAACAAAGTTAACAATTGAACTCAATTTAGAAAAAAATAACAATACATCATTTACCATTTTAGATGCTGCAACTAAAGCAAGCTGAAGTCGATGAGCAAAATAATGAACGTAGTATGCATATGGACAATCTTTAAGGAATAAAGTTTGTAATCCATTCCATTAGCCATGTTACTAGCCCCATCATAACCTTGACCTCGTAAATTTTCAATCAAGAGGTTAAATCAACTAAGAACAATACATATCTCTCTTTTCAAAGTTAATGCCCTCGTGTCATCAACACACACAACTTCAAAAAACCGTTCCCGAATAAACTCATCGTCATTGACATATCTTAAAATGATAGTCATTTGTTCCTTGTTAAATTCATCATCCACTTCATCAACAAGAATACAAAATTTAGTATCTCCAATTTCTACACGGATTTTACTACGCACATTGTTGACTAGAATTTTTAATAGCTCTTGTTAGATCTTTGGTGTTGTATATTTGGTATTTTGAACAGCATTATGTAGGACAACTTTAGCAATATCTTTGTTTACTCTTGCCTGCAACATTACCATTTCAATAAAGTTTCCACGATTTACAGAATTGATAGATTCATCATTACCTCTAAAGGCTCACCCTTGCATTGCTAGCCACTTCACAGATTCTATTGATGTCTTGAGTAATAATTGATTCCACATAACTACTTGTGAAGATTGTTTATTAATCATTTTGTCAATATATAGAGATGGGTTCTTCAAGTGATCCCACTTTTGCATAGAAATATGATGTAGTAAATTGTGATCTTCTTTTGCATGTTTTACAAGGGGGCATTGGTCCCCACCAACTCTTTTCCAATTTTGAAAGTCTTCAACAGTAAATGTGTGATACCTTGATGTAGGACTATAAGGATAGCATGGAAAACATAATGCACTATTATTTTCCACTGAGTACTCAATCCATGGAAATTTTATGAACCAAGATTGTTGAAACCGATAACTTTGACTCTCACATGGATTGAGTGGATAGTCATAAGTAGGTTGAAATAGTCTCATGTTGACATAGGCTCTTCTAATCTCTTCTTACTTGTCAACTTGATATTGTCATATTGGAATACGCTTCATAATGAGAAGTATTGATGTGAGATAGAGTTTGAGTATCATCACTTGGAATTTGCTATATTTGGGATTGCTTTTGCTTGATTGGGATTGCTTTTGCTTGAGAAATAATCATTTATTTATCAAGTTTTGAGCAAATGGGTGTTTGGTAAACTTCCTAAAAGCATTTATTTTATAATTTGCTCCTCCAATAAGTAACTTTGGAGAAGTTAGCTAGGGGTTGTTTTTTGAAGCAGAAACTAGCTTATTGCTTATGCAATGTCCAAAATACCATCACTATTTTATTAAAAGACAATATTACCTTTCTATTTAATAGTGATATTTTTTTAATTAATAATATTTTTTAAAAACTGAAAAATTAACAAATTAATTTTTTTTTTTTTAAGAATCAGTGCCCACTGTTCGCTGGTGGTGGCCACCATCAATGACGGAAGGCGGAGGATAGCCGGCGACGTCAAAGGAAGTTGGTCCTCCTCCGACAGTGAAGGAGGCAAACTGTTTCACGATTGAAATCGCGAATCTTGTCAACGATTCTGGTTTCGTCGCGATTCCATCCCGATTCTATCACAGTTCCAGCTTGATTCCGTCGCACCAGAGATATCTTGTCGGCGATGGAGGTTCCTCCTCCATTTTCACGATGGATCCGGGTCGAAATATCGCGGCAGCTCTCGATACTTTCAGTTCGGCGATGGAGACGATTCGATGTCGACGACAAGGGATGAAGGATGGCGACGAGGGATGAAGGATGATGGATGATGGATGATGATCTCTCGATGTCGGCGGCGAGCTGGAGACGGTGGCAGATTTGGACTTGAGTTGCAAAGATTGAGTTACTGAGTTGACTCAGTCGAGTTGACTTAGCAATTTAGAGTTAAGAAGAGCGAGTTGACTCAGTAACTTATTATTAGATAAACGAGTTGACTTAGTAGATTTTTTTTAAAAAAAAAATTATATATATATATATATATTCTATATTTCTATGCTTTATATTTGTATTTTCAATTTTTTTAAAAAAATATAAGTAGTAAAAAAGCTGTTTGAATAATATATTATATTTCTTATTTCAATATATATATATATATATATATTATATTCTATGCTTTATATTTGTATTTTTAAATATATATATATATATGTGTGGTAAAAAGCTATTTGAATAATATATTATATTTTAACAATTATGTCCATTTTAGTCATTTTTTATAATTAATTAAAGTTTATTAAACACTTTTTCATGTTTTTTTTCTTAATTTGATTATCCATAAAGTCAATTTATCGAACACCTATCGACTTATATTGTAAGTTGATTATTCCTTAAGTTAAGCTAAAAGTAAATTATTTCTAAAACAAAGCAATCTCAAACATAATCTAAGACCGTCTCTAAATCTGTGAATGGAAAGCTTTCCTGATAGAGTTAGAAATGTGGTGGCAGCTGATTTGCTTATTTAGCCTATATTTGCTCTTGTATTTTTTTCTGTTTTGCTTTGCCTTCTATTGGGCTCCACTGTTCTTCTTGTTGCTATGTTCGCAGCTTTCAAAATATGTATATGAATATTAGAATATAGACGTAACCAACGTAAATATAAAATCAGATTCATATTTGGTTATGGTTATGGCCTCCACCTATTTTTTTCAAATTAAATTATCACTATTTTGTAAAGAGCCCAAATCCGTTTGGGCCCTTGTTCAATCGGACCAACCAATTATTTTACGTTTTGTATTAAGGGTCCGATTTCGTTCCAGCCCAGTCAGATTAGAACCGCGTCCGAATCCGAAGTCCAAAATATCACACTGGGCCGAGTTGGCCCTTTTACAGTTTTACACCTCTTGTCGGACCCACACGGTAAACACAATGATGCATCACCACTCACTAGACTTCTTAAAAAGCAATAGAAGAAATAATAATACAAAGAGGAAATTACGCTTTGGTCCCTACATTGTCAGGAAACGTTACATTTTCACACTACATATAGGTATTAGATTCTTTCGGTGAATTCAATATAATTTTTTTTTTTTTTTTTAATAAAAAAAAGGGAATACAATATAATTTAGGGATCCATTTACAAGGGTAATGGGCCATTTAAGGGTGATGATGCCGTTGCAAAGGTGATGAAATAAGATATCTCAAGTGACATCAACCCTATTGAAGAAGATCAATCACAAATTCACAATAATATGATAAGGCTTTCTCTAGTTAATTTATTTTTAAAAGTTATTATTTTATTAATTTATCAATTTTAATTATAGATATTAAATTAATTTCCTATTGTGTGTCAAAGTTGACCTTCTAAAGTAACAGTCATCAACGAATAGTTTGTTATTTTTGAAATGTTGGGAACCAATTTGGCATTTGGGAAAAAAAAAATGAGGACTAATATGATCACTTTTGTAAAGGTTACAATGTAATTGGAGTTTTGAAAAGGTCCAGGACTCATTTGATAATTACCCATAAAAAAATCGTCCCATGCTTTGCACACATAAAATAAAAAATAGCTATTTGAAAAAAATAGAATAAAAAATAGGTCTCTAAAATAATTCTCTTACTGTTCTCACCGAAAAGTACAGGAATGCCATAACTCTGAACACAAAGTCAACACTCTGCTCTAGTGATCTAGTCTAGTGCTCTGTGATTCTGTGATAGATTTTAAGGTGCAGGCGTGCAGCTCCAACCTTTCTCAATCTTTTTCTTTTATTATTATTATTATTATTATTATTATTATTTCACTTTTTTCTTCAATTTGTTGGCTTTGCTTTGCACTTTGTTTTTCTTTGAATTATATATAATAATCTTTCATACCGCTGCTGGAATTAGAACTTGACCTTGAGGCTGCTGGAATTCTTTTGGGGGAAGAGGAAGAGGAAGAAGATCGGAAAGGAATAAATGATGGAACAGAGGCAATGCAAAATATTGTTGACATCTAGTAATCTGACATGAATACTAAGAAGAATTGAGCTACAACTTCTTGGAAACTGAGGAAGCTACTTTGTGATTTAGTTACTACAGGTAGCTTTATAGTGATTGATGATTTGTTGAAATATGCTATGGGTTGGGGTTTGTTTCAAGATGTTTACACAATGGAACAAGGAAGGGAACAGGTTGGACACATTAATCGATTTTCGAAAAGCTTCATGTTTGTTGTTAGATTATTACAACATTAATCGGATTAAAATGCATGACATCATTCATTCCCCTGCTTGAAAGAATTAGAGCTGTGTCATATTCCTCATGACCTATTCTCAACCAAGCACAGTTTTGGCATGTCTAAAAAGTAGCAGGTTTTGGCAACTTAAAAACTTTACTACTCTCTTCAAAACCTGACGATTTTGGAACTACAAAAGTGTGATGGATTGATATAAACTTTGTAACATTTTCAACAGCTAAAAGTTTAAGGCAATTGAAAATAATGAATATAATTGATTGCAAAACCATGGAACAACTTTTAGTAGGCATGGGGGATGAAGTAAATAATGTGATTGTCTTCAACTAAACTGAAAGGAGGAGATTGTGACTTACTCCTCTGATTCAACAAATCTAATCTCCTCTCTGATCAAGTGACTCCATTGGCAATGGAATTTTTTTTTTCTTTATTTCTTAATATAAGTACTAAGGTTATCAATTTAGCATTTATTCTAAACTTCCAACTTATTTTGCAATCCTCAAACTTTTGAAATATAACACGTCTTGAAAAGTTAAGTCAAAAATACCCTTAATACCGTTAATTTTGACTAACGTACTAAAGTGATATATTTTGAACAAATGAGTGACTAAAATAAGGATGTTTAAAAAGATGATATTTCACAAAAAAGAAAGGACCTTCGTGAAATTTTCCCTTAACTAAAATTAATCAGGTGATGATTACTAGCAAATATAACATAAAACTTAAATGTTGATTTAGGTGGTAAAGGAAGGAGGATATGGCAAGTTAGAGCACCCATCAAAAGTTGTATAATTGCTGAAATCAGCCAATCAACTGATCCGTGAGATGATGCTTAAAGGGTTCCTGAAAATGGATTTGGATCCTCTACTAATCTGATCTTTTTCCTGACCCTTTTAAAGCATGTGATTAGTTGTTGAAACCAATCACATATTAACAACACATTCATTGCAATGCTTATGTGTCATGAGATTGGGTGAGATCAGATCAGTAGAGGATCCAAATTCCCTGAAAATACATATTCCTGATGAGATAAAGAACATTGAGACACCATTTTAACAACATGACAGGGTGATGGTATCATCGAATTTGAATAAAGATTTGGTAAATTATAGCCTGTGAAAACAATGCATACTGTGTTTAATGTACAAAGTTACAAAAGCTATGGACAAAGGGATACAATCTAAAAAAAGAATCGAGATGTCAATGACACCCCATTACAAGCTAGATATATGATCAGAACCAATATCTGATCCAATGTTAGAACTCTCTAACCGATAAGAAAATGATTCTGCTAGCTCGACAGCACGCCGGACACTAAGACGGGTTCCCTGTTGCCCAACTACGGTGGCAGCTATTCTAGCTGCTACCGTACCCATCCCTTTTAAGTCTGACATGCCTCGTAATATACCATACAAAATACCAGATGCATACGCATCACCGGCACCACAAGTGTCCACTGGCACACATGGTGAAGGAGGAATATATATAGCTTCTCCTTTCACACCAATAAATGAGCCTCTTGGTCCATCGGTAACTGAGACCAAGGGCACAAAGTGACTTAGATACCTTGTGGCTGAGTCAGAGCTCTCCCCTGAGGAAAAATGGCAGAAAGCTCTTGCTTCATCACTATTTGCAAACACGATGTCCGCATAGTTTCCCATAATTTCCCTGAGATGGGGGAGGGGAAGAGAAAGATTAATTATATTAGTTGGATTTAAACAAAGACAGAAAGCAAGATCCTTCACATTGACTAAATACAAGAGACTACCAAATCATATTACTTCATCAAGTAGTGAATTCTCGTTATACATGCACTGCACCCCAAAACAAGTGGGACAGCTAATTCTGTTTTATTCTTTATATCCAGAAATACCCTACTTTAAAATCAAGGGATTCCTCACAACAACGCTTTGAACAAATGTAATATCCAGCTTCCCAAAAAAGTACATATAATATGTTGTTTGCTTGCTGTCTTTCGGAGCTCATTACTTCACAACTTACCTTCGTATTTTATGTTAGCTAATTTCATAGGACATCCTAAAACCTTATTAAAGCATATGTTTAAAAATGATTTGTACTTGAGAATAAATCAATTTACATAAAGAAACTTTCCCAAGTTCAAGAGGTTCGAGTAACTGAGAGAAATTAAATATTTGAAGGCCCTCCCAACTCCCCTCAGGCCTCAACTATCAAAAACTCCAAACATATATAACAAAACATACAGGGAATTTCTACAAAATCCTTTTTTTGCATTTACGTTGCTATGTAAATCATTTTTCATCCGTCTCAACATAAAAACTTGTCATAATGATCCTTCCATCATCTAACAGCATTAATGTGCTACAAAGAAGAAAAAGAAAGTCTTCATTCCCACCCAACATAAAGAGAAGCATATTAATTAGTGTGTTTTTCATTTTTTAAATAACTTCACATCTACCTTCAAGCCTAGCGCCAAAACCTATTTCCATTTACATCTCAGTTTCATATGGCACAAATGAACAAATGAACTCAATTAATTTCAATTCACAATTATGCAACCATGAAGAGTCAAACCCCAATTATAAAGCATAAACTATATATGTAGAAAAATATTACCAGAAATCATCATAATGTCTCTCAATGCAGGACACATCTGATGCTGTCACTGCAACCAGTGCACCATTCCTGCAAGCTTCTTCACAAGCTTTTGTAATAGTTTTAATCGTATCAGGAAGTTCAAATAAATAGCCTTCAACAACAAATATGTTTGTCTTGGAAATTAGGCTAGCCAAGCAAGAATCATAGTTAATAGTTGACGATGTTCCCTGATGTCATGGGAAAAAGATCATAAATGAGTATATTAGTATCTGATATGCTTAACCATAAATACCACATACACACACTAGACAAAATTAATACAACCAAAAGATATTCTCTGAAGTAACTTTATAAGGAAAAAAATTCTTCTTAGATGTGGGACAGGAGAAATAAAGGAACAGGAGAAGAAAGATAGATTTAGGAGATAACAGTAATATATCTAATTATTATAATCTGCCATACGCATATATAAGTCCATTCTTGAAACAGTGCCAAAAAGTTTAAAACGAAATAAAACATCATTCTTTCCCAGATTTAAATCAAAATAACTTTGTTACAGCTAATAATATCTGTACTGTTGTTCCTTTTCTATAAGTTGTTAGACAAAGAAATTGAGAAAATATCTAAAGCAAAAATAAGCCACCAGTATGTGGGTTATAAATAAGCAGAAACTACAAATATGACTTCAGTTGCATGTTCACTTTAACAGTTAAAAACAGATAATTCAACAGTGCAGATATAAGCTTAATACATGATTAAGTTTGATAAAAGTGTAATTTTTCAAGATTAAATGAACCAATAGCCATCATTTTACGAAAAAAAATTAATAGAATTTGAATGTTACTCAGCAAGCCTCTAGCTAAAGGGTCTGCAACTTGGCATCAACAAAATATAACATCAAGCATACAATTACAAGTTGGCAATTAAGGAGCTTCAAATAATAACCAATTCATAAAATTCTCACGGTAAAAATTCTCTTTAAAAAACAGAGAATCACATTCAAATCACATATGCTTGTACAAACCTGACCTGATATGCAAGCATGGTGCGTTGCGCATCTGGAGTAGTGAGAACTATCACTGTTCCTGTTGTTCCATCCTTTATTGGAGCAGAGCAAAAATTCACATTTGCTCGATGCAGTTTTGCCCTAAAGCATTTAAGATCATGGAGATTTATCTAAAATTAACGAAATAATGGCAGTCATAAATAAATAAACAGTTAGACGACTTACATATAGAATGAAATAATTCAATATTTGGTATCAATGAACAATCGGTCAATAAAAGTGTGGCTTTAGGCCCAGATAGAGTAACATTACCCGTATCATAACAATAAGACTTTTATTAGTACTAAGCAGGGTCAGAGGATAAAATTTGATTGGAACATTTTTGAGCCCTCAATTATCAATCAATTTAGTGGTTAATTGACTTAATTCTCCCTTTAGTCAATTGGAACTTTGCAAGTCATTTTATTTGCCAGTATCTATATGTAATTTCAATTTTCGCTTTCCTTTGATTCTTGGAGTGTAGCAACTTTAGTATTTGTTTGTTCTCTTCTAATTTCCAAAGTATTCATATTCTAGAGGGTTCTTTTCTAATTTTGGTTTTCTTTTTTTTTTTGGAGGAATCAAGAGAATGTTTCATGAATTAAAAGAAGAAAACAAAGTGTAAAAACTTTACTGCTTCCTGATTAATAAGAATAAAAAATAAAAAATTCTTTGGAGCTTCTCTTTTACTTTACTTGGTACTTCAGGGATCCTAACAGTAGATTAGGGTTTAGGCCATTGTGCTCCTGTTGCATCAATGTTTCATAAAGAAGGGAACATTATTCATCAGAAGCTGGTTTGATCTCCAATTCACTACTTCACCATTTTCTGTGAGGAAATCACTTCCTTTTCGTTGTCCTAGTATCTTTCTCTTTTGTCATAAAATAAATGAGAATAGGAGTACATTGGCAATCCATTTCAAATAATTCTCAGAGAAATCATCCAAATATATAAAGATGCTTACAACTACTATCATCAAGGATGAGTATCTGGTACCACAGTAACCGTGGGTTCTTGACAAGGGGAGCACCAAAGTACTCTACATGTCGTAAAAATTGCTAATGACACACATATCTGATCCCTTGGCAGATCAGAAATTACACAATAAAAAAGATATTCATCCGGGCAGATGAAATCATAAACAGTCTAACTACTAGTGTTTTATATCTTTCCTGATGGCACAACTATACATACACAAATTTATTTGAAGTCAAGCACACGTTTACTTTCCTGTTATTATAAAATTTAAAATTAGAAACTGTAGTCGTTACCATGGACTGGATAACCCATGCATGGTAATTATAAATAAATCATGAGAAACAATTTATAGTTAAAACAGAGCCTAACCTGTAGAAGCCACCCAAGGGATCACTTCCCACACTGCCAGCCAAGGCTACATTTAAAGCAGGGCCTCCGATGGGCTTACAACCAAGCCTTGCCAAGGCCACTAGGCTGTTGGAAAGGGATCCACCAGCAGCAGCCTTGTAACTGCAACCATCCATTGCACGCAAAACTCTACCCCTCTCCTCATGATTAATAAGCTTCCTTGTTCCCTTCTCTAATCCCAGTCTCTCCAAAAATTCATCGTCAACCATACCAGAAAAATCTACCTACAAACATGATAGCAGAGATGAAAGTCCAAAATTATTTGAATATTTTATACAACATCATAAGTATAACATCACATCTTATACAATTAAATCTCAAGCACCAACTCAAATAAATTTCAACATAAAACAAGTCGTTAAGTATATAACAAAAATTTCACGAACATTAAACATCACCAAAGAAGCAAACAGTAATTGACAAATTTGCAGAAGAATGAAGAATACACCTGCAAAAAGTCACCATTCTAACATAAACCAGCGCTTCCAAATACTACGTAATAAAATACCATATTACAGTCATGTCACTCGGATTATCAACTATAACTTAGAAAAAGCATTATATATCCATCTTTACTCAAAAACCAAAGTTCTCACACCAGAACAAATACAGGCTAATATTTGATATTTCAATTTCTTCATGTAGTAATTGCAATTAAGTTATGGCTTCTTAATTAACAGACAAAAAAAAAAAAATTATAACTACACAACCAAAAAGAAGAAATATACCTAGGTTTTGCATTATCTAAACAGAGGAACACATACAACATATAAAATAAAAAAATAAAAAGTTAGGAATTTTCCAAATTTTGGAGCATTTCTTCTGCTACATTTTCTAAGAAAGCAAAAAGAGAATTTAAGGAAAGTACCATGGCTTGACCAAGCCCCAGGACATCCCATCTGTCAGGCAAAACAGAAGACGACCCATTAATTCCTTCAAAGTCTTCAGCTTCTAATTCTTCTTCTTCTACATCTTCATCGTCTTCATCGTCTCCTTCCAAATCACCTCCTCGTCCACCTCCAGACCTACAAACAGACGACACCCAGAAAACCCCACCTTGCTTTTTCCCCATAAAACCGAGTCTCAATGTCTCTGCAGCCACGCAGCGTCGAAAAACAAATGCGTTTATTGTTGTTGTATTATGGCCATTATTATGATATAGAGAAGAGCGAGGATAAAGAGAGAATTTAGGAGAAGAAATAGGAGAGAGAAGAGAGAGAGACATTGATGATTGATCAATTCTTCGATTTAAACTTTTTTATTTGGTTGGTCGGAGTCGGAGAAGCACGCATGTCCCTCCACAACACACCCGCTATTCTGCGGGCATCAATGGATAACTCTACACTCGCTCTCTCGCTTCTTCAATGCTATCTTTTTATTTCTTTTTCTTTTTTTCGAGGATGAAAATGAAAAACGACTAGGACACACCACCGCCACTCGTTATCGTTTAGTAGGTCAATGATCAAATTAATCGATTTTCATTTGAAAACCACAAATTGTTTTTTTATTTTATTTTTTCATAACCGAAAACGGTATTAGATATATATTATTGAATAATAATATTTTATTTACTCAATACTATAATAGTATAGGATGATAGGAGCAGAGGAGATGTAACTTAAACGACGGGATAATCATGACGCGATAATGCTCTACTCTTATACCTATATAATAAGGTTATAGATTCGAGTCTTTTGTTTTTTTTTTTTTATATATAATAGCAAAATTAGTTACCTTCTTCTCGTCAACGTTGAAATAGATCCAATTAAATGACTTAATTTATGAAATATCAAGAAATAATAATAATAATAAAGGGTACTGATATTGACATCCATAGATATGATAAGTATATTTATATTTTAATAAAAAATTTAATCACAAAATTATCCCAATAGAAATTTACCAATAAGGACAAATTAATTTAATTAAAAATAAACTAAATACTATATATACCCATTAATTACATATATATATATATATATATCTTCAACTATATTATTTTATTAAAATAAAAAACTAAACCTTAAAGGCAATACTTCGGTTATCTTTAACTCAAGAGTTACGAATTCTTTTGCGGATAGTCTTGCAAAGAAAGGTTCGCCTTCAATAGGGGAATACATCAAGTGGGGCGATTTGTAGCTTTTCCTCTTGTTGTTGAGTTTTTTCTCTTTGGTTTGGTTTGGTTTTGTGTGTGGCTCAGCAGTGCTTGTGCTCTCTGTTTTGTTTCTCTGCTTTTCCTGTTGTTCTTTGCCTGTTGTGGCCTTGTGGGCTTGATGTGGATGTTCTTTGTTGCTTTTGTTTCCCCTGTTTGGCTTTTGTTCTAAGGAAAGGAATCCGTGCTCGATGGCATTTATTCGGACCATTGTCCCTAATTTTAGTGGACCAACAAGGTTTCAGAGATTTTTCTAAGTTTTTATACACAAAAGGCTGACTTTTTGTTTAGGTGTAGACAATTTATTGGTCTAGATAGGTGTCACCTAAAAGATAGACACTAAAGAGTGCTTATTTATGCTATTACCGTTGATGCTGATAATGGTGTGTTTCCATTGGTCATTTGTATAGTTGAAGGAGAATGCAAAGGTTGGTTTCTTGAGCTATTGTACCTCCACATAGGCCTTGATGACAACAGTAAAATTACTTTCATGTTTGATAGACAAAAAACTATGTCGGTTGTCTTGGAAATGTGCTGGCTAAGATCTAATACTAGGTTCAATATGAAGCACATAATTTCTAATTTGCAGAAACAACACAAAGGACATCTAAATGGGATGCACATACAGGAAGCAGCCAATTGCATCAACCACAGAGATTTTATGGAAGCGATGGACAAATTAAAACCTATTAATCCAAAGGCATATAGTTACATGATGAAAGTACCATTAAAATAGTGGGCTACCCATTCTTTTCACGTGAATGTTAAGTCCAAGCACACAACAGACATCACTGAGTGCTTTAATGGTTGGGTGGACAAGTACAGAGGAAATCCAGCCCTTACATGATTTGAAAAAATTATAAGAAAGTTGATGAGAATGATGAATAAGAGACTTGAAGAGGGTAAAAAATAGGGGTCTAAGGTGCCTCCAAAAGTAGTAAAAAAGATGGTTGAATGGCAGAATGAATGAAGGTTTGTGAATTTGTTTTGTGCTAGTCCAGATGTTTACGAAGTTAGAAAGGGTCAGAAGTTCTAGATTGTTAATTTTCAAACTTAAAGTTGTGATTGTAAGTTATAAGATATAAGTAATATACCTTGCAAACATGTCATGATAGTCATCACTTAGAGGAGGATGAACAATCATAACTTTGTTCATAAATATTTACTACTAAAGTTTACAAGAAGACATACTTATATGTCATTTATCTCATCCCTGATGATACCTAATGGCCACAGATTCAAAATGCTGAAGTACTACCTCGAGTAGAAAAAAAACTGTTAGGCAGGCTAAGGAAAAATAGGAAGAGAGGTACCGATGAACCTAGAAAGAAGATAAGAAACTTCGGGAATAGGTGTGAAAACTTTGGTGAACTCGACCATAATGTTAGGAGTTGTAAAGCTACAACTGCTACGAGTTCTAACAAAAATAAATTGAAGGTATGTAAGATATTGAATTATATTTTCATAATAAATGCATGTATTTATTAGTTAATTAAATAAATTTCATTAGGGTAAAAAATATACAAAACACAACCACCAAGAAGAGTACAATTGAACTGTCTAACACATCGACATTGCATTGAAAGGAATGAATCAAGTGTATTTATTTCAATGTGACATTATAAACACATAATTATTGAAAGGAATGAATCAAGTGCATTTATTTCAATGTGACATTATAAAAGTATAATTATCGATGTTTCCTGTATAATTGGAATAATTTGATGCTTTTAAGGGTGCTCAATCTGATGGAGGTGTTGACAACATTCATAGCACACATCATACTATTTCCACAATAATTTGTGGGACAACCACCCAACTAGTCACATTTAATGCTCCTCTACAATCAAGACATAATGCACCACCAATTGGGAGTTCATCTAGATCAAATCCAAGTAAGGAAATACTATTCATAAGTTAATTTATTTTTATTTTTTATTTAATATGAATGCAGTATCTGAAATGTTTTCTTTGTTTTTTGTTGTGTTACAAACACTATTGTAGGCTTGCACATGGAATGCAATCCCGCATTTTAGTGCAGCTGCTATGACATGTTATATAAACCTAGTTATTTACATTTTTTTTTGTTTTATTTTTTTTGTTATTGCTGCGTATGGTATTTTGAACTGAGTGTCTTGCTGGTTTTGTTAGGGTTGGATAATTTTGTTCTTGTGGGTCAAGAGAGGTTATTTTATGGTGGTGGTTAGACATGTTTTTGTGAGATTTAGGAAGGTTTAGAAGGATATGATACAAATAAATGGGATTTGTATATAGTTAAAGCAAAATCATGGATATTTTTGTGAAGTTACTACGAGGAAGATATGGGGTACATCTTATGGTGCAAACTGTAATTACATAGGGTTGTGTATCTATGGCAATATGTTTTAATATATGTGTTGTAATATGTAGAAGGCAAATAAAAACTTGGTGTTAAACCTGGTACATATGCAACATAATTATTTTGGATATTAATGTTACCGTTAACATGTAAAATTTGCTAACACCAAAGTCAAAGATTCAACCTTACCATGTGAGCAAAAGTTGAATAGTCAATGAAATGAAAATAAAAATGTGTTTAGTTTAGGATGTAGTTCATCACTTAATTGTGAAGGGTATGAATGTCAGATGAGGTGGTCCCAAGGCATACCGGTTTGATTGGTAAATGATGAGTGTCGGGACTAGGTGGTCTTGAGGGATATCGATTTGATATGGGAAAATGGATCGGGAGCGTCGATTGTGGTCGGTGTTTATACTCTAATGCTCCAAGATTATTAAAATCAAGAGAGAAGTTAGCTTTAAGAGAAACGAAGAGACATAAATATGGTAGAAAAGACATGGTGCATTTATGAGGGTTCTTCCTCTATTTATATACGAGGTGGAGTGAATATTCATCGATACTCGAGTGGTTATAAGCTAAGTGACATCAGTGATGGTTCATTATAGGTCTATGTTCATGAGATACCTTGAGTGTTGGAATAGGTTTTCCAGTACATGATTGTCACATGTCCTCATACCTGTCGTTCTGACATACTGGGGAGGCTTGAAGCTCAAGACTATTTACGGTCCTGTTTAACTCACTTTTCCTTAACAAAGAATTTGTTTGCCTAGTGTTCCCGAATGACCTATCTTGGTTTCGAGCCGAGGGTCTTGAATGACCTATGTCGGTCCCTAGGGAGAATTAAAGTGAGGGTCCTAAATGACCTATGTTGGTCCCAGTGAAGAATGGAAGCCGAGGTTTGTGAATTTGGGCCAATAACGGATGGCCCAAAGTGGTGTTAGGGGCCATATTTCTTATAGATATCCTAATTGGGCTTGTACTCCTCTTCTTACTGTAGTCCAAACGGTAACCTGTATTTCTTTTGGGCAAAAAATGGGAATTGTTTGAATAGTCAATCGCTCCTTTCTTAACTTCATTATTTCCTGACTGAGATGTAAGATCAAGATCGTTAATTGCCTGCATCTGCCCTTGCTTCAAACGTGGCGATGGATAGTGCCTTATTGACTTGTCAACTCAGCTGACGTGGCATACATACTGAAAATTTCAAGTATAACATTTACCCATAGCTCTAGGGTGGAAAATGAATTTTATTTCATTTTGATAGGTAAAATATTTTTATGTCCCAAATCAAACTTGTTCCCCGAGAACAATGTTGATGGTAGTATGGTACAAATGTTTTTGGTCATCTCCCGAGAGATAAAATATTTTGCATCCTAAGTCAAACTTGTTCCTCTGGATGGATGTTAAGGATGTGCTAATGCCCCTTTTTTGTTATGTTTTCTCTTTGCACAACCAAGAATGTAAAAAAAAAATAAACAAAAATAAATAAATAAATAAAAATTATGTTGTACACAAACACTATCCTCGTACTCAATTCATCAGCATCAGTTTTAATCTTATCTTCTCGTTCATCCCTACTTTCCATTTTTACATGAAGGTTTTTAATTGGATTATGCCTCGACGGCCATCATCATCATCTATTTTATTATGCGGAATTTTATTTGGATTAAGCCTTGGGGGCAATTTTCATCATGTTTAATTGAATTAAGCCATAAAGGGCATCCTCATCCTTCATTTTATTATATGGATGTTTATTTTTTGGTAATCGCTTACACTGATTCCGCTCTCTTTCTAACACAACTAGTCTCTCGGGCCTTGAAGTTTTTCCTACATCTTTTTTAGGATGTATTCTTTAAGGTGACCATCCTAAATGAGATTCTCGATATGATCATTTAATTGGAAATATTTCGACGTATCGTGACCGTGGTCTTTGTAAAGCGATATTAAAGTTAGTATCCCTTTATTCGGGATGGTAGTCATCTTTCTCGGCAACTTCACTAATCCTTTCTCCTACCACTGTTACCCCCTAACTTGGGTCAGCTCCTTGACTTGGGTCGATTCCTTGACTCGAGTCAATCCTTTTCTTGGTCTTTCTTAGGACTTGGTCATGCGTAAAGTTTCCCCCTATGCCATCTCTTATTCTTACATCCTGACTTTCAATCGTGTGATTCTTTCTTTTTCCTCGATCACCCTTTGACACGGGTTGGCTTTTTGACTCTGGTTGACTCATTTACTCCGATCGATCCTTGTCTTGGTCTTGCTTAGGACGATGGCCATGCGTAAAGTTTGCCCTTAGACCATCTCTTCTTCTTACACCATGACTTTCAACCGTATGATTCTTTCTTTTTCATCGACCGCTCATTGACTCGAGTCGACTCCTTGACTCCACCTTTGACTCTGATCGATCCTTGTCCAAGTCTTGCTAAGGACGTTGGCCATGCATAAATTTCCCCTCATACCATATCTTCTTCTTACATCATGACTTTCAGCCACATGATTCTTTCTTTTTCCTCGATCACTCGTTGACTTGGGTTGGCTTTTTGACTCGGGTTGACTCCTTGAATTGGGTCTAAAACAAATAATGCACGGTGTGTATAATACTATCTAGAGGGGGAGTGAATAGATTTTATTCATTTTACCCAATTTTCGTGCAATGTCAAGATTACGAAAATACCTCTAACTAGTCAATATAATATAGCAAATGTAATATGGTGCGGAATTTAAATAACACTTGATATATACGTGGAAATCCAACCACTGGGAAAAACCACGGGCTATATAGTGCGCCATACTCGAAACTCGAAATCACTAATTGAAATGAAGTTTACAACCTATGTAGACCTCGTCTAACACTCCAATCAATAACCTCCCACTTCTACCACGCAAACCTTTAAAAGTGATCATATTCCAATTTGCTTGAAGCCTAAGCAACCTTAGCCCCAAGTTTTACTTCTTAATGAAGAAATAAAAAGTCCTATGTGAATATATGATGATATTCAAATAACAAACAAGGCTAGGGAACCTTAGATGCTTATCTAGGATGATAAGATGACAATTAATGCAATCCTAGATATCAACGGCTAGATGACATGTCAAAAAGCTTAGATAAACATAGATTATAAAAACCTAGATATCTATCACAATACAACACTCAATCAATTCATCACAAACAATCTCTATCTTGTATTTAGCATATGATCTAAAAACATACAAGTGAATAAAAAGATGACTTGTTAAGAAAGACATTAAAACTAGATGAAGTTAGTGAGAATCTTATCAAGCAAGATGTGATGATGCAAAACCATGCATGGATACACTCTATGTGAGCATAGATGATGCAATATGAAGTTTAATGCAAAAAGGTTTAGCTTTGAGTGATTAAAGGTGAGTTCTTGTGAATTTTTCTCTTGAAACTCTTGAAATATTTTCTAAATGAAAAATATGTTTTTGGAACTCTTAAAAACAACCTAAAATGAAAGAGGCATATATATAGGATGTCAAAATGAAGTGGCATCATTTTGATATTTTTTTCAAAAATATGCCTTGAGCGCCCTACACACGCCCTACGTAGGGCGGGTGTATGGCGCCTCACCTGGAAAATTGAAGAACAAGTTCTTCAATGATGATATACGTAGGGCATAAACGGGCGAACCAAAGGTGATTGCTCTCGGGATTTGAGAGCCGCCATTCACCCATTCTACGTAGGGTGGGTGTAGGGCAAAACACCAATGAAAATAAATTCGATCAGGTGCCCCGCTGTACGTAGGATGGACGTATAGAGGATAGGTACGACAGTGCATCAACATCAGCTTCAAGCGCCTCAAAACATGACCAAACGACATCGAAACCCTTCGTATGATATATCGTTAGAAAGGTATGGAAGTCTTATTTCCACTCTAATTTATAGAATGACATTTAGATGTCCGTAGTAAAAGTTATGGTCAATAGAGTGACTAAAGGTTAGAAACGGACAACAACAGAGTTGCCCTGTTTTGGTGGTTACTTTGGAGATTTCAAAACCAATCCAAACGGTCATGAAATATTACAAATAATATACCGTTGGAAAGGTATGGGTGTCTTGTTTGTCAAGAATTTTACAAAACTCAATTTAAATCTTTCTATAAAAAGTTATGGTCACAAGACCATACAAAGGTCAGTTTTGAAAAATATTTAAAACAATGAAATCTAATATTTTGAAACTAGACACTTTACTCCAAACAAGCAAACCAAAACTTACACATATCCAAGAGAAGAATGAGACATTCTCAAGTGGTCAACCATCAAGCTAAGACATGCACACTATCGTGCAAACGCGGACATTTCTGATCACACAAACGGAAACGGAAACGAATTACACCACACTTAAGACTATAATACATGAAGTGCAAGTGTGGGAAGTGAATGCATCCTAATGCCTAACATGTCATGGAATTTCAATGAATTAGATGCAATCAATAAACATGCATGAAGAGATATTCAATAACATGAGTGCACACATATAAAAATACACAACATACCATTATTAGAGATATGCATGAGTTATGAGTGTGTACAACTAGATCTCTTCAAAGCAAGTAAGCACAAGAATATACTTTTGGTGCTTATCAACCTTGAGGTCTTGAACAAGAGCCTTTGAGCTTGATCCTCAATCACCTAAACTACCCTTACAATTCAAACCTCAATTGTGGTTTGTCCACAAAATAAGCCAATCATAATATGGGAATGCTTACAGGGTCGAATCATGACTCTGATTGATCATATTCCAATGGATTTTTGTCCTATGTATACAGATTGATCTTCGACATTTTGAAATTGTGTGGGAATGCCTTGTCTATGATTTTTGGCATAAAATAACCTATGACACCCTCTGTGGGTAACACTGATGTGTCGGTTTAATATGTCTGTTAACCTGAAGCCTCTTCAAGCCATCTCATAAATGTTGAATTCCCCCATCACAGGATTCAGAGTCTTACTAGCCTGATTCTCCTAAAGTTCAATCTTTGTTAGGCTCGGGTTATCATTCCCTCTGTTGGATGTGTGTCCTATGGGATATGACGTACTCGACCTTTTCAACCTCCAATTTCCCCGCTTCCCTCCATAGAATTGACCTAGGAAACCACTATCATCACTTCTAGTTGCTTTTGAATGCTTAGGTCGGCTCCATTTTTTGGACTTGACTGAATATGAACGCTTAGTGTCGGCTAACTTATGTCTTTCTTGGCTCTCATCTCACTTCCTTCGACTTCAGCTTCGGATGTTGATCTCCAAGTCAACCATTTTACACCATGGCAACCCCTTGGCTCGAGTCAACTATTATTACAATCTCTGTGGCAGGGACAATATGAGTCATGGAAGAGACACTCTCGCCCATTATTTCCAAGAACTTTTGTAAACAAGCCCCTGCCTTCTGCATGGCTTGGTTTGTCATCTCGTTTGAAGGTTGAAAGGTCAGACTAAGAGTGATTTGTTGTGTAACTGAATCGATATTTACTCATTCGGGTTGAGGGCACCTTCTACAAGGTTTGAAGGTTCCCTAGTTGTTTTTTCTGGTTGATTTATGGCTTAAATTTTCAAGTTTTTCTAAAAGTATGAAACCAACCTCTTCTTCTAGCGCCAAATGTTAATGTGTAAAATTTGCTAACACCAAAGTCAAGGATTCATCCCTGCCACGTGAGCGAAAGTTGAATAGTAAATGAAAAGAAAATAGAAATGTGTTTAGTTTAGGGTGTAGTGATCAGTCTTTTACAAGTACCAAAATTCCATACTTGGAATACACAAGTCGAAATGAAATGTATAATGTCAAGCGGGATTGTTCCTCAGGGAAAGGAAGGATACTTGGCTATATCTAAGATATTCACACTAATCTATACTATGTACGAAAAAGTAAAATTCATTTTTGGTTTGGAAGTTGTTTTGAAAACTAAACTAAATTAAAGCAATAATTAAAGAGCAAGTAATTAAGGTGATATGTGTGAAAGTATGGGAATGGATATTGGGGAATTGAGTTGACAACTAAGAGATTTCCTAATGTAATAAGTTAGTCCAATTAAGTACTTCAATCCAACTCAAGGTTTGTTCTCAAATTGATTTAACCTATTAAACATACAAATTCCAACATTGACTCGAGTAAACCCTACTATGAGTCTTAGTAGGAATATAATTTCAAGCTCCTACTCAAGTGAACCCCACTATGAGTATTCACCCAAACAAGATTCTCAAGAACAAATTTAAAGTCTCATTATATAAGACATTCAAACATACATATTCCAATTCATAGATGCTAAAGGTTGGAGAGTGAGTTGAAAACCCTTCAAACTCTAAACCACAAACACATGTGAACCACTTTACAAACAAGCTAAATTGAGCCTCAATGTTAACTTAGTAAAAAAAATGGCAACTTCAAGGCAATGAAAATGGAATATACCAAGAGAGGATTTATAATAACATATGACTAGTTTAAATGCATGGAATTATCACATAAGTTGTCTCATCAATTCCCCAATTTAAGGGTTTAGTTACACATAATGGAAATATAAAAAAATAGGGCAAGGATGTAGAGAGAACCTATGAAAACCTTATAAGAGTCCTCTTGATCTTTAATGCCCTTGAGATTCCCTTGGCCTTTGGTGAATCACCTCTTCACTCTTTAATTAATTCCTAAGATGTGGGTGGATGTTGGTGGGAAAGTTAAGCCTTTGTATTATGGTAGAGATTTTGGGTAATGGGAGGTTAGAGAGAGGTTAGGGTTTTTAAGAATGGTGGAGGGTTAGTTTAAAGAATGTGAAAGAGAGATATTTATATGGGAATCACAAAAGATAAGGTTGAAATCTTGGTATGCTGATGTTACGCTAAAACAGCGGTTTAAACAGCGCCCAAGCCATCGATTGGTGACCACCGAATGGTAGTTGGGAACCTCCGGAATTGATAGGCAATTTCGATTTACGGTTGAATTATGGTCACTGAATTGCATCTGACATCTCTAGAGACAAACATCGGTTTCAATTTGCAGCCAGGTCACCAATATAAACCGCTGAATTCTACTTCTCTTGTAAAATGACCATTTTATCCCAAAAAGCTCTCCTTTTATCGTCTTTAATCCAAAATCACCAAGTTTCTTCATCGATCAGCCCTGAATCCTAAAAGTATATGTATAATCAAAATCGAGCCATAAAATACATGAGTTTACTTGAAAATTGAACATAAGCATCAAAATAGGGAGTGTATTCTTATGTATGTGATGGCTCGATCATGTAGTTCGTCACTTAATGGTGAATGGTATGAATATCAGACGAGATGGTCTAGAGGGATATCAGTTTGATTGGTAAATGATGAGTGTTAGGATGAGGTGATCCCGAGGGATATAGGTTTGTTACGAAAAAATGGATCAAGAGCATCGATTATGGTTGGCTTTTATACTCCAATGCTCCAAGTTTATTAAAATCTAGAGAGGTGCTAGCTTCTAGAGAGACAAAGAATAATAAATATGGTAGAAAATACCTGGTGCATTTATGAGGGTTCTTCCTCTATTTATATATGAGGTGGAGTGAATACTAATCGATACTCGATGGGTGATACTCGATTTCTTATTGTTTTGAGCTTAGTGACATCAGTGATGGTCCATTATGGGTCATATGTTCATAAGATACCTTGAGTGTTGGAATGGATTTTCCCATGCATGCTTGCCACACGTCCTCATACCTGTGGTTTTGACATACTAGGGAGGTTTAAAGCTTAAGACGAATTCTATGGTCCTGCTTAACTCACTTTTTCTTAACCAAGAATTTTTCTGCCTAATGTTCTCGAATGACCTATCTTGGTCCCAATGGAGAGTGCAAGACGAAGGTCCTAAATGACCTATGTCGATCCCAAGAGAGAATGAAAATCGAGGGTCTTGAATGACATATGTCGGTCCTAAGGGAGAATGGAAGTCGAGGGTCGTGAATTTGGACCAATAGGAAATGGCCCAAAGTGGTGTTGGGGGCCATATTTTTTACAGATATCCTCATTGGGCCCATACTCCTCTTCTTAATGTGGTACAAACGACAGCCCGGATTTCTTTTGGGCAAAACATGGGAATTGTTTGAATAGTTAATCGCTCATCAAACATGGTAATGGGTAAGGTCCGATTGACTTGTCAACGCTGCTGACGTGGCATACATGCTGGAAATTTTAGGTATAACATTTTCTTTTATTTAACTTATGTAGACAAATCACATTGGACAAGTACTATTTGAATTTCATTTTCAAAATTGTTTGTTTGGGATATGAATTGCATCGATGGTAGTTTCAAATTCTACATTGTTAAAATTTATCTTTTACATTTTTCCAAGTAACATAATTACCCTAAACATGGTAAGAGCAAGAAATAACATTTAAGCAAATGTTTTCTAGAAAAAATAACATGTTTTCCATAACACAAAAAAAAAAATCGTACAAACCCTTATTTCAATTGAAATATAACTTTCTAGAGTTAGCTTTAGATTCTGGAAATGTCAATGTTACCTTTTAACCATATTTACAATTCCTATTCTTGAACTTGACCACACAAATTAAAGGATTAGATTAAAGAATATATGGTCAAATTAGTTAGCGGTGAGCCAGTGAATTAAAATAATTCAAGAATAGACATGTGTCACTTTCGTAGCATAATTAATTGGACAATCCAATTAATTAACCGTGACCCTTGTTACCTAAATCGATAGGGCTAGCAAGGGGACCTAATGGACCCACAATATTTTGAGCTCCAGTAATCCTTAGAAATAATTAATCAAACTCTTTAATTAATATTTCATGATTATTAATTTCGGTGTTATTCCACTAAAAACCCAAAGCTATACTCTCTCAACTGTAGACGTTTTTACACAAACCAATAACTCTTGGTGTCCATCGATATAGTTATTACATATGGTATAATCCTCCACAAGTAATTTATAATTAGAGCTAGGTTATAATGTCCGTTATACCCCTCTAATTATATCTTTCCATTAAGTATCATTGATTCTCTAATGAACAATAAATCCTACATTCCTTACAGAATTAGGAGAGCGTTCATATTATTCAAGCCTCGAATCAACTCTTAAGGGAACTACTATCTACTTGCAAGAAAGAGTGGATTCTACTATTGTGTACAAACCTTTTCAACCATAAGCTAAACCGCGATTCCAACATACGAAGCATATTGACAGGGAATGAAACTCCGATCTCACCCATGGTATATCAAAAACCACGATCTAACCTGAAGGAGTCGATAAGACACTCAGAATTAAGATCACCCATATATAGCCATCTTTTGTCGATATATATGAATCTCATCATGTAACGGATCTTATTGAGAGATTCATATAAATCGTGGCCTAGTCATAAATGATCACATCATACAAGGTGCCTCCATTCTTATATCACCATATGAATAATCTCGGATAAGATTATAGTACATTACGGAATAGACCGCAGCTATAGATTAACCACAAATAAAGTACCCAGCTTTATTTTCTATCTATAGACTCTTTAGATTGCTCGTTTCAAGCTGAATCCATTTGTATATGACATTCATATACTCAGTTTGAAATTACATCTGGCAATCTTGGATGTTAAGTACACATGTTATATATAAATGTATAAGACAATTTGAATGAATAAACTACTTCTTTTATTTATGTTCAATTCACATTTACAAATTACAAGTTTTATGGCAAAAAACCCTAACAGTAATCAAGTTCAAAATGAAAAAGGTCTTGATATCATGAAAATATGTTGCATTAGGAATGATCATAGGACAGAATTTGAGAATGCCAAATTTAGTAATTTTTATGATGGTTTAGGGATTTCTCATGAGTTCTCTGCACCTAGAACTCCTCAATAAAATGGTGTTATTGCGAGGAAAAATCGAGTCTTGTAAGAAATGGTTAGGGTCATGCTCAATAGCAAGAAAGTCTTTAGAAACCTATGGACCAGAGCGGTCAATACCGCTTGTTATGTGTCGAATAGAGTATTTAGGAGGTCCGGCATAAAACAAACGTCCTAAGAGTTTTGGAAGGGCAAGAAGCCCAATGTAAGTTACTTCCACACTTTTTGAAGTAAGTGTTACATTTTGAATGATAGAGATCACTTAGAAAAATTTGATGCTAAAAGTGATGTTGGTCTCTTTCTTGGGTATACTATGAATATTCATGCGTTTAGAGTTTTTAACTTGACCACAAAGACTATTATGGAATCTATCAATGTGAAGATAGATGATCTTAGCATACTTGATTTATGTGTAAATAATAGTGTCAATGAACCTAAAGAAAATCTTGTTAATGAAACTAATACACCTATTGATGTGGCTCGTAGTGAATCTAGTCAAAATGATGAAAATGATAGTGTTGATGAAGTAGGAAGTCAAGAGAATCAAAATGCATTAAATAATAACCAACAAAATGACCAAGTTGTTGAACGTTTTCACTCTAGACTTAGAAACTCTCACTATCAAGAAAACATCATAGGTGACTTGAATGAAGAGGTTAGAACTAGGAACCAACTAGCTAACCAAATTTATTTTGCTTGCTACACTTCTTAAATTGAACCTAAAAATATAAATGAAGCAATTGTTGATGAATATTGGGTTGGGGCTATGCAAGATGAACTTAACCAATTTGAGAGGAATGAAGTGTGGTCCTTAGTTCCTAAGCCTAAAGACATAAATGTAATTGGCACTAAGTGGGTGTTTAGGAATAAGACCGATGAAAGTGGCAAGATTGTGAGGAATAAAGCTAGGCTAGTGGCTCAAGGTTACACTCTAGTTGAGGGTGTAGACTTTAATAACTTGCACTAGTTGCACGTCTCGAGTCCATTAGACTTTTGTTGTTCATTGCTTGTGTTAAAAAATTCAAATTATTTCAAATGAATGTCAAAAATGCTTTTCTCAATGGATACCTTCAAGAGGAAGTGTATGTTGAACAACATAAGGGTTTTGTAGATCCACACTCTCATAATCACGTGTAAAAAGGCTCTCTATGGCCTTAAGCAAGTTCCAAGAGCTTGGTATGATAGGTTGACTCAATATCTTATTAACAACCAATATAGGAAATGTGGTATTGATAAAACATTGTTTATCAAACATCATGATCATGATATTTTTGTTCACAAATATATGTTGATGACATTGTTTTTGGGTCTACTAATAGAACCAAGGTTGATGAATTTGTTAGTGTAATATCAAGTTAGTTTGAAATGAGTATGGTGTGTGAGTTGAATTACTTTCTAGGGATGCAAGTGAAGCAAACTAGCATGGGCATTATGTTGAGTCAATCTAAATATGCTAGAAACCTAGTTAAGAGGTTTGGCCTAGAAAGTGGGAAATAATTTGAAACACCCATGAGTACTACTCTAAAACTTGACAAAGATGAAAAGGGGAAGAGTGTTGACCAAAGCTTTTATAGAAGCATGATAAGGAGTCTACTTTACCTAATGGCTATTAGATCGGATATTTGCTTTAGTGTAGGCTTGTGTGCTAGATTCCAAGCCAACCCCAAGGAATCTTACTTAAAAGTTGTCATAAGGATCATTAGGTACGTCAAAGGAACTCATAGTCTTGGACTATTTTATTCATTTGACACTAATGATATCCTAGTAGGCTATTGTGATGCAGATTGGGCGGGAAATGTAGATGACCGTAAAAGCACATCCGGCGGTTGTTTTTATATTGGGAATAACTTAGTTTCTTGGTCTAGTAAGAAACAAAATTATGTTTCCCTCTCTTCTTTCGAAGCCGAGTACATTGCGACCGAAAATGCATGCACACAATTACTTTGGATGAAACAAATCCTTAAGGATTATAAGATAGAACAAGGAAAAATGACATTTTATTGTGATAATTTAAGTGCCATTAACATCTCTAAGAATCTGGTTCAACAATCAAGCACAAAGTACATTGATATTATGCATCATTTCATTAGAGATCTAGTTGAACAATCTATTGTTACTCTAAAACATATGCCTACTAAAAATCAACTTGCGGACTTGTTCACCAAGCCTTTGGACAAAGAGAGATTTAAATCTCTTAGAATGTCCATTGGCATGATTTGTGTTGATTAGTGTCTATGTGTGATTATGAGTGGCTTGATGAGCAAAACTTCACGAATATCAATATCTTTGAGAGCTACTCACTTAAGAAGTAATGGTCTTAAACAAGAATCTTTTATTGTTTTTAGATTATGCACTTAAGCTTGAAAATCTTATTTTTGAAAAGTGTGCTAATGCTTCTCTTATATGTTTTAGTTTTGAGTATATGTGGTTGAAAGTATGGAGATTATGGATGCATCTAGAAGCTTATTGCTTAGTACATGATAGATGACCTATGGTATGTATCCATTTTGCTTCGGCAATACGTAGAATTCAACGAGCACCCTCATTGAAATGTCTACACACCTTGGTTGTAAGGCCGCCTAATGTAGGAAAGGGTTATGCCATTATGATGAGTGAAAGCCGCCATGCAGTATATATGTTTATGTTAGAAAAATCAAAGAAGTGTTGAAAAGAATCATTAAAAGAAAATCTTTGGTTTTAAGCCAAAAAGAAATAAAAATAAATATAAATAAATATAAAAAAAAAAAAATCAAAGGCTTAATGGAGTACAGTTGAAGATTGTGAAATGCTCGAGTTGTCAAATAGAAATGAATAAACGAGTCACATGCTCACACATGCTCGCATGTTGATATCTATTCTTTTAAAGCAAAAAAAAAAAAAAAAAAAACCGGATGAATATCAGTTTGACCTAAATTGGAAATGCTTTAGTTGGATAGGTGTTAAAATAGTTTGCATGTTGATATTGCAATTACTCCTTCTATATATGTGAGAAGCATTCACACACACACATATTTTGATTATGTGATTAATTCATTAGCAATGTGAGAATATTTTTAAGAGATTAAAGAAAATCTATGATTCTCTCTTGGACTTTGAAAAGTGATGAAATTTTTTCTCTCTTATTGCTTGAATGTGTGAATGTGTGAATGTGTGATTTTCCTTTGTGAACAAATCTACTTGGTGATCATATGTTGAGCATATGTTAAGGGGGAGCTTAGTTTATTCAACTTCACTTTCTATATGATTTGTTTGCTTAATATCTCGTACTTTATCTCATGTGTCCTTTGTCTATTCCTTGACAAAAAAAGGGAGAAAATGTATATCTCACCATGTTTGATAATATGAGGGAGAAAAATGTATATATCTCACAAAGTGGAGAAATATTCCAAATGTTTGAGAAATGTTTCTATTTGTACTTTATTGAGACTTTGTCTTAAGGGGGAGAAAAGAATTATTTCTTGCATATGTTAAGGTCCTTAGGGAGACTTAGATCTTAGGGAGACTTAGGGTGTACCTTAAAGTGAACATTCATTGTTTGAGATATAAGGCATTTGTGTTTGAGATAAGGGAAGTTATTGTTTTGTTTTTGGTAAAATATCTCACCATTCTTCTTTGGAAGAAGACCTCTTGTTTGGTTTTCTATTTTGTCTCATAGGTACTTTGATGATCAAAGAGGGATTCTTGAAGACTCATGTAGACTTGAAGACTTGAAGACTTTTTAGTCTAGGGATCTTTTTGTAATGTGAGGATGAGAGTATGCAATCAACTAGGAGTTTATTGGAGTGTATATTGTATGGTGAGGATGAGTTTTTGCAAATGGAATAGCCAAAAGGGGAGATTGTTAGGATTTAGATTTGTATTGGCTTGATTCTATTGCAAAACTCTCTTTATTTGTAATGGTTGGTTGCTTAGGTGGTTCTTGGTGAAGAGAAGCTTCAAAGGAGGAAAGTAACTTCTCATGCAAATATCGTCTTCAAGTGGAAAAGCGCTTTCTTAGATGCTAAGGTATTAATATACTTCTTCCTCTTGCAATGCGTAAGCGCGTGCACACACACAATTCATACATGTGTGTCTCTGCATCGTTGAGCGACCTGTAGACACATACATTGCAATCATATGTGTCCCTACATAGTAGTGCTCATTTGGTAATAACACATTCACACACATGATTTAGTATGTTCATGCATTGATCTCATATTGTCATAGATTGTAGAACTACATGTTCTAAGACTATGTCTAGGAAATTGCATACTTGTGTGATATTATATTAATTTGTTTAGGTTTTGTTTATTTTGAATTGGAATATGATCTTATATGATTCAATGTTGAGTACCGGTCATTTTGGTTACTCACTCATTTGATTTCGAGTTCAAAAGAGAAAGTTACGTCTCTTTACGTTCTTATACAATGCATTGTCTTCGTCATCATGTATCGAGTCGATTTCATATACAATTGTCAAATTTTTGTAGTCTTTCTTGTGTTTCCTCTAGTTATGGCTCGTAATCCAAAGACGAATCGAATTCCAAGTTCGGAGGCCAAAGAACGGTCGAAGAACGCGGAAGGTGCGCAATAGGGAGCGAAAGAGAAGATAACTGGCAAAAAAGGCCACCACCCTTCCTCCCGTGGAGGCGCGTGGCCACCATGGGAAAAAGGCTTCTTGGCCTCCCTGTGGTGGCCACATGCCTCCAAAGGGATCAAGGGTGGTATGTCCAAATGACCATTTTGCCCCTCTTCCTTCTTCAAAAATTTTCACTCCTTATGTAATTCAAAATCCCGTACACAACTCAACACAATTTTTGGTATTTTGTTTTTGTCATATCTCTCTCAAATCAAATCCAAATTGAATGATTCAAAAACCAAAATCCTTGGTCTTGAAGAGATTAATAAGTCCCAAACATTTTTAGAGTCAAAAAATGTCCACATAAATCGCAGAAATCTCAGTTCATAGTTCATCTTTTTGTATGGTAATCATCTTCTTTGCATTTTTCTCTTGATCAACTTGATTGATGAAAAATGTCTAGAATGATTTTTATTCCTACTTTAGACTTGTTTGAATGATTTTCGAGTTATAGCTTTTTGTGATTTTGATTGAACAATATTTGAAAGCTAAACTTGATTCACATGAAATTGATTATAAAAATATTTTGTGATGAGCTTGATTGTTGATTTCTTATTTTTAATTTCATGATCTAAGAACTAGGATTTGTGATTGCAATATTGAATATTCTAATCTAGTTCTTATTGATTTACATACTTTTATTTCTAGATAACTTTGTGATTGAGTGTTGAAAGCATAATCTAGTTATCTCTTGCATGTTAATATAGTTTGTGTGATCAACTTTCTCTATTTGATTGTGTTTGCATCATTTGCATCACTTAGATCATATGCCTTGTAATAGGTATGAAGTCCCTTGTTGTTGAGTGATTCTTCAACATTGAGCATTGAAAGTCTTGGATTAGAGTGTGAGGCTCTTTGTAAGTCTGAGCACAAAGTCTTGTCTATGAGTGTGAAGGCTCCGGTTAGATAAACAAAAGAAGTCTTAGCTAAGAGGTGTGATGCCTTTAAGTAAGTCTGAGCGAAGTCTTGGTTAGGACAAGAGGTCCGATTAAAAAAGCAAGGAAGTCTTAGTTGTGATTAAGGGGCTCAGATCAACTAAGCAAGAAAATCTCCCTAGAGACTTATGATAAGTCTAGCTTAGGGAGTGGCTTTCTAGAGGTAAGCGATTTGTCTCGGTTAGGAAGTTAGTGGCAAGGTGTATCCACTTGGTTCTTGGATAGACTAGAAGTTGATAGCTTGGAGAGTATATCATGTGTTGATTGCCTTGAGTGTGTATCTCTTTTTATAAAGTGGATTTGTTTACCAGTGGTTGTGGATTCAACCCGTGGATGTTTCCTCTTAGGAGGTTTCTACGTAAAAAAATTGTGTCAAGTTTTGTTTTTATTTTTCATTATCTTCCATATTCTCATTGATTGTATCACTTGTGTATTATATTCTAATTTGTTTAACAAGCAATCTTTTGTTAGACACATCAAGTGTGCATATCATTGTTCCGCATAAAAAGTATACTGGAAGAATTTGGACCTACACCTATTCACACCCCCCCTCCCTCGCGGGTATATTATACATTATATTGCTTAAGGGAAATTCCAAGGATATGTTGGAAAAGACTTTCACAACTGTCCATGCATCAAACGTAATATTACAACAGCAATATCGAGAACGCAGATTATCAAAATATTCAAAATTGATCTCATGCCTTTTAGTAGCAGAAAAAAATAATTAGCTACTAATAAAAAATCACGAATCATACTTGACTAGGTCTACAATATTCCTAGAAGTGAATGCTAATACTGTCGGATGTCGTGGTCGTAGTTGAAGCCGTGGGTATTATCATAATTCTGACTGCGACCGTGGTAATGGTCGTAATCCTGATCGCAACCGTGGTTATGGTCTCAATCCCGGACGAGGCTGTGGCCGTAGCTTTAAAAGAGGACGTGGTTATTTTGGATCAGGTGGTTATAATCAAAACACTCAGCAGAAGTGGAATGTTTATGAGGCCAAACAGTATAAAGGAAAAGATGTTCAAATAGGCCTAATGCAAATGGCAGTGTTTGCTTTAGGTGTAGATGTTATAATCATTGGTCAAATGAATGCAATACACCCAAACATCTGGTGGATCTATATCAAGCATCAATCAAAGGAAAAGGAAATAAACCTGAAACTCATTTCATTTAAGATTCATAGCCTAGAGATATTACACATCTCAATGTTACAGATTTCTTTCCAAACATGAAAGATATGCTGGCTACTTCAATTAGTGATGAGAATATCCATACTAATTAAATACTACTTACAATAGTATTATTTTGTTATTATGTTCATTTAAAATATATCTCAATGCAATATATACTTTTTGATCACTTTGTTTGATATGTATTTTATTTTTCTTTATGAAATATATAAAATGTATCTAAACGATAAATTGGGGGTTATTGAAAAGCTAGAAGTAGGAGATATATGTCTAGTTGATAGTACAACAATTCATACAATTCTACGGAGTCAAAAATATTTTATGAATTTAACTTTACTTAGAGCAAATGTTAATACAGTATTAGGTCTAGCGGATCTGATAGAAGGTGTAAGACCCAGAATTTTTCCTCTTTATTAGTAATAATAATAGATAATAGAAGCATTGTACATTAGTCTAATAGTTTAATCTATCTATTGGTAAGTGGTTTCTTTGCACAAAACCACTAACTCCTTAAACTCATTATCTTTATCTCAATGTGTAGAGATATTAAGAAATCGAATTTGATTTGTATTCTTCTTTAAAGAGAGATAAATGAGTTTTCACGTTAAAACTTTTATATTCTTTTCTACGCTTTCTTTTTTGCCAAAAAAATTGATAACTCTCATAAAAGAATGTAGAAAACTACTATCTTGTAGATTGAGTCAGAGTGTTTTCAAGGCAAAGTTCTTAAACTTTGTTTCCCTTTAAATATTTATTTACAACCTTAATCTCTCTCAAAACTCTTTGTTTTTTTAAAACATTCAAATATCTCATAACAAAGTTTGGGCCTCTATCAATTGCTCAATGTTAGTTTTTGGATGGAGATATTTTAATGCATGGATTTTAGAGTAAATGAAATAGAAATATACGAGACTCGGTAAAAAAATAAGAAGTACTTCAATTTGGAGTTCATTAAGGAGTTCAAATTTGAGTGTTAGTATAGGATGCAATCTTGATTTGTTTTAATAGAGTTGAAGCAACTTTTTGCATTGATTATTTTAATTATGTTTGTAAGTTGCAGATGATGATAAATTTTTGTATGAGAATAGTAGACTTTTATATCAAGTGGTATTATAATTTTTGGAATTTTTGGTGATGATTATCTTAGGAAGATTTTATTTCCAAATCGGTTTCATATGGAGATTTTTTGAATCGTCAAGCTGATCTTGTTGTATTAGAGTAATTTTTAAATTCATATCGAGGATGTATTTAGGTCTGATTTTTGGTACTATGGTTGTATAGACATAAGTGAACCAGGATATAAAATTTCGTGAATTTTAGTGATATTAGTTAGGCTGATAGTCATGATCTCTGGTGTTGTAGGAATTTTAATTCTCAAACAGAGATGGATAAAATTCTGATTTTCAGTATAGAGACAGAGTACTGGTATTTTAGTCTATAAATAAAATTTTGGAATTTTTGATGTTATGTAGGGTTGTTAAACGTTGATACAAATTATGGTTGGAGGATCAAAATTTACACTATCAGGTTTGAACCTTGTGTGATTAGGAAATTATAGAAATTCATAGGTGTTTGATAAAATTCTGATATTTTGAGGGGAGTTAGTAATATGATGTTTAGGTTTATTTACTAAGTTTTGAAATATTTTGAGGCCCTTAAGATTTTCGAGTCACTAACGTTTGTGCACTAAAATCAGTTTTACTGGAATTTCTACAACAAAATGAATAAAAATGCATCTTCTTTAAAGAAGCAGAGTCAGATTTCTTTTATTTGTTTATTTTGACTGAAGGAGTATTATTCTTAATGTTTAGGTTCTGCGTGTGACTTTCCAATATTATTAATGAAGCATTAAACTTTCTATCTTCCAATGTAAGTGGTTTTTGCATAGTATGTGGTTGCAAAAAAAATAAAATAAAAAAAAAAAATCTTATGAAACAAATTTAATTATTATATTATTATGTTTTGAAACGATTTATATATAAATATATATATTTATATATATATATATAAATATTCTTACACTTATGTAAACTCATATTTTTTTACTTATATATTATTTACTTACACGTTATTTATTCGGCCAATTCTTTAAATGAGTTTTGTTTTTACTTGAACTCTTGTTTAAAAGTCTATATGTTCCATTCTTTTGTATGTTAGTAATGCAAATGTATTATTATATACATATTTTGAAAGTAATGTTTTAGCTCAATGTCAGTAGTAAATAAAATGTAATGAAATGGTGATCATTAGTGAAAATGTAAAATGTAGAGCGCACGACAAATGAAATGTTATGATTTTGGTCACGTACCAATTTCTGAAATGTAAATGGCCGGGTCACCAAGGGTATTGGTGATACTACTTGACTTGAGCTTATTTTTATGAAATATTATTAATCGTTATCGTACAATGAAAATGTTAATTTAATTTTACAAGTTTACTTGTATCTGAATATTTGATTTTTTCTTTTATGTACTCTTTAAAAGTTTTTTTTTTTTTTTTTTGTATTTGTATTTGTATTTGTTATAAATGTTTTCGATTGCGTATTATGCAATGCTTATTGAGTTGACAGCTCATCCCTTATTATGTAACATTTTGCAGACAGAGATTCTTAAGAGCTTACCGCTAGGGCGATAGACTTGGAGTTGGAAGTGATTGAGATTTTATATAACGACTCCCTTTGATTTTGTTACTTTGAATTTGAATTTAGGATTCTTGGAATATTTTAAATTTCCTTTAAATTGATTTGGGCGTTATTGTTGGTTTTATTTGGAGATATTTTCCTTGGAGATTGATTTATTTAGAGGTATTTTATAATTATTAATTTTCTTTGGTGAAATAATTTATAGTTTATGAATAGAACATTCCATATCAAAAATCTTAATTACTCTTTGAATTTTGGGGTGTTACAGAAGGCTTTAGAAGAGCCATGATATTGTTACCAAACAATACTAAATTATGTATTGATAATGCATTATATTCAAGAAGATCCAGAAGGAATCTGCTTAGTTTTAAAGATATACGGATGAATGAATATTATATTGAAACTATAAATAAAGAGAATATTGAATATCTGTGTATTACTTCTCATAATCCAAGTCAAAAACTCATTATAGAAAAACTACGTGCTTTATCATCTAGATTATATTACATTATTATCAAAAGTGTAAGAGTTTATGCAGTTGTGAATCAGAAGTTCTCAGATCCAAAAATTTTGTACTTTGGCATGACTTTCTCGGTCACCCAAGATCTACAATGATATGTAAAATCATTGAATATTCTCATAGACATCCATTAAAGAACTAGAAGATTCTTTTATCCCATGAGAATTTATGTACTGCATGTTCCCAAGGGAAATTAATAATAAAATCATCTTATTCTAAGGTTGGTTTTGAATCTCCGTCATTCTTACAAAGAATTCAAGGGGATATATGTGCACCTATTCATCCACCAAGTGAACAATTTTGCTATTTTATGGTTCTAGTTGACGCATTTGTCAGATGGTCACATGTTTGCTTATTATCAACATGTAATGTTGCTTTTGCAAGATTACTTGCACATATTATCAGGCTTCGGGCTCATTTTTCCAATTTTCCAATTACGTCAATACGCCTTGATAATGCTGGTGAATTTACTCTAAGGCATAGGCATTTGATGAATATTGTAAAGTGGCTGGGATTGATGTTGAACATCCAGTTCCACATGTTCATACTTATAATGGATTAACAGAATCACTTATTAAACGTGTCCTGATAATTGCAATGACTTTATTATTATGAATGTAATTACCGATTTCTGTATGGGGGCATGCTATTTTACAAGCTGATGCATTAATCCTGTTTTGGCCAACTGCTTATCATCAATATTCTCCAGTACAACTTGTACTTGACCATCAACTGGATATATCTCATTTACGTACATTTGGTTGTGCGGCGTATGTCCCTATTGTACCAACAAAAAGAACTAAAATGGGACCTCGAAGAAGTTTGGGAATATATATTGGTCTTGATTCACCATCAATTATTAGATATTTGGAACCTTTGACTTGTGATCTTTTTACTGCACGATTTGCAGATTGTCATTTTGATGAGACAAATTTCTCATCATTAGGGGAAAGAAAGAATTCCTCTGAAGAAAGAAAGACTTCCTGGAAAGTTCCTAGTCTAATTCATTTAAACTTATACACATCTCAATGTGTGAATGAAGTACGTAAGATAGTATATCTTCTAAAAATAGCAAATCAGTTACCAAATGCATTTATATATGCTACTAGGGTAACACAATCATATATCCCGGCTGTTAATGTACAAGCACGAGTGATTGTTCCAGAAAAACAATCTAAACAAATGACAACAAAAGAATCATATATTGCACACCGGAAGCGTGGTAGACCATTTGGCTCAAAAGATATTGTTCCTCAAAAAAGGAAAATAAATAATTCACTTTCTCTAAGTTAACTCCAGAAGATTTAAGGTGGTGTTTGGATCTGTTTTTAATTTGTTTTTGAAAACAAAAAAACAACTTGAATGTTGTTTGGTTCAACATTTTACAAAACTCTTTTTGAAAAAAAAAAAAAACTTTTTAAAAGTTATAACTAAAAAGTTAAAAACACTTTTTTATTGTTTTCTATTGTTTTTCAAAATAAACTATAACTTTTCCCTCCAAAAAACTATTTCACTCATTTTAAAAACAACAACCAAGCACTTTTACATTGTTTTCTGTTTCAAAAGACTACTTTTAAAAAACACTACCAAACACATTACATTTTTAAAAACATTATTTTTTTAAAACAAGATTTCCATTTTAAAAAAAAGTTTTCAAAAACACCATTTTTAAAACGATACCAAATGCGTCCTAAATGTCCCTAAAGGGACACAAGTTACTAGAGTGACAAAATCCCCTACGGGGGAAAGAATCTCTAAAGAGATACAAGAATGTAGAAATGAGGAAATTTTTATAAATTATACAAGAGAGTTATGGAATCGTGAAGAAACAATCATCGATGATGTATTTTCATACACAGTGGCAACTGAAATTATAAATGATGATTATGAACCTCATAATCTCGATGATTGTAAACAAAGGTTTGATTGGCCTAAATGGAAAGAAGCAATTCAAACAGAATTGACTTCATTTGCCAAACGTGAATTATTTGGATCAATAATCTAGACGTCTGAAGACATCAAACCAGTTAGGTACAAATGGATTTTTATACGGAAACGTAATGAGAAAAACGAGATATTGAGAAAAACGAGATCATGAGATATAAAGCATGACTCGTAGCATAAGATTTCTCACAGAGACTTGGCATCAATTTTGATGAAATATATTTACTAGTGATGGATACAATTATATTTCGATTATTGATAAGAATTGTTGTCTTGGAAGACTTGAAATATGTCTGATGGACGTAGTGACCACTTATCTATATGGTTTACTAGATTCAGATATTTACATGAAAATCCTTGAAGGATTTAAAATGCTAGAAGCATGTAACTCAAGATCTCGTAATTAGTATTCGATAAAATTACAAAAGGTCATTGTATGGATTAAAACAATCTGGACGGATGTGGTATAATCGTCTCAGTGAATATCTGACAAAAGAAGGGTATATTAATAATCATATATGTCCATATGTTTTCATTGAGAAATTAGAATCTATATTTGCTATCGTAGCAATTTATGTTGATGATATGAATTTAATTGGAACTCCTTGAGAGCTCCTGAAAACTGCAAAATATTTAAAAAAGGAATTTGAAATGAAAGATCTGGGAAAGACAAAATATTGTCTCGACCACAAGATCAAGTATAGATCAAATGGAGTACTTGTCCATCAATTAGCATATATTGAAAAGATTTTAAAAAGATTCCATATGGATAATGCTCATCCATTAAGTACTCATATGGTTGTTAGAACTCTTGATCTTAAAAATAATTCATTCCGTCTAAAAGAAAATTGTGAAAAGATACTTGATCCTGAGGTAACACATCTTAATGCAATTAGTGCTTTATTATATCTAGCTTAGTGTACTAGACCAAATATTGCATTCTTTGTGAATGTACTAGCTAGATTCAGTTCAGCACCAACTCGAAGACATTGGAAAGAAATCAAACATATTTTTCATTACTTTAGTGGAACGAAAGATTTAGGATTATTTTATACAAAATCTAACAATTTTCAGGTTTACCTGGTCATACTGATGCCGGGTATCTATCTGATCCCCACAAAGCTCGTTCACGAACGGGATATGTTTATACATATAATGGCACAACAATATCATGACGCTCCACAAAATAGACTTTGGTTGCTACATCCTCTAATCATTCTGAAATCATCGCACTTCACGAAACAAGTCAAGAATGTATTTGGCTAAGGTTAGTTATTCATCATATTCAAAATACTTGTGGATTTTCATTATCTACAGAAATGTCAACACCGATACTTGAAGATAATACGGCTTGCATTACACAAATTAGAGGGGGATATATCAAAGGAGATAGAACCAAACACATTTCTCCTAAATTCTTTTATACTCATGAGCTTCAACAAAGCCGACAAATTGATGTTAAGCAAATACGGTCTATAGATAATCTTGTAGATCTGTTTAACAAAGAATTATCTACATCAACTTTTGAGAAGCTGGTATATGTAATAGGCATGTGCCGGCTTTGTAAATTACAAGATTAAAACTGAAGCTTTTATGGGGGGGAGCATTCAATCAGAGGGAGTAAATTTTTAAATAGACATGTGTGCACTATACTCTTTTTTCATTCGATCAGGTTTTGTCCCACTGTGTTTTCCTGACAAGGTTTTTAATGAGATATTTTTTAATGTCCAACCCCACTAGATCCAGAAGATTATTGTATATAATTTTCCTAGGTTTTGTCCCATTGGGTTTTTCCTAGAAAGTAACAATACAAGTGATGAAAAATCCAAGAGAGAGTGTTGTAATTAATGTGGAGTCTTCCACCTCCTTTCCCACTTGTCTCCTTGTTAGGTCGATAAATGTTGATATTTGAGACCCTTAATTCCTGTGTTTTATGTTATGTTCTTAGGTGAAATTGGATATTTTAATGTGTTTGTTGAGATTATGTAGAAGATAGCTCTTGGTGTAAATTTGAAGACAAAAAGGTGATTTTGGAAGATTGAAGGGATTTAAGTGTAATTGTCATAAGAAGGGGTTAAAGCATAATTATCAAAGTCAAAAAGAGAAAAAAAAAAAAAAAAAAAAGGCAATAGATGTGGACGCGCCTTTCATAGCACATCTCCACATCGGCCAATATTAGTGCTTTACGTTGTCAAGACCGCTGTGTATTTTTGGTGCACACAGCGTTCCAACATCTTAACACTACGTTGTGTCTTATGCTGTCAAGACCGCTGTGTATTTCCATAGCAATACATCTCTAGTGCTTTTCGCTATCAATAGCGCTATGACATCCACAGCGGTCCCTACAGTGGTCGTTGCTTATTTTTGGCGGATTTTTGCTTCGAATTGGTCCAGAATTTCCAAATCAAATCTTAATGATTATAGAAGATCAAGACATGTTTGGAAAAATTCATAAACTCAATTTAGGAATTAGTCATAAAAAAAAAAAAACTCCTTGTGTATCCACTTGAATTCATCATGATCACCACGTCACCTCTCCTCTCCTGCCTATCCTTTTTTGCCTATAAATAGAGATCTCATCTCTTTATAATTTTTAGACACTGAAATCAGACTCAAAGTAATCTCTCTCTCTCTCTCTCTCTCTCTCTCTCTCTCTCTCTCTCGTAAGGATTACCTGATTGAATAGAAGAAGTTAACGGGGAAGAGTTGCGAAAGAGACGACGATGACAAGTTTCTTAAGATTCAAAGAAAATTGTCGTTGATTTTGAAAAGCTAGGGTTTGTGCTCTTCTCCATAGTAGTGAAAAAGCTAGGTTTCGAAGTCCCCAAATTGAAAATCACATTTCAAAACAAAATAATGAAAAGGAAAATTTTATTTTTTAATAAAACTATAAAGTTATTTTAGATATTTCTTAAAATGTGAATTTGCTTGGGAAAAAAGTAGCTTAGAAAAGCAACCCCTTCCAGCTTTTGAAAATCAGCTTATATGACAAGCAAGTTGTCAACTTTTAGGTAATTTACCAAATACCTTATGGATCATAGATTATGAAATAAGAGATTATTTCTTAAGTTTAAGCAACCCCAAACATAGTCTTAGTTCTCTAAGGGTGCGTTTGGTAAGAGGGCGGGACAAGACATGACATGACAGTTGTTCAGTATTGTGTTTGGAATGTCTGAGACAGAATTGTTAACTGTATTGTTATGCGTTTAGTACTCAAATAACCAGAGTGGCCCTCTTGTCATGTCTAATGTTTATAACAATTTTATTCAGTTTGAAGAAAACTCCTAGATGCTGGGATCGAATTCAAGATTGTCTTGAATATTCAACATTGTCTTGAATATTCAACTCTGTTATTATTAATACATATATATATATATATATAGACTTCTTGTGCAGTTTTTTTAGATGCTCAAACTCTTCTCAACAAAAAAAAAAAGCCAAAAAAAATCTGTGGAGATCTATTAATATAAAAAAGGGATATTCCTATTTTAGTCCCTCTAGTTTAATGTAATCCGGTTTTCAACCCCCCTAGTTTGAACATCATCCTTTTAGCCCACACATTCACTGACAATCTTGGTTATTGTCCCTACCGTCCATTTCCGTTACAATTTTGTTGACTTCCATCTAGTTAACGAGGGTAAAATTGTAAAATAACGTCAGCCTTCTAGAATTGTCCCTACCATTATGTGACTGGAAGGTGTAATGGTAATTTTCAAAAAAACTAATAATAATTAATAACTAAAATCAATTTGAACAAATTGAATTGGGACATGTCAACATACAACATTAACACACAACTTAAAAACAAGTTGTGTTGTGATCCCTTCAGTCTCAACACAACCAAAAGACACGATGAAGACTGAACTCTCCAACAGTTCATCTTCGTTCGCGCCATAAACTCAAACCTAGAACCAAATTATCTCTTTTCAGTTGATTCTGTGTTTCGTTTTCTTCCATTTTTGAAGCCTCTCTTTATTTTCTTTCGTTTCGTTTTGAAGCATCATCTTCTTCCTTTTCATTTATCACAAGGTTTTTTTTGAAGTAAAGTGAGTGAAAGGTTAGTTTTTTTTTTTTTTTCCTGTATTCACAATTTTTGTAGGTATTTGGTTGATATGTGTTGCATGGTGTTTGTTGAGATGCTTTATAATCATGGAACTAAATTTTTTTAGGGTTTCATAAGGTAAAAGTTAAGGATTTTTTCTAATAAAAGTCAATAACATGTAATTATGTGTTATTCAACCTATTTTACGTGTGTTGGTGCTAAATATGTTGCATGGAGTGTGTATAGATTTTCGTTATTCATGGATTTCTTTAGATTAGGAATTCAATGTTTAGAAGCTGGGGATTTTTGTGTTTTGTGTTTTGTGTTTTGTTTATGGTTCTGTATGTTTGTATGAGGCTGGGTTGGTGGGTTTTTATGTTTTGTTTTTGTTTTAGGGTTTTGCATGTTTGTATGAGGCTGGATTGGTGGATTTTTGTGTTTTGTTTTTGTTTTATGCTTATGCATGTTTGTATGTATGTTCTTCCTTTTGCTTGTATGATCAAATGTCTTGTTATGTTCTTGCTTTTGTGGTATGATCGTATGTTTTGTTCTACATTTTCACAGTTGATCATCAGTTGTTTGCCTTTTGTTCTTGTTTCTAACAGTTGGGAATGCAAATATTCAGTATCACTATGTTGTATGGGACCAAAGTAATTAACTTAGGTGATTGTGATGTTGATCACATAAGCTTGATTATTTTGGTTCATGCATTGTGTGAGAAAGTCAATGGCAACAATGCAATACATAAGGAAGAATACATAATTTGGGCACATTTACCTTAGAGTAATGATACAGCTGAGGTGAGAACAGATATTGAGATATTTGATGTGTTTAAGGAGTTTGCGTTTCGTGGGTATGATAATAGGCTTTCAAATAGAACATGCCTTATTCAAACCCTGTCCTCCTACACAGGAAATATGTAACAAACCTCACACACCCATTAAAGAGCCTGAAGTGGTGGAAGCAATAGGTTGGTGTGACAAAGAGGCTGTTATGTTTGATTATGAAACTGATAATGAGGAGGAGGATATAGAATCTAATGAGGGAGATGGCATAAATGGTCATGAGGCAGAGGAGGGTCTATAGTCTGATGGGTTTGCTAGTAATGGTAATGAGGGAGATAAGGATATAGAGTCTAATGATGGAATGGGTAATGAGAGAGATGAAGGTATAGAGTCTGATGAAGTGGGTATAGATAGTCATAAGGAAGAAGGGGGTATAGAGTCTGATGGAATGGGTAATGAAGGAGAGGAGGGGTATAGAGTATGATGGAGTGGATATAGATGGTCATGAGGGAGATGATCAACAATTTGACTTTGTTATTGGGGATAATGAAATAGCTAAGGAGTGTATGGTTTTGTTTAAGGGGTATCAGTTAAGATCAGATGATGAGTACTTTAGTGACTCAGACGAAAAAACAACTCAGGTTAAGATAGCTAAATTGATGAAAGGTAGACCTTTCCGAAGACTGGTGGGGGATGAAATTAAATTCAGTGTTGTTCAAACCTTTGACAATAAAGTAATATTTAGAGACATTTTTAGGGAGTACGCCATTCAAGAAGGTGTGGTTTTAGATAGAATTAAGAATGATCGTATAAGACAAACAATAAGGTTCATGCATGGTTGATAAAACAACATTCATGCTCGAGACACTAGTGGATCGTCATGGATGTCATAAGGCTTATAACAATAAAGAGGCTAAAGTGAAGTAGATTGCCTCTAAGTTTCAGATTTTAGTGAAAAGTAATCCAAATATCAGTGTCAAGTTGATATGTGATTTGTTGAAAGGGAAGTTTAACATAGCAGTTGACATTAAAAGGCTATATAGGGTAAAGAATAGAGCATTGAAAGGGTTAAAAGAAGATCATACAAATTGTTTTCAGTACCTAAGGCAATATGCTTACACTTTGAACCAAACCAACCTTGGAATAGCAATACACATCTCCATCCAAAAGCCACTGTTAACCTTTCATAGGCTGTTTTTAAGCTTTGATGCTTAAAAATTAGGTTTCATTAGGCCGTTTACTAGACTGGAAGGATGTAACTTCAGAGGACCATATGGAGGAGTGCTCTTATCTGCTGTGACTTTGGATGCAAACAGTGGGATATTCTCATTGGCTGTTTGCATATGTGAAAAAGTGACCACTAGCAGTTGGTTGTGGTTTCTAAACAACCTCAAGATGATTCTACATTACCCTACTGACAGGAATTTGTTTTCATGTCTGATAGACAAAAAAGGGTGATTACAGTATTAGAGACTCATTTTCCTTCGACCAATAGAAGGTATATTATGAAGAATCTTACATAAATTTTTATTCTTTATCATTGATTACAACATTGCAATTAACACGTTTATTTTGATATGTGGCAAGTATTATGCAAGACATATATATGCCAACTTCAGACTTACTTACCTAGGGGATAACTACAAAAAGTTGTTTTGGAAGGCAAGTAGAAGCTGCAATGCCTTCAAGTTCAAAGATGCACTAAATGCAATTGGTGAGATTGAGGCTAGAGCAAAGGTGTGGTTAGAGAAAATAAAACCATAGTACTGGTTTAGGTTTGGTTATGACCAGATGATTAGGTGTGAACATGTCACCAACAACATGACTGAGGCTTTTAACAGTATGCTAGTTACACATAGAGCTTGAACTTACTTACAGTTGCTTGAGTTCATTAGAAGAATGGTTATGAGGAAGTTTTATGAGAGAAAAGAAGAATGCAATGCATGGAGATCTGTAATACCACTAAGGGTTGATGCAAAAATACTCAAGAACAGTAAACAGAGTAGGATGTTAAGAATCATAGCAGCTGAGAACATGGAATATGAGTTGTTGGGTCCATATGGGTCATATGGTGTCAAGCTGGTAGATAAGTGAGTGTGGGAGCTGGTAGATAAGTGGCATTCCATGTTGTCATGCAATGGCTGCCATAAGCCAAAGTTGTGGTAAAGATTCAATGAAGGATAAGGTAGCTACATTTGTCCACCAAAGCTTGACCAAAAATGCATACATCCAGACATATAGAGGTATAATCCATCCCATCCTTGACCAGAAAATGTAGCCAGAAATATAAGTGGAGAAACTGCCTCCATCACCTTTTCAAACCCAACCTAGCATACCTAAACTTCAAAGAAAAAGGAAACCTGATAAGAAAAGTAGAGGAGAAAGGTCATGGATTGTTGTATGCAAATTTTATGCCATGCCTGAGCACAACAAGAGGACTTGCAAGAAAACCAAGGTATGCACTTACTTGAAGAATGTGTGATATTTTGATTTGTAAATTGGTAATCTAATTCCTTTGAATTCTCTTTCAACAGAAAACAAATTCAGCAGCTAGAACTTCAACTTCACAGCCATCAACCCGGAATTCTTTAAGGAAGAAAAGCAACAACCCAACACCTAGACTCAATCAAATAGCAACCTAGACTCAACCAAAATCACAGCTAACCTAGCATCTGGACGGATCTCTTTGCATGTTAACAACAAGCTTCTGGTTTAATTTAGTAATTTTTGTCACAGCTTTTTTTGTTTGATACATGTTCTTGTTCCTAGCAATTTTTATATGTGGTGAACCAACCATTACATATACATGCCTTGTTATGTTTATGAAAGTGCTAGCAACACAAAAACATGCTGAATATTTGTACTTATTTGTTGTGAGTGTTGGTTATGGTTATGTAAATCTAAGAATGATGAATGCTAGCTTAATTATTTAAGTGTATTGATGATGGTCCTTAGCTTAACATACAATGGCTGCTTGTAATGAAGATGATCCTTAGCTTAACATACAATGCCTGCTTGTAACTATTTATAACTAAGTAGTATAATTATTTATAACTGAGTAGTAGTATTGCCATGATTACACCGAACAAAACTAGGTTAACTACCAACATCAGCTTTGACCCTCTTTCCTTAGACTCTAGGTTATACATTCTCCCATAAATGTTTGTTTCTAGATTATACGTTCTTGCATGGATGCTTTCTAGGTGTTGCACCATTTCCCACAGCATTTCCAGCCTTTGTAACCTTGCATTTACACTTGCCATTTCTTCTTGAAGCATAAAATTATCTCTACCATCATTCCTTTGTGATATAATTTCACTGTATTCTCTTAGGTTGAATTCTTCATACTCAGGTTCCCAAAATTTATAGAGTTTGTATTTCCATCTCTTATAGAAGAAATACAATTCTTTAGGTTGTTTTAGGATTCAGATATCTTCACAACTGCTTTAACCCCATATGAGCATTTTCGATTTTTGAATTTTATTATCCCTCCATTGACGTTGGTTGTTGAGCTTGATGTACCCTCCATGATGAGGGTTGATGTTGGTTGTTGATTTTTCTATTGTACAACACCTGTGGAAAAAAAATTCTATTCTTTTTTTGGCTTGATTGAAATAGAAATTGGTTGAATGTATGTATGGATTGATGAAGGATTGTGTGTATGTGATACTGGTTTATGAATGGATTGACGAAGGATTGTGTATGTGATAGTGATTTGTGTATGGATTGAAGAAATGGGTGTGCAAGATTAAAGAAATGGGTTTCTTATATAAGGAAAAGATAGAGCCATTGGTAAACAGTCTCTTTTGAAGGCCATAATGATCTTTTTGTCCATATAAGAAAAAAATAATGGCATTTTGGTAATTGTGTAAACTTTTTTACATTTGGTCCATATAAGACAAATTGAAGGGCATATTGGTCTTTTCAAACAGTATCAGCACTATTCAAGGGCAACAAAGTCATTTGCCCTTTGCTCAGTCATGGTACTTTTAACGGAAACAGTTACAGAAGGACTAAAATTGATAATTTTACAAACTAGTGGATTAAAATAGAATTACATTAAACTAGAGGGACTAAAATAAGAATGTCCCTATAAAAAAATATATCTGGAAAAAAAAATTGCTCAAAAGTCAAAAGATCCTAGAAAAAAATGATTAAAAGGTGGAGAAAAAAAAATGCCCAAATTATCTAGAAAAAAAAAAGCCCAAACAAACTGAAAATTCAACTTAATCTTTATCTATTTCTACAAAAATTCATTCAACAAATTCCATCTACAACAAATGCAACCCAACATCCAACCATCTTTTTCATCTTCATCTTTTGCTGCGACCCCGACAATCACAACGGCAACGATAAGCTAAGAAACATCATACTAACACCAAACCCCGACCCAATTTCGGATCACCAGATCCATAACCGAGATTCAATTTGATGATGAATGAATGGAGGAGAGAGAGAGAGAGAGAAAGAGAGCAAGAGAGAGACAGAGAGGGATTCGATGAACGAACGAATGAGAGAGAGATTTGTAATTTTTAGAAATATTAAAGGTAAAAACGTCTTTTTGAGACTTGTCCCATGCCGAAGGTTTTGGGTGGTACAAGTTTTGGTAGTTTTAGTCATAACCAGTCCCGTCACGTCTCATGTTTAAAACACATCAAACGTGGGATAAAAAGAAATTGTCTCACGTTGTCCTGTCATGTACCATGTACCAAACACACCCAAAAAACAAAAACTGTTAGTATATTTGGGTATGGGTTGGACACCCAATTAGAGCCAAATCCAAGCCCATGTAAATCCTATGCAAAACCCATGATTGGGCCCATGCACCAATAACTGCAAGAGCAATTTTATTAGATGGCATCCGTTGGAGAAACAAAAAGGCACAAGTTTTGCAATTTATACACATAACGTGTATTTAGACAAAAAAGGATGTGAAGTCTGATAAATTTGGGTGTGTGCAATATGCAATAACATGCATATGTAGTGTGTGGCTGTGAAGTGTTTATGTACAATATGTATGAGTTCTGTGCAATACAACATGAGAGTGTGTGTATCGGTGTATGCAAGAACACAGAGTGTGTATGTGCCAATACAAAAGAGAAACATCAATAAAGAGAGAAACACAAGAAATAGATGTGGAGAAAATCTGTAGAATTTTCTCCCATCTTCAATCAGAGTGTGGGTATATGCATTGTGGCTAGAAAGACTTTTCGATTCCGTGATCGTTCTCAGACCGGTGATATAATTCCAGGTGTTTGATCCGCTTCTGCTGTAGAGATTCGGATTCCGTATGGTGAACGGTAATTATCCGAATTTCGTTTATGTTTATTTGTTTATTTAGAATAATCTTCAAAAACCGTTGTTGCCCCTTATTCGTGACAGAATAATGGGTCAAGGGGGTACGAGTGTCATTATGATTTTTCCGTAGGTTTCTGTATTATTATATATATAACCGGAGTAACTTTGTATAACTTGTAAATATTTATTTAGTTAAACTTAAAATTGGCTCCTAAAATAATTTTGGTCTTCCAGACTTGTACCACATAAATCAAAAGAAATTAGAGCTGATATTATCTCGTAGCTGGCCATTTCGACAGGTCCAACCTGGCAACATTGTCTACTAATTATAGCCACGTGTATGGTAGAGATTCAAGAGAGCAAAAGACTAAAAATACTTACAGCAGCGGAAGACCGAAACTCATCAATCAAAATCTGTTTGTTTCAAGGCCCACTGCTCCTTCGCCAGAACAGAACCAGACTCAGAGAAAAATAATAATAATCAGGTATGCGATCCATCACCAATTCACTTTCTCTATCTAGAAATCTCCACATTAACTTATCCACTGAATCCGATAATTCATGTGTTTCTTTTATGCTCTCATTCAACGAATTTGAAGGTGACTGGAATTACGATTTTTACAGTAATCTTACACTTTCTCTCACTAGAAATCGCATCCCATTTTTTGTAACTTTTAATTTGGTGGAACCGCAATTTAATTATTTTTGTGCTGTTGGATCTGTATTTGTTGATTATTCAGGCTCTCTCTTTCTGTCACACTTATCGCAAATTGTTTTTGAATCTAAAGGAATTTTAGTGTTGGGTTCTGATTTGCAGGTCTTTGAATTGGTGAAATTTTGCGAGTCTTTGTGTTTTTCAGTAGCAATGGAGCACGCTGAACTAACCACAGAACAGGTGAGTGATCTGATCAGTTTATTAGGTTGTTTCTACCGCTATCTATGTTTCCATGTAAGCATACAATATGTATATTTTCATGTATATTTGTGTATTCATAAGTACATCTATTAAATGATTTCTCATTGTGGAATCGAATGCTGCATTTCAGTTTTATTGTCTGAAATTGAAAATCAGGACTGCTCAATTAGGATTTTAGGAAATTGTAGGAGACAATATGGAGATTGTTGTAGACATGGTTGCTGATACTGATATCTTTTGCTACTCATTTGAATTTTTTGTAACTATGAGGTGTAGTTAATTTTCCAATATGAGAATGGGAAAAAATATATTTATTTTTAGTTTTCTTGTCTTTTTTGTTCCATCAATATAACCAGAGGGTCAAAGAGATTGCAATCAGTCTTTTTTTTGTTGTTGATATTTAACAGAAACCAGCTTACAATCTGTCGGAATACTGTGTTCGCTTCTTTATAGTTATTACAACCTAATGCCATTTATCATTGTTTTTGTTTGATCTTCGATTCAAGTGAACTCTTTATCTCGTGTAGTGTGTACCTTTGGTTTCTTTTTTTGTGGGAAAAAAAATTGAAAATATTATGTTGGTCTAGACTTTGATTAACATCTGTTTTTATGTCAAAGGTTTTGAAGAGGGACATCCCGTGGGAAACATACATGACAACTAAGCTAATTTCAGGAACTGGCCTTCAGCTGTTAAGACGATATGATAATAGATCTGAAAGTCAAAGGGCACAGCTGCTGGATGATGTAATGTTTCATCGCTCTTCTTAATCCTTGAGCTTGGTATTTGTATTTTTATATGTTCTTCTTTGAATCTTAAATTCAGCCTTATCACAAAGTTCTCTTATTATAAGGTATTCCAAACAGCCTTTTATTTCTTCATTGCAAAAGGCTTCAGTGCCTTATTATGTGGGGAAATGATTAATATGAATTAGAGTATACAAATGATATTTTAAATAGTCCATAATGTTATTGACACGATCATTGATTGACTCTTACAGGATGGTCCAGCGTATGTTCGAGTATTCGTTAGCATTTTACGAGATATCTTTAAAGAAGAAACGGTAGAATATGTTCTGGCTTTAATGGATGAAATGCTTACAGGTATTTGGTAGATTGTAGGTCTTTTCAGTAGTGTATGCATTGCAAAAAATTAACCTTTGTTTATTTCCTTCTGCAGCTAACCCAAAAAGAGCCAGATTATTTCATGATCAATCTGTCTTGAATGAAGATACATATGAACCTTTCTTAAGTTAAGTACCTGTACAACACTTTTAGAATTTTTAATTGTCGTTGACCATGTTCTCTTTTCAGATGCAAAATTCCTGATTGTATGTGTGTTGGGCTTATCACAGATAAGCACATAGACACAAGTTTAATACGATTTTCTTGTTGTTTATCAATATCTTCCAGCTGTACTTTTCTGTGTTTTATTCAGTATTCTTTTCTCTTTCTGAAAACTGGGAGAAGAAACAATTTAACTTTTCTTGAAGAAACAAATTACTGTTTAGTTTGCTAATGTCCTTAAAATTGGTGAAAACTAAAACAATCTACATTTTTGTCCATTTGCAGATTGTTATGGAAAGGTAACTGGTTCGTACAAGAGAAGAGCTGTAAGATACTAGCTTTGATTGTGAGGTACTTAAAACCTGATCCAGTTGCACAATGAATTGCAAAGTTTCAAGAAATCAACCACGTGACTTATTGCATTACAATATTAACTGTCCAATCATTTATGTGATTATAGTGCTAGACCAAAGACACAGGATAACATTGTTTCCAATGGAGAAGCCTCACATTCAAAGGAAAAATTCACTACCCTTGATGATGTGTTAAAAGGATTAGTTGAATGGCTTTGTTCACAGGTTAGTATGAAATTATGATTATACATTTCTTTGAATTCAGTAATCAGTGGGTGCCAAGTAATATAGTATGATTTATGAATGGAAAGTTGTGCACTATGGTACTTTTGATCGAGGAACACTAAGCATTTCAACTTATGTAGTGACACTTATCACTTATGAACAAAATTTGAGGAGAAGTTAATTAAAGAACAAACCAATTAGATATGTTCTCTAAATTCTATAAATTTGTAGGCTTGTTAGGTTTGACTTAACATAGGTCAACACAAATCTTTTATAAATTGATGTGATGTTTTTAAGTTGAATGAGTATGAAGTTGCAGAATTTTCACCTTCTTTTAGGCTCCTTCACCATTATAAGAACTCTAGCCCCAGTTGTGATGTTTAGAGTCAAACAAACTTTATCTTTTTCATTCTTCTTAAATTTTCTACAAGTATTCTCTTTCGTTCTTTTTGTTTTTTTGTTTTTATTTTATCTTATTTGTAGTGTCTTAATAATTACAACCTGGCCTAATTCACTCACTTATATCACGATCAAACCCTAATTCCACAATTCTAGCTTCTCCTCTATGAAATCCTAGTTTTTATAATTTATTTGAAGCTGAAATATAATTTCATTGCCAGATTCTGTAGCCTACAACATCAGAATCTTGTGGCTTTTAGATCTGTTAATCCTACTTCTAGTCTCCCACACATGGAATGTCACTAGATCTTTAACATTTTATTCCTTTTGTTAAATTTCGATAATGAAGACATCATAAACTTGGTCAAAAATGCTTTTGCTCTTAAGATTTGGTCGACATATTGCAAATCCTCCATCTACTTTATTGCATTATCAATATTGGTTAGTAGGTAATGTTTCTGAAGTGATGTTGTCAAAACACTTTAGTCATGATTGCCAATGTGTTATAGCTGAAGAAGCCTTCCCATCCTAGTCGTGGCATTCCAGTTGCTGTCAATTGCCTTGCAGCATTACTTAAGGAACCTCTGGTGAGATCTTCTTTTGTTCAAGTGGATGGAGTGAAGTTGCTGATTCCTTTAATCTCCCCTGCATCCACTCAGCAGTCTATTCAGGTACTTTGTCATACTCTGGGTTGCTCTTCTAATCCATTTTGAAAACTGAAGTTGGCACATCCAAATGCTGCAAATGGAAATATGGAATGCTTCAATGCTCACCATGTATTTCCTGCTACCTTTTAGGCTTTTAGTTTTGGAACTGATGAATGAAGTTCCCATGCTTCACTTTTGGTGGGCAGAAGTTATTTGAAAAGCAAAACTTCTATTATTGACAATTCAATTTCTTTCTGACAGCTACTTTACGAAACATGTCTGTGCATCTGGCTCTTATCATTCTATGAACCTGCAATTGAGTATTTGGCAACTTCCAGAGCCCTGCCGCGATTGATAGAGGTTGTTAAGAGTTCCACAAAGGAGAAGGTGAGGTCTTGTATGTTGATATATTTAGTTTATTTAGTTATACTTGGTCTTGGAGGGTATGTATAAGCATGTACCTGTCTAATATTTTTTCAGCTTTTCGCTTCCCCATCTCATCATTATTATTATATCTATTGTTCTCAAAATTGATTGTTACAAGGAGCACTGCAATGCCGGATTAGAATCATCAATCATCCAAGTCAATGTTTTCAATTATTTATATTTATGTTTTATATGGCCTTATGATAGAATGGACTATTTTTTTAATTCAAAAGAGCATATCTTATATTGACTTGCTTATTATGATGGTTATGTCAAATTCTGCTAGGTTGTTAGGGTTGTTGTTTTGACCCTGAGGAACTTGCTCCCCAAAGGTGCTTTCGCCGCTCAGATGATTGACCTTGGATTGCTTCAAATTGTTCAAAGTTTGAAAGCACAAGCTTGGAGTGATGAGGTAAGCGAAGTTGAAGGTTATACACACTTTTGCTTTCCTGCTTGTGTTTTCATGCAGTATTTAGTAAATAGATGAGTTAGATGAAGATCATAGAGCTATATGCTTTTATTCGATTCATTTGCTATGATAATATTTTTTTTTTTTTTTTTTTTTTCAGAAACAACCATTTGCTGGATGAATTACTTAGCCTAATGTTGACTTTTTGTCTTATAGAAAAATGTGATGATAACATAATGGGTAGGGATAACGCCACCATCTAGTTTCAGCTTAGAGAAGAACTCCCTTGACTGGGGTTTTTTTGCTACACAGCTATGGGGTTTTTTATTAAACTTTAAACAAGGTTGTTTTTGGCAGACAATAGGAGGATTCATCTACATTCAACACTAGGGGGTTGTTTTTGAAATAGTGTCATTATCTTCTTATGCGAAAAATTTCTTGACCTTAATATGGCTAGAGAGGCATCCTCACTTTTTTGGCTGAAACATTATAAGCTTATCCATATTGACATCACCCCTACAAATCAGAAAAAACACATATATAACTATTAAAAAGATGTTAAAACTGTTTATAGATGCAAACTTATTGATATATCATCTCAAGTGTAATTAAAGCAAATCTAATTGATATATGAGAGAATAATTTTGTCTATGGGATTGATTTTAAGTCTACTGTGATTGTTTTTTTTTTTTTCTTTCACAAATATATTAAGGTATAGAAAAAGAAGAAAATTGAATTGATTGAACTTACTCTATGGCAGTAAGGTAATTTGTCTGTGAGGTAATCTATGCTATTTCTGTATGCTTGTTGCATTCTGCAGTTAGTTGATAGAACTTTAACTGAAAATTTTAATAGCGCGGGTGTTTGAGAAAGTGGGTGTAGAAGGTTGTTTTTTGGTGGCAATACATAATGATAATGTTATTTATGTTTATTATTTAACCAGTACAAGGCATGCTTATTGGACTCTTTATAGTCCATACATTTATTCAGCTATAGAATTCTATTTGGTTATTGTTAAACTCAATAACAGCTTGTTTTGTTTAACTGGTGCACACACATCTTGATGTAGGACGGAAAGAGAAATCGTAGTATAGATGGAAGAACTTTAGAAAATAGGGAAGAAAACCGAAGGAAGTAGAAAGAAAGGAGATTGTGGCTTTTTATTCATTTATCAACACTTGACAACAAAGAACAATAAATATGCTATTTATAAACGACTAAACTTAATCAAAGAAGGTAAAGAAAATATATAAGAAATCTTAAATCATCAATTAAAAGTAATATCCTAAGAACAGCCTTAAAATCTAAATGGTAAGAAATTGCCAATTAAATCTTAATTATAATTAGATAATAAAATCAAAAGTATATCTTTTTCTTGTTCCCCATCACATCTCTTAACCTTTTTTAATAGTGATCCAGGTCTCTCGTATGTTCTTTATGGTGCTATCAAGATGTATTCTTTTCTTGTTCTCCATCATATTTCAGTTAAAAATCAAGATATCTAGCATTAAAGTCCAGATGCAAGACATTTTATGGCACTTGAACTTGATTAAACTCAGTTTCATAGTTCTTGTGTCGCCTGATAGTACTAACAACTTAACAAGTAACACTAACGATTTTCCACCTATGTTGCTGAGTTTCTTCTATCCTTTAATATAGTGATCTTTGCCTTGGTGTTATCTAACCATTTTAGAATATTTTATAGGATTTGCTGGACACACTGAATCAACTTGAACAAGGTTTGAAAGATAATATTAAGAGATTGAGTTCATTTGATAAGTATAAGCAAGAAGTCCTCCTTGGCCATCTTGATTGGTCTGCCATGCACAAAGATCCTTTGTTCTGGCGTGATAATATTACAAGCTTTGAAGAGAATGATTTCCAGGTACATTTTCAATCCATGGACACAATTTTCTGATTGACTTTCTACTACGTCCTTAAAAGTATCGAGCTGATAGTTTACATTTCAAATTTATGATGGGGCTTTTTATAAATAAAATAATTTTTTTTTTTTCATTGATGGACCAGTCAAAAAAATTACTCTGCCAAATATTGTGTTGTAATTATCGGCTATGGGGTCCTTTTCAGACCCTAACTATATACCGATCAAGTGTCGAATACATTCGCTCTCTTGCTTAAAAAATAATTTTGTTCAGAAAAAGTACATGACTTGTGTAAAATATTAACGTACAACTTTCTGCCACAGATTCTGAGGGTCCTCATTACAGTTTTGGATACATCCAATGATCCAAGAGCCCTTTCTGTGGCTTGCTTTGATCTCTCTCAGTTTATCCAGTATCATCCAGCTGGGCGAATCATAGTGACGGACCTGAAGGCTAAGGAGCGGGTGATGAAATTGATGAACCATGAGAATGCCGAGGTCACGAAAAACTCCTTGCTCTGCATTCAAAGGCTTTTCCTAGGTGCCAAGTATGCAAGCTTTTTGCAGGCTTGATCGGATTTTCAGCAATGTACACCATGCAAATGCTTATAATGATGCGAATGCATACTGGGGTTCGGTCATTAGGTTGTTTATTGAATATTTCCTTGTTCAGACATATCGCCATGAAGATGCTGTGAAAAATTAAATTATTTTATTGTATTGTGGAAATTTGTTAATGAGCTTTGAGCTGCGGAATAAAATAAATGTTTGTATTTTTCTTTTGGCTACTAGGTGAGATTTTTAGTTAATAAATAATACATTGTTGCTTAGCAGTTTGTAACTTTGTCTCAATATGTTTGTTCCTTTCTTATTTTTGCATACCTGCCTCCTCCAAGAATTCTTACTCCTAAAATTTCTAAAATTTCTTTTGAGTAGCTTTTGGCTTCATGTTTTTTATCTGCTTCAAATGATAAGGATTTTACTTGGGTTAACTGTCTTGCTTCTTTTGTTTTCTAATTCTCAAGAGTACTGAACTATTGATTCAAAAGCTAAATTAACATGATATTATTGGAGCCGGTGCAACCAATGGGTGGATACATGTCATGCATATGCACCCATTGGTTAAGGTGCGTTGCACCGGACGAATGTAAGATTTTCTCGATATTATTGATATTGATATGTATCCAAGTGATGTCTCACGGGAAGACAATTTGTGAGTCAGATGTTTATCTTACCGATACCAAATCTACAATACTTGTTGACAAGAAAATGCAATATTCTATCATTACCTAAAAGAAGTAAGAAAAATTAATCTAAAATTACAAATCCATCCATACATATTACAGTAAACCCTTTATAAAATAATATTATTGGGATCGAGAAAAATTATTATTTTAGAGGAGTTATTTATTTATCGATAAATGAATAATTTATTAACTTAAGAAGAGTTTTATGTTTTTATTACTTATATATGTATTATATTTTTGGGTCCCCTTTAGTGCACCAATACTCATATTATGATCGTATATATTTTTGTCACGATCACATTAAAATTTTGTTTTGTTGTATTTTGATATGATTACGTACAACTCAAAAGTAATCACATGCAATAATATGCAACAATAACCAATGTACAATAGAATGCTTTTATATTTTTTTTTTATCAATATATATATATATATATATATGACTTATAAATAATAGTAGTAATAATTATTATTATTATAATAAACAATGGATGATGTCAAACTATAAAATTTGACAGATGTAAGAACCATTAGAAGTATCTTATTAAAAATAATACACCGATGAAATTGATGTAGTAATCTTAAATAACTACTTGCTACAAAAAATTATTTTTCCAGTAGTTGGCCCAGAAGTAAGCCTCCAGGTTCTTAATGGGAAAGCATCCATCCGTTAATTTAATGGAACCAATATAGCCCTCCTTCCCAAAGTCAAAAACCCAACTTCCATCACAGAATTCAGACCAATATACCTATGCAGTGTGATATATAAGGCCATCACTAAGACCTTGGCCAACAAACTCAAGGATATCCTCCCATCATTAATCTCCCCAAATCAATCAGCCTTCATTTCCGGCCGACTGATTTTCAATAATGTACTAGTATCCTTCGAAACTTTATATTCAATTAGCTGTAAAAAAAAAAAAAGGGTAAGAAGGGTCTTATGGCGCTCAAATTGGATATGAGCAAGGCATACGATCGAGTAGATTGGGGTTTTCTCCGGGCTGTTATGTAGAGGATGCGATTCCCGTAGTCTTGGATGTCGGTGGTTATGGACTGCATCTCTTCGTCGAATCTATCCTTTTTGCTAAATGGGAAATTCGTTGGTTGTTTAGTGCCTTCCAGGGGTCTTCGCCAAAGGTGCCTAGTTTCCCCATACCTTTTCATTCTCTATGCAGAAGCTCTTTCCAGTCTGATTCGAAAATTGGAAGATAACGGGAAGTCTCTGGGTGTTAGATGCATTAGGGGCAGCCCCATTGTGAGTTATTTATTCTTTGCCGACAACAGCCTTTTTTTTCTATAAGGCATCGATAGACAACTACTCTATCATTCGAAATATCTTGGGTACTATGAAAGGGGTTCAGGCCAGCAGGTGAATTTACATAAATCCAAGATCACTTTCAGCCCAAATGTGACCCCTGATGTAAGGAAGGACATTTAAGGAATTTTTCTGATTCCTAACTCAAATACCCAAGACAAATATTTAGGTCTCCCGACCTTAGTTGGCCGCAACAAGAGGAGAATATTTGATGACATTAAGGAGCGAGTCTAGAAAAAAATCCGAGGCTAGAAAGGTAGTATGCTTTCTTTTGGAGAAAAAAAGTTCTCATTAAAGCAGTTGCTCAAGCAATTCCAATTTCCAACATATCTTATAAGCATGTTTTAGCTTTCGCTTAGACTCTGTAAGGAATTGGGTGCTCTAATTTCAAATTTCTGGTAAGGATCTAAAGAAGGCAAAAGGAAAATTAGTTGGGTCAGGTGGGAGGATCTTTGCCTACCCAAAAGCCGTGGAGGTTTAGGCTTTAAAGATATGTTCTTGTTTAATCAGTCTCTCCTAGCCAAGCAAGCTTGGAGTATTCTTAAATGTCTGGAAACTTTGGCTGCTAGGGTCCTTAAGGCTAAGTATTTCAAAAAAGAAAACTTCCTTGAAGCCTCCCTCAAGCCTGGATGCTCCTATATTTGGATAAGCATAATTTGGGGAAGATCCATCCTCCACAAAGGGTTGCGCTGGAAGGTGGGAAATGGTGCCAGTATTAAAGCTTTCGTAGACCCGTGGATTCCAAGGCCTTCAACTTTCAGACCAGCCTCCTTTGGTCTTGACCCAAATCTGATGGTTGCTGATTTAATTGACCATGATAACCATTGTTGGAATGTTGGTAAACTGAGGAACTTTTTTCTCCCATTAGATATTAAAGCCATTTCCTCCATTCCCATCAGTTTTGGGGGAAGAGATGATGTTCTAGCTTGACATTTTGACACAAAAAAAAAAAAAAAAAAAAAAAAGGGATTTTCACTATTAAGAGTGGATATCAAGTAACTTTAAATAACAAAATTCAGTCTTTTTCCTCAAACTTTTTAGCTGTCTGCAAATGGTGGAATTCCCTTTGGAGCCTCAATATACCTCCCAAAATTATGATTTTCGCTTAGAGAGCCTGCCGAAATGCCTTGCCTTCTATTCTTAATCTGTTGAATCGAAACGTTGTTGATTTTGTTGTTTGCAAGTTGTGTGGTGGTAGTGTGGAGTCAGTGGAACATGCTCTTCTTTTGGTGCAATTATGTGCAGAAAATTTGGGGCTACACCAGATTTGATTAATTACTAAATAGCTACAAGAAGCTCCCGGTGATTAAAGTGTTGTCAGCTTTGCAAACAAGAATTGATAAAAATGATCTGGCTAATATTTGGGAGAATAGAAATGCCATGATCAACAATGGGAATATTAGGAAGCCGTTTGATCTGGTGCTATGGGCAGGTGATTTTCTCTCTGAATTTCAACACTCCTCTTTGGCCTTAGACCCCCCCACCCCAATAAGGTGATTTTTATCTGAATTGATAAAAATGATCTGGCTAATTTTTGTGTTATTCTATGGTGTATTTGGGAGAATAGAAACACCATGATCAACAATGGGAAGATTAGGAAACTGTCTGATCTAGTGCTATGGGCAAGTGATTTTCTCTCTGAATTTCAACATTTCTCTTTGGCCTTAGAACCACCCCCAATCGGTTCCCTAAAGCTTAATACTGATGCTTCTATCCATCCTGATGCTTATATCATTGGTGTGGGTGCTGTAATAAGAGACAATTGTGGCTTAATCATTGTGGCTACTTCTAAGCCATTGAAAGGTGTGTTCTCGACTGAAATGGGGGAGTTCCTAGATTTGCACGAAGGCCTGCTTTTGGCCAAACAGCACAACCTCATCGTCCATCTTGTTGAAGTTGATGTCTCTATCGTGGCATCTGCTCTTAATTCTTCTTTGTCTAATCTTGGGGATGCTTGTTATGTAATTCTTGATATTAAAGCCTTGTTTGAGGAGGTGGGTGTGGTTTCTTGCTATGCTATTCCCCATAACGGCAATAGGTTGATCAAAATCTCACCTCCTTGGCTTACTCCTATGTTAAGGAGTCTTTTTGGTTGAATATCAGCCCCCATGTATCTTTCCCTTCTGTTTTTTTTTTTTTCTACAAAATGAAAAAAAAAAAAAAAAATCGAATGTAGTGTATGCATTGCAAAAAATTAAGGATGATGTTGAGTTTTGTTTAGGTATGATCTGAATTGAGAAAACATAAATCGTAAGTAAAAAGTTCATTAATGTATATTATGAATTTTTATGTGCTATTTATTTTATATAATTAATTAATTATTAATTTATATATTCGTTGTGCCCAAGGATTTTTTTAAAATTATTCTCTTATACATTTAGCGAGGTTATTATTTTAGTACATTAGCTCGTGTTAGGACTGAAAGATTTTATTATTTAAGCGAAGTTATTAATTTATTGAACATTCATATTTATCGAGGTTTTACTGTAGTTTAAAATTTTAATTTAAAAATAAAATCCATCTATATATATTAATACATTACAAATTAAGTATGATAATTTTAGATAAAATCCTAACGATAAAGGGAAAAAAAAAAAAAAAACATCTATCAAAGCATAAGTTATCTAGAAATTCTTCCACGAACAATCTCATCTCACTCTCATCTATTATTAAAATTATATATGATTCTTCTTCTTCTTGCACGTAATCTTGATTTTTATCATATAATTGAATCTCAACATCAACCATGAACTTGCTGCTAATGAAATTATGTAAGTCATTGAAGCATGAACAATAGTTACTTGCTTATCAAACATAAAATTATGTGTGTTGCAAAATTCTTCATTTCGCGTTTCGCACACAAAATGCTACATGTAAAATTAGACATTACAAATCTAATCTATTCCTTCACATTAATCATAGTATAAAAGACTAATATTTAGAGTAATGAAAATACAGTTTTATCATATGCTCAATGTGGCTCGATGTTTCGAACGCTCATTTTACATGACAATATTTTAGGTTTGAATTGTCGTAGCTGCAAGTGATATATAATAATAATAATAATAATAATAATAATAATAATGAAAAAAAAAGAAGCTACAAACATAGGGTTAAATCATGGGAGCCGATATTTACATCCATAAATACGATAAGCACACTCATATTTTAATAAAAAATTTAATTATAAAAATATCCCAATTGGAATTTACCAATAAGGGCAAATAATTTTAATTAAAAATAAACAAAATACTATTTATAACCATTAATTACACTCATATCTTAAACTATATCACTTTATTAAATAAAAATAAATAAAAAATAAAAAAACCTAATTCAACCTTAATTCTAATTTTTTTTTTTATTCTTTTTTTTATTTATTTTTTATTTATTTTTTTTTTTTTAATAAGAACAGAAGTCCAACGGAGCCAAAATCTCTCATTATCATATAACAAAGTAATGGAACAAGAATTTTCAGAGGACTCCGATTATATAGATATACGTATTTATTTATTCTTCTTATGAACTCTATCAATGAAAAAAAAGTGAGAAGTATTTTTTTTTTTTTTTTAAAAAGATAACAATACATATCCCATTATTGGAACAATTATCGAATTTTTGTAATTCTCAACAGAGCATGAACAATGTTGGAGTCGAATGTACTATAGATTACAATAGTGAATTTACAAATTACGAGGTATACATTATATCAAAATTTAATTTTTATAGAAGAGAAAACAGACTTAAATTATTTTTTACTTGAAAACTGAATTTTTGGTGTTCTCTCTGAATTCGAAAGAATCAAAGTAAGGTTTCAAATTGTTGTTTTAGTGGGTGTTTGTTGTTTGGGTTCGTTGTGGCTTGTTGGTTTGTTATTCTTTTATTCCCTATTTTGGTTGTTGATAAACTCTTGCTAATTTTTTTTTTTTTTTTAAAAAAAGAGGTTATTATCATAGAAGAAAGTTTGTACTGGATACAAGTTTGATCATGTAGTGTTTGCTTGTTTCTCTATTTATTTTTTTTTTTGTTGGAAGAGTAATCGTTATTTTCCAATCGTTATTTTCCCTGTCGTAATTGTTGTTAAAATTTCTCACATACCTCACATGAACAACTTGACATTGCACTAGGTGATAATGGAACCATTGATGGCCAGGGATCGGTTTGGTGGGATTGGTTCGGTTTGGTAGGATTGATTCAACTCTAAGCCCTTAAATTAATGTGATATGATCACAAGAGACATACATGGGTGCAAACATGATACTCCCATGCATTACACTCACTCTCATACAAGTGGAATTACTTAGTCAATAATTAATTTGTTATTAGATTGTTGTTTGTTATTTTGTTGTAGTGGTTGCCAGTATCTCGTTATAGTGTATATAATGGGTGTATAACCGATACATCATGGGCACATATAGCCGGTGCCATTTTCCCGATTTTCCCTTAAAGTTCTGCACGTTGTTATTTCCATTGTTATGTATAATTCTGTTGTAAGAGATGATCTATTTATAGACATGAATCAAGTTAATAAAGCATCAGAAAATTATACCAAAATCCAATCTTCAAATCTCTTCTTCTATCTTTCTAATTTTTCCCAAGTCCGAATCGTAGCATACAGCCGTCCTCATTTAGTGAATTTTGTATCATCAGAACACATAGTTGTTTCAAACCTTACTTTCTTGAATTCTCCTGCATATAATATTCATCCAGTCTATTGTAGGTATATTGGCTAAAGCAACTAAGACTTCATTGTTCATTGTTACATTCTTTAAATTAGTAGACCTTTTCTTTTTTCTTTTTTATTTTTATTTTTATTTTATTAGGTGTGTTAATAACCTATGATAGTTTATAAATAAATTGAAGAAAATATTAATTTAAATAAAGGTATTATTGATATTAAGATGAGTGTTTACGGTAATGTTTCAAATTAAAATTTTAGACATGGATACACTTTTAAATATAAATGTGTTTATGATATTTATAGGTGTCAATATCCATATCCTTAAATCATTTGTGCAGTAATTAAAAAACATTTAATTTTTCATTATAAAAGAATAAACAAAATTGATATAAACCATTAAATTAGAGTAGTAGACTGTTTCAGTGGTTTGTCCTTTGGGGTATAGGAGGGCAGGCAGAGAAAATGGAGAAAGTGAAAGAGATGGAGAAGGAGAAAGAGAAGGTGTGTAAGAAGTGTAACAAAAGCTACACTAGTTCTTCCAACACCTCTTCTTCCTGCCGTTTTCATCCTTCCTTCTTCGTTTGTCGTCGTCACGACGACCAAAAGAGGTACGCATTCATCATTGATCATAATTTTACATACCCTTTTTTTCAATTTCGATGCTTGCTTGATTTTTACTTCAATTACAATTATATTCAGTTACACGATTGTTTGTTTTGGAAGGAAAGATGTTAAACACTCCTTTACGGCCCAATTCTTATTCATGTTGTTTGTTTATAATGTGAAATTTTAGAAATAGTGGACTGGACATGAGCTATATTTAATGTAATCTAGGGAATCTTATTGCTGCAATCACAAAACTCATTAGAGTATTCTGGAGTCTTACAAACGGTTGATGGGATCTTTTTCAAAGATCAAAGTTTTTTTTTTTTGGTGGGTAATTTGAGGGCTATTGGCTGTCATAGTGGAGCTATTTTCACATTTTTAATGCTACAGCTACAGATATCACCATTATCTAAATATTGATGAGAACTACACCCAATATACATGTGCGATATACCATTTTGTACGAAGATGACTTACAGATTTTAACTTTGATTACTGCTATAGTAGATATTTTCCAAACAAGCTCAAAATAAAAAAGTAGTCTGGTCACCTGCCTTTTTTCCGAATAGTAATATACTATTATTGGTTGTTGCTCCTCATTTCCTGGTCTGTGTTAGCATAGCAGAAGTCAAGTACATTTTGTTGATGACAATCTTATATGGTAGATTGTAATGTGAAAGGAGAAGTTCTGATGTTATTTAGGCAACCAGGGTGGGTCAACTCTAATGGATATGAGGTGCACACATAAATTGAATCAACAGAGATATGGAGGCCAACGGGGAGGGGGTTTTCTTCTTTGTGGTTATGGTGTTTGCCTGGTAAACTGTTGAAGTTTAAGGTCCTTTGGCTGAAGCTTTAGGAGTATGCAGTGGATCCCCTAACCTGTCAGATTTGCTAAAAGACCAGTAGAACAAACTGAACTCTCATGACATTTTAAATTTTTCTTCCATGTTGTATAGTACTGGTGGGGTTGTAAGTGTGTTGATGTCTGACTGCTGTGGTGGCAGTGAAGTAGCTGGTTTTGGTGAAAGGCGGTGAAGTTGATGACAGAGGACAGAGATGGGGTTGGTGATTGTCATGATTAGGTTTGCACAATCAAGCCTTAACTAGCATTGTTAATGCTAATTGCTATTTGGTCCATGAAACTGTACAAATTTTCACAATTGTTTTCTGTTTGAATTTTATTGTTCATCATTTTGAATGGGAAATATGAATATCGTAAGTGCTGAAAATTGGGTGCCCTTGTTTATAGCTGGTGTTTTGTTTAATAACTTTTATGGTGACGGCTATTGTGTGTGAAGATGCTGTTGTACATGGGTGTGTTCTTGTTAGCAGTTTCACTGTTCTGCAGTATTATACTTAATCTGCTGCTGGTGCCATTAAAATTAAAATGTTGAAGAGGTGATTGTGTAGAAGCAACATGCTGTTTTGGTGGCAGCAGTGGAAGATGATGGTGCTGGTATGGCAAATGTCATACCTCATTATGAAACAAATAATAAATAATACAATTTCTTAACGATGATCTTCATTTTTTGTCCTAGAAGGTTTGATAGCATGCTTCATCATTTCAACATGATTTTTTTTTTTTTTTTTTTGCTTAGCTTTGCTTTGTTACTTCTAGATTTTCAAAATTTACCTTTTATGTGATATTAGTTTATATAAATTGCTTATGTTGCTTTTGTGTGGTGGAAGCAAACTCGGTTGGGCCTTAGTGGTGTTTGCATTAATTTCCATATATTTGAAGTTGCGAGTCCAATCATTTGAGTGTGATACTTCATCCAATATCTTGAGCTTTTCTGTTTCTATTAAATTTTATTTCTGTTTGACTTTGATTCAAGAATGTAGTGGGTAGTTTTATCTTTTTGAGTTGTATTATCCCCTCCGATGTTCTTTTCATAGTTTACATGTTTTGTTGGTTTATAAGAGTTATGACATTGGTCTTCCTTCATGGCACAAAGCTATAAAATATCTTTTCTTTTTTTCTATAAGTTACTGGTGAGACATAATACGATGGATATTTATTTTATTTTAATTTAATTAAGGTGTGCACTGCAGTATTGTTTCATAGCTGGTCACCTTTCTAATTTATTTTGTCGCACATGAGTTGCTTTGCCTGGTTGTATAGTGACTAGTGAGGGGAAAACAAGATACAACATGTTGAACTCTCTTTGGTCATGGGACTTGGTAAGGACTTGTATGTCGCTGGATTTCAAGTAATAGGTAGTCCAACAGTCTTTTTTGTGTTTAGATTCCTTTCTATTCATATGGAAGGAAAGTATGTTTCATTTGATGAGTTGGAGCTCTATTTACAAAAGGGATGGGGAAACAAATCAACAATGAACCATCTTTTGCATCCTTTCTTGATTGCTAGAGATGTTTGGCCGATGTTCTCTCTTTTTGGCGTATGTTGGGTTGTGCCTTGAAGGGTGGTATTGTTAGAACGTTAAAGAGGCTAATATGTGGTGATAATAGTTATATTGCTAGGCAAATTCACCTCTTCATTTCCACTGGATCTAATTTGCAGGCCTATGTTCTCTCTTTTTGGTGTCTGGTATTATGTGTAGTTTTTTTTAGTTTCCACTAGATCTCATTTGCAGGTTCTTCATCAGAATTTTAGATGTGTTATATTTTCTTCCCCATTTCTTTGTTTATGTCTTCTATTCCTTCTTTTATGCTCTGGTTTGCACTTCGTTCTGGTCTTTTTTTTTTTATTGCATATGTTATTTATAGAAAATTTATTCATTCCCTTTGACATTGTATGCTCGTATGTGCACACATGCATTGGCCTGTTTTAAGATAAAATTGTAATACATCTTATAGAACTGATTGGTGTGACTATTATTTTCTTAACAATGTTCAGAAGACAAATTTTTAAATTTAACCAAGTAGGGGTGAATTTATGCATAGTTTCTATAGAGATCCAAGAGCTATGATTTATATACCACAGATGTAGACAGGATGTTGGCTTGATCTTCTTCTAGACCTCTGGTTTTATGAATAACTGCTCAGCAATTTTTTTTTTTTGATGTCTCTTATGTTTGGTCGTCTTCAGAGTTCAGACCATATAAACAGGAAGAAATTCTTGAATGAGTTGTGTGTTAAATCTGGTAAGTTTGACATGTTGGGTTGTTTATACATTGAGTGTGAAACAATAATAGGCTAGAAAAATTCTTAGGAGTGTTCGAGGTTCAGTTTGTTTGGTTTATTCTCAGGGTTTAAACATTGAAACCAAACCAATCATGTGAGAGCACCATAAATGCTTGTGATTTCTTATAGGTGTTATGAGTTCATTGAAGACATTCTTTTCACATTTGCTTTTTATCATGTGAGAGATGGACAGAACCTTTCAAGTTGACATGTAATGCTTGTGATTTCTTGTAGGTATTATGAATTGGGACCTGATGACCCGCCTTATGCTGCCAAGTTCTATGACTGCTGCGGAGCCGAGGATCCTGAAGCACCTGGCTGTACCTCTAATTTCCATGTCTCTTATGATGACGATTGATGTAATATTTCTCTCATCCATCACCTAAATATTTACTGTATATTCAATAGTACTGTTGATATCTCCATTTCTTTCTGAGTTGACTTGGCTTGAAAATAAAATCCTTATTAGAATTTCACTTTTCGGCCTCAATTATTATTATTTTTTTCTAAGTTAGTTTAACTTGAATTTCATTTTCAATTTTTCATCTAATGATCCAAGTGTAATGCCCATACATGCCTTTACTTGGGTTTTGATGGTCTTTTTTTTTCTTAGGTGCTGCATAAGTTGTGCTCTATCTTCTGTTGGAGCTTTTGGAATTAATGATGTGTTTACTAATCAAAAATCCTACTGAGGAAGGGGAATTAAGTTCCTGATTTATGAATTTCATTGTTTAATAAATTTCTAGAGAATTAAATTCCGTAGACTCCACTCACAAATCAGAAATTAAGTTCTTTTTCTTGATTGCAAAAGGAATTCATTATATTTTTACTAAAATATCCTCACTTAAAAATAAAAATAAAACAATCTTTTCATGATTATTGATTTTTGTTTTTAATTTACAATTTACGTAAATTATATCGGAGTGAGTCCTAGAAAATTGCACAGAATGTAAAAGTTGCATGAGTGGAGTGAGTGAGAAGATGTGAATTAGAGAAAGTGTGATTGGCGTGGAGTGAATGAGGTTGACAAAACAATCTTGAAATTCTAGCTGGACTGCTTGTGTTTCTGGACTGGTATTACATCTCGTCTTTGTATTGCATTTTTCATCTGTTTTTTTGTTTTTGTTCCCCATGTGCTTTACAGTTGTTTTGTTCTCAATTTCATATATATATATATATATATATATATATATATCGGACTCGTTCTTATCAAGGCATCCTTATATAACTTTATCAGGATATTGAATATGAGCTACTCATTTATAAAAGTGATTTGAGAAGTGTATATATATTAAGTCAAAGTATGTAAAACGAGTGGTTTACATTCAATGTCTTTATATAATTTTATCAGTACATATTTATAGGAAAATTTTCGTATATATATATATATATATATATATTGTCTTTAAATACTACCTGGATTTTGTTTACTAAACATTCTTTATTTTATATCAATTTAGTATCATCCATCTTCTTGCATGTACTGGGTGATGAATGATTATGGGTTGGATGTCTGTAAGCGTTTCACTGTTTGTATGAATGATGATGCATTTGATTGTAAGAGTTTCAAGTTTCATCTCACCTTTTTTATTCATTTTTTTTTTTTTTTATATAAAAATTATTATAAATTCTAGAGTGAGGGAGGAGGATATGAGATTGAGGGGCTTACCACTGTAGCACCCCAACTTCTAACATTTAGTAGCTTTGGTTAATATTTGATTATTATCACAAAAACTTGAAAAATAAAAATAATAGTAATGTGATTTTATAAGCAGAAGGTGTTTAAGGGTGATTGATATGTTCCAAAGTCTACAAAATTGAGGACCAAAGAGAAAGAAAAGAAATGATTGTATTGGCAATGGTTAAAGACCAAAATAAGATGAAAGTTGAAACATAACATGTAGAGGTCATGTGGTTTGCTTCAATGCATTATTTTATTGTTACTTTACAATTTACATTTAATAAAACAATTTTTTAAACAAGTTAGAAAAATCTGTAAAAGTTGGCTTTTGTTTAGAATTTTTTTTTAAACTTGGCTTTAAATCAGGCTGGCAGCAGAATAATCAATAATTGAATTGGAAACCAACTCAATCTTTGTTTGGTTTGCATGAAGCAACCATGTTGGCAGATTTTCAATATCAAGTTATAACAATTAATTATTACAAATCTTATTCTAATGTCATTCTACAAATTAAGTTAAATAATGGTGAATGTTTATGAATAGTTTATTTATTTATTTCGATTTTCGATCATATAATACAACTTAAACTTTGGGTATTTTCAAACTGAATAAACGCCATTTGCGGGTATCATAAAATATCTCATCTTTACTAGGTTCGATATTGTGCATGTTTAATTGAGTACGACAATTTTTTTTAGTAAAGCCAAGGCAAATTTTTTTTTTTTTTTGAAACATTATATTAATTCGAGATTTAGGGTGGGAGGCAGATTCAAACCTACAATCTCTTGATATAAATGTGAGAGTCAAACTACTAAGCCAACTCATCCTGGCACATTTGAAAGCTATTAAACAAATATTACATTATCTAAAACAAACTCAAAACTATGACTTATGTTATCTTTCCACAATAGAACCTCTATAAATTAACCTCCTATAAATTAATATCATCTCTAAATTAATAAAAAAAAAAAAAATCATGGTCCTGACTCGGGCCATTGTAAAAAATTAATAAACCCCACTATCGTAATAATTAATAATTTCTTTTTGAAATATAGTGTAAAATTTTTGTTCAAACCATCGCATAAATTAAAAATTTCATAAAAGTACAAAATATATTATATATTATTCAAGAACTAGAAAAATACTTCAAGATTCTAGTTTGCATTAGACTACCGTGTTTAATAGGTTTGCCTTCATCCTTCATATTTTGAATTCTCACCAATAAGTTATTGTGATCATCTTTTTGTTGTAACCAAAGCATTTCAATTAAATTTAGCATTTCAACAGCCTTACTCGTAGAAATTTTAGATACCTTATGACTATCGTTGTCGTCATCATCTATCTCAAGTCTTAACCACACCATAATTATTCTGTTTTGTGATATCATTGATGATACCCTCTTCAATTATAGTGTAACACACTTCTTCAAATTTTGTGGTAGATAATACACTATGATATTCTCTTTGGTTAGAGTGTAACATACTTTTTCTTCATGTTTTGTGGTAGACAGTGCACTATAGTATTCTTGAATTAGATGCGATTATGTAGCTCTTCGTCAAATTAATTTGATAAGCGGCACTAACGGCCGCATTCATATTATTAATCAGATAGAATCTAGCCTCTAGGGTAGTGTGTCATGTGTGGACCATACAACATACCTCAGGTATAAGTGGGCGGGACCATCCATCCACCAAAGATTTTCTTTTGTAATGGGATAAGAGATGGTATTTAATTTATTTATTTTATGTAAAGAGTTATTTATTTATTGTTTAAATAAAATAAAAAGAGTTAACATCCAACTTGCCGTGAGTTGTATGCTTAATGATTAAATCTGTTAGCTTAATTACATCTTCAAGACAACGTGGCCACTATTCTGCTATTCAAATTACTCTCTATAAAACTAATAGACAAATTATAATTATTATGGAATATGGAGAGGAGATACTAATGTTGATGTCATTATCATTTATTACCCCTTCAATTTATAGATTATCTCTATCAAACAAATTAATAAATCTTATGATTCGGATCCATTTAATGTCGGATTTTTTAAACACTATAAAATAAATTAATAAATTAATAAAATAAATTAATATATTAATTTATTATCAAATTAATAAATTAAACAAATTAATTTATGCTTCGATGACTCGGATCCATTTAGTGTCGGATTTTTTAAACACTATAAAATAGATACAAAACAGTCTAAAGTAAGACAATCTCAATTATATATAATCCCAATAATTTTTATTTTTTCAATTTTTTGTAAATCTCAAAATACATTATCAAAAAATGTACATGATAATACTTTTTCAGAAATTGCTTCTTGTACTTGGAAAAGGCAACATTCTCGTGTACTGATGGTAAGTGGTAAACTAACACAAGTCTCAAATCCTCCTCCCCAAAATTTTATTATTATTATTATTATTGACAATTACTATTAATTCTGGACTATTTTTTTTTTTTTTTTCTTTGAAAGTTTTCATCATTGGTAGGATTCAAACCACCGACCTGTGAGTCATTTACTTAAACGGCTAAACCTTAAACTCTATCTACCAACTGATCTACTCCCATGTTGGCTTTTCCTCCTCAAGTTATAATAAAGAAAATAAAAAAATTAAACATTCTCATTTATATTAATATGATTAATTAATTAATTAATAATCCTTAACTTATAAGGATGAAGTACGTTATCATAAACACATCAAAGTTTTGGAGTTGATAAGAATTTGTACCGAAACGAAACTATTGAAAAGGATAGGAATTTTAGCAACCATGAAAGCTCTGAATCTAAAGAAATGTTTGGTTAATGGTTACAACCCAATTAAGGTAAAATCCCACCTAATAGATAATAATTAATGATAATAGAAAGAAAATAGAATGTTTTATTGGTTGCCGGTCAGCTTCTCATCTTTGCCAATGTCCAAGTCCAACCATCCAAATTATAGGTTGAAATATCGTTTTTTACGCCATGTAAATGGATTAGATAGCTTCACCTAAATGATCAATCCTTTTTGAATTTCAAGAGAGTCGTAGGGTTATTTATCAACGTTAGATGATTTTATTTGGTCTGATTATACACAAAATGCATGTGGTATATATATATATAAATAGTTAAGTGGAGGAGATATTTGGAGATTTTGAAAGTAAATTAAGCAATGAAAGAGTGTCTTTTGCAAAAGAAAGTGCTAGTCATGTGGGTGACCTAGACTGTATACTTCTTATAAGTCATCAATGAATAAAGTTTTTATCTTGTTTATCACTTTTCAAAGCATAATAACTATCATATATGATATATATACCCTTAGATCAGATAAGATTTTAAAGCCTGTCAATACTTCAATCTCTCTCTATTTATATATGTGTCATTATTAATCTTTCATTACGTACTTAATGATAATATAATGCTCATTCTTGCAATTTTCATTAAGTTTACTTGAGTTTAAGAGATTCACTTAAACTGTATGGCATGAATATTATTTGAAAATGATTAAATTAAGGCTACGTTTGGGATTGCTTTTACTTGAGAAATAAGTAATTATTTCTCAAGTTTTGAATAAATAGGTGTTTGGTAAACTTCCTAAAAGCAACTTATTTTACAATTTACTCCTCAAATAATCAACTTTTGAGAAGTTGGTAGAGAATGTGCTTTTGGAGGCAGAAACTAGCTTATTGTTGCGCAATGTTAATAATACCCTCAATATTTAAATAGAAAGATAATAATACCCACACATTAAGTAATTGTATTTCAAAAAAATTATAATTCAGAAATTTTTTTTTTGAAATTTTTAATCCTTATTTATTTTTTAAGTGAGTTGACTCGGTCATAATTTTTTTTTTGTTTAAATTTCTTATTTATTTCTTTTTATATGCTTTATATTTATATTGTTAATGATGTCTATTTTAGTAATTTTGTTCAACACATTTTCTATCTTTTCAAAAATTAAGCGCTTTTAAAATTTAGTTTACCAAACACTTACTAATTTTTATATAAAGTTGATTATTTCTTAAATTAAGCTATAAGCAGGTTTTTTTTTTTCCAAAGCAAAGCAAAACAATCCCAAACATAGCCTAAGTCAAAACTTGTTAATATTTAGTTACTCAATTGTGTAGATATTTCAATTAGTATTACACTAAGGGGTCGTTTGTTTTTTTATCTGAAGACTGAATAGTCCTGAATTTTACTGAAGACTGAATAGTGACTTAAATCTGAATCTGAATGACATGTTTGTTTTTTTTTTTTTTCCTCACATCTGAATATACTGTCAACATGTTTCTTTTTTTAAAATAAAATTATCTGAAAAGAAATAATTTTACATCTATATCCATGTTAAACAATTAAACATTTAATATATAATAAAAACAATCCAAAAATAATAATTATATATGAACACATATGATCATGATCTTCTTCTTCGATTACAAACAAACTTTATTTTTACTATGAAAAGAAAAAGTTTTTTTTTTTTTTTTTTCAAAAAATAAAAGGAGCAACAAGAAAACTCATATAAAACACTCTAAAAAAATGATAATATATAAATACACCACCATAATATCATAATAAAGTATTGATATTAAACACCAATATGAGAAGTGATTAAGGTTCTTTTTTATTTTTAAAGCTATTTTAAATAAGCAATATATTAAAATAAAGATTTATATACAATATATAATAATGATGAAATTGGAGATATGTTATTTATAGAGGATGGTATTGGAAGAAAAGATTTTGGACTGCATTTAATGTAATTCAGCGATTTACAATTAAGTAAAAAGTCATTATTTTTTACTTTTTATTTTAAGTTGTTATTTGGTATTTTAAAGTTGTTTGACCATTTAAAAAAACAAACAAAACAACATAATAATTATGATTCAGACCCATTAAGTTTTAAGTGGAAAAAACAAACAATCTCTAACTTAAGAATAAATTTGTATATTTTTTTTTTTGCGCTTTTGACAGATAATTATCTATAAGTGAATAATATATTGATACCCAATCAACATAATATGGATGTGATCGGTTGGAATGTAACATAAAGTGAGTAAATTAAGGAGATAGATAACTAGATAACTAACCTAATGGATTAAGCCGTATAATGTAATAATTAATTACATATCTCAAAACAAAGATACTAATTACAAATGATATGATATATATTATCAATTGTTGGTATGTTTCTTTTCAAACCAAAAAAAAAAAAAAATTGTTTAAATGAGATCTATTTAGTTTAAAAACTACATCAATACGTAAGATTTATAATTAAAATATCAGACTGTCAAAGTTATATTGAGATTTACTTAGATTAAACACTATTGCGATATAGACATTACTTGATTAGTCATGTAAATCATGAGAAACTTGCTAGTTGCTATGACTTTTAGGTTTACATCGCAAGTCATACTTCATATCATCCTAATGCCATTTGTCTTTATTGTTTTGGATAAACTTTGAAATGAGTAAGTATTATATTATATGACTTTAATTTTTCGTATACGTTGTGAAACCGCACTGGACAATAATACTATTACATGAAGTTAAAGGAGTCCGAATTTAATGTTGCCTTGCATAATATTGCTTGACAAATGAGTCATACTTGATTTTGAATTTTTATTCTCTAATTGTACATAAATTTAATTTATCATTTTTTTTTTTAATTTTTGAAATTTATCCTAAAATTTCCTTTAAATCCCCCTCAATATTTGTTTGTTTCCAGTCTAAATTTATTTTATAAAAGAAATCTCTTATGGTTTGAAATTCTCTATATTTATTTAATCAACAACAGTTTTAGGTAATATATATATATATATATATAATCAGAACCGTAATTATAATAATTTTACATATTTAACTCAGTAACATAATATAATCACGGTATTTTAAGATTGATAGACTAAAAATTTATATTATATATATTATAGGGGTAAATACATTGAACTCCCTAGAAGTTTGACATAAATATATATTTTTCTAGTTGTACTTCCTTATTTTAAAATTGAACTACTAAAAAGATCAAGTTACCTTTAATTATTAAAATTGAAAAATGAAGATATATATTTTTTATTTTTATAAAATGACAATTAAATGAAATTAATTGAAGATAATCCTTTCGATGGAACATAAATTAAAAAATAATTTTAAAATGGAAAAAAAAAAAACTATTTTTAAAAATTTAAAATTATCTTTATTTTTAAATTAATATTTTTACTATTTTTTCGATTTATAATTTATAATCAATTTTTTTTTTTCTAAATTATAAACTATTTTTACTATCCTTTACCATTTTTATTTTTATTTTTTATATAACAAGATTATCTTCATTTTTTAAATTTAATAACTATTAGTATTTTGATCATTTTATTAGTTCAATTTTAAGAGTAAGGGAGGTTTGAGTAGATAAATATATATATATTTGTTCTTCGACTTTATTTGGTAAGAGGGAGGGAGGGAGGGAGGGAGGGTGGAAGGAGAGCTTTAATTCCTTGTTTGGTTGGAGAGACAAGAGAGAGGAGAGGAGAAGAGGCGGGATCTCTCATCCTTCCGGACCTACCAAAAGCAATCCTCCCATCATTGGGCGGATGAAAAATGAGGGGTATAATGGGAGAAAAATAACAATAATACCCTTCAGTTTTTTATTACCCTCTAATTTATAAAAGGATAATATAATAAATTTATAAATTATATACTAATCAATCCATTCAACTCTGTTTTCAATACCAAATGACATAAATGATATATATTATCCTCTCCATTATTCTACTCTTTCCTACCAAACATAGCATAAAAGTATTCACACTAAACTTAAAGGAGTGGTAAACGTATTTACCCCATATTATATGCAAAAAAGAAGAAAAGCAATGGAAATATAGAGGGCACATGTTACAAAGAAGCATCCATAAGCAAATAAATTTCCATGACCAATATCTTCTACTTTTGTCCTGAAAAGCAGAGTGGTAGTGTAGAAAACTACAGGACAGGTCTCTTTGCCTCTGAAAAAGTTACCATTGCCTTTGACAAACACAGACCAGGTATTGTTTTGTAATTTCACACTCAATGACAGACAAATAGAAAGAAAGTGAATGAATGATTGTGTTAAAGACACTACATACATTAATAACTACAACTTTGTGTTTGTTTTAGGAGTGTGGCCACTCACCTCACAGTTTCAAATTATATTTTCTCCCTGTAAATTCTTCTTTTGCTTTCTTCCTTCTTCTTCAGCTTTCTACTAAAATTATGGAATTTGGAATTGAAAATATAATATTTTTATCATCTCATATGATCTGAATATTTTTACAATCCATTGAACAAATGTCAGCATTTTAGTAGACCACTCCACTCTCTCATCCATTACATTTCTTTAACTTCTCTCTTTCACTTCTTCTGCTTCAAAATCAACACCATTAATTCCCACTTCCCATCTCCATCACTACCATGTCAACTAAATCCAAGTAAGTTCATCATCTCTCTCTCTCTCTCTCTCTCTTTCTTGATCTTGAATTTTGCCTTTCTTTATTTAGATCTAACTTTTTTTTTTTTTTTTTTTTTTGTAACTTTAGTGTTTGTCTTTTTGGAAAATTTGATCTTAGTTTGCTGTAGGATTAGCAAATTTAGATCTTTTGTATTTTTATAAATTAATTGAAGCATGGATTTTCTTTTTTTTTTTCTCTTTCTCTCTCTCACTTTTTTCATATATTTACCTCCGGAGACGAATTTCGATTATCAATTTTGGGTATTTGATTTTGTTTTTCATGTGGGTTTTACTTAATTTGCTTAGTTCCAAGTCTTGATTTTTCAGATGGATCTGTTGTTGACCCATTTTTAAGTTTCTTTTTCTCTGCCTGTGTATGTATAAATCATTAAATTGTGATGTTAAATGAATTGGGTTGTGAAATTTTGATGCAATAAGTATGAGTAAAGTTACCGTATTTGACATAGATCTGTCTTTATTTTGATGCAGTCGTTTGTTGTGTGTTTTCAGTTTTGGATAGAGTTGTGTCGTGTTGTGACTACGTACAGATATGGAATTATATGTTTCAGTTTCAGATAATTGATTATGATTTGGTGATATGATATGATACTTTAAACTTGAACAGATCTAGTTTGTCTGAAACTCCTAGCAAAACAACACCAGCTACTCCTAGAGTGAGTAGATTGAATAGGGGAGTGACAAAATCAGAACCTGACTCACATTCTCCCCTTCAGAATTCCCGTCTTTCGATTGATCGATCCCCGCGATCCATCAATTCTAAGCCCGCTATTGATCGTAGATCACCCAAGGTCACTGTTACGCCAACCGCAAAGGTCACTGCTACGCCACCTGCTAAGGTCACTGCTACACCACCACCGGCAAAGGTCACCACCCCACCTGAAGTAAGTTTTGGCAAAATCCCATGAAATTTTAATGCCTTTTCTTTTCATCATTGAGGAATGATTGGTTGTGTTTCGACATTTGCATGTTTGAGCTTATCGGAAACCTAGAATGCAGAAGACAGTAGTAGTTTTTCATTTGTCCTTATTTTGAGTTTGATTCTTATTTTTCAGAAACCTCAATCTAGGATTGCAAAGGGATCCGAATTGCAGGCTCAATTGAATGTTGTTCAGGAAGATCTAAAGAAAGCAAAGGAACAAATAGAATTGATCGAGAAAGAGAAAGCACAATCGATTGAGGAGCTGAAAGAAGCACAGAGGGTGGCTGAAGAGGCAAATGAGAAACTCAGAGAGGCCTTGGTGGCTCAAAAGCGAGCTGAGGAGGATTCGGAGATTGAGAAGTTCCGTGCTGTTGAGTTGGAACAGTCGGGAATTGAGGCAGCCCAGAAGAAGGAAGATGAATGGCAGAAAGAGATCGAATCCGTGAGGAACCAACATGCTTTGGATGTATCCGCTCTTCTGTCCACCACGCAGGAGCTCCAAAGACTGAAGCAAGAATTGGCTATGACTTCCGATGCAAAGAACCAGGCACTGAGCCATGCTGATGATGCCACTAAGATCGCGGAGATTCATGTTGAAAAGGTGGAGATTCTCTCGTCTGAGTTGACCAGGTTGAAGGCCCTACTTGATTCGAAGCATGAATCGGAGGCCATTGAGAAGAAGGAGCTAGTGCTGAGGCTTGAAAAAGAGATAGATTTATTGAAACAAGAACTTGAGAAATCAAAAGATTTTGAGGAGAAGTTGATTGAAAGAGAAGCTATTGTTGAACAGCTTAATGTTGAGTTAGAGGCTGCAAAGATGGCTGAATCCTATGCTCGTAATTTAGTGGAGGAGTGGAAAATCAGGGTTGAAGAACTAGAAATGCAGGTTGAGGAAGCAAATAAATTGAAGACATCTGCATCAGAATCTTTGGATTCAGTCATGAGACAACTGGAGGGAAACAATGATTTATTGCATGATGCTGAATCTGAAATTGCTGCTCTTAAAGAGAAGGTCGGTTTGCTGGAAATGACAATCGGAAGGCAGAAAGGGGAACTTGAGGAATCAGTACACCATCTTGATCTGGCTAAGAATGAAACTTCCGAAATGGCAAAAAGTTTTGAGTCTCTGAAGTCTGAGGTGGAAGCTCTGAAGGAGGAGAAAGTCCAGGCCTTGAACAATGAGAAACTCGCAGCTTCCAGTGTTCAAAATCTGTTAGAAGAGAAAAACAAACTCATAAATGAACTGGAAAAAATCAAGGATGAAGAGGAGAAAAGTAAGAAGGCAATGGAAAGCTTAGCCTCTGCCTTACATGAAGTCTCTGCAGAAGCAAGGGAAGCCAAAGAGAAGCTATTATCCAGTCAAACCGAGCATGAAAACTATGAGGCTCAAATAGAAGATTTAAAGTTGGTTCTGAAAGCAACAAACGAGAAGTATGAAACCATGCTTGACGATGCAAAACATGATATTGATCTTCTTACAAACGACAATCAGCAATACGAGAATGAATTCAAGAAATCCCAGGCCGAGTGGGAGCAAAAAGAACTTCATTTGGTGGATTGTGTAAAGAAGTCAGAAGAAGAAAAGTCCTCAAAGGAAAAAGAAATAAATAGGCTGGTAAATCTGCTCAAAGAAACTGAAGAAGATGCGTGTGCCTCTAAGGAGGAAGAAGCTCAGCTGAGGGACAGCTTAAAGGAGGTTGAAGCTGAGGTGATTTACCTACAGGAAACTCTCGGGCAAGCGAAGTGTGAGAGCATGAAACTCAAGGAGAGCCTGTTGGACAAAGAAACTGAGTTGCAGAGTGTCAGTCAAGAAAATGAGAACCTCCGAGCTACAGAAGCTGCTTCTGTTAAGAAGGTTGAGGAGTTGTCGAAGTTGCTTGAAGAAGCCATTACCAAAAAGCAAACTGAAGAAAATGGTGAGCTTACGGACAGTGAAAAAGACTATGATCTCCTTCCAAAGGTAGTTGAATTCTCATCAGAGAATGGACATGCAATAGAAGATCAGCCCAAATTTGAATTTCCACAGGAACAATTGGAAGAACAAAAAATAGAAAATTCTAAAGAACAGAATAATAGCATATTAGATGATGAGACTGTTGAAATGGTTGCTGCCAAAGTTGAGAATGTCAATGGAAAGCCAAAGGAAGATGAGAGCAAAGAGAAAGAGGATTCAGTAGAAGTTGAATTCAAGATGTGGGAGAGCTGCAAGATCGAAAAGGATTTTTCTCCAGAAAGGGAACAAGAGCAGGAATCCTTTGAGGAGGAAGTGAACTCAAAGGTGGAGGGCAGTGAAACTAATGATCAGACAAATGGGATTTCTTCTACGGAGAACATTGATGACAGCGGAAGCTCGCCATCAAAACAGCAACTGCAGCCGAAGAAGAAGAAACCTTTCATCCGGAAGTTTGGAAGCTTACTCAAGAAGAAGCCTGCCAGCAACCAGAAGTAGCAAAAAATACATTCATGGCCTGATTCACCCTGACTAGCAGGCAGGTATATTGAGTGCTATCTTGCACGTTATTGTGTTTGCTTTATTGTTTTTGCTTCTTATTTTTAGAATAGGTTTGAAAATGAAAAGGCTTGTATTATTTTTAGTTGCTTTTTAAAGATTTTTTTTTTTGTTTTTTTGTTTTTCAGTTTTTCTTTTAAATGTTCTGCCCTATGGTGGAGAGTATCTTGTATGTCATGGAGATTCTTTGTCCTTAATTCTTTTTCCCTACCCTTCTTGTCTAAATTCATGAAAGGAGTGGTATTATGGTAACTTCAAATTGTATTTTTAATTTGCTTTCACTTTTTCTACATGGAGAGATTGATTGTCTATTAATGTTGCAAACTGTTTGGAGAACTGAATTGCATTTTATGCAAATGTGGCATTACCTGTTATTGTAATGAAAGCGTCTAGCAATGCATACGTAGGCAACTGAATCATGTTACATGTTACGGTGTTCATATGCAGTTGCTGAGGCTACTACAGGACTGTGTTAAGATCAAATTCCTTTGAGATGATTGTGAGTTGTGATGTTGACAGGATTATGCATTGAATCCTGTGAGCTATGTTGAGTGTAAAAGAAGCCAAGTTGTCGAAGATGTAGTGTTTTTAAATAGATGGACTAGCGAAGATCATCCTTCCTATGTAGGATACTTGGAATACTTGGAGTTTAGTAATGGCATAGTTTATATTATGGCATTGTTTAAGAACAGATGATGAAGTTTACCGATCTTTTAAATCCTGGAAAGCATCTGATAGAAGAAGGCTGCACGTCGGATTATGTTTAGATTAAGTTTTAACTGTATTATTGATAAAAGTATTACTCATTTGTTCAATTGATTTGCTTAAAATTCATACCCAGATGAATGTGACAAAGTGAGTTTTGAAACTAACACGTCATTCTTGACTTATATGGCAATTACATCTTACTTGCCGCATCATTTGAGCTTAAATTTTGTATTTGTCCAAAATTTGTACAAATTAGTATTATTATGTGTATGTGTACATTGATATTTGCATCTGTGATAGTTAATTAGTTACTAGGTGTTTGTCCCACAAAGGTAGTTATCCACTTTTCTTGTCCTTGTGTGTTGTACAAATTACAATTATTGGGTGCCTACAAAATTGTTAGGTGAGGTAGAAGATCATTGATCATAGATATCTTTTAAAGATCTGGCATCAACCCAGTTGGGTTTAAGCGGTACTTTTACAAGTTACAAAGTGCACCCCAATCAAACATCAAAACATCATCTATAATACAATAATTGTTATGTGTACCTGACCTCTCTGTCATTTCCTGCATTTTAGATGTGATTGAATGTCTATATCATATTTTTTGAGGTCGAGCACATAGAATAAGATCACATCATCTAGTTGGAGAGTCAATGGGGTTATATGAAGACCTCTTTCACAAACCAATAGGAGGTTATTAAGTCCAAAACCATACGGATTAATTCCCAAGTGAGCAAGCAATGACAATTTGGATCATCTCTTTATCTCAGCACTTCCTCACCTTTCAATGATATTATGACATAAACATTACAATGAACAACTAATCGTATGCTTTAAGATGATAAAAGAGCTGATGTGAGGAGATGATCCAAGTATGTACCACTTGGAAAATCATTTGAGATTAATCCTTTGAACTTTGAAGGTGTATTTTCAAAACATTTTCTTTTTCTTTTATGGAAATTATGAATTTAGTGCCTACTTTATCATGAGATTCAATTTTTCACTTGATTTTGTTATTAATGCTTATCCCGTTCTGAACTATTAAAATTCATCGGACTGGTCTCTCTAACTAGTTTTTTTTTTTCTTAATGATTGAAGTTACTGAAATCGTAAAAGAAGATTTTATCCTTTATATTAATTGATTTACATTCTACACTCCTATTGGTGTGGTCGGTATTTTGGGTATTGATAAGCATTATTCTTGAATTTAAAGAACAATTTTACCATCTAACCTTTTAGAATTTTACAATTTACTTTGACATAGACAATCCAATGAGAATTTAAATAACTCAAATGGATGAAAAAGAAGAAGAGAAAAATCCTATGTAAAATAAGCTAAAAAAAATGAAAACATTAAAAATAATAATAATAAAAAAAAGCAATAAAAGGAACATAAAAATATAGAAAAATTTGAAAAACATGGAAATGGAGGGAGGTGGTCTCCAGTTAGGGCCGGTCCTGAGATTTTGGAGATCCGAGGCAAAATGTAAAAATGAAGTCCTTGATCCTCCATATATGTAAAAATGGGTGGGGATGGGAAAACATTCCCCGTTGTAACCCGCCCCTCCCCAACCTGCTTCATCTATAGTGGGGTTTTATGAGGGGATATATGGGTTTTCAAAAAATAAATGGGGAGGGGTGCGAGGAAGGCCACCCCGCCCTGAACCCACCTCATTGCCATCACTAAAACTAAAACATAAAACTATCTAGGCCATCTTTTTTTTTTCCCTTGTAATTAGTTGAATATAAGGTTGGAGAATACCTTTTTATACTCCTCCAAGAAAGTCAAGAAACACTTTCAAATGCAATCCAGTGAGAAGGTTTCGCCTTGAAAGGAAAGGAGACTCTTCTCCTTCATTTTTCATTTTTCTTAATTATGTTATAATTTATTAATTTATGGTATTTATAAATAAATTTAGAGAAAGGATATATTCAATTAGGATTTAGAAAGACTTTTAATAACTTTTATAAAATTAAAAAGTTTAGGTGTATTCAATATAGACTTCTAATGGCTCTTTAAAAGCTATGGGGTATTCAAGTAAGCTCGGATACCAAAAGACTTATCCCCAATATCTAAGTCGTTTAAAATGGTTAAAGCAACGATATAATAACTTTTCTCAGCTTATGCGCCATAGCTCTGGATTTGTATGGGACATTGTCACAAAGAAATTCACTGCAAGTGATGAAGCATGGGTGGACTACTTAAAGGTAAGTTTTTATTTTTATTTTTATTTTAATTTATTTTTGGATTTTGGAATTTTTTATTATTTAAAACAATAACAATACAAACTATTGATGTGTATGTTTTATGTGTTAAACTTATATTTTGTTTTTTAATAGTCGCATCCTACCCATAAAATTACCGCACGGACACTTTCGCGGATTATGAAGATATGAGAATTGAAATTGGAAATGGAACTGCTGTAGGAAAACACTCGATTGGATTAGGGGATGACACTGATACAAGAACATTTGGGGTAGAAGAAAATAGAGATGGTGGTTTAGATGACTTGATATATGATCTTTGTACCGGGACATTCGTAACCGATCAACAAGAACCTTTATATCAGTCTTTATCTCTCAGGAACTCAACTTCACCATTACCCTCTCAGCCCATGAGTTTGGAGGTTCCTTCGGCAACTAGAAAACGGAATAGAACCAAGTATAAAGGAAAATCGAGCTCATTTGAAACCAACAATACTCAACTAGATGCTATGGACAAGCTCAATCATACAATTGACAAGCTTAATCATACTATTGATTCAATTGCCACAAGTGAGCATAGTTCTTGTGATATTATCAAGGAGATCCCAAACTTGGATAATTGTTCTCGTTTCGAAGTGCTTAAGTTGCTTAATACTAGAGCAAAAAAGATTGAGTTCTCGAAAATGACACCTGAAGAGCGTTATGAGTGGATATTTTATGAATTGACACAGAATGAATGATTCTTCTAGAGATGATCAACTTGGTTTTTGAAACTATGTTTCATTTGATTAAACTTTTGGAATTGTGATAATGTTTGAATTGTTATTAACAATGATTTTTTTTTTTTTACTATTTTGAGTTAGCAATACATTCTGTTTTTGAGTTGTTAATTGATTGTATCAATTTAAGAATATAACATGATGTTGATTTGGTCCACCATAATCCATCATTTTCTCAACAGTTAGTGTTAGGTTGTTACTCATCACTTCGTCTCTGGAACTTGAAGTACAGTAGTTCTAAGTAAATGACATGACAATTTAGAGTATTAATATAATCATAATCAGTTATATAGAAATAGTAAAATGATGATTATGATTCTATTTGATTAATAGAAATTTGCACGACAACTTAAATTTAATTTAAATCAGCATTATAAGTGACGCTTGCTGTTTTGTTTATTTTGGTTTTAAGTATAAGAAATTTGCTTTATTCTATATCGATGTCAAAGTCAATAAAAGTCTATCAAAGTTTATCAATGTTTTTGAAAGTTTTTAAAATGAATATATATAAAAGTCTATAAAAGTCTTTCATACTTTTATAAAGTCTATAAAAGTCATTAAAAATCATTAAAGTCTACAAAAACCATTCACTTAAAAAAAGTCTTCAAAAGTCATTTGAAATACTAATCGAATACACCTTCTTAGTAAAATGTGGAATGTACTTACAAATTATAATATTTTAAAATTTTAATTTGGGTGTACATACAAAAATGGGGTGTACATTACATACAAAAATGGGGTGTACATATGATTTTAGAGGAGTGTAAATATCACCACTCTTCAGGAAATCACAATGTTTTTTTTTTATTTTTTTATTTTTTTTAGTTTATTTTTTACATTGAAATTTTGAAATTTAAAGATTTAGGGAACCTAGACAGTTGCCTCATGGGCCTACCTCTAGGGCCGGCTCTATCTCTAGCCATGAGATCTGATGACAGTTGATCTATGGTGGAGATCAACAACTGCCGAAGGCCACCTTCACATGTAGAGGTGACCTCTATTTTTACATATTTTTAATTCTTTAATAATTTTTTATTGGTGGAAAGTAATTACATCCAAACTGTTTATTCATCGTAATATTTATGTGTCGTGAGATTATTCAAAAACTTAGAAGAACTTAGGCGAGGGGAGGATCAAAGCACTTGATGAATATTGTTGTGTAAAGATATGCTGTTTGTTTGAAATAGCTTCTTATTGACAATTTTTTATTCGTAGAGTTTTTGGACTATTAAAATAGTTATTTTAAGTCCACGAGGAACTTAAATTTTAGAATTTTTCAGAAGCTACTTTCGAGTTTTATTTTTTAAAACTTCAAAATGTCAAAATTATTCTCATAACACTTTATTAATTACGTTAGACTCTTTCCAGATAAAAACCTTAATAAAATTATTTAGACCTTAAAAATTAAATGTATAAAATCTCTTTCAAAGTTCCTTTAAAAAAAAAAAAAAAAGCTCTTTCAAAGTTAAACCACCAAACAATTTACATGCTCAAAAGATATATATATTTTATTAAAAAACATCAAAATAATCAATAATTTTGCTTCAAAAATTGTAATAGTAAAAACTCTATTTCTAGATCAATCGCTAAAAGTTCTATTTACAGAAATTGTACTCCACTTCTAACTTTTTAGTCATAAAAAGATAGAATAGGACACAGTTACAATACCTAAACACTTGATGAATACTATTCACTTTATATATATAAAGAAGATAGAGGGATTCTACAAATTTAAAATTTCATGGGGATGAAACTATGAAATTTCTAAGAATTTTCCTTCCAATCAATTATGCCAAAATTTAATTCGAAAGCTCATTTTGTAAAGAAGATTTTGTTACTAGGCTTTGAAATTATTATTTGTGGATTTAATCTACAAGTCAAAAGAGGTAGATCCATGAATGATAGCATTCTTTAAACTTTTGTATTATAATTAATAAAAAAGAACAAAAGAAAAGAAAAGCAGATTTGAAGAAGTGACAAAACATGCTTGAATCACAAGATTTCATATTAAAACGTCTTTGGCAAAAGCATTGAGGTCTCGGCCCTTTTTGTTGAAAGAAAATAATGATATTAAAAGACCATAAAAGAAAAAATAACACATTTTATATTAGAGTGACAATATTTTTACCCATCTAAAACTGTATGTATACCCGAAATTTATATATTTTTAAAATTTCAACATTACCATTAAATTAAATTATTAATATTTTAATTCAAAAATATAATAATTTCTTGGAACTATTTACTTTTTCAAAATTTTAATTGGATAAAACAAATTAAAAAAAATAAATATAAAAAACCCAAATCAAGAAGTCGAAAATTCAGTATCATTCTCCCCATAAAAGATGGAGATGCTAGAGTAGAAAAGATGACCAGCCTCCAAAATTTGGGAGGAGTGCGGCACTGTGGTTCCAAGCCTCTTTCAATTTTGTTTTATAAAAAAAAAAAAAAAGTGAAAACAACAGTTTTTAAAATTTTAAAGAGACTGAAAATAATTAACAATAAAATGACAGGAAAATGAAGAAAATAGAAAGGTGAAGAAGGAGATGTCTTCATTTTTTTTTTTTCTTTATGCGTTTTTATTTTTCCTTTTTGTTTTGTTTTGTTTTAGGTAAAATAAAGAAAAAAAATAGCCATTTCTATTATTTTATAATTTTGTTACTTATAATATTTTAAAAATTAAAAGAAAAGGTATATTTGGTAATATGTGGGGTGTGCTTATAAGATTTCATATTTTAAAATTTTTTTAAGAGAAAATTGCCAAATCTAGCCAAATTGATTATGGAAAAATTGTTTTTAGCATTGTTTCATATTTTAATTGTTTATAACCATTTTGCAATAAATTCTTTCGATCTCTATCCAAAATTACAAAAACATCCCAACCAATTAATTTTTAATTTTTTTTTTTCCCTTTACTCTTCTTCTCTTCCACGACCTCTCTTCTTTTCTTCTTTCCTGCTCTTTTTTTCCTTCTTTCCAGTCTTCAACTTCTTCTTCTTCATCTCTTCATCTCTTCTTCTTATTAAATTAAAAAAATTAATTAAAAACTAATATTAATAGAAAAAAACACACACACACACTGAATGGGGATCCAGTGATGAGTCTCTATAGGCTATAGCAGATGAATGGACACCTAGTGTGGATATCCATAAATCGGCAAATCACCGAGGAAGGAGACCCATCGCTCCTTGGTGATTCGTCTCCATCGTGTTTGAAGGATTTGTTGTTGAGTTGTGGTGTTGTAAGGCTAGGGACTCGATGGTAACAAGGGTGATGGGGTTGACTTGGTGATGATGATGATGGGGTTCGAAACAATGTTGATGATGATGTGGTTGACTTGGTGAACTTGTAGAAGAACATACGTTTCTTGGGATGCTTTGATTTGGTGAATTTGCAGATGAACAAATGTATAAACGAACATATGTTTTAATTAGGAATAATCCAACGCATGTATTATTGGTCTTGGTTTTGTTTTGTTTTGTTTTGCTTTGTTTGTTTTTTTTTTTCTTTTTTGATTGTTTTTCTGAATTTTTCTACCGATTTGTTTATTTCAAATCATAGGGAGGAGGAACAACTTCCTTTGTTTCTTTGTTTGGATGCCCAGATATTGCAAGAAAGCTTGAGAAACCTAGGTAGGGTGTTGGATGAGATTCCAGTTCTTGAATATGTATTATGGATGAAATTCCTACCGGAGTGTTGAATCTAGATTTGATTTTTTTTTTTTTGGATTTTCCAGATTTTCCAGATTTTCCAGATTTTCCAATTTTTTGAGATTTTCCAGGATTTTTTTTTTTTTTTTGGGTTTAGATTGAAAAATATGGATTACTGATGAGATTTGTGGTTTTTTTATTTTTTATTTTATTTTTTAATTGATTCGATTTTTTTTTCCTTGTTTGTGGAATTTAATTTGGAGATTATGATATTTTTGGACAAGAAGATGATGTTTTTGGACAAGATAATGTTTTCAACTTTTGTGTAGGGGCATTATGGTAATAGAAAAAAAATTAGGTTATAAACAATTACAATTTAAAAGTAGGTTATAAACGATTACCTAATATTCTAAATGGTTAGAAATGAACTTGTCCCATTTTTTAATGGGGTGTGCACAAAAAGGGATGCACATACGGTTTTTCAAGAGTGCAAATATCGCCACTCTTTATATTATTATTATTAATAGTTTTTGAAATATTACAATTATTCGGATTTTTTTTTTGGGATGGGGGAGAGACTCGAATTCACAACCTTGTGGTGTGGGTGTGAGGGGTTTAAAAAATAACATATTTTAGGAAATTATTATAGCCGATATACATACGGTTAGTTAATATTCAATCCATGAAACTTGAATTAATTCCAAGCAATCCAATTTGATCTTGAAAAATATTTCAAATAACTCCTTATGGTTTCAAGATTTCAAAAATAAAATTTTGATTAATTTTAATTATTTATACAAGATTTTGTGATATTTAAAATTATTAGAGATGGTTTTTGTTCCTCGGAGGATTCATAAAAATACCGAAATTTTATTACGATAATTTTTTTTTTTTTTTTTGAAATACTACAACAATTCGGGATCATGATGTAGGTGTGAGGGGTAAACCAATGGACCAACATCATATTATCTATAAAAAAACAACTTAATGTAATGGAATTAAATAAAATGACAAAAGAGGTATAGATTTAAGGTATAAATTTTATAAGTGCAAAAAAATTAAATATCTTAAGAACTTAAATAGGGTGAACCAAAATGGTAAAGAGCTTTAGTTATTTCAGATCAACACTACTTTGTAATTCATTTTAAGTTTTGTATTCATTGTCATCTCAATTTGTAACTCTAATTTGTAAATAATTTTTTTTTTTTTAACATAAAGTTCATTAAAAAAAAAGGAGGGACATCCTCCATCCAAAATGACTCAACAGAACTACAAGTTGCATGCCTAGTAAATGCGCATTTACAACCATATTTGCCCATTCTATTACAAATGATATTTCTAAAACTGAAATTCTATCCATTAACGTCAGGATTTCTTCAATAAGGAAACCTATGTCAGGTTGAGGAGGACAGATTGTAAAAAATTTTTATTCTTTATTTTTGAAGAAGAAGAAGCCCATCCCGTTTGGTCATGTGAGATTTACAATAGATAGAGCAAAATAGGGTTCGGATGACAAAAGAAATCATGTAATGTTTGTTGGAAAAATGGTTGGAATACCTATATTAAGGCTTAAATTTGAGTGAGATTGAGTTCATTAAAATGATAGGTCAATGCGGATTCATGTTCTTCTCCATAACGACATCGAAATGGTATACTTATATATATGCTCAAAATGGTGCTCGGGTGGGTGAAATCAAATTGATACTCAAAGTGCACCCGTTGAATTGAAAAAATAACAAGTTTCATATTGGTGGGAAACAAATGCTTTGTTAAGTATATGTATATATATACATATATATATATATATATATATATATATTTATAAGACCACTTGCATGTAGGGGGATGCGAATCACAAACTGCGGGTTCAACGACTTGTGTGCGAGCACGTGTTCTGTGTGAATGTCACAACGGTTTGAACTGCGGGTGTGCACCTATGACTCAACCCAGTTTTTCTACATTTTTATTTAATGTAGGCGAATTAATGTTCAGATTTTCAGAATAAACTTTTGAATTTCAAAATTGTAACATTAGGGCAACCGACTAGCGACTAGTGATTGCCTTATATCTGGCTCTTCCTCTTCAATTTACACACACCAAAAATTAGGGCAACCGGAATTAGGAAAAATATTCTTCTCTCTCCAAACCCGATTATGTTCTTCTTGTTTTTCTTATTTTTTCGTGTGTGTTGTTTTCGGTGGTAAGTTCAAACCTCTTAATCAGTTTGACGGTGTAGAAGTGCTTATAACACTTTTTACTATGTAATTGTTGTATTCTGGAACACAAACGGTGACGGATGAATTTGTCTTAAGAACACCGTGTGATACATGGGCATCGATTTTTAGTTTTGATATTCTGTTTTCGTTCATATATGTAATCTAGAATAACAATATTGATAACAATTTTAACAATTTTAAGACAAAACCACTACAAGATAAACTGTCTTTATTGACAGTTTTTTCAAAATTTTTATATATCTTTAATATAATTTTTAAACTTTTACTTTCAATTTTCTTCACCAAACAAAATCCCGATATGGATTTATTTTACCATAAGATATCGGTTTTTGGGCAAACCGATATTGGATAAGTAAAATTTTAAATTTAATAAATTTACTTTTAAAAAATTCAAAATTTTTTTTTATTTTTTAAATTGTATTTTTATTTTGCATTCTCTTGTTTCATACTAAGGGCTTGTTTGGTTGGGCTTTTGAAAAACCTCTATTTGTAACATGTTTACTTGTAGTAGATATAATTGAAATAGAGCTTTTGAAAAATAAATTATAGTTGTTTGATTGGTAATTAAAAAAACACTTTTATAGCAGTAGACTGTTTGGTTATAAAATCTCAAACAGTCTACTGAGATATTAAATTACTAAAAATGACATATTATTTATCCACTCTATAAAAAATTGAACTTGAAAGATTTTCTACATGTTAACTACATTTTCTATTGCACAATAATAATAAAATTCAAAACTTTCACCATATAAACTTAAAAGATTAAAAAAAATTACCAAAAAATATTAAATTTTCAACAAAGTTGAAGCATTGTCAAAGATTAAACAAAAGGAAAATTATCAATATCTTATACAAAGGTAAAAAGTTAAATGGAAAAAAATTCAAAATAAAATAAGTTATCATCGTATCATGAGAAAAGTCACAATACTATCACGTTCTTTATCCATTTCACGATTAAGATGTCGCTCCTCATAAACATCTCGAGTAGCATTCTCTTCTTCATCATCACTTGGTAGTTTATCCTTATCGTCATCATATGACTTAAAATTTTGATCTATAGCAGCATTAACTCTTATAAAATTATGAAGAACCATTGAAACAATCACAATTTTCACTTGTTTAGTAAATGGGAATCTGGGCATGTGATATAATATTTTCCATCTATTTTTCCAAACACCAAATGTCCATTTCAATAGTGCATCTTAAAGAAGAATGTGCATGATTAAATATTTCTTTTTTTCCATTAGGCTGCCTTCCACGTCGAAATTCCAGGAGATGATATAGCTCACATTTATTTCATGTTAGTTTAAGGTACAAAAGAAAACACAAATCTCAAAAACTCAAGCTACTATATGATTAGCCCTAATAAAATAATCCTGAAAAGGAAATTCAAAGCTCAAAACTTTACGGGACAATAATCAAACAACTTTGTAATGAATATACAAAAACATGATAGTATTGCAAAACTTTTGACAAAAAATAAAGTAATCAAAAGCATTAAAAAGAAAAAAAAAATTGAATCAAGCTCGTAGAACAAACATAAAGATAAACAAATAAACAATAAAAATGATAATGAAGAAAAATTATACTTACCGTTCTTCCAGTATGTGTAGAGCAAAGAAATAGCCTATTTGTAGAGTGCAAAGAATAAATAATATAAAAAGGTTCCATGGTTTTATTTTAATAAGGGTATTCCTTGTCAATAATAATAAATTAGGGATATATAGGTCATATACTTTTATTTTTATTTTTATTAAAGGTCTATTTCGAAAAGCTCCTAGGGAGGAGCTTTTGTCTAGTAGATATTTAAACTCTATTAGCCTCTATTGAATTTAAAATAGACAATTTCAAAAGCCCAACCAAACAACTCTAAAAAACTCAAGTAGAGGTTCATAGACCTTTTGAGCCAGTAGAAAACCCAACCAAACAAGCACTAAGAGACACGTTAATAATTCAACTACCTATATAAATTAGTAATATAAGTCTTACATTTGTTCATTAAATTGCAGGATGTATGTTGAGAAATATCTTCCTTGTAGTGAGAGTTGTATTCCAAATCATGCTTATTACAATTGATGTCATGAATCTCCTATAGGCCATGTTTGGTTAGATAGAATGGAATGGAATGGAAAGAAAACCATTCAATTCGTTTGGTTTGTTAAAATGCAATGAAATAGTGATTCCATTGGAACGGGGATTCCACCATTTTGGTGGAATGAGCATTCCATCCAAAAACCAATGGAATGCCTATCTCATTCCAAACTAAAATTTATATTCCATAATACCCTCACATGCCCCAACTCCATTACAAAAATACCCTCCTTTCCAAAAATAATATATTATTATTATTATATATTATATTAATGATATTAATGATATATTGTATTATTATTATATATATATTATTATATATTATATTATTATAACATATATATAGAATATATATATTATATTATATATATGTAATAATATATAATATATATAAATATATTATATATATGTTATATGTTATATATTATATATTATATTATTATTTATATTATATATTATATATTATATATTATATAAAATAGAATTGAAACCTGGTGTCTCGATTGTCAATCAATTTGTACTGCCTAATAAGAGGCTTGGATTGCTTCTGACTTAGAGGAGCCAGAGTATTCTGAGTCGGATGCAGAATTTGTATCTTAGAGTACAAATGTGGTATTCTCATCGACACCTCCTTGCTCCGAAAAGATAAATTCAATGTCAGCATCAGACGGGACTTCATCCTCTATGTGTTCTAACTGGTGAACCAGCTTAGCGGATTTTGCCTTCTTGTTTGGACATTGTTTGGCATAATGCCCCATTTTTCCATAGACAAAACATTTCTGGGATTTGTTGCGCGCTCGGGTGGCCTTCTTCTTAAAGAATTTAAACTTTTTGTTTTGTTTTCGCTTGAAGGATTGGAAATGCTTAGTCATTGACTACAAACCTCTCAACCACTTCCTCAGAGATGATAAGTTTCCAGTTCCTAGAACTAACACACTGTTTTCACAGCTCCCTGGTGCCTTTATCATTTCAAAGTTTGACCTTAAAGGAGCATTTTGGCAAATAGGAATCCATCCGGATGACAGATACAAAACCGTATTCTGTCTTCCCAATACCCAGTATAAATGGACTGTCTTATCATTCGGTTTAAAGACCGCCCCTTCATTGGAAGTGACTTGTTTTTGATAGGTCGTAAACCTATCCAAGGGTTGTCTGGGTCATCAGGCTTGCACGAATTGCGTAAAGGTTTGCAAGGGACAAGATATTTCTTCATACAGTTATGGCAGGTGCAATCAGCATCGCACATGTTAGGATTAGCATCCCAAATGAAATGACCATTGATCTTGTTAGTGTAAATTGCAGATCCATCAGCTTCAAAGCTATGGATCGGGATGTCTTCTTAGGTGGAGAGGAAAGAGGAGGGTATTTACGGAAAAGTTCACCAGTAGATTTGAAGTATTGAGAAGTGTCTGGAGGCTTGAAGGAAGACGAGTATGGAGGAGATGTTGGAAAGAACAATGACCTCTGTTGAACCTCAATACTATCTTCAATTGAACGATAATAAAAAAAATCTTGTGTGTGAACAAACTCTCATGACTTTCTAAATACTTCCCCTTTCTTTTCAATATTTCTCTATGAGATAACAAACAGTCTGCAATAATCCAAGTATGCTCTATGATTGCCTCTAGTTGAGGATCCTACACATCAGAAATGAGATTTTGATTATTTGGCTTAGGGAACCAGCTTAGCGGATTTTGCCTTCTTGTTTGGACATTGTTTGGCATAGTGTGCCCTTTTTCTACAGATAAAACATTTCTGGGATTTGTTGGGCGCCCGGGTAGCCTTCTTCTTAAAGAATTTGAACTTTTTGTTTTGTTTGCGCTTGAAGGAGTGGAAATGTTTTTTCTTCTTTGGTTTGTAGGTGCATTGTCTGCAACCCACCATCATCCAGATTCCCAAACAACTGCCCAGAGATAGGCTCAGTGAAATCATACCTCTTGAATGGATCACTAACTATGAGAAAGATTTCCAGAGCACTACTTCTGTTGTTGCTTCTGATACAAAGTATATCAAGGAAGAAGATGGCTCCATAAAGACAGTTTATGAGCCTATTTCAGACACAGGATCTTCCTCCGGCCTTTCCAGTTTGTAGAACTAACACACTGTTTTCACAGCTCCCTGGTGCCTCTATTTTTTCAAAGTTTAACCTCAAAGAAACATTTTGTCAAATAGGAATCCATCCAGATGACAGATACGAAACCGCATCCTGTCTTCCCAATGCCTAGTATTAATGGGCTGTCTTACCATTCGGTTTAAAGACTGCCCTTTCATTGTTTCAAAAGGTCATCACTAGAATTTTCCATCCTCTCTTACATTTGGCCTTACTCTACATTGATGATATCTTGATATTCTTTCCTGATAAGGATCCTAAATATCAAAAATGAGATTTGATTTTTTAGCTTAAGGTCCTTGTTCATTTTTGACGAGTTGCTCTGTGAGTACGCTGTTTAGGCCGTGGGTAGGCTGCCATTATGGGGAAAATATTAAGACTATAAGGAGACGGTTTAAGGCTCCTTGTCGTTCAAATTCTTTAAGAAGAAGGCTACCCGAGCGCACAACAAATCCCAGAAATGTTGTCTGTGAAAAAAAGGGGCATTATGCCAAACAATGTCCAAACAAGAAGGCAAAATCCGCTAAGCTGGTTCACCAATTAGAACACATAGCGGATGAAGTCTTGTCTGATGCTGACATTGAATCTATCTTTTTGGAGCAAGAAGGTGTCGATGGGAATACCACTTTTGTACTCCAAGATACAGATTCTGCATCTGACTCAGAATACTCTGGCTCGTCTGAGTCAGGGTCCAAGGACGAGGATAAGAGTGGTTGCTTGGAAGTAAACAATATCGGTTGGAAATGATCTGGAGCGGGTTGTTTATATATATATATATATTATATTATATAATGAATATATATATATATATATAATATGCATTATATGTATTATATATAATATATATATGTATATATATTATATTATTATTTATATTATATATTAACATATTAAATAATATATATTATATATTTATATTATATAAATATATTATTATAGATATATATATATAATATAATATAATATATATAATATATATTTATATTTATATTTATTATTATATGTATTCTATGTATTATATAATATATGTATTATATATTATATTATTATATATAGATTATATATTAATATATTAAATAATATATATATATATTATATAAATATATTATTATATATATTGTATAATATAATATATATATATATTATAAATTATATATATTATATATATAATATTATATAATATATATATTATTATATGTATTATATATAGTATATATGTATGTTATATTATATATTATGAATCTTTTATAATTAGGGGTATTTTGGTCAAAATACAGTTAACTCCATTCCATTCCGTTGTTAACCAAACAAAATAATACTGATTTAGAGACTAATTCTACAGTTCAAACTAAACAAAAAAACTCAGTTTTCCTTTCCTTTCCATTCCCATTCTCATTCCCATTACCATTCCAATTACCATTCCAACATGTAACCAAACGTGACCATAGAGTATAGACCAATAACTTGACTATATATGTTTAAAAAAAAATATAATTTTATTAAAAGTTTCAATAAATATTTTTTAATATATGTCTGTCATAGAAATTAGAATTTTGATTAGTTGAATAAATTTAAATTTATCTAACAACTATTTTATTTATTTATTTATAACAACTCATATTGGTTATATATAAATATTGTTCAATTATTGACAAATCAAAACTTGTAGTCAAGTGATAAAGGCTTAGAACTTTTGACTTGAGGTTTATCAGAAGCGGTGGGCCGGCAACAGAGGTGGCCGGACAACGGAGGTGGACGGTGGCGGTTGTCGGAACGGAGGCGAGAGGCGACGATGGTGTATAAATATAAATTTTTTTATTAATAAATTCTTGATAATAGCATCCTTGAAAGTTAGAAAAATTGTCAATGAAGGTTTTCTTGACTATCAAGAAATATATTATTTTCTTGTAGTGAGCACTTTCTTAATATTTTTGTGATTACGGTTTATAAAGACGAACAGTCCTAAAACAAAATTTATTTTCTAAGGGCAACTCCAACCCTGTTGCATCCCCTGTGCCAACACCCTTTTCCAACAAAACCCCCCTCCAACCCAGCTGCATCCCCTTTGCCATGTTTGCCGGGATGAACAGTGTCACACACAATATATTGCATGACACTGTTCATCTTGCAGAAAACTACTGCCCAACTTTTTTTTCAACCTTATTTTTTTTTTTATAAAATTACAGTTTGACCATATTTATTAAAATCTATTCTGATTATATCCTTTATCTAAATGTTTTGTTTTATCACAGTTGTACCATAATCAATTAAATTTATTCCATATTATTTAATGATTTTATTTATTTAATTATTATTGATGTTAACATTTATAATAAACTAAATTGAAGTGTATAATTTAAAAAATTTAATGCAAGTTTTTAAAAATAAATCTCTTAATTCAAAATAGCAGAAATTAAAGCAAAATACATTAATTAATAAAAACATTAAAAACGAAATACAAACTTCATAGTGATAAAATAAATTACCACTAATTAGATGACACTAAAATTAAGGAAAAATATAACATAAATTACAGCAACGATTTAATAGTCTGGAAGACCATTTCCAGATCCTCCGAGATTATTGAAAAAATCACCAAAAGACCCAGATGTATTTTGGGATCCCTGGCCTCATTGCTGAGCTGGTTTTGCCATAATTCTTAATTGTTCTTGATTCATAAACTCGTGCCTGTTTGTATCAGTTATGGTATTCAAGTCCATCGTTACAATTTTGGTTTCCTGCAGCTCCAATTTTCTCTCCATAATATCATTAGTTCTTTATCTCTCATGACTGTTTTTTTTAATTATTTTTATTATTTTTATTTTTATTTTTTTTATAAACTTCCATGAGTTGGTGTTGTCTTTGTTTCAAAGTGTCAACAATTTTTGAAATGTCTTCCTAAGCCCTCCTTTTTAATTTTGCTTTCTTCAACCCAACAGGTCATTAAGATGAACTACCCCTAATGTCATAACTACTTATATTAAGAGAAAATGAAGATAGTCCAACATATGCCGTTGTGGGAGACTTTGGAGTTAGAGATTCTTCTTGTGATGAAACAAAATGACCACTTTGCCTTCGAAAGGCTGATGTTACAGTATCGTTATTTGTAAATTTTTGCATATCTTTGAGGATGGGCTACACATGGTCAAACTTGAATCCTTTTTTATATTTGTTATTTTGTGTTAGTAAGATTTTGGCCTGGCTGATTTGCAAAATGATACAAATATATATTGTTAAAATTCAATATTAAATATAATTTTTCTACAACTTTAATTTTAACAAATACTCACAATATCAGCTTCTGATGCACCACTAGGATTAAGACTTTCGATCTATCGTAGGCATCCCAGCAATTTCCCAACTGTGAATAGGATAGTTTGCATTTGACAGTGCAAACTTCTCTTGCCACGAAGTTCAGTGATATTATCTGGTTTGGTGTTGTTGTAATCAGTCTCAACTCAAGACCAGAACATATACTTCGATTAGTAGATACCTATGATTGGGTTTTGCAAAACATCAAGATATACGTGACAAAGGTGTGTGTCTTCTGCATGTGTATATGAAGAACTTCCGCTTGAAGACATTTTTCTTAGAAAAAGTTATTTGAAAGGAAAAGTGATTTGAAGAGATAAGTGATTCGAAGGGATAAGAGATTTGAAGGGATATGTTTAATTTAGTGTGGGTTGATATTTATAGAAACTAGGAGGTACTATTTTCAGATTTAATCCTACTTTTAGATGGTGAGGAAATCCATCCATTGGTTGGCATTTGAAATCAGATTTCTTATCTTCAGATTTTGGGAAAGGTGAAGATAAGAATTCTGGAGAAGTCTAGATATTATTTTCGAGATTTAATCCTACGGTTCAGATGGTGATATTGTCCATCCGATGGCTGACATTTAATAGCTTAGATATCTTATCTTGATATTTTGGGAAAAGTGAAGATCAGATTTCTGGAAAAGTTGAGATATTATTACAGAGAGGTGTCCTACGGTTCAGATGCTTTGGAAACCCATCCAATAGTTTGAAAGTGAGTGGGTAGGCCCCACAATGCGTACTAGATGTCTAGGTTCAACGAATATGGTTCACGCGTTAGATTTTTTGAATTAAAGTGTATATACTTTTTCCACGTGGGCTTGCAGCTATTGTCGGCCATATTCTGAACTGTAACCAAATTGAAAATTATATTATGGATATTATGATTTACTGCTCATATTGTTTGATCGAATTGGGGATTCGTATGAGATGGAGCTACTCGATCAAGTTAAGTGTTGGAATATGCAATTGAGCATGTGAATTAGACGATCCATTAGCCAATTTTGAGTAATTAACTATTGTTAATCTTAATTTTAAACTTGTTTATTTCTGTCATTGCTCATGTTCTTTGATCGAATTGGGGATTCTTTCAAATGGAGCTACTCGATCGAGTTAAGTGTTGGAATATGCAATTGAGCATAGGAATTAGACGATTCATTAGTCAATTTTGTGTAATTACCTCTTTTTAATCTTAATTTTGAACTTGTTTATATCTGTCACTACTCTTGTTCTTCGATCAAATTGGGGATTATTTCAACCTTGTTTTAGTAAATATGCGACCCAGGTCAAAACTTGCCAATCGGTTCATATCGAAAAGATAAGATATTATAATCGAGATGTGACCTATGGTTCAGATGGTGATGCAATCCATCCAATGGTTGACAATTAGCCATGCTCAAATTTCTTATCAAGAATAGTTTATTTCACAATGATAAATAGCCTACACCAAAGTCTACTAAAACTCATTCAATTCAACCACAAGCAAAAATGAATTTCAATATCGGAGGTTTATCTAATTTCTTATCTTCATCTTCCGACGATGAGGAAGCGCAACTTATGCAGATCTTGAAGCGATAATTGCCCAATATGGTAACATCCAACAGGCCATTGCTCAGTATCTCAATTAACAAAACAACCCAGTGACCCATGGAGGCTCAATTCCTGGTCACATAGTGATCAATCAAGATTGGGAAACTGCTGATCATTGTTTGTTTGATGACTATTTTGCTGAGAACCCACGGTATAACAATCAAATGTTCCGTCGACGCTTTCGAATGGGTAGAATTTTATTCCTTCGTATTGTTGAAAAAGTGGAAGCTCGTGACAACAACTTTGTGCAACGAAGAGATAGTGTTGGTAGACTGGGTTTTTCCGCTCTTCAAAAAATAACAGCAGTATTTCGGATGTTGGCATATGGTCTACCAGAGGATGCTACTAACGAGTATATTAAAATAGAAGAGTCTACAACAATTTAAAGTTTGAAGAGATTTTGTCGTATTGTTGTGGAGGAATTTGCATATGAGTATCCAAGATCATTTAACGCTACTGACGTTGCCAGACTACTCCGTATTGGTAAAGATCGTGGTTTTCTAGGAATGCTGGGTAGTCTAGATTGTATGCACTAGAAGTGGAAAAATTGTCCAACGGCTTGGACATGACAATATGCAGGTCGTAGTGGATCCCCAACTATTTTCTAGAGGCTATAGCTAATTATGATATGTGGATATGGCATGCCTATTTTGGTTTGTCGGGTACGAACAATGATATTAATGTGTTGGAGGCATCCCAACTTTTTGCCATCCTTACTCAAGGTATTACTTCTCTAGCTTATTATGTTATTCAAGGAAAAAAATAATATTATATGAGTTATTATTTAGTTGATGGTATATACCCACAATGGTCTACGATTGTACAAACTATTCACGATCCATGTGGTCAGAATTTTTTATTTTATTTACAATGAAACAAAAAGGATGTAGAAAAGACGTAGAACGTGAACTTGGAGTTCTCCAATCAAGGTTTGTAATTATGGCAGGACCGTCGTGTTTTTGGCATAAACATGTTTTACATGATATAATGACTACATGCATTATTATGCACAACATGATAATCGAGGATAAGCGTGATGTTGATACAGCAATTGAGGATCATATTGAAGCACCAACTACAGAAGTTGAGATGGTGGTAGATGAAAATACTCGATTTCAAGAATTCCTAGCTCAACATAAAGAAATCAGGGATAAAGAGGCTCATATTGCACTCTGAAATGCCTTAATATATCATTCGTGGGATGAATATACTAATTCAGATAATTAGATGATGATTAATATGTACTTTTATTTTTATGCTTTTTATTTTTTTTTATTCTATGAAATGTAATGTTTAAGTTATTTTAATAATAAATGCAATATTTTACCTAATTAAATTTAATTTCTTTTAATGTATTAATTTCATAATTTCTTATCTTATTGCAATATTATCTTAATTATGAGGTGAAATGTTAATTGTGGAGAAATAAGAAAAAAAAAAAAGGGAAAAAAAGGAAATATTCAAGGGAATATTTTTTTTTAATGTAAAATTTGGTGCAGTTGGTTGTAGGTGGAATAGTGAAATAGTGTGAAAGTTGCACTATTTTTATGCAAAATATGCACCAAAAACACTATTCGGGTTGGAGATGACCTAAGCGTTCTTAATGACGAACAAAAAAAAAGAAAAGAAATTGGTAACACTTGTTGGTGTATATATGGACAGATTATACAATTTTATATATTGTATTTAAAGTTGATATATCACTGTTTGTTTGTATTTATATTTCATGTATATATGTTATTTAAGTGTTTGATATATTATTTCATATCGAAATTTTAAGGTTTGTGTTTGGTTTTCAGTGTGATAATGACTACTGAAACAAACCCTACTAGAAACTCTGCTATGAACCAGATTATGGCTCAAGAGACTACTCCAGTGGTCAACCTGAGTGTGGGTTAGATGACCAACCCAGTGGTGAACCTTTTTATGGCTCAAGTGAGCGGTGAATCCGTTTGTGGCTTTAGTTTCAGTTCCTATGAACTATATGGCCAGAGAAATTCAATGGTTTGAATTTCAAGAGGTGGCCGAAAAGATGTTGTTCTACCTGACATTGAATCTTGCAAGATTCTTGACTGAGGAGGCTCCTAAGGTAGGCCAACAGTGGTGATGAGCTGGAAGTGTAAGTATGGAATCCCATTGATGCCTAGAAGCATTCTGACTTCCTGAGCTACAACTACATTATGAATGGGTTGTTGGATTTGCTATATAATATATGTATACTATGTGAAGAAAACAATCAAGGAGATATGAGAGTCACTAGACCGGAAGTATGAGATCAAGGATGTCGGATCCAAGAAATTTGTGGTGGACTAGTTCCTAGATTATAAGATGTTGGACTCAAAAATAGTCATAAGTAAAGTGCAAGAAATCCAAGTGATTTTCATTAAATTCATGCAGATGGGATGGTATTGAGTGACTTATGAATGTTTTTCAGTCCACCATCTTATAATCCAAGAACCAAGCCACAACAAATTTCTTGGACTCGGCATCCCTAGTCTTATATTTCCGGTCTAGTGACTCCCACAACTCCTTGGCTATTTTTTTTTCCTAGAGTATACAATATATAGCGAACCCGACAACTCATTCATAGTGTAGTTGTGGCACAAGAAGTCAGAATGCTTCCTGGCATCAATGGCATTCCAAACTTGCACTTCCAGCTCGTCACCACTGTTGGCATCAATGGCATTCAATGTGGTCAGGTAGAACAACATCTTTTGCTACCAACTCTTGAAATTCAGACTATTGAATTTCTTTGGTTTCTCCATATGGTTCATAGGAACTGAAACCAGAGCCATAAACGGATTCACCGTCGAAGTATTCACTTGAACCACAAAAGGGTTCACCACTGGGTTGGCCATATGACCCACACTCAGGTTGACCACTGAAGTAGTCTCTTGAGCCACACTTTGGTTCACAGTAGATTTTCCAGAAGGGTTCATTTCGGTAGTCATTATCATATTGAAAACGAAACACAAACGTTAGAATCTCAATATGAAATATATATCAAACACTGATATATATATATATATAATATGTATATATATATAACACTTAAAATATATATAACACAGATATATCAACTTTAAATAATAGAGTGATAATAGAGAGAGAGAGAGAGAGAGAGAGAGAGAGAGAGAGAGAGAGAGAGAGAGAGTCTCATGATGGATCATTCATTTTAATTTCGGTAAGGACCATGATGAAAATACATTGATTTTAATGACGTTTGATCTGAAATTTTTTTTTTATGGATCATTGAAATCTACATATGAACAAAATTTGAGAATTTTTCGAATACTATAACTATTTTTCTTGAATTTTCCTATATTTCGTTTATTTTTCCGATTCCTTCCTATTGAGCAAAATCAGGATAAATAGTTCTTGTTCTAAAAAAATTCTCAAATTTTGTTCATATGTAGATTTCATTGAACTCATCAACCACAAAAAATATATTTATATATGAGTCTCTCATGAGACTTCCCTTATTTTAATTTCGGTAAGGACCTTGATGAAAATACCTCGATTTAATGAATTTTGATCTGAATATTTTTGTGGATGATGAGTTCAATGAAATTTACTTGTAAACCGTTTGAAATTTTTTCAAGCATTACAACTGTATATATATATAGTTCAATTTTCCTTTATTTATTTATTTATTTATTTTTTTACCCGTTTTCCGATGCTTGATATTTAACAAAATATGAACACACTAGTTATAGTGCTTGAAAAACTTTCAAATTTGTTTTACAGGTAGGTTTCATTGAATTTATCATCGACAAAAAAATAAAGATCAAAATTCATTCAAATCAATGTATTTCATTATATATATATATCGTATAATCTATCAAGATATACACCAACATGTTTTATTAGATTTGTTTTTTGTTCGTCGTTAAGAATGCTTCGAAAATAAATTCTTTTTTTATGATTGTTCGTCTTTATAAATCATAATCACAGAAATATGAAGAAAGGGTTGTCTTAAGATTGTTATCAATATCGTTATTTTGGATTATATATATGAATGAAAACTGAATTTTAAAACTAGAATTGAGTTCCATGTATCACATAGTATCCTTAAGATAAATTCACCCAAGGTACGGATATTGACACCTATAAATATGATGAGCGCACTCATATTTATAAGTACACTTAGGGATGGGCACAAAAATCAAAATCGAATTGAACCGAACTGAAAAGGGTGTTTGATTCAGTTCATAGCTTCTATTTGGTTCAAACCAATTTGAAATTTGAAAACCGAATTGAATTCGGTTCGGTTTTGGTTTTGAACATACAAAACCGAACCGAATCGAATAAACCGAATTGTCTTAACAAATTATTTTCTAAGGTTCAATTTTATTATGGACTATTAGTTGATGATGTTTTATTTTAGACTACATTATATACTACATTTTTTGACTTCTATTTTATAGAAGTTATGAAGATTTTATATTTTGATTGAGTACGTAGACCGAATATGATTAAAATTTTAGATTTGGATTGAAAATTGGGTTGAATTTTGTTTAAATTATTTTTTACATATTATGTTTTCTTAAAAATGTTTAAGCTTAAATGCCAAAAAAACAACTTAAAGGTCCAAAAAATTAAAAAACATATAAAAAAACCTTCAAAGCCCAATAAGCTCAAAACCGAATTGAACCAAACTGAGACAAAAGTATTCGGTTCAATTCGGTTTTTCAGGTTCAAAATGGTTCAAACCGATTCATATTTTAAAAAACCAAATATATGTCGGTTTAATATGGTTTTGACCAAAACTGAACCGAACAGATCCATGCCCACCCCTAAGTACACTAATGTCTAATAAAATTAAAACATTACTATAAACGCCCATCTTAATGTCAATAGTACCCTTATTAAAATGAATGTTTTCATTTTAATATAATTTCTTTATAAACCCTCATAAGTTATTAACACACCCAATTTTACAAATGATATTTTTTTCATAAGAAACAAGACCAGTCTCACAAGTCACAACCCTATTTTAGAATCTACAATTACGTAGAAAAATAAAAAATCACAAAGAGTATAAATTATATAAACTCTAATTTTTGTGAAAGTCTAGGGCACGTCTGATCTCCTTAATTGCCAACACATAGCATCAGTTGGCCTCAAATATATATATATATTTAAAATTTTTTGCTTATTATTTACTTTCCCAACCGTATCTCTCAAACTCTACTCTATTTTCTCTTTCATTTATCTACTTATATTTATTCCAAAAAGGTTAACAATGGTAGATGAAAAGTCAAAAACAAGTATGAAAAGACGTTGAAAGAAATTCAAATCGTGGAACTCAAGTTTTGTATGATGAAAGCATAGGTCCTTGATTCACTAACCTGGGTTCTGATGGATGCTCTTACATAAAGATCAACAACCATAATGAATAATGCATTAGAACAATTATTTGATTTCATTTTGCTAATGTTATATTTTAACTCACAAGTATTGGTTGGACGACAAATACATGCAGAGCAATAGCATTAAGGGGTGCTTGCTAAAAGGGGCTCTATCATGGGAGGGGACGTTTTTGTTTGAGGGATTGTTAGTTTTGTGTTGGTAGATGACTTGCTGCTTTTTTTCTTTTTTTCTTTTGGCTACGTTTATCTGATGTTTTCTGGTGGCTTTGTCACCATGTTTCATTTCTCTGTTCCTTTTAATATATTTTAGCTGTTCAAAAAAAAAAAAAAAGCATTAAGGTTGAATTATGGTGTGGTTTTTTATTTTATTTTTAATAAATTAATATCGTTGAAGATATGAGTGTAATTATTGGGTGTAAATATTATTTTGTTTATTTTTAATTAAACTAATTTGTCCTTATTGGTCAATTCCTATTGAGATATTTTTGTAATTAAAATTTTTATTAAAATATGGGTGTGCTTATCATATTTATGGGTGTCAATATCGGTTCACATTCACTCATCACTGTATGTGTTTGTCATTTGTCTCTCATGATGCAACACGGGAATCATGATGTGGAACTAAAAGGTGGGTGCGGCGGTGGACGAAGTAGAAGCGAGAATGTCGCGAAACAGTGCTTTACCCCTAGATGTCCAGTCAACTGCTGCGCCTCAACGCATTTCAGGGAGAACCAGCTAGCTCTGGGTTCGAGGAAATCTTCGGTTTTTTCCTCTTTCTCTATCCCTATCCCATAGGTTCTGTGATCGCGCTCGAAATTGGATCTATTTCTTTGACACGGTCAACTGGCATTGGTTCAACTAACCGGCCTTTATGAGTGATAGAAAGACCTTAGAGGGCTAATTATTGATTTACCATAATAATAAATAGAGTCAATGGTGATTTTGTTGTGGGAAGAGCCGCTTCTTTCTTGCTTGATAGGGGGGGGGGGGGGTGCTTCCATTCACCAACGCTGACTAAAAGCAACGGACCCAGCTTCTCTCTCTCGATAGTTTATGGATCGCCCAGGCTCTTTTGCACAGCCGTCCACTCTGACCTCACCTGATTGGGTTTATTTGCCCCCGTATTCTGGGCCTGTCATATCTCTCTCCTCACCAACTACCTTCGATCGTGTCTTCGGGGCACAATTGAATGTAGATATCATGAACGCGAGGTGCAAGATACCAGGCCGAGAAACCCGGGCTACCACCCCCTATGCCCCAATTGCTAGCGCATCCAGGCCCCCGGCGCCCAGCTCAGCTGGAGAGGCCTAGCCTGATTTGAGAAGTGCTAATTCGGTTCAGATAGACTTCATTCAAGAAGGCCGCCGCCCCTGGAATCAATAAGAAAATAAGTGCTAAGTTTTAGATCAGTGAATAAACCGAAACGACGTTTTGGCCCCTTGGACTGTATCGGGTCATGGGCATTAATGAATAGATGATCGTAAATTTGAAGAAGCTATTTTCGTTCGATCGACGGAATCAATCGTACTTTCACTGCTGTGTCTGTAGTAGTAAGTGTTATAAGCACTTCTACACCCACGAACGGAACCCTGTAGAGGCCAGGGGGGCCATGGACCCCCTTGGCCCATAGAAAAAAAAAAATAATAGTGAAAAAAAAATATTTTTTTAAAAGTGTAAATTTACAATCTAATATCATTAATTTCAAATTTTTATAATTTGACCCACAACGTTACACTCCAATTCCGGCCCTGTCTACACCGTCATACTTATGAGAATGATTGATAACAATTATTCTTTAATACCTGAATAACAATATTGATAACAATGTTCTTTATTGCTCCTGAGCCTCATTTGAGAAAAGACCTGTTGGAATGTGCCATACTTATGAGAATAATTGTTAAGAACTATCGGAAAAAAATTCATAAAATATGGAACCTTATTAATCTCTGAAATTTGTTATAAACCCTTTTGAATTTCTTGAAATAGAACTTAACAAAAGTTTATATTGAACTAGATTACTAGATGATCAAGTCTCAAAGGGTGAATGACATTCGTTAGAGAATGGATATATTATTTCCATGGCTGAAGCCAAGTCATTGTGTATTAATTTGTTTTTGGGTTGGAAATTGATTATTGACTTCACTTTGTGCCTCAAATTTCCAAACTATTGCGGAATACATATATATATGGTCCCGTTCCTATCGGTACATCCTTATATAACTCTATCAAGATATTGAATATGAGTCACTCATTTATAAAAGTGATTTGACAAGTGTATGCATGCCAAGTCAAAGTATGTAAAACGAGTAGCTCACATTCAATATCCTTATATAATTCTATCAAGGCATTCTCATAGGAAAATTTCCGTATATATATATATATTATATAATAATAATATATATTATTATATTATACATATAATATATTATATTATTATATATTAAATAATATATATTATATATTTATATTATATAAATATATTATTATATATAATATTATATAATATATATTATATATATTATATAAATAATATATAATATATAATTATATATATAATATATGCTTTTATATTTTATTATTATTATCTATAATATATATTATTTAATATATAATATATAATATAATATTCGTTTTATTATATGTATAATTATATATATATAATAATATTAATATATAATACATATATATATAATATATATTATATTATACAATATATATAATAATATATTTATATAATATAAATATATATATTTATATTATATAAATATATATTATATATATTGTATAATATAATATATATTATAAATTATATATATTATATATATATATTATATTATATTATATTATATTATATATATTATTATATATATATATATATATATATATAATATAATATATATTATATTATATATTATATATATATATATTTATATATTTATATATTATATATAAGTATTATATATATATATATGTATTATATATTATTTTATATATATAATATATATAATTATATATATAATATACTTTTATATTTTATTATTATTATCCATAATATATCATGTTATTATGAATGTTTTATAATTAGGGGTATATATTATATAATTATATATTAAATAATATATATTATATATATAATATTATATAAATATATTATTATATATTTATATAATATAAATATATAATATATATTATTTAATATATAATAATATAATATATTATATGTATAATATATTAATAATATATAATACATATATATTATATATAAATATATATATAATACATATATATTATATATAATACATATAATAATATATATAATATAATATAATATAATATAATATATAAAAATATATAATATATATAATTTATAATATATATTATATTATACAATATATATAATAATATATTTATATTATATAAATATATTATTATATATTGTATAATATAATATATATTATAAATTATATATATTATATATTTATATATATTATATTATATTATATTATATTATATTATATTATATTATATATATTATTATATGTATTATATATAATATATATGTATTATATATTATATTTATATATAATATATATGTATTATATATTATATATAATACATAATATATATGTATTATGTATTATATATTATATATTATTATATTAAATAATATATAATTATATATATAATATACTTTTAAATTTTATTATTATTATCCATAATATATTATGTTATTATGAATGTTTTATAATTAGGGGTATTTTTGTCAAAATACAGTTAACTCTATTCCATTTCGTTGTTAACTAAACAAAATAATACTGATTCAAAGACTAATTTTAAAGTTCCAACCAAACAAAAAACTTAGTTTTCCTTTCCTTTCCTTTCCATTCTCATTCTCATTCTCATTCCCATTACTATTCCGATTACTATTCCACCATGTAATCAAACGTAACCGTAGAGTATTGATCAATAACTCGACTATATATATTTTAAAAAAAATATAATTTTATTAAAAGGTTCAATAAATATTTTTTAATTTATATTTGTCGTAGAAATTATAATTTTGATTAGTTTAATAAATTTAAGTTTATCTAAAAAGGTTTTTATTTTTTATTTTTTTATTATTATTTTTATAATTTATTTTTTATTATTTTCTTTATAACATCTCATATAGGTTATATATAAATATTGTTCAATTGTTAACAAATCAAATCTTGTAGTCAAGTGGTAAAGACTTAAAACTTTTGACTTGGGTTATAAGTTCATTTCCTAATAATGACAATTATTATTATTAGAAGTGGGCAACTACGGCGGGGGTTGTCTAGCGACGGCGAGGGTCCGACATACGGCGGGTGTGGTCTGGCAGCGGCGGAGGAAGTGATGTATAAATATAAAAAATGTTATTTAATTAAATATTATAATTAAATATTAAATAATAACAATTTTTATTAAAATTATTATAAACATATCTTAACAGTTAAAAACTGTCATTAAAAAAAAAAAAATGTCAAGACTTTTCTTGACAGTAGCATTGTTGATAATTTTTTATACTGTCAAGAAAACTTTTCTTGATAGTTTTTAACTGTCAACAATGTTAGTATTGAAACAAATAAATGTGTGCCTAATATTAATCTAGGAGGGGGGAATAGATTTTATCCGATTTTACCCAATTTTTGTTAAAGGTCAAATTAACGACAATACCCCTAGCTAGTCACAATAAAATATCAAGTGTATAAAGTGCGCAATTGTAAAGAACACAAGATATTTACGTGGAAACCCTCACGAGAAAAACCATGGGCTATTATGTGAGCCACACACGAACCTCGAATCCACTAAATGTGATAAAGATTACAACCTAATCCCGGAAGTAATCACACACCTACCTAATCCCTGTATAAGTGGACCTAGTCCAATTGCTTACGATCTAAGCAAACTACTCCCGAAAGCTACACACAAGACTTACTTCTCAATGAAGAGATAAAATGGCCTAAGTGAGTATATGATGATATTCAATGAACAAACAAGGCTAGGAAACCTTAGATGCTTATCTAGGATGATGAATATGCAATAAAAGCAATCTTAAATATCAATAGCTAAATGACATGTCAAATAGCTTAGCAATCAAGATTAAACACAACCTAGAAAGCTATCACAATACAACAATTAATCATTTCATCACAAACAATCTCTATCTTGTATTTAGCATGTGTTCTAAAAACATAAAAGTGAATAAAGAGAAGACATGTTAAGAAAGACACTAAAATTAGATGAAGTTAGTGAGATTCTTACCAAGCAAGATGTGATGATGCAAAACCATGCATAGATGATGCAATATGAAGTTTGTTGCAAAAAGGAAAAGCTTTGAGTGATTAAAGGTGAGTTCTTGAGGATTTTTGGCTCTTAAAAAGTGTTCAAAGAGAAAAATATGCTTTTGGAACTCTTGGGACCGACCTAAAATTAAAGTGGGATATTTATAGGCTCTCAATAAAACTGCAGCGTTTTGGACTTTCACATAAGGCAGACTGCCGTGGTCGCCGACTGTCGCAGTTGAGTCAACCGCAACACTTCAACTGCGACATAGAGAATGTATCTCTGTCGCCTGTGTGCCGCGGTTGATCCAACCGTGGCACTCCAACCGCGGCAGAGAGGGACATCTCTGTCGCTAGCATGCCACGGTTATCTAACCGCGGCACTGCAGCCGTGACAGAGAAGGTCAATGCCTTCTCATGCAGCTTCTCACACAAGATCATGCCATGGGTGCAAGTGTGTGAGTGACGTGAATGCATCCTAATGCCTAACATGTTATGGTATATAACTAGCAAGATGCAAACAATTAAACATGCAAGAAGAGAGATTAATGAACATTAATGCACACAATATAAACACACACAACATATAACAAAAGACATATGCATGGGTTGTGGGTGTGTGCAATTATCTCTTCAAAATATGTAAGCACTTAGAAATTTACCTTTGAAGTGCTTGATCTCTTGAGGTCTTAAAAGGGACTTTGAGCTTGAATCTCAATCACCTAAACTACCTTTACATTCAAACCCCAATATGTGGTTTGTCCACGAAGTAAGCCAATCAAAATATGGGAATCCTTACAATCTTCCCCTTTGGCTATTTCATGACAAAACCACCACTCACATTGATTCCTCACAACAAAATAGAAACTACGGGACAACAAGATATTCTACATTATAAAGAGATAAGAAAGTAAAAAAAAAAATCAAGTCTTCAATCTCTTGTAGAATTATCAATCCTTTAAAACAAAGTTTCTACACATTATAGTTCAATGAAAATGTGAGATTAATCAAGTGAGAAAATAAACAAGCATTTGTATTCTAAGGAATTATAGCAAAACATCATGCAATGAATGTGAATGCAATGCTCCCCCTCAAAGGGTTACTCCCCCTTAATGAATATTCTCCCCAACATGTTACCCCTTACCACATCTTACTCCCCCTTTTTGTCATGAGATTGGCAAAGGAGTATTCCTCTAACGGGTCATTTGTAGCAAAGAAAGACAAAAGTATACATGTCAATTGCATAATCATATAAATCACTTTATGCAACTCAATCAAATGGAGAGATACAAGGAGATTTATTTTCATGAAAATGTGTGATTAAAATGCTTTGCATTCAAGACATATTGTATTCAAGATCAAAAGTCAATGGAATTTGGCAAAGCAAAAATGACAAAGGTTTCCTATAAGAATTCAAATCAATTTCACCATTTAACATGAATAAAAGCAAGGATATAGAGAATTTATTGATTTCAATTTTAGAGAGTTATATCCAACTTTATGAGCGAAACATGTCATGAGCAACTTTGCGCCCTATTTGATTTTTCTGGATAAGATATCCGTATGATAGTAGACATGTTCAATAAATAAACAAAGAGAGACATTTTGATTTTCATTTGAGTCTCATTTGCTTTTTCACACATTGTTTTGCATTTTAAGAATTTCAATCATCAATTCATGCTTTTCACATTTTTCAACAATCATCATGTCATGGAGATCATTATAGGTCATTCAATAAGTACTTCCTAATTAAATCTCCAAGTCCAAAAAATCATGTTTGAACATAAATAAGACATGGATTGCATTCAAAACATGGTTCACACTTATAGATAAAAACATATATACATATGTGCAACCAAGATACTCAAGCAATTAAAAAGGAGTATAAAAATTTTCAAATATTGCATGCAACAAGTATGCAATTACTCTCTTTGCTTGAGTTCCTCACATGGGGTCAAACACCAAAACACATCACTCCACAAGACATATCCCAATAGATCTACTTACTGTTTTAAATCGAGTAGCATCTAAGGGTTTAGTAAATAAGTCCGCTAGTTGATCATTTATGCCTACATGTTCAAGCACTATGCATTTATTTTCAATAAGCTCTCTAATGATGGATGTGAATATGCTTAGTTCTAGAGTGTTGTACCGGATTCTTGGAAATATTAATAGCACACATATTATCACAAAAGAGAATGAGTGTACCTTGGTTGAATCCGTAGTCGACTAGCATTTGCTTTATCCATAGGAGTTGTGTGCATCCACTCCCCGCCGCTATATACTCGGCCTTGGCCTTGGACAAGAAAAACGAGTTTTGCTTTTTGTAAAACCAAGACACCAAGTTGTTGCCTAGAAAGAAGCAACCGTCTGATGTGCTCTTCTTATCATCATAATTACTTGCCCAATCCGCATCACTAATGCCAACCAAACTAGCATTAGTGTCAAAAGAGTACCAAATCCCATAGTTGGATGTCCCATTCACAAAGCGAATCAATCTGCATCACTAAAGCCAACCAAACTAGCATTAGTGTCAAAAGAGTACCAAATCCTAGAGTTGGATGTCCCATTCACAAAGCGAATGATTCTCTTAACAGAAGAGAGATGGGACTCCTTAGGATCCGCTTGGTACCTAGCACGCACACCCACACTAAAGGATATATCGGGCCTATTTGCAGTTAAGTGAAGCAAGCTTCCAATCATGATACGATATAGAGTTTGTTCCACACTTTTTCTGCTAGCATCCTTGCTTAGTTTCAAAGTGGTACTCATTGGTGTATCACAATGTTTGGCATTTTCTAGCCCAAACTTCTTCACTAGATTTTTGGCATATTTGGCTTGGGTAATAAAAATCCCATCATTTAATTGCCAAATTTGAAAACCTAGGAAGTAACTTAGCTCCCCAACAAGATTCATCTCAAATTCATGAGACATAACTTCAACGAATTATTGGACCTTAGTGTTGTTGGTGGAGCCAAATACAATGTCATCAACATAGATTTGAGCTATAAATAACTCATCTTTGTTTCTCTTGATGAACAAGGTCTTGTCAACACTACCCCTTGTGTAGTCATTGTCAACAAGAAATTGAGTGAGGTGCTCATACCAAGCCCTCGGTGCTTGTTTCAACCCATATAGAGCCTTTTTGAGGCGATAGACATGGTTGGGGTGGTAAGCATCCACAAACCCCTTGGGTTGTTCAATAAACACTTCCTCTTGCAAGAAGCCATTGAGGAAGGCACTCTTGACGTCCATTTTGTGCAATTTGAACTTGTGCATACAAGAAATGGACAAGAGAAGCCTAATAGACTCTAAATGGGCAATGAGAGCAAATGTCTCCTCAAAGTCAATACCCTCAATTTGAGAGTACCCTTGTGCAACAAGTCTAGCCTTGTTACGCATTATGTTGCCATCCTCATCGGATTTGTTCCTATAGATCCACTTGGTGCCTATCACATTTGTGCTTTTAGGCCTAGGAACTAAAGTCCAAACCTCATTCCTTTCAAATTGGTTTAGCTCTTCTTACATGACAAGAACCCAAAATTCATCATTTAAGGCATTTTCAACCTTTATAGGTTCTATTTGAGAGGTGTAACATGTGTAGCTAATGAGATTAGCTATTTGACGTTTAGTCCTCACACCCTCATTAACCTTTCCAATGATGTCTTATTTATCATGGAGTTTCCTAACCCATGGAGCGGGTTCTTTAGAGTTCAAGAGAGGAACTCTATCAATAGTTTGTGTCTCCTTTACATTAGGAGTCTCCACAACATTTTCCAAGGGAGAGTCATCCACTATAGCAACCTTCTCCTCATGGTTATTAGACTTAAGCCTTGTATCATCAACAACAACATTTGATGACTCCATGACGATTTAAGTCTTCATGTTGAAAACTCTATAGGCTCTACTATTTAAGGCATAGCCAATAAAGATACCCTCATCACTCTTAACATCAAATTTGCCAAGTTGATCACGGTCATTTAAAATGTAGCATTTGCTTCCAAAGGTGTGGAAGTAGCTTACATTTGACTTTCTACCTCTCCACAACTCATAGGAGGTTTGCCTAGTGCCGGGCCTTAGGAAAACTCTATTCCCTATATAGCAAGCCGTATTGACGGCTTTGGCCCATAAGTTCCTAGGAACATTGTTGCTAAGCAACATGACACGGGTCATCTCTTAAAGGACCCTATTTTTCCTCTCAACAACTCCATTTTGTTGAGGTGTCCTAGGAGCCGAAAACTCATGGGAGATACCTACACTATCACAATAGGTTCCAAACAAAAATGTATCTCTTTCCACCTAAACTTTTGGTTTGCATAGGACCCATTAGATCCATGTGGAGAAGCTCTAGGGGCTCCTTGGTGGAGAGATACTTGCCCTTTTTGTACATGCTTTTGGTTTGTTTTCCTTGTTGGTAAGGTCCACAAACACCATTGGCTTTCTTCCTAAGCTTGGGAAGGCTACGCACAACATTGAACTTGTTTAGGATTCTTAAATCCCGAAAGTTCATGTGACCAAGCCTTTCATGCCACAACTCAACTTGCTCTTACTTGGACATATTGTTTGAGACTATTCTAGCTTCAAGACAATAGCAATTGTCACTAGATCTCATACCTTTTAAAAAGGTTTGTCCATTAGGCAATAGGATAGGTTAATCATTTTTGTTAAATAAGACGAAAAGTCCTTCATCACTTAGATGAGAAATGCTAATCAAATTGGCTTTCAAGCCATCAACAAATAAAGCATTAGACAAGGAGGGTAGACCGGGAATGGAAATGGTTCCTTTCCCTGTAACTTTCTTTTTAGATCCATCACCAAAGGTGACACATCCTCCTTCCTCCTTCCTCCTTCCTCCTTCCTCCATGACGAGAGTTTCGAAGAAGCTTTTGTTTCCCGTCATGTGCCTAGAGCACCCACTATCAAGATACCAAAAATTAGAAGAATTTGCTTTCAAAGCAATTTGAGCAACTTGGCAAACATTTTCATTCTTTTTAATCCACTTAGATACAATCTTTTCTTTTCTAGTGGTTTTTAGTACATAGGCTCTAGATGTTCTAGGATCATGCAAATCAATTTTCTCATTCCTAGGAACATGCATCATGGCTCTATTTTTTCTCTTTTCAATCATGCTTCTAGTTCTGCACATTTTAATGTATCGAAAGCAATTTGGTCTAATATGACCATCAAATCCACAAAAATGACATGAAGGAATGAAATAAGGAGTCATACCTTGTCCTTGTGCACGCATGAGAGCTTATCCATGTCTTTGTGGTTGAGTGGGTTCAATCTACCTTCGTTATTGAACCGGTCTAGCTTGCTTCCTAGCTTGAGGTTGCATGATTGGTCTCTTTCCTTTGTTGAGAGCCATTTGTTGAAGAAAGTTAGCTTGATGAGCTTTTGAGGGTTGAGCTTGTGGTTGTTTTCTTTGAGCCACCATCACTTGTGCACTATGTGAGCATTGTCCTAGATCAATTTTCTTCCTAGGAGCTAGCACGGGTGAGGCTTCTTTATTTCTTAAACTCTTAACAAACACGGTCTTGTGGGAAGTGGAGGTCTCCTTACCATCATCAAATCCAAGACCTCTCTTGTCACATGGACTCTTTCCAACACCAAGCATATGGTCAAGCTTCTTGGTGCTAGAAGCCATCCTAGTTAAAGACTCTTTAGCTTCTTCAATCTCCCTCTTCAAGCCTTCTTTATTCCTCTTAGATAAGTCTAACTCCTTTTTTAGCTTATCTTCAATTTTCTTTACCCTTTCCACTTGTTCACTTAAGTGGTCATTATGAGATGAAAGTTCTAGATTATCTTCTCTCAATCTTTGAATCTTTCTTGTGGTTTTCATCTCTAGGCTTTTAAACTCGGCAAGGTATTTAACAAGAACCGTTTTCTCCACATATACATTTGTGGAGTGACATGAGGAGTCATCTTCACTTGAGTCAATTTCCTCTTGACTCTCTCGCTTTTCTTCAACAAGAACCTTTTTCTCCACATATACTTTTGTGGGAGGAGGCAAAGGCTAGGAAGTTAGCCATGAGTTCTTCATCATCCAAAGACTTAACTCCCTTATTGGAGTCATCACTACTTCCACTCCAAGTGGCGACCATCACTTTTCCCTTTTTCTTGTCATTGTGATTCGCACATTCGGAGGCAAAGTGACCTATTCCACCACACTCATAGCATCGGACCCCTTTCCTTTCGGTATTCTCTTGCCTAGACTCAAACTTCTTGAAGGGACCCTTTTTCTTCATGTTTTGGCCTTTTGAACCAAAGCCCTTCTTCCCGAACTTCATAACCTTATTGAATCTTTTCACAAATAAGGCAAGGTCTTCACCGAGTCAATATTTTCCTCCTTTTCATCCATATAGACTTTTAAAGCAATTCCTTTATGCTTTTTCAGAGGAGTAGAGCTAGGAGCCTTCCTAGACTCGTAGGTGAGGAGTCTTCCAATTACCTCGCTCGGCTTCATATCCTTATATCCACTATTTTCTTCTAAAGCCATAACCTTGGATTCAAACCTATCGGGGAGAGATCTCATAATTTTCTGCTTGATTCTCCTATCCGAATACGGTCACTAAGTTGATGGCTTTGATTGAAAATATCCATCAACTTGATCTCGAAGTCATTGAAGTGTTCGTCCTCCTCCATCCTAAGCATCTCAAATTGCGTTTGGAGGACTTGAAGCTTGGAGTCCTTTACAACTTCGGTTCCCTTATGTGCAACCTCTAGGATGTCCCATGCCTCCTTAGCAATCATAGTATTTTGAATCAATTTATATTGATTTTCGTCCATTGCACATAGGATGACATGCATCGCCTTCCTATTCCATTTTGATGCCTCAAACTCTTGCGTGTTCCATTGCGCTTTAGTTGGGCACATCATTTCCTCACCCGTAAAAGTCGTCATAGGTAGATCATATCCATCTTCAACCGTCATCCATGTACGGTCATGTATTTGACATATGTAGAATTCCATCTTCCCTTTCCATTGGGAATAGTTCAAACTAGTGAGGAGAGGAGGTCTCATGCTAGAAGGTCCTTTGTTGTTCCCAACGTTTCCACTCATTGTGTTTAATGAATGAAATGAAATGTAATGTATGCAAAATTTATGTATGAGCAAAACAACACACAAATGCAAAACACACCAAAATGAGCAAGGATCACCTAAGTATATCTAGGAACCCGTTCTGATACCAATTGAAACAAATAACGGTGTGCCTAATATTAATCTAGAGGGGGGGGGGGGGTGAATAGATTTTATCTGATTTTACCCAATTTTTGTTAAAGGTCAAATTGACGAAAATACCCCTAGCTTGTCACAATAAAATATCAAGTGTATAAAGTGCGCAATTGTAAAGAACACAAGATATTTACGTGGAAACCCTTACGGGAAAAACCACGGGCTGTTATGTGAGCCATACACGAACCTCGAATCCACTAAATGTGATAAAGATTACAACCTAATCCCGGAAGTAATCACACACCTACCTAATCCCGGTATAAGTGGACCTAGTCTAATTGCTTACGATCTAAGCAACCTACTCCCGGAAGCTACACACAAGACTTACTTCTCAATGAAGAGATAAAATGGCCTAAGTGAATATATGATGATATTCAATGAACAAACAAGGCTAGGAAACCTTAGATGCTTATCTAGGATGATGAATATGCAATAAAAGCAATCTTAAATATCAATAGCTAAATGACATGTCAAATAGCTTAGCAATCAAGATTAAACACAACCTAGAAAGCTATCACAATACAACATTTCATCATTTCATCACAAACAATCTCTATTTGGAGCATGTGTTCTAAAAACATAAAAGTGAATAAAGAGAAGACATGTTAAGAAAGACACTAAAATTAGATGAAGTTAGTGAGATTCTTACCAAGCAAGATGTGATGATGCAAAACCATGCATGGATGCACTCTATGTGAGCATAGATGATGCAATATGAAGTTTGATGCAAAAAGGAAAAGCTTTGAGTGATTAAATGTGAGTTCTTAAGGATTTTTGGCTCTTAAAAAGTGTTCAAAGAGAAAAATATGCTTTTGGAACTCTTGGGTCCGACCTAAAATGAAAATGGGATATTTATAGGCTCCTAATAAAACTGCAGCGTTTTGGACTTTCACGCAAGGCGGACTGCTGCGGTCGTCAACTGCCGCGGTTGGGTCAACTGCGGCACAGAGAATGTATCTTTGTCGTCTGTGTGCCACTGTTGATCCAACCGCGGCACTCCAACCGCGGCAAAGAAGGGACATCTCTGTCGCTAGCATGTCGCGGTTATCCAACCGCGGCACTGCAACTGTGGCAGAGAAGGTCAATGCCTTCTCATGCAGCTTCTCACACAAGATCATGCCATGGGTGAAGTGTGTGAGTGACGTGAATGCATCCTAATGCCTAACATGTTATGGTATATAACTAGCAAGATGCAAACAATTAAACATGCAAGAAGAGAGATTAATGAACATTAATGCACACAATATAAATACACACAACATACAACAAAAGACATATGCATGGGTTGTGGGTATGTGAAACTATCTCTTCAAAGTACGTAAGCACTTAGAAATTTATTTTTGAAGTGCTTGATCTCTTGAGGTCTTGAAAGGGACTTTGAGCTTGAATCTCAATCACCTAAACTACCCTTATATTCAAACCCCAATATGTGGTTTGTCGACGAAATAAGTCAATCAAAATATGGGAATCCTTACAAGTATTTTCTTGTAGTGAACACTCATTTTATGCATCTCATTCATGTGTGTATGTCCATTTGTATTTGTTTCCATTTTTGTTTTGTTACAAACATGCTTTTGCATGCAACAATTAATTAGAATAAGATCTAATTAAGAGAAATTGATTCATGAATATTTAGAATAAATACCATATTTTAGATATCATGTGATATTTATATTCTCTTGGTTATTAATGGTTCATATTATCAAATCTAGTAAATGTCATATGCTTGGTTATAATTTGGGATGCAAGTATTGATGTAAGTACCATACACTTTACATGCGATCTAAAAGAGAATCAATACAACGAGTGGGATATGAAGAGGCCGTTTTGTACTCGACAAAAAGATATATTTCGTTTAGGAAAACAAAGTTGTTTACCACTTGCAACCACACTTAAAATATGAAATTAGTAAAATAGTAAGTAAGGGATTCGTACACATGAATTGGTATTGACAATTGAAGTGATTAACTAATCTTAACTAATATAATAGCATAAATGTAATTCATAAATTGGTTCGATAGTGGTTGGTTTGGAAAACCAACAAACATACACAAGATAACAAGATAACAAGAGAGCAACAATGTGGATGATAAGAAAAATAGAAGACTCAACTCTCTAGATAAGTAAAATGGATTAATTAATTAACAGAAACTAAGGGATTGTAGTTTACAATGGATATTGAGCAATGTATAAATGGCTTCATTAAAGAACAGTTCTCTCTATTAGTGGTGTGGCCGTCGGAACAAAGCCAAACCACTTCCTACCAAAATTCCTCACCTATGATATGTAGAGAAATGGAATAATGGGGAATCGGTTAATTAGAATTAATGGTCTTGGCAATTGGGGTTAATATACCCACCAATTAACCTATCATATTCATTATGAGCTACAATCAATTAAGGTTGTCAATTCTCAATCAATTTTATCTCAAATAAACACTACCAATATTGCAATCAACAAGTTATATTCTCAATCAATTACATAAGAGCAAAATCTAATTATAAAGTAAATCAAACATAATAGGAGAACATATTATTAATAGCCAAAACAAATGCCCAAAATCTAAAGGATTCTCAAATCAATCCCATAGAGAGGGGTTGATTGTGTCAAAATTGTACTACATTTTGGCCCTCAAGTCCCTGTCCTTTAACTCATTTTTGAGTGTATTTCGTGTCTAATAGGCTCTTTTGTAGTGATTGTAGGCAATTGATGTAATTCAGGGGTTGGAGATGAAAAGCGGTGATTGCAGACGCAAAACAAGCCAGAAAACAAGAAAGCAAGCTTCAGTGCCCGAGTATGGTGTTGGTAAGCTTACCCATGCACATCCAGCGTATTTCTAGCACAGAATGGCCCATTGTGCGGGTAAGGACTCGCACACAAACCGTACACCAAGATGAACTAAGTTGAAGAAAAGGTAGTGCGTGGGTGAGGACCCGCACATTGAGGAAGAAGAATCCCATAAATTGTTCAGTGTGCAGGTACTGCACTGGTTAGCTTACCCGTACACTACGAGCGTACTACGTACCCAGATCTGCCACATCAACGTTTTCAAACCTACTTTCGGGAATAGTATAAATATATCTTTTTCTGATTTTCATGACTCTCTTCACACGCCTACACACCTTTTGTGATTTCATTTCTAGATCGAAGAACACTTCCCACTCATCCAAATATTTTTCCTATCATTTCCTTCACCAAATCAATCCTTACATTTCCCTTTGATCCTTCATTATACCTAAACCCAATTACCATTAAAGGAACTCATCTCTTGCAAGCTTTGGAGAAGAAGAGGACTTTGGTAGGATTTTGAGTCTAGTTGGCATTATTTTACATCAAAATGACATTCCTTTGTATTGTTAAGTTGTATGATTTATCAAACTTCAAGGAAGACGGATAACTATTCAAGTAAAGTGAAGCCTACAAGTGATAAAAGCATTATTGGCTACAAAGGTATAATAAGACCTCTTTCCTCTTACAAAGCTTAAGCGTGCACACATACATTGCATACATTTGTGTACCTATATCGTAGCTCTAAATTAATATAACACATTCACATACTTGTTGAAGTATGCACATGCATTAGGCTTAATCTTTCAAACATTGTAAAATTGCATGTTCGAAGACTATCTCTAGGAAATGGCATACTTGTGTGATCTTGTGTTTATTGTTTTGGACTTGAATATGTTCTTATATGATTCCTTATTAAGTTCCAGTCATTTCGGTTACTCATTCATTAGTTTTCGAGTTCAAATTAGGAAGTTATGAAACTTTACGCTCTCTTACAATGCATTGTCTTTGTCATCATGTATCAAGTAGAATTCATAACCTTTGGTCAAAGTTTCATAGTCTTCCTCATGTGTAAGTAAGTTATGGTTCATAATCTGAAAGCAGATTTAAATTCAGAGTCCAGAGGCCGAAGAACGATCCAAGAACATGAGGGATTCGTGAAGAGAGAAGTGAAGAAGAGAAAGGCCTTTAAGAGGTCCTTCCCGTGGAGGCCACGCGAAGGGCCTTTAAGAGGCCCTTCCCGTGGAGGCGTGTTGCCACCACGGGAAGGAAGCCTTCTTGCCCCCTGTGGTGGCCACACGCCTCCACGGGAGGGTAAGAGGCTGCCCCCTTTTGTTGTCCCCATTTCTCTTTTCACTTTCCATCCTATTCTCCTTTAAATATTTCCCTCTCTCTCACCTGTTTATTGTAGAAGAAAAATGTGTAGAATTCTTCTTTGAAATTCTGTCAACTTCTAAACACCATAACTCTCTCATCTTTTATCCGATTTGAGTGATTCAAGTTGGAGAATCTTTGTATTAGAGTCCTTTACAAACCCCAAGCAACCTTGAGGTTATTTGATCAGATTTTCTTTTGTCTCTACACCATTTTCGTTGCTGCACTTCTTGTTCTAAGTAATTGCTCAATCCTTTATGTTTTGAGCTTGATGATCTTCAATTACCTTGGGCTTTATTCATCTATATGTGTATTTTACTTGATAAAATGTTATTAGGTTTGAGAGCTTCAATTAAAAGCTAATTGTGCTTAAGTAGAATCTTGAATGTGAGTTAGGTGTTTCTAAAATCTATGTTTTCACATGCTTGTGAGTTGTATTGTGATTAGCTTTGTATCTAGGACTATTTGAGCTTTGATTATAAATATTCTCATGATTAATAGTTCCTATTTGTGCTATATGTCTTTTATTGCACATATTTTGAAATAGCACAAGTTATTGTATGTTTAGAGCATTGATTAGATTCAATTGATTGATTTATGAATATATGCTCTAATTGATTTCTAAATTCTTGAATATGTGCTTCATGAGCATGTTTAATCTCAAGCTTTAGTTGCATGAATCAAATATAGGATTAAAGTATGTTTGGTGATTTGACATACTCTAGATTTCGGTTTTCATGTTTTAAGACCTAGACTATTTTTGTTATGAACTTTGTTGCCTATGTCTAGTTCTTCATGAAGTGTGCATAATCCATACATTTCATGTTCATGCATCATTTTGTGTGATTGCATATTTTGGATTATAAACTAGAAAATCAAACATTGTGTCCTCATTGTCTATTTCTAGTTTCCATTGTTCATGTTGATCATATGTTCTATGTTGCTCGTGCTTTCATCATTTGCATCACTTAGATCACTTGCCTTGTAAAAGGTGGAAGTCTCATATTGGGGTGGATTCTTCGATTTTAGTAAGGAAGTCTTAGCTAGGAGCACGAGGCCCTAGATAGCTAAGCAAAAAGTCTTGGCTAGGAGCAAAAGGCTCTGGATAGCTAAGCAAGAAAGTCTTGACTAAGAGCACGAGGCTCCGAATATTCAAGAAAGGAAGTCTTGGTTAGGAGCAAGAGGCTCCAGATAACCAAGCAAGGAAATCTTGTCTAGGAGCATGAGGCTCCGGATAGACAAGCAAGGAAGTCTTGACTAGAAGAACGAGGCTTCGGTTAAGCAAGGATACTTTCTAGAGGCATGCGATATGTCTCGGTTAGAAAGTAGGCAAGTCTCTCTCTAGTAGTATTAGATATGAGGGATATCCAATAGAGAGTGGGGTCATGAGATTTGGTCACTTTTGAGGGTGTACTCTTATTTAACTAGTGAAAGATAGTTTGTCGGTGGTTATAGATTCAATCTATGGATGTTTTCTCTTCGGAGGTTTACTACGTAAAAAATCGTGTGTCAAGTTTCTCTATCCTTATCTCTTTGATATTTGTTTATTTGAATTAAATTGATCTTGTATGAATTCTTATTGATAATATCCTTGTAAGAAAAGATCTTTGATTAACATTGTTTCCTTTACATGTACTTGACTATATGTGCCATTTATAATAGAATACAAGTACTTGTTGATTTATGTTTTTAGTATAAATCTTTTCATGCAAATTATAGACTATGTTTGATCTTTCAAATTGAATATGCTTATCAATAGTCTATATGTACTTGTTTGTGCTTATTGAAGTGTGATACAAGCTATCAAAAGGGACAAACTTTTGTTTGTTCCAAGGGATTGAAAAAGGCTTAAAAACCTATCCACACCACCCTTTAGGTTAGCTTTAGACAATTTAACCGTGATTGTATTTACAGACTTGAAGAGGAGGAACTACATCACTCCAATAGGCTCACTCTCCTCTCTTGCTTCCTTTATTTTCTATTGCATTTATATGATGTGTAGCTAAACCCATTTTGGGGGTTGATGTTATAAACTCACGGATAATGGGCTTTCCACCATTTATTTGATTTGATAGATAGTTTCAATTCTTTATGCTTAAATGTGTTTGATCTACCTCTTTAATTAAGTAGTGGTTATTGAACTAATTTGAGTATTTGAACACTAATTGAATTCTAGGTGAATCAAGTAGGCACTTCAACTCTTGATTATCTTAGAGGTTGTCTTTAAAACTTAAATGCATTTGATGCTCTTCATAGATTAGGTAGGCATTCCAACTCTCAATCTTTGTTAGACATTGAGTTGTGGTGTCATTGTGGTTGAGTAGGCACTCAAACTCTCAACTCATGATAGATGTCAACTTTGATCTTAAAACTTAAATGCACTTAATGATCTTTATAGATTTGGTAGGCACTCAAACTCTCAATCTTTGTTAGACATTAAATTGTGGTGTCTTTGTGGGTTAGGTAGGCACTCCAATTCTCAATTCATGATAGATGTCAATTTATGACTTTCAACCATAAACACCTAATGTGATTTATAAGGCTAAGCTCACTTGAATTGGAAGGGATATGTCGAGATCACTTAAATCCGATATATCCCGGCTAGTGTGAAATGGGTGGATTGAGAGCACTCCAATCCAAGCCATCTCGACCACTTATATCTATCCCAAGCGAGAGTGAAAAGGGTGGACTAAGAGCACTCCAATCCAAGCAATCCCAGAAACTTGAGCTAGAAAGATAAGCCCTATAGAGATCCAATATGCTCTTAAGAGAAAGGATCGCCCACCATTTGTGTTTGTATTGCATTGGCCCCCATACCTCCTATCATATCGTATCATTCACATTTTCACTATCTTAGTCTAGCTTAACTTAATTGTAGTTTCATACTTAGTTAATCAATATTTCCAAACAAACTATCTCATTTTACTTTTATTGCACATTGATTGCCAGAGTCTATTTGATCATTGCTGATGACTGATCCTTGTGGAATGATATCCACTTTTCACTTACTTGTTTTTGAAAAGTATTTTTTTAGCACAATTTGGGATTTATAAATATTTTTTATGGACAATTTTAAACGACAAAAACCTATTCGTCAAATAGTGCCGTTGCTAGGGATCGGCGAGTTTAGTATTGATTGGAATGCTTTAGTAGTATTGTTTTAGTTATCTTTTAGTTTCATTTGTTCTTTTTTATGCTTTGGTAGTTTTTGTTTCTTTATGTTTCAGACTCTATGAATTTCTTCATGTAAAACTTGAGGCCAAGCTATCCGCTAATGAGCATGTCATTAGATGATGAGATGAGAGAGCACATGCAAGATGCTATAACCTCTCAATAGGAAATCACACAGTCGTTTAAATCCTCATAATAGGCAACCAAGCAGAATTTCAACAACTATATGTCTCCTAGCTAGCCAGACTGAGGAATAAAGTCCGTTTCGCCAACAATTTCAACCAATCAATACTGCCTCCGTCTTGATAAGATTGGTAAATTCCTTAAATAGCTCAATAGAAAGCATGAATGGAGCATAAGGAATTTCCGAAGAAAAACAAAACAAGATCTTGATAAAGATGAATAAGGAGTTATTAAGTATGGTTAGAGAGTTAACATCAACATTGGAGTTTTTTATGATAGGGAATGAAGCATTGCAAGTGAGAGTAAAGGTAACTTTTCGAGAAAAAGAAGAAATGAGGGAAGACTACGAGAAGAATATACAACTCTTGAAGAAGACGTTAGAAGGCAAAGTAGCTTTGGAAACAAAAAAGGTGAATAAGCTTCAAGAGTTAAACAAAAAGCTCATACCTGAAGTAAAGATGCTTAGATCTGAAAATGGTACACTAAAGAAGACGAATGGCGAAGTCTCTAATCACTCTAAATATATATATGTTTTGAGTGCCTTAATCCATCCCATTTTGTTAGTTTTCCGAGCGTTTGTGTTGTATAATTGCACTTTTGAGCTATTTTCAGGAATAATAGGATTCAAAGGATGAAATGAACACTTGGTGAGAAATTGTGAAGAAAATGAAGATAGACACAAATTTTTAGCAAATATGCGGGTACCTGCTCACAGATCCAAAGTAGCAGAAATCTCCCAGAGTGAACTGCGATGTTAGCTTGAAAAACCAAGCAGCAGATGCTTTTCCAGAGCACACTGCGAGTATATTCTCACAGATTTAACTCACAGTTTAGAGCCAGACGACATTGCTAAGTCCATCCTGTGGGTCAGAACTAGCAGAAGGAATCCGTGACTTATCACTGCAAGGACAAAGTCGCAGATATAACTAGCAGATCACCCCCAGATGAATCTACAATCATGAACTGCGAGTACAGTTTAGCAGACAGACCTAGCAGCTGAACCAAATATTTTTCTACGAAGTACATCTTGCGAGTTGTTCTCGCAGTTCAACCTAAAAAGAAATCTGTAACGTCAGACTGCGATTTTGGTTGCAGAAGCATAATCCACGTCAGCTTTCAAGTGGCCGACTTCTAAGCTTATCCTCCACTATATAAACATATTTTACTTTTGTAAAAAGTGTGTTGTGTGTTGTGTGTTGTAACTAGTGTAAGAAAATAGAAAGTAAAGTAAAGTAATATCTTCTCACAACCACTCTCTTTTAGATAAGCAATCTTATATTAAACACTTTAGTTTTTAAGGATATTCTAGATCTATCTTCAACATCAAGGAAGATTTTGTTGAGCAAGCAAAGGGAAAGCATCAAGAACACCATGAGCTTTCTTTCTCTTTCGCTTTCTCTTTCCTTGTCTTTATTTAATAATGAGTAGCTAAATCCTTTTGTTAGGGATTCAATGATTGTAAATATGTGAACACTCTTTGAAATGATTTAATCTATCTTTTATATCCATTGAGTTTGCACTTATGTTTAAATTACCTTCATATTGCATGTTGAGTAGGAACTTTACTCTAATTTACAAGCATGATATATTTGTGTTAAGATTATGCTCAATAGCAAGAGTGTAATAATGTTATTGACAATCTTTTCATATTAATAAAGTGATTTCTGGTTTAACAAATCTTATAGCATTTATAATTTAAATATTATAATTGTCAAAAGTAACTAATCATAAAGTCAAAAGACTATGAGAAATAAAGAATTGTTCGTACATCTAGATGTATATGAGGTAGACACAATTCTTTAGTTAGTCTTGAATAATGTTCACAACTTAAGATAAATGTTGGGCACCTTTACCTTGTTAAAGTTGTAGATTCTTTTGCTAGTATTTGAGTGGGCTCAAATGTGATATGATGAGTCTAAAATCATAAAAATGTGTTTGAGTAAAAAAATCTAGTGCACTAGGTGCATTGAATAGGATCGTAATAAAATACTTTATCTAGAACCTTCAGTGGATAAAAGTTTTCATTATAAGGGCAATCGGAGAGTCTATCTTAATCCTGAGATAAATGATAGACTTATGGTTACAAGTGTTATCATTTGAGTTATCAATGAGTATGATTATATATCATAGTCTATCCTCGATAGTTTGGTGGTATTCATTTGCTAATCGATAGAGGACTTCATTTATAGATATGGACATCGTGGCTTCATTTATTAAAATGAGAGTATAATATTATCATATGGATATTTTGAGATATTGAATATTAAATCTTAACGTTGAGTTTTCGATAGCGTCTATTGAAACATGGCTTTTGGACAAGTCAGAATATCCAAGTTCAAAATGTGGTAATATGAGTAAATATGGTAACTAGGAGAACTATAGGCGGTTTATGAGCTCTTGGCGATTACTAATATTATTCACGAGGATAAACTATCTCCAATAAGATTGTCTAGGGTAGGAATGAGAAACGTTTACTTATTCTATCTTTATTTAAGAGTACAATTTTAGCTCTTTAGTGGTATGAGCTAAAATTAATAGATCGAACCCGAGTGAATCATTTGTTGATTGTGATTGAGTTATGTCTATTGAAGCTTAAATTTAGATAGCCCACCAAGATCCCTATTCTATATGGACTTGCATGGATCATTTGATATATCCTACCAGACTAATTTATAGGTCTATCTAGAATTGTAATTAATACATTAAGAATATAATTTGCACATTATTTATTTAATGAGCTGTTAAATTATATTAATGTATTAATGAAAGGCATATGGACTTCTTTCTTTTAGTAACAATGAGTCTAGTTCACATGTGGGCTTTTTATTAAAGTCCAATGGATTTAATAAAATAAGAAAAATAATATAATGCACATGTATATACATGGGCGGCAAGGTTAATTAAATTAGCCTATTATATTATTTTTTTTAATTATTTAATTATGGAAATTAATTAATTATTTAATTAAAAGTCAAAATCTTTTCCTAACTAGAAAATATGTTTCTTAGTATTATACTATTGTTGGCAGCATAATAAATATAAAAGACTTTATTTGGTAAGTAGATAAATAAAATGAATTTATTTATCTAGTCAAATTAGGAAGCCTTTGATATAGTCACAAATACACTAAAGAGTTGGATTAAGGTTTGGAATTCTAAAGAATGATAGGAGTCATTGGTGGAAACACAAATCCTCTTTAAGTGAGGATTTTGGCCAACCCTAATATTTTTCGGGTAAGGATTTCGGCCAACCCTAATCCTCTTGGGGTGAGGATTTTGGTCACCATATATATACTATCTTATAGAATTTGGTCACCCTAGATTTTATTGAGAGAATTATTTCTCTTGCTTAAAAAAATAGAAATCCAACTCTAAGGCATAAGGTGTGATTTTCGGCCAAGAGGAAATAGGTGAAGAAACATTTTATTTTCGATAGTACACTACTAGCTTTTATATCAAAAGTCTTTGTGCACAACTTTGATTAAGGTTCACGCTAGTTTCGATCAAAAGATTGAGAATTCAAAAGTGACCGAACATTCTTCGTTTTCTCTTGAAAGGTTATAGTGACTAACAAAGAGGAAAATATATATATATATATATATATATATATATTTGTTATCCATCCTCATGTATACAAGTCAAAGAAAGGGAGTCCACACTTTTAGGTGATTCACGTTCATGATTGGATTAGAAGGTCTTGCGGATTACGATTGACGCAACATCAATCATCACGTGGAAAAAGGTACGATACCCTTTATTATATATTAATCAATTAAGGGTTAATTTTCATCTCTTTTAAAGGAATTTTTTTGAAATATACCAATCAAACTTTTCGCTTTTACCGCCTGTTTTTCCTCACAATTTGTGCATGAAAAGTAGATCTACATCTTGGTTAAACAAACTTGGTTGGATTTTACTTGAAACTCATTAAGAGGTTAATTAAGTCTTGACTAACCTAGATCTTGGTTTGAGCAAATTGATAAAAAAGGCATTAGACACTTTTGACCCTTCCTTTTAAACATGGATTTAAATTGATAGTGATTTGATTATGAAGTTGTTAGTAACATTTTACGTCATTGTTTCCTTAACATCTTTTTATAACATTCACATCTAGACATCTCTTAGTTTTTCCATCATCATCTTAGTATAATCATTAGTGAGATCTTCTAAAGAAATATAGATACCCTACCAATCTTCATGGGAACGATAACCCTTACTTGTGTCTGCTATATTTGACAACGATCAGTACACTTGCAGAGAGTTGTAGAATCACGCACTCGTCTTATTTTTATTTGTGTGTACCAAAATTTTGGTGCCATTACCGGGGATTACTGTAGCGTGTTATAATTTTATAAGATTTCATCATTCGTAATTTTAGTGCTAGTGTAGTTAAAATTTATAAATTGTTACTTGATTAGTTGATCGAACCAAATTTGGTATGATTTTGGTCCCTATTTTCTTCTCTTTTTGCTTGATTCTCAGGCAATATCCTATGATTTAATTGTGTAAATTAAGTGTTTTCAAGTATTTACAAAGTTTAGGGGCTTTGGAATATTGGTCAATTGGGGGCAAAAGTGTAAATTATGCAAGAAGGATTGAAGTTATTGCAAATATGAAGAGATTAGGGGACCCAATTGTAATTTTCATGCCAATCCACATCATAAATTGATGCGGTGGAAGATTGGCCTTCTAAATGAGCCCTAGCCTACTTCTAAATTAACACCAAAAAAGACCAAACAACAAAAGCCAAACGCAACCCAGCCCGTTTTTAATTTCATCCCAAAGAAGACAAGTGACTTGAGCCCAAGTGCAATCCAGCCCATTGCTAAAGGAACCCCATCTTCACCTTGGACTATATATTTCTCCTGGCAATTTACAAAAAGGACCCCTCTGAGGGAATTAATGGTAATTTGCTATGTCAGGGGCAGTGTTGGTAATTGACCATCCGAGCCCTAATTTCAATCCCCTATAATTTCATCATAGTTTTTCCTTTTCAAACAACTCTTGACAATCAAGAAACCTTATTCTTCCACCATTCCTAATCCCATCAATAAACACTTAGATTACTCCACCTAAATCACTCATCTCTTTCCATCTTCTCCACCCATTTCATTTGTCATTCTCCATATGACACCACCTATCTAGACATATCCTCATCATTTAATCTTTGCACAGGATTCAAGCAAGGAAGCTCATGGAAGGATTAAGCTTACAAGAGAGACCCAAGGGTGATTTCTATACATTTTACTTCCTTTTTTTTTTTGTGATTATGTGTAATTAAACCCCAATTTTAGGGGGATGATTTGAGAGATTTTTGGACATTGAGTATTTATTAAAGCTTTGAATATTATGTTTGCATAATTATAGTTCTATTTATTTTTTAATTAGATCTTGCACTTATGTGATTGATTGAGTATTGACACGCTTATTGATTACAATATGTTGTAGGATTAATTGTGATAAAATTAGTTGAGTTATTGACACACTTAATTGATTGTAGCAAATAATGAATATGTTAGGTTGTTGGTGGGGATATCACCCCAATTGCCTAGGCCATTGATCATCACTAATCAATCCCACCTTGACCCCCTCTCCTTAATCGGTTAGGCATTTTAGAAGGAAGTTATTTAGGTTTCGTAGTGACGACCTAAACAACACTTTCGAATGAGATCAGCTCTTGATTATGTAGATTGCACATTAATGAAGCCATAAATGAATTGTTCAATAGTTTATAGCTACTCTATCATTTCCCTAGAATTCCTATTAATTGTTTAAACCATTTTCTTATCTAGGTTATTTGCATTGGATTCCTATCTCTATTCATTTTCTCTTTATATTTTTGTACATTTACTTTACATGTAATGTTTGGTGGTTTCTCAAACCAAACACCATTCAAACTTAACATGATTTATTTTCTTGCATACTAGTTAGACTAACTTAGATTAGATCGTAAATTGATTAATCTAACTTAATCCCTATGGAACGAATCTTTAGCTTACCACTTTACTTGTTTTCAAAACTTAAAGCATATTGTGTAAGAATTTTATTATAAACATCTTTGAATAATTCGCAATTTGGAAACGACATAAAAAGTGAGTCATCATTAGTTTACTTTGATATTTTCAGGATACCACTTACAATGGCAAGTTGAGATACATCACCCGCTCGATCTCATGATAGAGCAAGACATGCATCACCAGCTAGACCTTAACAAGGGGACCGACATAGGTTTATGAAGGATTTCTCTTTGCCAATTATAGAGGATCAGCCGTCGGTAATATTGTTGAATATGGCACAAAGAAACTATGAATTGAAGAATCAACACTATAACACTCTCTCGGTTTGCTTCGGTAACCCAATGAAAAAGCTTTTCAATTCATGAAGGAATATTATAATGTGATGAAAACCATACATTTAGGTGCATTGTCAGAAGTTAAACTGAGGATGCGATGCTTCTTGTGTTGCATGAAGAGTGATGCCAAAACTTGGTGTTAGGATTTTGAGTAATAGTTGGCATTATTCTATATCAAAACGATAATTTCTTTGTATTGTGTTGTTGTCCTTAGTTACATGGTTTGTCAAGCTTCAAGGAAATTGGACAACGTTTCAAGCAAAATGTTGCCTTTGTTTGAGGAAATCGCTAAATGTCTACAAAGGTAATTAAACCTCTTTTCTCTTACAAGGCTTAAGCGCGCACACACACAATTCATTCATAAGTGTCCCTATATAGTTGTGCCAAATTAGTATAACACATTCACATGTTTTAGTATGCTCATGCATTGAACTCACATTGCCATACATTGTAGAAATGCATGTATTAGGACTATGTCTCGGAAATTGCATACTCATGTGATATTGTATTTATTTGTTTAATGTAAGTTATTTGAACTTTAATATGTTCTTAAATGATTCCTTGTTGAGTTCCGGTCATTTTGGTTACTTACTCATTTGATTTCGAGTTCAAACTAGGAAGTTACTAAACTTTATGTTTCTTAACAATGCGTTGTCTTCGTCTTCGTATATCGAGTCAAGTTCACATCCAATTGTCAAAGTTTCATTTTAGTCCTTGTGTGTAAGTGAGTCATGGTTTGTAATCTGAAAACAGATTCGAATTTTGAGTTCGGAGGCCAAAGGACGATTGAAGAACGCTTGGGGTGTGCGAAGAGAGGAACGAAGGAGAGATGACCAACCTTAGGAGGTCTTCCCGTGGAGGCGTGTGGCCACCACGGGGATAACCATTGCCTGGCCTCTCAAGTGGTTCCCATCTTTTAAATACTCCCTCTCTCTCACTTGTTGAAATGTAGAAGAAAATTGAAGTAGATGTGCAAAATTTTTCTCTTCAACTTTCCTAACTTCCAAACACCATAACTTTCTCATTTGGACTTTGAATTGAGTGATTCAAGTTGAAGAATCTTCTTAATCAAGTCCCCTACCCTTTCTAAAAGAGTTTGTAGTTGTTTGATCGAGTTTTGGAGTAGTTCCACTGTCAAAACCGAACCTGCTCTGGATTTCAAGGTATTGAGTCAAACTTTGTGATTTCATCTTTGATGATCCTTAATTGCCTTGAGTTTTCTTCTTGTATATGTGTATGCATGTTTGATGAAAGCTATTGAGAAGAATAGCTTCATTTCAAAGCTAATCAAGTCTAATTAGAGATCAATGTGAACTAGTTTTCTAGGTTTCTAGAATTTCACATGTTTGAGAGTTATATTGTGCTTAGCTTGATATATAGGGTTATTTGTGACTTGATTAACTTATTCTAAGATCAGTAACCTTGCTAGAATATTCATTGATCATATATTATGAATGTAGCGTTTTTGGTGTATGTTTCTAATATCTTGAATTTGTGCTTCATGAATATGATTTATTCAAGTATTAGCTTCGTGAATGAAACTAGAAATTACATGTGTTAGGTGTTTCATATATTCTAGGTTTCAATTCATTGATTTTATGACTAGACAATATTTGACTTATGTGCTCACATGATTAAGTCTATGTCTACATGTAATGTACTTAATCCATACATTTCATATGTTCATGCATCATTTTTGTATGATTGCATTACTTGGATTGTTAAACTAGAATATCAAACATTGTATGCTCATTATCTAATTATAGTTTCCATAGTTTATATTGATCATATGTCCTATGTTGAATGTGCTTGCATCATTTGTATCATATAGACCATAGCCTTGTAAAAGGTGGGAGACTTGGTTAAGAGTGTGAGGCTCTAAGTAATTCCAAATATGGAAGTCATGGCTAAGAGGTGCGATGCCTCTAAATAAATCCGAGTGAAGTCTTGTCTAGGGGTGTGAGGCTCCGGTTAGACAAGCGTGGAAGACTTGGCAAGGGGTGTGAGACTCCTTTAGGTCCAAGCAAGGATATTCTCTAGAGGCATGCGATGTGTCTCAGTTAGAGAATATGTAAGTTCTTCTCTAGTGGGAATAGATAGGGAGAAATCCAATAGATTGTGATACATTAAAGCTAGTAACATTTGAGGGTGTACTCTTATTTAATTAGTGAAAAATATTTTGCCAGTGGTTATGGATTCAACCTGTGGACGTTTCCTTTTCGGAGGTTTACCACGTTAAAAAATATTGTGTGTCAAGTTTCTCTTTCATTGTAACTTTGATATTTGTATTCTTTAATCAAATTAATCTTGAAGACATTGTAATTAATTACATTTTTGTGAGACGAGATCTTTGATTGTATTGATATCTTTTGTATGTACTTGTACTATTGAGACATATATATTGAATACAAGTATTTGATAATTCTATATCCTTGGTATTCCCTCTTCATTTGTTCATAGGCTATGTTTGAACTAAGTTGAAAAATGCTTGTTAATAGTCTATGCATGTTCATTTCCGTTTATTATGGTGTTATATAAGCTATCTAGAAGGACAAACTTTTGTTTGTTTCAAGGGATCGAAAAAGGCGTTAAAACCTATTCACCCCCTCTAGGTTAGCTTAAGGCAATTTAACCGTGATTGTATTTTCACTTGGCTTATGGCTTTAATGTCTGGATCACTCACCACTTGGCAAGAGGTAGAGCGAAAATTCTTTGACAAGTTCTTTCTGTCATGGAAGACCAAGGAGATTCGATGGAAGATTGCCACTTTTATAGAAGATGAGGGAGAGCCTTTCCATGAGGCATGAGGGAGATTTAAGGTACTCTTGGCCCAATGCCCTTATCATGAGTTTACGATATTCAGTCGAGTTCAGTCATTTTATGATGGACTGTTGGGACTTACCCAAACGATAATCGACAATGCTTTTGAGGGAGACATGAGTGAGAAGACGGTGGAAGAAGTTTTAGAAAGATATGAAATGTTGGGCAAAATTCCCAACAACATAGCTCAATGGGGCAAGATATGGAAGGGAAGAGACATTTGGAGATGGCTAAGTAATTTGTGAACCTCACAAGAGAGATAAAGGGGTTTGCTAGCAATTCCGAGAAACAAAAACAACAACAACAACAACAATAACAAGTACAATTGATAATTTGCCAATCATGTGGGCAAAATGGTCATGGGGCGGACATGTGTCCCGGTCAGGGCTTGGCACCTCAAGAGGAGGAGGCTTAAGCATTCTACCAATACAACTCAAGAGGAGGAGGCTTAAGCATTCTACCAATACAATCAGAATCGCCAAAGGAATGGTCAAGGATACGGTGGAAACAATTACATCCCAAATTGGAGGAATAATCAGTGGGGTGGTAATTACAACCAATAGCATTCATAAGGAGGAAATCAGCAGTATTGGAACAATCAGAACAATCAAAACAATCAGGGAAACGATGGATATAGTGGAAATCAGTGAGGACACCAAAACAACAACCAACCAAATCACAACAATCAATCTTTACAAGTTTACAATCCAGATGAAGATCAACAGATGGTGAGCATTGAAGCCTCTATCAAGAAAGTCTCAACTCAATTAGGACAATTATATAAGAGCACTAGGAGGCAAGAAAAAGGGAAAACACCGAATGACCACTCGGAATGGATTAATATGGTGATCGCATTTGGAGGTGCAAAGCAAAAGGGCAAGAAGGTTGCAAGAGAGTGAGCAAATGAGCCTTCATAAAGCAAAAAACCCATATCGACCACTGATTAACCATGAGAAGATAGATGAAGAGTTGAGCAAAATAGAACTAAAGATGGGACCTAACCACTAAAAAAGGTTTGGAGGTAATATGAGTACAATGATAAAGAAGGGTCTACCATCGAAGCTTAAGGATCCGAGAATTTTTACAGTGGACATATTCGTAGAAAGCACAACCAAGGAGAAAGCTAGGCTAAATTTGGGATCGGGCATCAACTTGATGCCGTTCTCCGTTTACAAGTGGTTAGAATTGAGCAATTTGAAGCATACCTCGATGTTACTAGTTTTAGCGGATCAATCTTCACGACACCCTCTTTGGATAGTGAAAGATGTGCTCCTACAAGTAGACAAGTTACTCATACCAATGGACTTTGTGGTCCTAGACATTGGTGAGAAGCACACAATAAAAAATCATCTCATACACCTAGGGAGGCCATTCATGGCAACGGCTAGGACTACTATTGATGTGCTCCACGGAAAATTGACAATAATTGTGTTGGGAGAGATGGTGGAGTTTGATGTGTTTGCGGGAAAGAAGAAGAAGAAGAAGAAGAATGTGGAGTTGAATACATGTTTCAATATCAAAACTGAGGAAGAACCTATGGAAACAATAGTAGCCCTGTGTGAACCTGATAATGAGTTAGAAGAGTTTTTTCAAGTCTTTGAAAAAGAAGTGAGACTCCTTGCGGAGGAGAAAGAAGGTTGAATGAAGGTAGACATTGTCAAAAAAGACAAGATTGTTGTTGAGAAGGACATCAACCTGATCATGAGGTTTGATGCCCTTGAAAAATAAAAAGATGAAGCTCTTAAGGTGGGGTAGGAGTGGATAAGGATAATGGAAAGTTAAGAAGAAGATTTCAATAGGAGGATGATGAAGATCTTGATGAAAATAGAGAGGAAAGCCAAGAAATGCCATGCTCTTGAAGAGGGCTTGGAGAGGAAAGAGAATGCATTCAAGATCTCCAAGGTCAAGGAATGTGATTTGATAGTGGAGCTTGACCAAGCCGAATATACAATTGAGGCCTTCACTAAAGGTTTAACTAAAAACGAGGAAGTATCATCATCCAAGACCACCAAGGAAAGCCACAAGAAACCTTGCCCCAAGAAAAAGAAAGGTAGTATTCTTTACTTTCCACATGCATACTATTTTTTCCATGTAAATGGTCACAAAAAGGCCCAATGCACTCAATATATAGAAAGTAGGAATATGCATGTAGGTAAGATGCCTAATAAGAAGGTCACTCAAGTATGGGTCCGAAAGGACAAGAGTGACCAAAACAAGAGGAAGTCTTTAATACACTTTTTCTAAAGGTGTACATCTTAAAAAGAAAGGAGACATTTGATTTGTCTCCAAAACCCCTAGTTAGTCATTTTGGTAGCACAAGTGGAGTTACTCCACCATTGATGGCATGAACCTTTTGACTACTTTTGTTTGTGTGAAGGAAGCAACTGTGAAAGTAAGCGTAATTTTGGAATGTAAGAATAAGCAACCAGAATGATTATGGCTAGTATAGCCATGTTTCTTGTACATTTTAATATAAATAGTTTAAAAACTCTTAATCAACTAATCTGATGTTCTTTGCAAGTTGAGAGTCAATGAAAATTCTCATGCATAAAGAACATAAGTTTGGTGGTTGGGATTCTTTTGCATTGTATATATGTTTTGATGATAGAGTCAAGTTTAAGTTGGAATCCATCCAAGTGAAAGTTTTTGTGCAGATTAAGGAAGAAAAGAATCAGTAGGCTAATGCAGAAACCGTTTGCGAGATAGGGCTGCGAGTACAATGTCGGAGACTAAAGTCGCAGTCAGCTTTGAGGGACAATTGCGATAAGGAACTGCGAGATTGATCTCCCCGACTTTCAAAAATTAAGTCGTAGCCTACTATGAGAAGGATCTGCGAATTGAGGAAACCGAATCTGCTGGATAGAACTCATGGACTTATGAAGCAACATCAACTGAGATTCCACTGCGAGATAGGGTTGCGAGGACAATATCGAAGAAAAGTTAGAATTAACTCGCAGTCAGCGTTTAGTAGGATCTGCGAGATGGTAATGTGAGAAGGAACTCGCAGTTTTGGAAGTAGGAATTAACAGTCATATTTGAAAGGCAAACTGCGAGAATCAACTTGCATAATAAAAAGTGTGAAATCACAGACTCACCTGAAGTTCACCTGCGAGATAATGCTGCGAGTATGAAGTCGTAGACATAACTAGTAGTCGACTCTGAACACAATCTGCAACTTGGGACTGCCAGAAGGAACTTATAGAAAACCATGGCACAGTTCCCGAGATAAGATATTTTAGAAAATATCTTGCCACATCAACATCTATGAGATGAGACTGCAAGTACATACTCGTAGATTTACTGTAAACCATAGTGAAAAAAGGGAACCATGTCATTTTAGCTAAGGATCAACTTTGTTATTCATATCTTATCTTTTTCTCCATAATATCTAGTTCATCGCTTAAGGTACTCTCTAACTCTCACTCTAACTTTTATTGATAAACTTCTTCTCTACTCCTAATCTTCATGTGATATAACAAGGAAGTATTATAATGAATGTTTAGTCTTTTTGAGAGAAGATAAGCCATGTTTTAAGAACTAGCATTAGAGAGATGAAATAATTTGTCTTGAGATATTTTTATCATCCAAAACATGATAATGAACTTAGAGAAAGATGAAATCTTTAAGATATATGTGTTGATTAAGCATGCATGATTTATGATTCTATAACCTGTGCAAGTACTTTCCTTAGTAGTATAATAATTTATTATTTAGTTGTGTATACCCTTTTGTGATTCTATCAATTTGCTTTGTAGGAACAATGGAAGAATTCATTGAAGAAGGAATGACTGATTTTGAACAACTAGGATGGTTGAGTGATCATGCAACCATGGAAATTGGAACAATGGAAGAAGCGGAGGATGAAGTGATTAATATGTTAGTATGGGCTAGTGGTGAGGTCATATGGAGGGAGAAACTGAAGAGGTACCCGATAAGGGAGTAATTCCAAGCTCTATCTCCACACCTAAGTTAGATTTGAAGCCACTACCATCTACCTTGAAGTATGCTTTCCTTAAGCAAGATGAATCACCCTCGGTGATAATAGCTTCGGATTTGAGTCCACAAGAAGAAGACAAGCTCATTGGTGTGTTGAAACACTTCAAGGGAGCCATAGGATGGAGTTTGGATGACTTAATGGAAATTAGTCCCACTACTTGCATGCATAAGATTCTTTTTGAACAGGGGTCTACGCCGTCAATAGAAGCTCAATGTAGACTTAACCCTATCATGAAAGAAGTTGTCAAGAAGGAGGTCCTCAAGCTATTGGAGAATAGTATCATCTATCTAATATCGAATAGCAAGTGGGTAAGTCAAATACATGTGGTACCAAAAAAGTTTGGTGTGACGGTTATTAGGAATGATGATAACGAGTTGGTACCTCAAAGAACTGAAATCGGATAGAGAGTATGTATAGACTATCAGAAGCTCAACAACACAACTCGTAAGGATCATTACCCCTTGTCATTTATAGATCAAATGTTAAAGCGCCTTGCGGGACATAGCCATTACTGTTTCTTGGACGGATACTCAAGGTACAACCAAATAGCTATTGACCCAGAAGATCAATGCAAGGTTCTTGATTTGTATTGGCTTGATTCCATTGCAAAACTCTCTATATTTATAATAAGTGTTGCTTTGGTGGTTCTTGGTGAAAAGAAGCTTCAAAGGTTAAAAGCGACGTCTTATGCAAATATCGTCTTCAAGAGGAAAATCGCACACTTGGATGCTAAGCTATCAAGTTTCTTCTTCCTCTTGCAAGGCGTAAGCGCACACACACACACAATTCATACATATGTGTCCCTACATCATTGTGCAAACATTTGGTATAAAACGTTCACACACATTTAAGTATGCTCATGCATTGGTCTCATATAGACAAACATTGTAGAATTGTATGTTTTATCACTATCGCTTAGATATGACATACTTGTGTGACATTGTATTTATTTATTTATGTTTATTGTATTTTGGACTTGAACATGATCTCATATGATTCCTTATTGAGTCCCGGTCATTTCAGTTACTCATTCATTAGGTTTCGAGTCCAAACGATGTAGCTACGCTACTTTGCGTTTTAATTCGTTAAGTAGTCTTCGTCGTCATTTTTCGAGATGAATTATAAGCCTTTTTGCAAAGTTTTGTAGTCTTTATTGTGCATGAGAGAGTCAATATTTGTTATCCGAAGATGGATTCAAAATCGGAGTTCAGAGGCTCGAATAGGAACGAAGAATGTGAGAGGTGCGCGAGAGGAGCAAGATTGGCTAAAGGCCAACCTTGGTGTGCCAAGTGTGCCACAGGACCAAGGCTGCTCTCTGCCCACATGTGCCACACACTGGCCACACGTGGAGGTGATGTGGCATCTTTTGATTGGCCCATTTTCCCTCTCTTGAATTCTTTAAAAGTTCTTCATTCCCTCACATTTCATTCTAAGAAGAAAATTTGAAAAAGATAATTTGCAAAATTTTCTCTTCAATTTTTCCAACTTCCAAACACCATAACTTTCTCATTCGAACTTCGAATTGAGTGATTCAAGTTGGAGAATCTTCATATTCAAGTCTCCTACCTTCTCCAAAAAGGTTTGCATCTGTTTGATCAAGTTGTGTGACAGTTCTACCCTCAAAACCGAAACTGCATGGGATTCCTAGGTATTGAATTAAACTTTGTGATTTCTTATTCTATGATCTTCAATTACCTTGGGTTTTCTTCTTCTATATGTATGTGTATGTATGATGAATTCTATTAATAAAGATAGCTTTATAATCAAACTTAATCAAGTCTAATAAGAGACAAATGAGAACTAGTTTTCTATAATTCTAGTTTTTCACGTGTTTGAGAGTTGTATTGTGATTAGTCTGATATCTAGGGTTATTTTTGATTTTATTGACTCATTTTATGATTAATAACCTTAGCATGTGCTTGGATCCTTTATTTAAACAAATCTAGGATTAGCATATTTGATATTGTGTTTAGAGCTAATTAAGATTTGATTGATTATTCATTGATCATATTTTGTGGTTCTAGCATTTTTGGTATATGTTTTTAATATCTTGAATATGTGCTTCATATATATGATTTATTCAAGTGTTATCTTTGTGAATGAAACTAGGAATCATATGTGTTAGTTGTTTCATATGCTCTAGGTTTCAATTCATGTTTTTATGACTAGACAATATTTGACTAGTGTGCTCACATGATTAAGTCTATGTCTACATGATTTGTACTTGATCCATACATTTCATATGTTCAAGCATCATCTTGTATGATTGCATCACTAGGATTGTTAAACTAGAATGTCATACATTGTGTGCTCATTGTTTAATTCTAGTTTCCATAGTTCATATTGATCATATGACTTATGTTGATTGTGCTTGCATCATCGCCTTGTGAAAAGATTGTAGTCTCTTGTTAAGGTGAGTGAATCCTTAATTTGAGCAAGAAGACTTGACTAGGAAAGTGTTCCAGATAGCCAAACAAGGAGTCGTAGTTAGGGTCAAGAGGATCCGGATAACTAAGCAAAAGTATTAGCTAGAAGTTTGGTACTCCGGATGGTTGTGATAGGAAAGCTTGACTAGGATCATTTATGATCTAGATAGCTAAGCAAGGGAATCTTCCTAGAGACGTGAACGTCTTGGATAGGAAGTTGCTTCCTAGACGTGTAGGACACATCTCGGATAGAAAGTAGGTTGATAGCCTTGAGTGTGTATGTCATTTTTGTCATAGTGAATTGCTTTGCTGGTGGTTGTGTACTTAACCCGTGGACGTTTGCTCTTCGGAGGTTTACCACGTAAAAATCAATGTGTCAAATGTCTCTATCTCTATCTCGTTATACATGTATGTATGATTAATATAACTTGTTTAAGATCTTCATTTCCTCACATGCTTGTAAACAAGTTATTGGTAAAGAAAGAGATGGACACATTATTGGTTGAATCAACACTTGTCTCTTGTATGTTGTAAGTGTTTGAACATTGTATCTTGTAATATTCTATATCAAGTTGTAAAGTTTACTTAGTGTACTTACATTGTAATACTCAAAGTACAACATGTGGAATTTGCTCTTCATTGCATATACTTGTATATAAGATACATTGTCTCTTGTTATATGTTGTGTAGACTAAGGGTGGTGAATTGAGCATACATGTGTTAATTGTAGTCTCATTAAAATCATGTTAAAAGGTTAAAATATATGCTCACCAAGGTTTTGACATAAGTCACGAAAGAGTTTTTAAAACTAGTGTGCCAACCTATTCAACCCCCTCTAGGTTGTTTAGTATAACCTTGTAGGTATTTTCAATTGGTGTCAGAGCGTGTCACTTAAAGCAATTAGAGTGATTCTAGATCTACAAGGTTATTTACTAGGATAACAACCTTTAGTCTAAAATTGTATGTTATGGTTGTCCTTCTTTATTGATTGGGAAAATGTTTGTTTTTGTTGAAAATGCTCATGAAAGACTTCACTAAGTCTAGTGATTAGCAAGCTTGGTTGGATTGTAAAGAAAGGTTTCTCTTCTCCAAGTTTTATATTTGATGGAGTAGTTTCTCAAAACCAATATGTTCATAAAGTATGAATGAGGTTTATTTTTGAGAAGTTGAAACTTTTAGATATTTTTGTCATTCATAGTGGTGTAAGTTTTAAAACACTTTTCTCTTAATAAAGATTCAAATATGGCAAAAGAGGCATGAAATAGAATCCAAGCTATTTGTTAAAAAAAAAAAAACAAAAGTTCTTATTGTTTTATATTTCATTTGTCTACTAACAATTTTGTTGATAAGCTTAGCTTGAAAAGAATGTTAGTGACAAAAGCAAAGAAGAAGAAGTTTTTCCGGAGGATAATCAAGTTAGACATGATCACTTGATAATGCAACTCAATCAAGAGTTTTTCAAATCAAAGACCACTAACTTCAACTTGATGGCAAGAGTTCAATCTCTTGAGAAGGAAAGAGATAAGGCTTTGAAGGAAGTTGAAGTAAAGAATGAAGTGATCAAATGTCTAGAAGAGAAGACGGTTGAAAATGGTCTTATGTTAGAAAATTTAATAAATGATTTTGCTAATAATTTGCTTTCTTTTGTATGAAACGATCAATGACAAAAAAGAGGAGTTGACAATCATGAAGGCCAAAGAGCTTGGTAAACTTCATGAAGATTCAAGTGACTTAAGCTTTGTAGATGAGCAAGTGGAGTCTCCTATAACTAAAGGCAAGTCAATAAGAAACAAAAGGATTTCAAAGGTCAATCTTCTAAGGTCAAGTGCAAAATCAAGAAGAGTAAGGAGCCTTCACCGTTGGTACACTCTCACCTAAATAGTATCATTTCCATATGTATTCCGGTTTGTGATTTTTGAAACATTGTAGTGCATACTAAATCTAGATGCCATGAGTATATTAGACAATACAAACTAGGGAATGGGATGTATGTTAGTGAGATGAGAAAATCTTCTATGATTGTTTCTTGCATGATAACACTTTGGATTTTGAGCGTGTTAATGATAATCATGTGAGGAAAGTTGTCAAGAAGATTTGGGTGAAAATGAATGTTTCACATGATCATATGTATAGTCTTGATAATATTTTTGTTGATGGCAATAATGTTGTGTTTAACATGAGAAATATTTTTATAGAGTAGATAGTTGATAATTTATCTTCTAGATATAATATTGCCATGAGAAATGATCATGTTGGTTTATGTGTTTGTGCACCTAAGACCAAATGGGTCAAGGATGAGTGCTCTTACCATTAGTGTAAGTTGCACATGTGAGTTAGCTTTAAGATTAATGTCTAGTTTTGAGTAACTTAGCTAGGTAGCTTTGTTTCTCTATGACTTTGACATGAACTTAGCTTTCTCACATAATTGCTATGATAGTCAAGATTTGTTGATTAACTTTTGAGAAGTTGTATATCATGAAATCTATATGGTAATGATTTTTGTTAAGACTTTTAGAGAAAGTAATTTTTGTGTTTGAGTTGAAAGGTTGAGTCTTTATTCTCTTGGGTCGACATACCAACAACTTGTTGTCATGAGGACAAACAAGCCAAGAGAGCTCACAAAAAGAGCGAAGACTTTGCATTTGATGAAAAAGCTTGCCTAGGTATTTCTGTATCCTAATGCTTGCTTTCTAGCTTTTCATCTTTTAACTCTAAGTTTACATCACTTCATGGAGCATGTCATATTTGAGAACTTGTACAGTGTTTATATGGTCCTCCTTGACATTTGCTCATTTAGGATCTTTTGGTGGTAATTGTTCACATTGATCTTGATCATGATATGTGAATTATTTGTATGATTGTTGAGTGGCATGTTTTGAAAATATGAGCTTCATATTCTTTGAAAAGCTACTCTTTTGAGAAGTAGAAATCTTAAGTAAGTCTTTTTACTTGTTTTTTGATCATGTGCTTTTAAGCCTTAAAAACTTGGTTTGAAAAAATGCACTTTGCTTCTCTTGTATGTTTAGTTGAGTAAGTTGAGTTTGATTGATTTAAGTTTTGGATACACCTTGAAGTCCTAGGACTAGTACGTTTAAAGATAACCTATGGTTGGTATCCATTTGCTTCGGCAATATAGAACTCAACGAGCACCCTCATGGAAAGAGCTACACACCTTGATTGTGCAGCCGCCTAATGTAGGAAAGGGCTACATCATTGTGATGAGTGAAAGCCATCATAAAGAGTATTTGTTTATGTTAGAAAAATAAAAAAAGTGTTGAAAAGAATCAATTAAAAAAAAAATCTTTGATTCAAGCCTAAAACAAAACAAAAAGGCTTTATAGAGTATTATTGAATAATCAAATTAGCTCAGGTTGTCAAATAGAAATGAAATACGAGTCACATGCACACATACACTCAAATGTTGAATCTATTCTTTTTAAAAGTAAAATTCTCGATGATAATCGGTTTGACCTTTTTTTGGAAAAGCTTAAGATGAATAGATGTTGAAAATGTTTGCATTTTTGATTATCAAATTACTTCTTTTCATATACTTGAAGCAAAATCTTCACAAACACACTTTTGCTTATATGGTATTTTGATAATCTAGCAATTTTAGAAGAATTATGAGAAAGATTGAAAATCATGTTGTATCTCTCATAGTTTTTGGAGCTTATTTGATAAATCTTATCAAAATTGTTTGAATGTGTGATTGTCTGATTGTGTGGATTTCTTTGTGAACAATATTCTATCTTAATCTTAGATGGAGCACTTGTCAAGGGGGAGCATAGTATGCTAGACTTTGTTCTCTTTTATGATATGTTCACATATTTCAAGTTGTTATTTGTTGGCATATTCTTTGATTGATATAATGAATGTTTTAGATGCTATTTCATATGTCTTGATTTGCATGATGATTCTTTGTATTATGATATGCCTTTTTTTAATCACAATTAATGCATGAAACTTTTTGTAATAATTGTATGATTGTAGTTGCAATGAGTTCCTTTTTGTGTGGGATCGATAGTAATTGTAGTTATAATCAATTTAATTGAGTGTAGTTGCAATGAGTTCCTTTTTGTTTGGGGTCGATAGTAATTGTAGTTGTAATCAATTCAATTGGTTATGGTTGCAAGAAATTCCTCCTTGCTTAGAGTGATAGTAATTATGGTTGTAATCAATTCCATTGATTGTAGGTGCTAAAAATTCCTCCTTGCTTAGAGTGATAGTAGTTGTGGTTATAATAATATCTCTTTTTTGAGTGGGGTCGGGATGATTGTTGTTGATACCAATTCCCTCATATTTGGGGTTGATATGATTGTTCTTACAATTGTTGAACTTGGTAGAAATGACCAATGTGCTTAAGAGTAAAATTTATGCATTTGTGATTTATTGTCCCTTGTGAACAAATCTACTTGATGATAATATGTAGAGCATATGTTAATAGGGAGTTTTAGTTTATTCAACTTCGTTTTCTATACAATTTGTTTACTTAATATCTCGTTCTGTATCTGTTGTGTTCCTTTGTCTATTCCTTGACAAAAAGATGGAGAAATTGTATACCTCACCATGTTTGATATGAGGGAATCCATGTTTGATATAGAGGAGAAAAATTGTATACCTCACCTTATGTAGATAAATGTTCTAAATGTGTGAGTCTCTTTGTCTTCAATTCGAGACTTTGTCTTAAAGGGGAGAATTCTTGTATTTAGTGGGAGACAAGAATTCTTGGTTTTACAAGGTTGAGAGACTTAGGAAGAGTTTTAATATGAAAACTTTCATTCACTTGAGATAATGCATTTTTGTATGGGATAAGGGAAGTTTTGTTATTTATTTATGTTATAATATCTCACCATTCTTTTTTGGAAAAAGATCTTTTGTTGGTTTGCTATTTTGCTCATAGGTTCCTTGAAGGTCAAAGAAGGGATTCTAGAAGACTCATGAATACTTGAAGTTCTTTTAGTCTAGGGATCTCTTTGTAATTTGAGGATGAGAGAATGCTTTCAACATTGAGTTTATTGGAGTGAACAATGTATGATGAGGATGAGGTTTTTCCATGAAATAGCCAAAGGGGGAGATTGTAAGGCTCTTGATTTGTATTGGCTTGATTCCATTGCAAAACTCTCTATATTTGAAATAAGTGTTGCTTAGGTGGTTCTTGGTGAAAAGAAGCTTCAAAGGTTAAAAGCGACGTCTTATGCAAATATCGTCTTCAAGAGGAAAATCACACACTTGGATGCTAAGGTATCAAGTTTCTTCTTCCTCTTGCAAGGCGTAAACACACCACACACACAATTCATGCATGTGTGTCCCTGCATCGTTGTGCAAACATTTGGTATAACACATTCACACACATTTAAGTATGCTCATGCATTGGTCTTATATAGACAAACATTGTAGAATTGCATGTTTTATCAGTATCGCTTAGATATGACATACTTGTGTGATATTGTGTTTATTTATTTATGTTTATTGTATTTTGGACTTGAACATGATCTCATATGATTCCTTATTGAGTCCTGGTCATTTCGGTTACTCATTTATTAGGTTTCGAGTCCAAACGATGTAGCTACACTACTTTGCGTTCTCATTCGTTGAGTTGTCTTCGTTGTCATTTTTCGAGATGAATTCTCAACCTTTTTGCAAGTTTTGTAGTCTTCGCTGTGCTTAAGGAAGTCACGATTCGTAATCCGAAGACGGATTCAAAATCGGAGTTCGGAGGCCCGAATACGGCCGAAGAAAGCTAGAGATGCACGAGAGGAGCAAGATTAGCAAAAGGCAAGCCTTGATGTGCCACTTGTGCAACATGGCCACGCTGGCCACATGTGGAGGTGATGTGGCATATTTTTATTGGCCCGTTTTTCCCTCTTTTGAATTCTTTTAAAAGTTTTTCATTCCCTCCCATTTCATTATAAGAAGAAAATTTGAAAAAGATAGAGTGCATAATTTTCTCTCCAATTTTCCAAACTTTCAAACACCATAACTTTCTCATTTGAACTCCAAATTGAGTGATTTAAGTTGGATAATCTTCGTATTCAAGTTCCCTACCTTCTACAAAAAGGTTTGCAGCTGTTTGATAAGTTTTGTGACAAGTCTACCCTTAAAACCGAAATTGCACGGGATTCCTCAGTATTGAACTAAACTTTGTGATTTCTTATTTTATGATCTTCAATTACCTTGGGTTTTCTTCTTCTATATGTATGTGTATGTATGGTGAATGCTGTTAAGAAAGATAGCTTCATAATCAAACTTAATCAAGTCTAATTAGAGACAAACGTTAACTAGTTTTCTATAATTCTAGATTTTCACATGTTTGAGAGTAGCATTGTGATTAGTTTAATATCTAGTGTTATTTTTGATTTGATCGACTCATTTTATGATTAATAACCTTAGCATGTGCTTAGATCCTTTATTTAAACAAATATAAGATTAGCACATTTGATTTTGTGTTTAGAGCTAATTAGGATTTAATTGATTATTCATTATATCCTTGCTTTAAATACTTGCTAGAATATTCATTGATCATATTTTGTGGTTCTAGCACTTCTGGTATATGTTTCTAATATCTTGAATATTGTCTATTCAAGTGTTAGCTTTGTGAATGAAATTAGGAATCACATGTGTTTTAGGTGTTTCACATGCTCTAGGTTTCAATTCATGTTTTTATGACTAGACAATATTTGACTTGTGTGCTCACATGATTAAGTTTATGTCTACATGATTTGTACTTGCTCCATACATTTCATATGTTCATGCATCATCTTGTATGATTGCATCACTTGAATTGTTAAACTAGAATATCATACATTGTGTGTTTATTGTTTAATTATAGTTTCCATATTTCATATTGATTATATATCTTATGTTGATTGTGCTTGCATCATTTGCATCACTTAGATCATTGCCTTGTGAAAAGATTGTAGTCTCTTGTTAATGTGAGTGAAGCCTTAATTTGAGCAAGTAAACTTGACTAGGAAAATGTTCCTGATAGCCAAGCAAGGAGTCTTAGTTAGGTTCAAGAGGGTCCAGATAACTAAGCAAAAGTCTTAGCTAGAAGTTTGGTACTCCGGATGGTTGAGCTAGGAAAGCTTTACTAGGATCATTTGTGATCTAGATAGCTAAGCAAGGGAATCTTCCTAGAAACATGAGCGTCTTGGATATGAAGTTGCTTCTTAGACGTGTAGGACACATCTCAGATAGGAAGTAGGCTAGGTGGTTCACTAGGCCCGAGGGTAGACTAGGATTTGATATCTTTGGGTGGATATCATGGATTGATAGCCTTGAGTGTGTATGTCTTTTTCATCATAGTGAATTGCTTTGCCGGTGGTTGTGGATTCAGCATATGGACGTTTCCTTTTCGGAGGTTTACCATGTGAAAATCAATGTGTCAAATGTCTCTATCTTTATCTCTTTATACTTGTATGTATGATTAATATAACTTGTTTAGGATCTTCATTTCCTCACATGCTTGTAAACAAGTTATTGGTAAAGAAAGAGATGGATACATTATTAGTTGAATCAACACTTGTCTTCTTGTATGTTGTAAGTGTTTAAACATTGTATCTTGTAATATTCTATATTAAGTTGTTAAGTTTACTTAATGTACTTACATTGTAATATTCAAAATACAACTTGTGGAATTTGCTCTTCATTGCATATACTTGTATATAAGATACATTGTCTCTTGTTATATGTTATGTAGACTAAGGGTGGTGAATTGAACATACATGTATTAATTGTATTCTCATTACAATCATCTTAAAATGTTAAAATGTATGCTCACCAAGGTTTTGACATAAAGTCACGAAAGAGTTTTTAAAACTAGTGTGTCAACCTTTTCACCCCCCTCTAGGTTGTTGTATAACCTTGCAGGTATTTTTAATCAAGAAAAGACTACCTTCACATGTTAATTTAGGACATTTGCCTATTGACTTCTGCTTGTGTAATGCACCCGGTACTTTTCAACTGTGTATGACGTCGATTTTTTTAGACATGGTGGAAGGGATTATATAAGTCTTCATGGACGACTTTTCAGTGTTAGGGAGCTCGTTTGAGAATTGTCTTCTCAACCTTGTTTCAATTTTGAAGAGGGGCAACGAAGCCGACCTAATGTTGAATTGGGAGAAAAGTCATTTCATGGTGTGGCACGGAATAGTTTTGGGGCACATAATTTAAGAGAAAGGAATAGAGGTGGATAAGGCTAAGATCGATGTGATGAAGAGTTTACAACCTCTTAGGACAGTGAGGGAAATTCATTCATTTCTAGGGCATGCCGTGTTTTAAAGAAAGTTCATCAAAGATTTCTAGACCTTTGTGCTGGTTGTTGCAAAAGGACATCGATTTCAATTTTGATGATAAGTGCTTGGAGGCATTTTAAAAGGTCAAGGAGTTGTTGACCTTTGCTTTGATTATGAGACCACTAGATTGGAATCTACCCTTCGAACTCATGTGCGATGCCTCAAACTATGCAATAGGAATTGTGCTTCTGCAACATGTGGATAAGATTCCATGTCATCTACTATGCATCACGTACGTTAAACGATGCTCAACTCAACTACTGAACTACTGAAAAAGAATTATTAATAGTGATCTTTGCCTAAGAGAAGTTTAGGTCATATTTGATAGGGGCAAAGATTGTAGTGTTTTCGGACCATTCGGCAATGCAGTATCTCTTACAAAAGAATGATGCTAAACCACGGCTTATTCGTTGAATCCTTTTGTTACACGAATTTGATCTCGAAATTTGAGACAAGAAGGGGAGTGAGAATGTGGTAGCTGATCACTTGAGTAGATTGATGCATGAATCCAAGATTGAAGAGGATTTGCTTCCTTTAAGAGAAGGCTTTCCAGATGAGCGGTTATTTGCTATTGAAAGTGAAGAGCCTTGGTATGTGGATATTGTCAACTTCTTGACAAACGACATCATGCCTTCAGATTTGTCTTATTAAGGGAAGAAAAGGTTTATATGGTAAGCTAGACAATACATGTGGAATGACCTTAATTTTTTCAAGCATGGTGCAGATCAAATTATCTAGAGATGCATTCCGGAAGGCGAGCTACAAGACATCTTGAAGTTTTGCCATGAGCTAAGTTATGAAGGCCATTTTAGTGCAAGATCAATGGCATTGAAGGTTCTTCAATCAAGATTCTTTTGGCTCTCCATTTTTAAGGATTCCTATCACTTTTGTATAACCTGTGATATATGTCAAAGGACGGACAATATTGGAAAGAGGAATGAGATGCCACAATCAAAGGATATGGCGATCAAGATCTTCGATTGTTGGGGAATAGATTTTAAGGGACCATTCCCACCTTTGGAAGGAAACATCTACATTTTGGTAGCAGTAGACTATATGTCCAAGTGGGTAGAAGCAAAAGCCACAAAAACCATTGGTAGCAAAGTTGTTGTGAAATTCGTGAAGGATTTTATTTTCACAAGATTCTGGACTCCTCGGTGCATAGTGAGTGATGGAGGTAGCCACTTTTGCAATAGGATATTTGCCGCATTGTTGAAAAGATATAGTGTGAGGCATAAAGTTGCAACTCCATATCATCTTAAAACCTCGGGTAAAGTAGAAGTTAGCAATAGGCATATCGATATGATTCTAGAAAAGACTATCAAGCCAAATCGGCGAGATTGGTCTTCAAAATTGAATGATGCACTTTGGGCGTATCAGACGACTTTCAAGACACTAATTGTCATGACACCTTTTCGGTTGATATTTGGGAAAGCATGCCATCTTTCAGTAGAATTGGAGTATCATGCATACTAGGCGATCAAGTTACTTAACTTTGATTTAGATCAAGCGGGAGAGCAAAGGAAGCTACAATTGAATGAGCTTGAAGAACTTCGTGATAAAGCTTATGAGAATGCAAAGCTCTACAATGAGAGATCAAAGAGAGTGTATGACAAGATGATCATCTGCAAGGATTTGGTCAAACCTTATTTGTAAGGAATTGAGGAAGTAAAAGTCATGGAGCAAGTCATATGTCTTGCCTAGATGTTAACTACCGTGCTTGGTGGGAGGCAACCCACCTAGATACACTCTACCTTAGTATATAAATATTTAAGTTTATGTATATTGTTTAGTTAATAGCGTGGTTGAATTTTGAATAGTAGATAGGATAATTATGTTGTGATAGTGGTGGATTTATAGGATTGTATATATATATATGTGAATGGAAATTTAGGATTTTTGTTAGGTGTTTGTTGGCCAAACAACCAAACTTTTGAACTCATGCCCTTGTTCTTAAAGGATTAAACATTGGGGGTATTGTTGAGTCTAGGTTTAAGGGTGTGGGCATGTTAACACCTAAGTGTTGCGAATTAAGCTTTTGGATTTTCATGAAAAATTTTCAAATTTGTTGCTTTGTGTTTTTGAGGAGAATTGATGCATGCACTAGCTTTTGAGTTTTGGGTAACTTTGTATCAATCTATGATTGATCACACATGGTGATTTAGTCCCTTTCTCTTTAGGCTTAGTGAATGAGATTTTGTGTAAAGGTGCTAAGATCAATAGTGGAGACTACCCATGTGAGAATTGTACTTTAAGATTCGTTGTTGAGGGTATATGTTTCTACTCATTCAAACTCTTTGAAAACTTTCATACTTAATTTGATCTCATTAAGCATGCAATTGTTGATACCATTGAACATACATTTCTGCTTACTAAAATATGTATTCCCTTGTTAGATAGAAATTTGAATATGATTTTAGGCAGTGTATGCTCTTAATTTCTAAACCAAGCCAAACACATGTCTCCAAAGAAGGATTGCAAGGGCAAACAAAGCATCCACTCTATAAATACATCACCATAAACACAATCCACACAATAACCATTGATCATGAGTAGTATGCTAATAATTGAAAATTCAAGAAAAGAAGGTTGATAACACATTATAGCGTGTACTTAGGCATATTATGCGATTGTGTAAAAATGAGGGTTTCCAAAAAGAAAAAGAAAAGAATGAAGTGTTAAAAATTTAACACGTGAAACCCTTGTTCTTCATGAATCAATGTCATTTAAAATACAAGTGACATCCCAGCACAAGGAAATGGGAAGTTATAGCCTAGAAGTTTAGATTGAAAGTTCAAGGTCTTGATGACAAAGCTTAAAATGATTAATTTGCCAAATGCTACATCATACACCAAAATACACAAATTACCTACAGCAATTAAGAGGAGTCTAAATGATTCTTAAGAAGTCTAGTAGGGGAATACTAATTGATGCATGCTCTTTCCACATTCTCGGTTTTTCAACTCTTTCTAGAGATCCATGTTAAATATGATCTTATGATAATGTCTATGCACAATATCACTCTCATATACTCAAACTTGCATATATAGATTGAGAGTAAACCTAGATTCTGAGAGAAAAATCGACTAAAATCCGGTAAGGATTGGAGTCAAGGCGAATTGTATCCAAGCACTCAAGCACTCAAGCACTTAATAAGAGAAACTGAGCATTTAGGGTGTGGGATTCACCTTGTGTACATTTTGTATTGATTGACATTTTGTTATTTTCAACTCAGTAGCTTTCGCATCGAACTCCTCGCTGTACATATCACAAAGCAAGTTTTATCAAAACTTTTGGCTTTCGAAACATTTTCGAAACATATTTAGAGTTTTTATATTTGTTAGCTTATTTTTCTTTTAGTTGTTTTTGCTAGAGGACGAACAAAAGATATGTTTGGGGGTTTTGATCACATTAAATATCTATATGTTTTGAGTGCCTTAATCCATCCCTTTTTGTTATTATCGAGCAGTTGTGTTGTCTAATTGCACTTTTGAGCTATTTTCAGGAATAATAGGATTCAAAGGATGAAATGAACACTTGGTGAGAAATTGTGAAGAAAATGAAGCTGGACCCAACTTTTTAGCAAATCTGCTAATACATGCTAACGGATCCAATGTCGTAGAAATCTCCCGGAGTGAATATGATGTCAGCTTGAAGAACCAAGTAGCAGATGCTTTTCTAGAGCACAAATCAAGATTAGACTGTGAGTAGTGAGTATGTTCTCGCAGTTCAGAGCCAAACTACACTGCTAAGTCCATCATACGAGTCATAACCAACAGAAGAAACTCGCGACTTATCACTACGAGGACAAAGTTGCAGATGTAACTCGTAGATCACCCCTAGACGAATCTGCACCTATGAACTACGTGGACAGTCTAGCAGACAGACCTAGCAGCCGAACCAGATATTTTTTTGCGAAGTCCATCCTGCGAGTTCGTTCTCGCAGTTCAACCTAAAAAAAGATTTGCGACATCAGACTACGAGTATGAACTCGCAGATTTTAGTCGTAGAAGCACAATCCACGTCAGCTTTCAAGTGGCTGACTTCCAAACTTATCCTCCACTATATAAACATATTTTACTTTTGTAAAAAGTGTGTTGTGTGCTGTAACTAGTGTTAGAAAATAGAAAGTAAAGTAAAGTAATATCTTCTCACAACCACTCTCTTTTTGATAAGCAATCTTTGATTAAACACTTTAGTTTTTAAGGATATTCTAGATCTATCTTCAAGATCAAGAAAGGTTTTGTTAAGCAAGCAAAGGGAAAGCATCATGAACACCATGAGCTTTGTTTCTCTTTTTCTTTCCTTTCCTTGTCTTTATTTAATAATGAGTAGCTAAATCCTTTTGTTGGGGATTTAATGATTGTAAATATGTGAACACTCTTTGAAATGATTCAATCTATCTTTTATATCCATTTAGTCTGCATTTATGCTTAAATTACCTTCATGTTGTATGTTAAGTATGAACTTTACTCTAATTTACAAGCATGATATTTGTGCATGAAAATTAGATCTACATCTTGGTTGAACAAACTTGGTTGGATTTTACTTGGAACTCATTAAGAGGTTAATTAAGTCTTGACTACATCTAGGTTTGAGTGAATTGATAAAAAGGGCATTAGACACTTTTAACCCTTCTTTTTAAGCATGGATTTGAATTGATAGAGATTGGATTATGAAGTGATATCCACGATCCATTGCTCTTGGCATGAGCACCTTCTAATCTACCCATAGGTCTTTTACAAATGAGCTAGTACAATGCTTGCGCAACTTCACCTAGAAGCCACAAGACTTTGACTCATTAAAGAGAATTAAAAGTCTAAGTGAATATTGCAATAATGATGCACAAATACAAAGAGTGCTAGACTAAACACTAGATGCTTAACTAGATGTAGATAATACAATTTAACATCCTAGTTATCAACAGTGCCTATATGCTCATACATGAGGATTCAATTAGATGCAAAGAGATTCTAGCAACCTAATTGTCAACAAAACACACATAAACATTCAAAGCCTTCACTAGTTGGTTAAAAGACAATCTATCAACCTAGTTATAATAAATCACACAAGAATGTTTATGACTTGGCTTTTTAGGCAAAGAAACCTAATTAATTAAGCTATCAAAATACAAACTCAATAATGTTATCAAGACTCATAAATATATACAATAAATAGAGTCTAGGTATTTAATCATGCAATAAATACCTAATATAGAGTAAGAAGAACATTAAATGATATTCAATAAAGTTCTAACTTACCTAGTCATGAAGCCATGAAGACCCATCTTTAAAAATGCTTAGAGATGCATGAAGATGATGAGTTTTGGGTTTGGAGAGTTAAAGAAGCAAGCTTGGTGTTTTCTCTCTCAAGAATGTAAATTATCTCTCTAGGGTTTTAGTTGGGAGAGTTATGTTGAAGAAGGAGAGATAAGGATGTATTTAGAGTGGGGAAAATGAATTGCTCGTGAAAAGACCAGAATGCCCTTATTCAGCCTTTTTCGTGGTACACGCAACAGTGTAGTCTACTTTCGTATATATATCGTTGGAACGGTATGGATGTCTACTTTCTATTTGTTTTTATAGAATTACATTTTGATGTTTGTAGAAAAGGTTATGGTCAATTGAGTGATTAAAGGTCATAAACAGACAACAACAGAGTTGCCTGGTTTTGGTGGTCACTTTTGAGATTTCAAAACCAATCCAAACAGTCATGAAATATTACAAATAATATACCGTTAGAACGGTATGTGTGTCTAGTTTGTACATAAATTTTTAAAATTCATTTTGAAACTATTTATAAAATGTTATGGTTACAAGACCGTACAAAGGTCAGTTTTGAAAACATTTGAAACATTGAAATCCAATCTTTTGAAACTAGACATCTTACTCCAATCAACCGCACTATAAATAACACTAATCCAAGAGAAGAATGAGACCTTCTTAAGTGGTTAACCATCACGCTAAGACATGCACACCATCATGTAAGCGCAGACATTTCTGATCACACAAACGAAAACGAATTACACTACACTTAAGACTAACATGAAGTGCAAGTGTGGTTGTGAGAGGAATTCACACATAAACAATGAGGTAAAAATGCATGAAGTGTGTGTGTGCACCCTAATCTCTTTAAGAATCAAGTCAAATGACTTACCTTTCGCTCTCGCTCTTGCTCTTGCTTTTGAAGACATGGAGATGCTTGGAAGCTTACCATCGAGGACCTAAGCTACCCCTTACAAAATCATCCCCAAATGTGGTTTTTCAAAGAAATAAGTCAATCAAGATATGAGGACCTTACATAAAGCAATATAGATACCCTACCAATCTTCGTGGGAACGATAACCTTTACTTGTGTTTGCTATACTTGATAGTGACCCGTACACTTACGGAGGGTTGTAGACTCGCGCACTCATCTTATTTTTATTTGTGTGTAACATTAGTCTTTAGAGGTACGCTCGAAGTGCGTCAGTCTCTAACAATTCATGAGACTAGAAGCTGAAATGAGTACAGTATTGAAGGAATTGCAAGACTTGGTAAGGTCAACAAAAGAATTAGAAGATGAGACATCTCGCAAGTTGAGAAGAATACAAATGGAAGTCGAGCTCAAAGTCAATGCCTTGGATAAATTCGAAGAAGCTTTTAACAAGAAGGATGAAGATCTCAAAATAGCAAAGAACAAGGAGAGTAACTACATCTTAGTATTGGACCGAGTGGAAAAAGTGGTCAAGATGTTAACAAAGAGTTCGAATTCGGAACCACAAAGTCAACAACATGAAAGGAGATTTCATAACTCAACTCTTATGAGTTTTTTTTGTTTTAAGAGAGAGCATTTTAAGGATGAATACTTCACATTTCATAAATATAGGAAAATGAGTAGTGCTACGAATAGGAAAAATCAACCTAGAGTCAAAAAGATTTGGGTGAGGAAAAACCAAGTACACTTAGTGAGAAACATAGGAAAAGAAAAGATAAAGAAGCAATCTAAACTCGTTTGGGTTGTGAAAGGGAGTGCATTTCCAAACTTGGTAAAACCACCCTTAGAGGAAACTAGCCCTTCACTTAGTACATCATTTTGAATATTTTTGATACATGTAGCTAGATTACACAATTTATTTTCTCTCTTTAACTATGGGCTGCCCATTTATTTTGATTGTTTTGTGCTTATTAGTGTTTGGATGGTTTGGGGGAGAAAATATAATGTGGGCTCTCTTTTGAATTTGTGTTTTGTTATTATGTTGTTTTAGTCGCTAACGAAATAATAAGGCAAGTTCAATTAGTATTATTGAGTTATGTAGGTCAAGGAAGTTGAAAACACAAAAGTCAACAAATGAAGGTTGACTGGTCAACAAATGAAGGTTGACTGACCAACACAGCAAGGTGGTAAAGAGCCTCAGTGTGCCGATCAAGTGCTGGGGAAAACCAGTGTACCGTAAGAGAAACTGAACCAAAGTGCTTTATGTGCGGGTCCAACTGCACGTGTGAACACCCATGCACTACCAGCGCAATGACAGAGAATTCTCTGCGAAAACAAAAATGTGTGAAGATAAACGTGCGAGGACACCAGTGCACTATGCACAACTATAAACACACGCTATCACTTTCATGTAGGACATACCACTCTCATATTTCAAATCGAAGCCTCTCTTTTTTTCCCTTTCTTTCAAAGGTAATACTTGCTTTCCACACTTTTGATTCAAGACAAAAGAGTATGTCCCCCAGTCTTAATCTTGTTCTTACTTGCTTAAATCCTTGAACTCCATTTTTCTCTCTCTAAACTCTCTCCAATATACATGAATTTGGTGCTTAATGGAGACCCACAAATTTGTTCCCTACTTTTGTTTGATTCTTGATGATAATATGTTGGGTTTGATTATTGATACAAGTCTTTGCTATTTGAATGGAATTTGAGTAGAAATTACCTATGATTATGCATGGAATTGATTCTAGGGTTTATATGTTGATATTTAATTAATTGACATAATTGGATGATGATTTGTGTCGGTTAGTGAATAATAGTGATTATGTATTGATTGGGAAGAATCTTTGCATAATTGTATGCTTACAGTTGAAGTTTTCGGCATGTATGGTGAATGGATTACATTGAGTGTCACATAGTTTTACGGGCAGGTGCGCTGGTGGGACTACACGGGTACCACACCTGCGCAAGACCCGCACATTGTGTTGCTTATGCTGAGCTTGATTTAATTGTGTAATTTCCTTCTCGATGTGCTTATACATGTTTTTATAGAAGTTGCATACCAGCAAAGAAATTTTAATTGTGTAAATAAATATGCATAAATTTTATGTGGTAAAAATGGTGCTTGATTCTAGGCAAGTGTGCAGGTGTCCCTGTACGGGTTCTTACCCGTGCACTGTGAACTGTTGCACTGATTTTGTCTAATTTGATTTTTCTGCTCATAATGCTTGTATATGTTTTCATTGGTTGTAGTCACCCCTAAACTTTGTATTCTTTTTCAAATGGCTAGAACCAAGAATATTGGCATGGCTCACACAAGAAAATATCCAAGAGGCCACAAATATCGCAATTTACTTTGAATAGAGATTTTGAGGATCTGTTAGAGAGTTTCTGACGGTACGGAATAGTGAAGGAAAAAGGTATAGCAATCAATAAGCTTAAGGACAATCGTATTCCCAATATGCTAGATCAAAGGGGTTGGCACACTTATACAAGTACCCCTTCTAGATATTGCAGAAGGGGAGTAGAAGAATTTTATGCCGGTATGAACCTCGGGGACTAACACCAATAATGGTTCAAGGAAGAGAAGTCAAGTTAAACGTGGATGATATCAATAGTTACTTCAGAATTGAACTCTCAGAGGACTAGGAAGAGAACATCAGAGATGGAGTTATGTGGGATGACTTGTTCAACAGAAAGGACGTGGACTTAGCGAATGAGCTAGTCATACACCCCATGACATTTTGGGTGGCCCTAGACTACCCTATCAGACACACCAACCTGAAGATCGAGTTGGGGGTGTGGAATCTCTTCATCTCACATGCTCTAAGGCCGTGTAAGCATACTACCACAGTCTCATTTGAAGTAGCCATCGTATTATACTGTATTGAGCATGAGCAGCCGATCAATGTGGGGTATATAGTGAAGACATGCATATTTATAGTGGGGGAGAATAGGAACCGCATGCATCCATTTTTATTCACATGCCTTATTATCGAGTTCTACAGGCATGCTAGGGTGGATTTTGGAGGTGACCCGTTTGAGGACCCTATGACAGAAATTGGGATGGGTACCTAGACCACCCTTGAGATAGAAAAAGATCCGACCAGTCGGAGGAAGAACATAGGTAAAAGGAATACCAAATCTGAGGCAAGGCCGAGCAGGCAGCCGTATGAGATCTATGATGAGATAGATGTAAGATCCTAAATTTTTGTTGACTTGATTCCACTACAAAACTCTCTTTATTTATAGAGGAAGAACATATGTTAAAGGAATACCAAATCTGAGGCAGGGCCAAGCAGGCAGCCGTATGAGATCCCTGATGAGATCGATGTAAAATCCTAGATTTGTGTTGACTGACTCCACTACAAAACTCTCTTTATTTGTAATGGTTAGTTGTTTAGGTGGTTCTTAATGAAAAGAAGCTTCAAAGGAGAAAAGTAACTTCTCATGCAAATATCGTCTTCAAGAGGAAAAATGCATACTTGGATGCTAAGGTATCAAGATACTTCTTTCTCTTGCAATAGGTAAGTGCACACACACACACAATTCATACATGTGTGTCTCTGCATTGTTGTATTACATTTGATATAACACATTCACACACTTATTGAAATATGCACAAGCATTAGTCTCATATTGACAAACATCGTAGAATTGCATGTTCTAGGACCATCTTTAGGAAATGACATACTTGTGTGACTTTGTGTTTTTTTATTTATTAATTTTGCACTGGAACATGATCTCATATGATTCATTATTAAGTTCCAGTCATTTTGGTTACTCACTTATTAGGTTTCGAGTCAAAACTAGGAAGATACGCTACTTTACGTTTTCATACATTATATTGTTTTTGTCATTATTTACCGAGTCAAATTCTCAACCTTTTGTCAAAGTTTCATAGTCTTCCTTGTGCGTGAGAGAGTCATTGTTTGTAATCCTAAGACGAATTTGAATTTGGAGTTCGAATGCCCGAATACGGCTAAAGAAAGCGAGAAGAGCACAAGAGAGGCTTGAAATGGCCAAAGGCCATTTTGTGAGGGAGCTCGTGAGGGACGGGTGAGGCTCATGGCCTATTCATCCCTTTGTCCTGTGATGCTTACGCACCTCACACGGGGATGGTGATGTGGCTGCCCATGATTGGCCACTGAAACTCCTTCCCTTTCTCTTTTAAATATCTTCCTCCTTCCTTCCAAATTAGTGTGAAGATAAAATTGAAAATATAGAGAGCATAAAATTTCTTCAAGTTTTTGATTTCTTGTTTTGATCATAACTCTTTCATTGCAACTCCGAATTAAGTGATTCAAAAGCTAAAAATGTTGGTCTTATAGAGAGGAGCATACCCTAAGCATTTTTAGAATCAAACGATATCGTGATTTTAAGTAGTGAAACGTTTTTAGTTCATAGATCATCATTTGTAGGTGAATCATCTTCTTCTTACTTTCTCTTTTGATCATCTCATTTAATATTCCTATTTGATAGATGAAAAGTGTTATGGATGATGTTAATTCATGTTCTAGGTTTATTTGATCAATTGTTTATAGATTTTTTGCTTTATGATCTCATTTGAATATCTTTTAGCTAAGTTTGATTCATATGAAATTGATTTTAGAAAGAAATAGATTCTAGAAATAACTTGTATGATGTGCTTCATGATGATTTCTAGGTTTAATTTCATGATCTAAGAACTAGGATTTTTGAGTGTGATATTGAATATTCTAATCTAGTTCTTATTGATTCACATGCTTTGATTTCTAGATAGTTTTGTGTTTGATTGTTGAAAGCATATTCTAGTCATCAAATAGTATGTTCATAGAGCTTGAGTGATCTTCTTGTTCTATTTGATTGTGTTTGCATCATTTGTATTATTCAGATCATTTTGCCTTGTAAAAGGTTGAAGTCTCTTTCAAAGTGAGTGAAGCTTTGTTTAGAGTAAGAAGACTTAGCTAGGAAAGTGTTCTGAATAGCTAAGCAAGAAGTCTTAGATAGGATCAAGGGGATCCGGATAACTAAACAAGAAGTCTTAGGTAGAAGTGTGAGACTCTGGATGGTTGAGCTAGGGAAGCTTAATTAGGATCTTTGTGATCTGGATAGCTAAGCAAGAAATCTTCCTAGAGATGTGAACGTCTTGGATAGGAAGTTATTTCCTAGAGCGTCTTGTAGATAAAATTTTAATCTAAATGCATACAAGTAATAAAATGATTAATTGATAAGTAATAACACTAAAATGGATGAGTATGGTGTTCAACTTACCAAATAATGTGTGTTGAAGAAGACTCATGCATAGATACATCCTAGATGATCCTAGATGATGTTTAGATGATGTTTGATGCATATGGATATGAGTTTAGAAAATCAAAGGAGCAATCTTTGTGTTTTTCTCTTAAAAAATCTCTCTTTCTTTTTTAGGGTTCTTGATGTTCAAAAAGCTGACTGAAAGAGAGTGACATAATTGTGAATTTATAGAGAGCAACAAAAGACTAGGTAAAAAGACAAGTTTGCCCCTGGAATGCATCGATCGACGGTTTCATTCGATGGCCACTAACCGCCGATCACAATCGCCGAATTGAACCCGAAAGCTCAGGTATTAACGACGATTTCATGGCTGCCGATTTGAGACCAAGATATCTAAATTCAATCAAGTCTAAATGGTAGTTTCCATTGGCGATCGGGGTTGTCGATCATAACCGTAGAATCGTTCCAGAGGCTGCTGGAATCAAACGGCGGTTTCATTCGGTGGTCAAAGCCGCTAATCAAACCGCCGTTTCACCAATTATGGTGAAACCAAAGGAGAAGCCAACAGCATTCTCTGAAGGCGATCTTCGCACTGAACCAAGCACACCAACGTACATACGCAGAGTTTTCCGAACAAACTTCGGGAAACGAATTACTAGACACACTAACACATAGCAAGATATAGCCAAGAAGTGAAAGTGTGAAATGTGAAGAGGATGCACACAAGAGAAATGAACACATATGCAAGCATGAGAAGTGTGTGTGTGTGTGCAACTAAATCTCTTCAATGAAAATTAAGCACAAGTGTTGTACCTTTGAAGTGCTTATCATCTTAAGGTCTTGAGAGGGTCTTTGAGCATGATCACCAATGCCTAAACTAACCTTACATGTCAAACCCCAAATGTGGTTTGTCCATGAAATAAGCCAATCAAAACTTGAGGAACTTAAAATCTCCCCCATTTGGCTATTTCGTGACAAAACCACCACTCACATTGATCTTTACAACAAAAATAAAACTAAAGGTCAACAATAATTTTCTACATTACAAAGAGATATTTAAAAGCTAAAACTTCAAGTCTTCAATTTCTTATAGAACAATCAATCCTTCAAAACAAAAAGATTACACTTTCCAAAACAAGTGTTTGTGAGGTGATAAAGTGAAGTCAAAACAAAATACGAGCATATGCATTAAAGAAAGCATGCAACATCATGCAATGAATGTACAATGCAATGCTTCCACTCAACGAGTTGCTCCCCCTCAATTAGCAATCTCCCTAATAGTTGAATTTGCTACTACAACTCCCTAACACATACTACTCTCCCTTTTTGGCATAAGATGGGCAAAGAAGTATCCCCCAACGGGGTCATTTTAGCAAAGAGAGATAGTAGCATACAAGACATTTGCATAATCATATAATCCACTTTATTTAACTCAATTAATTGGAAGAGAAGCAAGAAGATTTATTTTATGAAAATGTCTGACAATAATGCTTTACATGCAAGACATGTTGCATTCAAGTCAAAAGACAATGGTATTTGGCAAAACAAATGACAGAGGTTTCCAATAGAATTCAAACCAATTTCACAATTTGTCATGAATTCAAGTAAGGATATAGAGTTCTCATTCATTCATTTTAATGGGCAACTATATCCAACTTTATAAACAAAGCAAAGCATGAGCGACTTTTTTTTTCAGGTAAGATACCCGTATAATTGTAGCCATGTTTAACAGATAAAGAAAGAGAGACTTTGGATTTTAAAATCCTTAGAACGGATACATTTGAGTTTCATAATTTGCTTTTCACAAAATTTTGCATTTAAGAAATTACAATCACATATAGTTTTTGCATTTTGGAATTTGCAATCAACATTTCATGTTTTTCATTTTAAGCATGTCATTCAAAAGAATCATCATGTCATGGAGTTTAATTATAGGTCATTCAAAGTGTACTTCCAAAGTAAATCTTCTAGTCCAAAAATACATGTTTGAATATAAATATGACATGGATTATACACAAAGCAAAGGTTCACACTTATTGAAGAAAATATCATATAAGCATATGTGCAACCAAGATATTCAAGCAATTAATAAAGAAGCATAATATTTTTCAAATTTTTCCATGTGACAAGTATGCAAATTTGCTCTCTTTGCTTGAGCTCCCCTTATAGGGTCAATCACCAAACCACATCAAGCCACGAGACATATCTTAATAGATCTACCTAAGTGCTTTAAACCTAGTTGCATCTAAGGGTTTAGTAAATAAGTCCGCTAGTTGATTATTAGTACCTACATGTTCAAGTACTATGCATTTGTTCTCAAATAGTTCTCTTATGAAATAATGGCGGATGTCAATATGCTCTGTCCTAGAATGTTGCACCGAATTCTTAGAAATGTTAATGGCACTCATGTTATCACAAAAAAGAGTTAGAGTATCTTGATTGAATCTGTAGTCGATAAACATTTGCCTCATCTAAAGGAGTTGTGTACATCCACTACCAGCGGCAATATATTCGACTTTGGTAGTGGACAAGGAAATGGAGTTTTACTTCTTGCAAAACCAAGACACCAAGTTGTTCCTTAGAAAGAAGCAACCGCCCGATATGCTCTTCCTATCATCATAATTTCCTACCCAATCTGCATTACTAAAGCTAACTAAACTAGCATTAGTGTCAAAAGAGTACCAAATCCTATAGTTCGATGTCCCATTCACACAGTGAATTATTCTCTTAACAGAAGAGAGATGGGACTCCTTAGAATCTGATTGGTACCAAGAACACATACCCACACTAAAGGATATATCGGGTCTACTTGCGGTTAAATAAAGCAAGCTACCAATCATGCCCTGGTATAGAGTTTGTTCCACACTTTTTCCACTAGCATCCTTGCTTAGCTTCAAAGTGGTACTCATGGGTGTATCACAATGTTTGGCATTTTCAAGACCAAACTTCTTCACTAGGTTTTTAGCATATTTAGCTTGGGTTATAAAAATCCCATTATTTAATTGCTTAATTTGCAAACCTAGAAAGTAACTTAGCTCACCAACAAGACTCGTCTCAAATTCACGAGACATAACATCAACAAATTGTTGGAATTTGGTGTTGTTAGTAGAGATAAACACGATATCATCAAGATATATTTGAGCTATGAAAAGCTCATCATTGTTTTTCTTGATAAACAAAGTCTTGTTGACACTACTTCTTGTATAGTCATTGTCAACAAGAAATTGAGTGAGACGCTCATACCAAGCCATCAGTGCTTGTTTCAACCCATATAAAGCCTCATTGAGGTGATAGACATGGTTGGGGTGGTGTGCATCCAAAAACCCCTTAGGTTGCTCAAAAAACACTTCCTCTTGCAAGAAGCAATTGAAAAAGGCACTCTTCACATCCATTTGGTGTAATTTGAATTTATGCACACAAGATATGGACAAGAGAAGCCTAATTGACTCTAGACGGGCAACGGGAGCAAAAGTCTCCTCAAAGTCGATACCTTCAATTTGAGAGTACCCTTCTGCATCAAGCCTTGCCTTGTTTCGCACAATGTTGCCATCCTCATCGGATTTGTTCCTATAAACCCATTTGTTCCTATTACTCTAATTCCTTATGGAACGAATCTTTGCATACCATTTTACTAAGTTTTACATCCTAAGAGGATTCCCTAATGGTTAAACATGGTTTTCAAATGATCACATAAATATATTGTTTTGTTGTGCACAAACGGCCACATCACCCTTCAGATGTCGCTATCTACACAACTGCGAAAAAGATGAAAATCAGTCGTGACAACCAGATTGAAGGCCTAATAACCGTTTGCCGCGGTGGCGTCGAGGTCTCCAAAACTGCAAAAACGAGACTGTGACACATGCCATATTAGCATTTTTCGCAGTTATAGTACAAATCCGAGAACCAATATAAAAGCTCCTCTTCTCTAAGTTGAAGAGATATCTTTCCAAGGACTATTTTCTTAGATTTAGACAAGCATTCTCTTTTCCATTTCTCCCACATTCAACTTCCTCCATCTCTAATCTTGTACTACCTTTTCCATCCAAAAACTTAACACAAAATCTTGATTACTTCTCTCAACCATTCCTCTCTATCCATTCTCTACATTTTCTACCTTTGTCACTAAGTATTAGACATCCATTGATCTAGACACATCCTCATCTACCATTCTTTGCACTAGGAGCATCTAAGGAAGGAATGATCAAGCACTAAAGAAGAAGGCACAAGGGTGATTTCCTAATCTATTACTTATCTTACTTTTGACTGTAACTATGTGTAACTAAATCCCCATTCTAGAAGATTGATGTAAGGAAAATTTGTATTTGAATCTCTATTTGTTTTCTATTCATTTGATAACTAGATTCTATGCATTATGTGATTAACTTTGTATACCACTTGTTGATTGCAATTTTGCTAGGATAAATTGTTATATAATTAATCTTGGATTGACAACCATGATTGATTAGGAACATAGTGAATAGGATATATTGTTGGAGGGTATATCAACCACAATAATCTGAGCCTTGATTTGTAATAAACCGATCCCACCTTAACTTCCTTTCCTTAATCGGTTAAGCATTTTGGTGGGAAGTGTTTAGGTTATGTTTTGACGGCCTAATCACATCCTAGACTACAAATGCTTCATAAGTATAAGATTAGTTCATTAAAGTTAGCTTGAGAAGCACTGCCATAATCCACTTGCAACTCCATCATTTCCCTAGTATTCTCTTAATTGATTACATTCCATTTTCTTATCAAAGACTATTAAGCATTTTATTTTTCCTATCATATTTTGTTACATTGACTTTACTTGTATGTTTGATGGTTTCTCAAACCGTACACTATCCAACTTACCATGATTTACTTCATTGCATTTTAAATTAGTTAATAAATCCAACTAATTACTCTAATTCCTTGTTGAACGAATCCTTATTTACCGTTTTACTAATTTTACATCCTAAGTGGATTCCTATGTGGTTAAACATGGTTTCAAGTGAACACGTAAAAACATATTTTATTGAGTACAAAACAATATCATCAAAATTGGCCCCGTTGTCGGGGAATTGTTAGTGATTATTGAATCAATTAACTTTTCATGTAGTTTATAATCTTATTAGATAGCTTACTAACACTTGATTTCTCTTAATTGTTATATTTGCTTATTATTTGATTATTAGTTAGATTTTCGTAGTTCTTTTTACCTTTTTGTGTTTTCTTTTATATATTCTATTTTTAGGAGCTTAGATGCATGCACGGTATGAGATCCTTAGGAAGAGGATTACACCCACCGTTGGACGAAGCTAACCGTGTTGGAAGAATTGTGAGGGAATTTGAAGAAGTTCCAACACAAGCCCTGAACGTGGAGGATCAAGTACTAAAGAGGGAGGAACAAGCTCCTCCAAGGAAAGAAGAGCCTCAAGAACCTCCCAAAAACCAATGGTACAACAACAAAAATGCTCAATCTAGCACATATCCACCTTGTCGGAACTTTGATGATGACATGAGAGGGATGATGCAAGGCTTCCTGAAGGGTCGAGTAAACATTGACAAACTTCATGCAAGCTAGTGGCCAAAGGTTTGGCAACCTTGTTTGTGCTCAAATTCTTATACTTCTTTTTCAACACAACAAAGTTGTACACAATTAAAGAGCTTAACAAATGAATTGCTTTAACAAGTCAATTTGAGTCGAATTAAACAAATGTTATAAGCAATACAAGTTAAAGTAATTAAAGAAGCTTAAAGTACTAAAATCAGCACAAGAGATTTTTACATGATAAACCTCCGAAGAGAAAACATTCACAGGTTGAATCCATAACCACCGGCAACACGTAATTCACTAAAAGGATAAAAGTACACTCTCAAAAGCGATCATATCATATGAGCACTCTCTCTTGAATATCCTTTCTATCCTATCTTTAGACCTTTTACTAATTAAAAGCTTGCCTTCATTTTCTAACCAAGACAAATCGCATGCCTCTAAAAAGTCACCTTGCTTGGTTAACCGAAGCCTCACACTTCTAGCCAAGACTTTCTTGCTTGTCTAACTGGAGCCTCATACTCCTAGACAAGTCTTCCTTGCTTATCTAACCAGAGCCTCACACTCCTAGATAAGACTTCATTGCTCAACTAACTGAGACACATCTCATGTCTCTAGTTAAGACCTCCTTGCTCAATATTGAAGAATCATACTCCAACAAGAGGCTTCCACCTATTACAAGAAAATATGATCTAAGTGATTCAAATGATGCAAACACATGCAAATAAAGCAAGTTGATCAAACACACTCTATGAAGAATTAGATTTGCACAAATCAAATGTAACTAATTCTTATGAACATGTGATTAGAGATCGAGATTAGGCATTCAAAATCATTCACAAAAAATATCTAGAAACTTAAACATGTCAATCAAAGCTAGAACAATAAATCTTCAATAGAAAGCACAAAACAAGCTTTGAAATCAAGTGATCAAATTAACACTTGAAATCAACAACATATTCAACCAAGCAAGAACTAGATTTAAATGATAGAGATCTCAATCAAAATATCCTAGTTCTAGAACATGTGACTAAACCTAGAAATTAATAATCAAGATCAAATCACAAAGTATTTCTAGATTCAAGTTCATATTTACCAAAATTAGCAAAGATCATATTCAATCAAAAACACAAGAGCTATTTTTGAAATCAATCAAACATGTCTAAAATGGAATCAAAACCATTCTAAACATTTTTCATCAATCAAATAAGAAGATCCATCAAATTGATCATAAGAAAAATGTAGAGAAGATGATTCACATACAAAAAGACAATCAACGAATGAATATAAGATTGCTGCGAATAATCTGGCACTACAAAAAAAAAAAAAACAATACATTTATTGACAGTTAAAAACTGTCAAGAAAAATGTAGTTGACAGTTTTCTAACTATCAAGAATGCTCATGTCAAAAAAGATCTTAGCAGTTTATTTATTTATTTATTTTTATTTTTTTTATTTTTTTATGACAGTTTTTAACTGTCAATATATCTTTTATAATATTTAATTAAAAAACTGTCAACATTTAATATTTGATTAACACTTTTTATATTTATACATCAATATATCTTGACAGTTTTTAACTATCAATATATCTTTTATAATATTTAATTAAAAAAATATCAACATTTAATATTTATGTTAATATTTAATTAACATTTTTTTAAATTATACACCACCGGCCGCCGCCGCAACTGCTAACACCACCGTCCAGTCGCCGCCGACCCAGCCCACTTATGATAGATTGTCATTACTAAGAATTGAACTTGAAACCTCAAGTCAAAAATTGTAAGCCTTTACCACTTGACTAAAAGATTTGATTTGTTAACAATTGAACAATATTTATATTTATCATATATGAGTTGTTAGAAATAAATTTAAAAAAAAAAAAAAAAAAAAACTTGTTAGATAAATTTAAATATATTCAACTAATCAAAACTATAATTTCTACAACAGACATATATTAAAAAATATTTATTAAAACTTTTAATCAAATTATATTTTTTAAAACATATATAGTTGAGTTATGTGTCTATACTCTATAGAAGATTACTGGCATCAATTGTAATAAACATGATTTGGAATATAACTCTCACTATAGGAGAGATATTTCTCTAAATGCATCTTGCAATTTAATGAAAAAAAATATAAGACTCAGATTACTAATTTATATGGGTAATTGAACTATTAACGTGTATATACTCTATCGGAGACTAGTAACATCAATTGTAATAAGCATGATTTGGAATACAACTCTCACTATAGGGGAGATATTTCTCTACATGCTTCTTGCAACTTAATGAACAAATATCAATTTAATGAACAAATATCAAACTCAGATTACTAATTCATATGGGTGATTAAATTGTTAACGTGTCTTTTTGTATGAAACAAGAGGGTGCAAAATAAATAAACAATTTTTTTTAAATTATTTATTTTGGATTTTTTAAAAGTAAATGATTTAAAAGTAAATTTATTAAATTTAAAATTTTACTTATCAAATATGAGTTTTCCCAAAAATCGATATCTTATTGTAAAATAAATCTGTATCGGGATTTTGTTTGGTGTTGAAAATAGGAAGTAAAAGTTTAAAAAAATTATTAAAGATAAATAAAAATTTTGAAAAATTGTCAACTACTCTCGATAGTTTTTTCTTGACGGTTTTTTAATGACAATTCTAAAAAACTGTTAACTATTCTTGAGATTTAAAAATAACTGTCAATTTTTATAAGTTTGTTGACAGTTTGTAAAGTTGTCATTAAATAACTATCAAGAAAGATAGTTATTCTTGTTGTGTGGACATCTTTTCACCTTGAAAAGACTTGAGACTTGTTCCTCTCTTCGAGACCAATAATTTTGGATTTTGAATCTCTCAATTTGGAGTTGATTTGAGAGAGATATGACCAAAATAAAAATACAAAAGTTGTGAGAAATTTTTGCACGAATTTGAAAATAAGGAGGGAACTCAAGTGGAGAAAAAGAAGGGCAAAAGAGTAAATGAGACACGACCCACCCATGCTTCCTATGGAGGCACGTGGCCACCATAAGGGCATGGATGTGTTTTGCCCGTGGTGGCCACGCGCCTCCATGGGAAGGAAGGGTGGTTGGCCCTTTTGCCACCTCTCTTCACATTCGCTCCCTTCGTGCATCTCACACGTTTTTCGACCATTCTCCGGCCTCCAAACATCGAATTCAAATTCGCTTTGGAATTATGAACTGTAACTCACTAACAAACAAAGAAGACAATGAAACTTTGACCAAAGGTTATGAATTCGACTCGATACATGAAAACGAAGATAATACATTGTAAGAGAACATAAAGTTTCGTAACTTCCCACATTGAACATAAAACTAATGAATGAGTAACCGAAATGACTGGAACTCAATAAGGAATCATATGAGAACATATTCTAGTCCAAAAACAATAAAACACAAGATCACACAAGTATGCCCTTTCCTAGAGATAGTCTTAAAACATGCAATTTTACAATGTTTGACAAATTAAGTCTAATGCATGTGCATACTTCAACAAGTGTGTGAATGTGTTATACAAATTTAGTGGTACAATGCAGGGACACAAATGTATGCAATATGTATGTGTGTGCGTTTGCACCTTACAAGAGGAAGAAGAATCTCGATATTTTAGCATCCAAGTAAGCATTTTTCCTCTTGAAGACGAACTTTGCATGAGAAGTTACTTTTCTCCTTTGAAGCTCATATCAACCAAGTATCACCTAAGCAACTAGTCATTACAAATAAAGAGATTTTTGCTACGGAATCAAGCCAATACAAATCTAAAACCTTACAGGGTCTCACTTGCACTTTCGTGGGCTAGTCCTATCCTTTTTGTGTTTAAGTTGAGGGGACTCGGTGCTCAAGCACCTTGTTCTAATAGTGGAGATCACTTGTGAGTTCACAAACACAAGCCTTATATTAAAAAGTGCATTTGAGTGTTTTCATTTATATTCTTATACACTTTTCTCATCATGTGCATCACATGCCATAGGACATGCAACTCATATAGTGGATTGCTTGATGGTTGCTTTCATTCCCTTGATAGATGAATTGTGGAAATGATCTTAGGAAAATGTGTGCACAATTAACTACTTAAAAAGCCTAAATACATTTCCATATCCCTATTGTGTGCTCCAAAGCTAAACTTGAGGCCAAACACTTACCTTGATACCAATCATGTAACCATATAGTCGTAAGCCTAAACAGATTCCTACCCTTGTTACCAATCATGTTGTCTGGTTGAAAGGTGAAAAAGCTCTAATATGTAAAGATAGCGTGTACTTAGGCAATATTTGAAAGTTTGCGAAACATTTGCTAACAATTGTAAAAGTGCTTAATTTGCACTTAGAGCCAAATTGTCAAATGTACACTCTGCAAAAGAAAAAAAAAAGTAAAAGAAAAGAGAAAAGCACAAAAGAGTCGTGAATGTTAAATGTAATGTACTAACAAAAATAAAGTACACAAGAGAAGCATAATGTGTGTGAAAGTAAGCCTAGACGCTAGTGTTCATAAATGGGAAGGAAGTAGAGCTTAAGTAGAGGGTGTGTAATGTATTGAGTGTAGTATGGTTGGTGACCTTTGAACTCAAAATTTTCCTATTTCTTTTGTTCACCACATTTAACCTCATGGCCCCATTACAACCAAGGGAAGACCTAATTGATCTTTGATGAAAACTAGATTAGGAATGTTTGTTGAAGCATGATCTTCCACGTCCATGGCATTTGATTCCTTTTTTAGTCTAGTTCACAAGATATTAGAGGTCTTTCAATGTTATATTGTATGCAATGCATTATAATCCTATACATAAATTCAATCTTTGCATACTTTGCATGAGTGTGAACTTAGGACTCCGAGAGGAAAGAAAAAAGAGACTCCACGTGAGACTTAAAGTCGAAGCATTACGCTCGAGATGTGGGAGTGAGTAGTTTCCAAAACGAGAGCGATCATAGGTGTGAGATTCGTGATTGCATGAGTTTCCATTTAGTGCCTTTGAGTTGCCTTAGAATATTTTGCATGAGTTTACTTCTCTCTATCAAACATTTTTGTATTTCATCACCGGTTGGACATGCGGCAATTTTAATTGTTTGTTTTGTGTCTAGGAACATTTGTAGATAGAGTCTTTTTGTCGTGTCTTTTATTTTTGTTTGCGTCTTGTTTGCTCAAGGAAGAGCAAAGGTTTGGTTTGAGGGTATTTGATTGTGTCAAAATTGTGCTATATTTCGGCCATCAAGTCCATGTCCTTTTGTCTCGTTTTTGAGTGTATTTCTTGTCTAATAGACTCTTTTGTAGTGATTGTAGGCAATTGATGTACTTCAAGTGTTGGAGATGAAAAATGAGAATTTCATATGTTAAACAAGCTAGAACATAAGAAAGCAAGCTTCAGTGCACGGGTTACTGCGCTGGTAAGCCTACCCGCTCACCTTTAGCGTACTTTCAACATTTAATGGCCCAGTGTATGGGTAAGGACCTGCACACAACCCACACATCGAGAAGCACCAAGCTGAAGAAAAAGTAGTGTGTAGGTAAGGACCTGGACATTACCGACACACTGCGGAAGAATAATCCCATAAATTATTTAGTGTGCGGTTATTGCATTGGTCAACCTACCATCCCACTATGTACCCAGATCTGCCACATTAGCGTTTTCAAACCTACTTTCGGGAAGAGTATAAATATATCTTCTTTTGATTTTCAGGACTCTCTTCACATGCCCACACACCTTTTGTTACCTTATTTCTAGATCTAAGAACACTTCCCACTCATCCAAAAATTTTTCCTATCATTTCCTTCACCAAATCAATCCCTATATCTCCCTTTGATCCTCAATTACACCTAAACCCAATTACCACTCAAGGAACTCATCTTTTTCAAACTTTGGAGAAGAAGAGGACTTGAAGAAGAGGAACTGCAGCTCTCCAATGGGTTCACTCTCCTCTCTTACTTCTTTTATTTTATATTGCATTCATATGATGTGTAGCTAAACCCATTTTGGGGGTTGATGTAATAAACTCATGGATAGTGGGCTTTCCACCATTTATTTGATTTGATTATATAGTTTCAATTCTTTGTGCTTAAATATGCTTGATCTACCTCTTTAATTAAGTATTGGTTATTGAACTAATTTGAGTATTTGAACACTAATAGAATTCTAGGTGAATCAAGTAGGCACTCCAACTCTTGATTAACTTAGAGGTTGTCTTTAAAAATTAAATGCATTTGATACTCTTCATAGATTGGGTAGGCACTCCAACTCTCAATCTTTGTTAGACATTAAATTGTCATGTCTTTGCGGGTTGGGTAGACACTCCAACTCTCAACTCAAGACAGATGTCAATTTAGGACTTTCAACTATAAACACCTAAGGTGATTTTTAAGGCTAAGCTAACTTGAATTGGAAAGGATATGTCGAGAGCACTTCAATCCGCTATATCCCGACTATTATGAAAGGGGTGGATTGAGAGCACTCCAACCCAAGTCATCCCGGCCACCTATATCTATCCCAAGCGAGAGTGAAAAGGGTGGATTGAGAGCGCTCCAATCCAAGCAATCCCAGAAACTTGAGCTAGGAAGATAAGCCCTATAGAGATCAAATATGCTCTTAAGAGAACGGTATTGCATTGGCCCCCATACCTCCTATCATATCTTATCATTCGCATTCTCACTATCTTAGTCTAGCTTAGCTTAATTGTAGTTTCATATTTTGTTAATCAATATTTCTAAACAAACCATCTCATTTTACTTTTATTGCACATTGATTGCTAGAGTCTGTTTGATCATTGCTAGCAACCGGTCCTTATAGAACGATACCCACTTACCATTTACTTGTTTTTTAAAAGAATTTTTTTAGCACAATTTTAGATTTATAAATATTTTTGACAGACGATTTTAAACAACAAAAGCCCATTCGTCAAGGGTTCAGTTACACATTATTACAATCAAAGGACAAAAGTAAAAGATAAGGAAATCACTCATGAGCGTCCTACTTTAAGCTTGATCCCTATGAGTTCCTTGATGAATCTTGATGCAAAGAGTGGTAGATGAGGTTGTGTAGTTGAATAGATGTCTAATGGAAAGTGACAAAGGATAAGTGTGTAGAGAGTGGTTAGAGAGGAATGATTATAGGAAGGTAATCTAAATGTGTATTGTTGAGTTTTTGGATGGAAAAAGGTAGTTCAAGATGAGAAATGGATGAAGGTGAGATTGGGAGAAAATGGATGAAAAATGCTATCAAATCTCTTGCTGGTTTGCTTCTGCTTTATTCTGTGGATATGTTCAAAATGAAAGGGAAAAGAAACAAAAAGATACATATATTTTCCAAAAGGAGAAAAACTTGCTTGGAATTGTCTCACCGCCATGGGTTTTGAGACTGTCCAATAGAATTGTGGAAATATAAATTGTACAATTCTATTGGATGATCTTACTGTCACATGGTAAGATTGTAAGAGATCCCACCAACATGCAGGATGAATCCCAATGTACGTTAAAAATAAAAATAAGAAATACATTTGTCACAATCTTAAAGGTCTTTTGTTTTATTTTGGAATAATTGCAATAACACATGACTACAACTCTACAAGAGTTATTCAAGAAGGCTCTATATTCAACTAATTGCCATAAATGCAGCAGAGGACTTATATATACCCAAGTTGATATCTTACAACAGATAGATTCGCTGATGTGGCATATGTCGCAGTTCTGCCTTAACTAACATGACCATGACAGACGAACAGTTATATGGTCGTCGATCCGGTTGTCGCGGTCATCAAGGTAGCGACATCTGGATCTGGGATTTTCAATATTTCTTGCGGCACTAAGCCAACGACACTGAAGCAATGACAATTTAGATTTGAATTCTCAAAACGGTGTCACAGTTGGCAAATAACAACATTGAGGCCGTGACATCTGACCTGATTGATTAACTAATTTCCTTCTTCTCTGTTGTGGTTGGCAAAGCAGCGACAAAGAGACAACGGACATCACACCTGATTGTCTTCACTAATTTCTCTCTTCTCTATCGTGGTGTCCTAGCAGCGACACTTAAGACACGACAATGGCTTGGACTTGTCTTCGTTAGAACTGGACTCTAATATCACGATGTCTTTGCAACAACACCTTAACCGCGATAATCCCTTATTCAATTCCCCTTTTCTTCTTTTTGCATCTCTTGCATCTTAATTCTTCCATCTCTCATTAATGTCCCTATGGCCTAAATAAACCTGTAAACACTTGATTCACGTTGTTTAATCACGGGATGTAGCCCGAGAATAAGCAAAAAGAGTTTGGAATGAACGCCAAAAATCAAGTACTTTTTGGCTCGATCAGGATACCAACACCTTGCTATGAATATCTTCGTCATATTTGCTGGAATTTTATCTTATTAACGTCTATGGATTGAAGGATTGTTCGCAGTGGGTAGGAGGTCCTAGCTAGTGTTTTCCTTATTGATTTTCCTTGAAACTTTCTCGGCTGTGTTTTGTTAGTTTAATTTTCTTTCTTATTATTTGTTAGTTTAATTTTTAGTTTTCAAATCAAATCAAAACCTCATTTGTGTTGGTGTGCGTGTGGAATCCTTTTTTGGATTAAAAATAGTCTTTGTTTTTCTAGTTTGGTTAGGTTTAAGGCCTGTTTGGTAGTTTTTTTTTATTTTTTTTATTTCTTTATATATATATATATATATTCATTTAAAAACAAGTAATTGATTTTCATATTTTTAGAAACAGAAAACACTGAAAACGTGTCTGGTGGCAATAACTGAAAATATTAATTTGGAATTTTTTTTTAATATTATAATATGTATTTAGTGAAATAGTTTTGAAAACATATATATATATTTTTTGATATATTTGAAGAGCAACAGGTAATGTTGTTTGTAGTTAAATTATATATATTATTAATAAAAAAAATTAAATTAAATTAAAATTGATTTGTGTATTGTTTTTGAAAAAAATATAATAAATATATATATATATATATTATTGTACCTATGGGAAAATATTAATTGGTAAATAGAGCTTCTTTAACTAATTTTTATTATTTCTTAATTTAAATATTGTTTTTCTATCAAGGTAAAAAAACCATAATTGTTTTTCTATTAAAAAAATATAACAATTGTTAAATAAAACTGTGGGGTCTGTAACTCTGTAAGAGAATTGGAACCAAAACGATGAAAACATCTTATTAATGTTTTCAGTTTTGTTATACATTCGGCCTTTCATTTAGAAAACTGATTTCCCTGTTTTCAAAACAATTTAACTCAAAAACATTAACGAACGCATTTCCATGCATTTTATCAGGGGTGTGTAGGATCCAATCTAATCCAATACGATCCATTGGATTGGATCGGATCCAGGGAGGTAATTTGATCCTAAATTCTAAAATCCATTAGATTGGATCGGATCTTGGATTTCCATTTGGAAATCTTCCAAATCCGTCAATCCGCCTAAAATATTAGGTCTTATTTTTATATTGGGCAATTTATTTTATCCACTACTTTTTAATGTAAAGACTCCACCCAAATACAATTTGATTATCTGAATATATGTAAAGGCCCAACCCAAATACAATTTCTAATGATACTATTTTGGGTTTTCTTTCTCAATTTCTCTACAACCAACAATCCACCATCTTCTTTTCTTCTATTCTTCTTCATCAACATCACGGCTTATTAAGTTTAATTTAGAGCTGATGTTTAATGCTTACAAACTTTTTTAATGTTAATTTTATTTGAATTAATTAGTAATGTTTGAATAATTTATTTGACTTTATTTATTTTAGATTATAACTTTTATATATTAAGAACCACTTTATATTAATTCGATCTATCGGATCATATCGGATCGGATCGGATTTGATCAAATAGTAATTGGATTGAATCCTGTTAGATCGGATCAGATTGCAATTTCTTCGATCCAATCCGATCCGAACAGATCTTGGATCATAACAACTCCATTGGATCCGATCCGCCACACACACCTGCATTTATCACCTCGAAAAATGAAAAACATGTTTTATAAACACAGTTGAACAACACCTTAGAGTCTTAGTGTGTCTTAAATATAAAATCAAAAATTTTGTAAGTAATTAATTCTCTGCAGGGTTGACTCTTGTTAGGATTTTAAGTCTAGTTGGTATTATTCTGCATCAAAACGTTATTTTCTTTATATTGATAAGTCGTCTAAGTTGTACGGTTTATCAAGCAAACTGAAGCCTTCGTGTGAGGAAATCATTATTGACTACAAAGGTAATAAGACATCTTTCCTCTTAGAAGGTTTAGGCGCACATGCACACATGCATACATTTGTGTCCCTGCATCGTAGCGCTAAATTAATATGCTCATGCATTAGTCTCAAATTGACAAACATTGTAGAAATGCATATACTAGGACTATTTCTAGGAAATTGCACACTTGTGTGACTTTGTGTTTATTTATTTGTGTTTTTAGTCTTTTGGACTTGAATATGTTCTCAAATGATTCCTTATTGAGTTCCGGTCATTTCAGTTACTCATACATTAGTTTTCGAGTTCAAACTAGAAGGTTACGAAACTTTACATTCTCTTACAATGCGTTGTCTTCGTCGTTGTGTATTGAGTTGAGTTCATATCCATTTGTCAACTTTTTATAGTCATCCTCGTGTGTTAGTGAGTTACAGTTTGTAATCGGAAAATAGATTCAAATTTTGAGTTCAAAGGCCAAAGGATGGTCAAAGAACACGAGGGATGCGCGAGGAGTGGAGTGAAGAAGAGAAGGCCAACAAGGGAGGCCTTCCTATGGAGGCGTATGGCCACCACGGGAAGGAAGCCTCTCAGCCTCCCCGTGGTGGCCACACACCTCCACGGGAAGGCAAGAGGCAGCCCTCCTTTATGGGTCCCACTTTCTTTCACTTTCCCTCCATTTTTCCTTTAAATATTCCCTCTCTCTCACTTTCACATTACAACCATTTTCAAAGGGAAAAAGTGCAGAATTTTTTCTAAGATTTTCTCAACTTCCAAACACCATATCTCTTTCATCTTTCATCCGATTTGAGTGATTCAAATTGGAAAATCTTCGTATTGGAGTCCTCTACAAACTCAAAGTAATCTTGAGGTCATTTGATCAAGCTTTCATTTGGTTCAATAGCATTTTCGGACTACAACTTTTGTTTTAAGGTAATTGTCAAATCTTTTGTGTTCATGAGTTTAAATGTTCTTCAGTTACCTTGGGATTTCTTCCTATATATGTGTATATTCTTGATCAAATGTTATTAGGTTTGTGAACTTCAATTGAAAGCTAATTAGAGCTTAATTAGAATCTTGAATGTGAGTTAGGTTTTTCTAAAACCTATGTTTTCACATGCTTGTGAGTTGTATTGTGATTAGCTTTGAATATAGGATTTTTTGTGTATTGATTATGAATATTCTAATGATTAATAATTCTTAGTTATGCTATATGTCATTGATTGAACATATTTGAAAATAGCACAAGTTGTTGTGTGTTTAGAGCATTGATTAGATTCACTTGATCGATTTATGAATATATGCTATAATTGATTTCTAGAAAAGTTTGTAGATATAATCTCATTTCTCTAGTATTTTAGTTTTTTGTTCTAAAGTTTTGAATATGTGCTTCATGAACATGTGTTTATTTCAAGATTTAGTTGCATGAATCAAATCTAGGATTAAGTATGTTTGGTGATTTGGCATATCTAGATTTCGGTTTTCATGTGTATAAGACCTAGACTATTTTTGTTGTGATCTTTGTTGACTAAGTCTAGTTCTTCATTAAATGTACATAATCCATACATTTCATATGTTCATGCATCATCTTGTGTGATTGCATGCTTTGGATTATAAACTAGAAAATTATACATTGTGTGCTCATTGTCTAATTCTAGTTTCCATAGTTCATATTGATCATATGTCCTATGATGGTTGTGCTCACATCATTTGCATCACTTAGATCACTTGCCTTGTAAAAGGTGGAAGTCTCATATTGGGGTGGATTCTTCAATATTGAGCAATTGGCAAGTCTTGGCTAGAAGCATACGGCTTTTATAAGTTCGAGCAAAGTCTCATCTAGGAGCATATGGCTCCGGTTAGATAACCGTGGAAGACTTGGCAAGAAGCGTGAGGCTTCGATAACTCTAAGCAATTGGGAAGTGAAAATAAATAATACGTGCGTCTAATACAAACTAGGAGAGGGGGTTGCTAATCGATTATTACCAATTTTTCTTGATTAGTCAATATTCAAAAAATAACCCAATTCAACAATCAATAAAAATCAAGTAAAGGTGCAGAAATATAAAGAACACTTGATTTTTATATGGAAACCTTCAACAAGGAAAAACCACGGAACTATTCCCTTAACCACTTAAGCCACAACAATCCACTATATAAAAAGACGGTTACACCCTCAAGTGATACAAAGACTATCACTCATGATAACCTTAAGCTATGGACACTACCACTGGCCACTCTCGGCTCAATCCTAGTGATATCCCTCGATCCACTACTCTTAGCGTGAGCACCCCCTAATCTACCTGTAGGCCTTTTATAGCAGCGCTTGATAATGCTTGCTAACCAACCCTTGGTTGCAAGACTTCACTTGCTTGTGCAACTTCACCTAGAAGCCATAAGACTTTGACTTATTGAAAAGAATTAAAACTCTAAGTGCATATGACAATTATGCTCAATAAAAAATATGCTAGACAAACATATAATGCTTAACTAGATATAGATAATGCAATTTAATATCCTAGTTATCAACAATTTCTACATGCACATACGTAAGGACTCAATCAGTTGTAGAAAGATTCCTAACAACATAATTGTCAATTAAATCCACAAAACATTCAATAAGCTTGACTAGATAATTAAACATTAATCTATCAACCTAATCATCAACCAATTTCACAAGAATTTTCTAGGGTTATCTATTTAGGGAATATCAACCTAATCAAATAAGCTATCACAATAC